>JAMXBD010000686.1:0-728015 GCA_024138025.1 Combretum micranthum | reverse complement strand
AATTTTTAGGATAATTTCAAGCTTAAGCCTAAACCGTAACGTCAAAACCTTAATCAACAAATTCTTAGGAAACCTAGCAGTTTCGATCCGGTAACTTATGTTCTTAAACCGAGAGTCAAAATATGAGTGAAGAGTTAGATTGATTCGTAATAATATTAGGTGCTTAAAATATCATATTGGAAATTTTTGGCCTATTTTAACCCATCAGATACAAACTTTGAAAAAGCATGTCCCGATGCTCGGAGATACCAAGAATATACTATTAGTACCATTAGACTTATGATTTCATAAGATTTCCAAATATATTAGTTATATAATTTTTCAATAACTAAAAATATCTGATATTGCGATTTTACTCGTATTTTCTTTACTACCGTAATTAATTTGTCTTCTACTCTATTATAGCATAATACTCACTATTCACTACCTCTACTTTATCCTTACAAACTACCATAGTTTCTACTATTTACCTTTTTTCATTTCCCATACATTATACGCATATCTACTTTACATATTATTACACTTAAATACACAAAATAATAAAATAAGCCATCATTTCCCCCCCCCCCCCCCCCCCCCCCCCCCCCCCCCCCCCCCCCCCCCCCCCCCCCCCCCCCAAAACCCTACGTGGCCGACACCCCTTTCCCGTCTTTGTGATATTATATCTACTATTTTCTTTTATTTTAATCTCTCAAAAATTCACGCCCATTTTTCTATGAATATCTCCCATCTCTTACACTCTTTACACCCCTTTTTAACCTAAAGTTACTATATCAAAATTACTACTCACAAACACTTTTTAAAATTCTCTCCAAATCTTTTCTACCATCTTCTCTTCTACTACGCAAAACTCTCTTCCATAAACACAAAAACCATCTCTTATATATACTCTACATACTACTCACAACACCGTAAACACAATTCTTTATCCTCTTTCCTACAACTTTTCTTTAGGTAATAAACCTTTCTCTTAAGTATCCCCATGTCATGTAGTCTTATATGGCCATAGTGTATGTTTCTTAGGTTAAAAAACTAAAGAAACAACATTATGATTATGTTTGGTTCTTGTTCATGGAAATGTCATTATGCTCATACTGATATTATGCTATATGTATCTTGCTATATATATCTTGTTACATATATTGTCATATTGTTACTATACTTGCTTTCAATATCTACGTTTATGCACTTTTTCTTTTGGGATGGAAACTTTTTCATATCCCGAGAGCTTAGTTCTCCAAATACTTGATCTACTTTATGCTATACATATAATTTGCTTCCTCTCTTCTTATTTTCTATTTATGCTCATAAACATAAATGATTCATGGACAAAATGTTTAATGCCAAAATGAGACTCGGTTCTTAACGAAAAATTTTGATTTAAGAAATGACTAGATCTAAAAGTTTAACAAAGAAAGTTTTTGAAAAACTTAGAGATGAGATTATGATCTTGATCTCACAAATGTCACAAATGGTTTTTCTAAAATAACAAGTTTTAAGACAAGATAAGGATGACTTAAGAAACAAGTTTTGCAAAAGGAAATAATTTTTCTTCTTCTTTAATAGGTCATGACATTTTTAAAAATTTAAGGGAAAAATTTTAAAACAAAGTTCAAAGTATTGATTTGATAAAAGAGGTGTCTTTCAAAATGAAAT
The DNA here is from genome assembly GCA_024138025.1 of Combretum micranthum. Taxonomy (NCBI): domain Eukaryota; kingdom Viridiplantae; phylum Streptophyta; class Magnoliopsida; order Myrtales; family Combretaceae; genus Combretum; species Combretum micranthum. The sequence continues at coordinate 726,359 of JAMXBD010000686.1, read as the reverse complement.
AAAAGAGATCTTAAAAGTTTGCAAAGGAAAATATAAATTTAGTTTTACAAACCTAAAATCACACCATATAAGTGTTGTAGAACTAAAGAACTTTGCATAAACTTTAGAGATATAAATATAGGATTTTCACTCTCAAGATTTAAAAATAATGATCCTTGGTTCTACAAAATTTTCTTAAGAAGATTAAGGCCAAGAACTCTTGTAAAACACTGTCAAGAAATAAGTGAGTTTTTCAAAGCTAGAAAAATGGATCTAGAAGCCATATAGGGAATATTTAAGATATTAATGATAAAAACAAGTTAGTATATGAAAGATAATTTTTTTTTTTTATAAACTCAAAGAGTAAAATAATAGAATGAGCATAGAGTAATAATCTTTTGAAGAAATCATGATTTACTTGGAAATTTTTCAAAATCCAAGCTTCAGAAATTAATGTCTTGCAAACTCAACAAAACATTGTTTAAATACATAATGAAATAGATTGATCATCAACCATGAATCATGCATGATATTGAGTTATATATGTATATAAAAGATTTTTTCAAGGTTATTAATGCTAAGTATCTATCAAAGCTTTTGGATGATGTTTGATGTGAATCTATAACTTGATTTGTGGGCTGGGAATTTTGTGTAACATTCTGTATCTTATTTTTCGTGATCCAAATGACCTTATATGGTGAAAATAACTTTAGAAATGGATAGCTCTTGTTGAATAGGTAGAAATCGGTAATAATATGCGAAAATTCTAAGTTAAAATGATCAAGTTATGGCCATTTTAAGTTGGAATTTCCTCTTAGACGAACTTTGATGAACTTGTTAGAATGTAATTTATAAGTTTCATTTAAACTTCATAGAAATACTCATTAGAGGTATTTCCTTTGTTAGGTGACTTAGAAGATGGACTAGACCATCCCAAGGATTATTACGATTAAGAAAAATTTCGTACCATGGCAAAGTGAGTTCACTTTCTTTAAATTACATGCTTATGACTTTGCTTGTAATGATAGTAGCATTAGAATTAGGACAAGATAAAATTGGAATGTGCATGTGAATTCTACTTGGTTGAATTGATGATAAGAATATCGAAATGGGAATTGTTATAAATATTTGTATGATTTAGTATAGAATTGAAGTGTCTGAAATCTCTATGATCGCCTATAATTCGCTTAAAAAATATGCCATGACCATATAACTAAATCGTCCATGCATAACATATATTGAGTCACATTACATTCGTTGTTATAACTTTGTGGGAAAAAGGCATAATAGCTAGGCAATGGGTGAGTTTGAAAACTCGGTTGTCAGCGCGAGGTCGCTTAATTAAAATGAAAGTGGAGTAGGCACTTGAATCAACTACATAATTAACAAATGGATGGGCACCGGAAACAATCACTAAATAAATGAGTGAAAAATTGAAATCTATAGTCGTATGGACCTGAAACACATAACCCCAAATGGAGGGCGTAAATCCATTCAACATAGGACTTCCGGAAAGTCTTATGTATTGAATGCTCACGTGCTTATGCATTTCATATGGTTGTTAAATGTAATTTTCTAGCCTTATTGTTGGATTAAGTATTTAATTTTGGAAGTAAAACTCACTAAGCCCATAAGTTTATACTCTTATAGTTTCCTATTGCAATATAATTATCTATTGGCTATCCCCAAGAGGATATTTCTCTCAAGTACAGCTTTTGAAATTTAAGGAACTTTTTGGAAGAAGTAGAGACCTAGATGTTAGGCATAAACTTCTAATTGAATCTCCTTAGTTATATATGTGTTGTAAAGAATCATTTTGTGGGCTTTAAAGACTCTTAGTATTTTGATAGGGGTATGCCCCCTTAAGAACTCTGTAATAGACTAAATTTGAATATAACTGTTATGATTTATATTCTTATTACTCATGCATGTCTTCTTAAGCTATTTTGATTCAAAGTAAGGTTCCCTACATGGTGAAAGTAAGCTTTACACCCGATGTCTAAACTCATGGGATGACTAAGATTGTCATACTTGAGTTTAAATATCGAGTATGGCGAACTGTCGCATTTAGGGTACCTTTTGGAGCGTGATAGTCACTTTGCCCAAATTCAATCTTAAATAAAATATTTATATAACATTATATGTCATCGATTAAAATATCTAGAATATGATTGATTTGCATTATAGTGCCAAATAATTCATGAACACGACTTCAAATAATTCATGAACATGACCTAGCCCATTTAACAGTTCATGATCCATCCATAAATCCGATGAATTTATGCATTAAGGGTGGGCCATCACTTTAAACTCCTGCACCCACTACAATATCTAGAATGTAATGGAATTAGAATTATTATCTATTATAACATTTAGCTAGTATAAAAATATAGTAAGAAAACTATTAGAATCAAGTAAAATATATATTATACCCTCATTGTATTTATGATAGAGTGTTGATGATTTTTTAAGTGGTATTTTTAAGGTAGAGATATTGATAAGATGATAGAATATAAATAAAATTCATGATTGTGAAGATATAAATTGTTATTTATTATTATAATTAGAATTTGTAGTGCATTGCTATTTAGTTTTGTGAGGGCAAAGGAAGAATTGAATAACTATTCTTCCTAAGTGAATATGTATTGGGTTTTAAAGTATGAAAAAAAATGATAAAAAGAAAATATGGGAGTAATTTACCAGAGTAATGGTCGACCAAGCATGGTGTGATCGACTTCAGAGGAGCCATCATTTGCTAGGTCAGACGTGTTTGGCCGTGATGTTAGTGCACCGGGCTAAAAATTACATGGTGGCTATTGGATTGGAGGCTTGATATTTTCCTATTTTGTTTTCTTGGTTCCTAATTTAAACTTTTATTTAGGGCTTTTATGGTCTTTTGCAACTTTATATCCACGTCGGTATGTCCATTGAATTGACATGGCCAAGAGAGAGCTCTTATGCTATTGCACGGTTGGATTTTTTTACAATCTTGTGTTTTTTCACTTGGTTCTTCCAGTAGAGATCGGAACTGACCTAATTTGTCACCGACGACTTTTAAATCGGGAACTAACTTGAGGATGCTGGATCTGAACTCGCTAAGGTTTTTATAGTTCCACCTCCTAAAACTGCTTAATCTAATAATTTTGGAATTACCGGTTCTCAAGAACTGATTAGAGAACTGATTGAATTGGTGGTTTCAACGGTTCTATGCTATGAAAATTAAAAAAGAAAAAGAAAAAAATTATTAAAAAATTATAATTAAAAAATGAATATGTAAACTATTTTTACGTGAATAGCAAAATTTTATTTTTTATTCACAACATTTAATAATAACACAAGTAATAAATATATATTTGAAATCATGTGTGCTTGAATTTATATAGATTTTTTAATCAAAGTGGACTTGTTTTGTGTTTGTGGGACTTATTTTTATATTTAAATTTTATAGTATCATATTGCTAACATGACAACTAAAAAAGTATAAGTAATTATATATAAATAAATCAATGGTTTATTTTAGATTGCGATAGAAACTGTTGATTGTATCTATGAATTTATCATCAGTCATTGATCAACTAATTGTCTTAAATTGATTTCATGCATACCAAAAATAGACAAAAAAAAGAAATTGCTCTGACATTCAAAAACATACAACTGTTTATTTGTTGTGTGTAGAGGATTATAATTCAATCATTTTTGACAAATCATTTTTTAGTATCAAAGTAGAGGTTATGATAAGACATTCAATGATGTGCAATTTGTGATTGAAATTTTTGCCCATTACACCAATATAATAACTTAGTATGAATTGGATAAGTTCTAAATTTTCGAAAATTGCATCAACCATAAGCTTTTTTAGCAGTAAGCAAATAACCTAGAATTTAATTGATTTGATGAAGACATGACACTAATTCAAATATATTTAATAAGAAAATGTTCAAAAAATTATCTGAAAATTTCTAAAAATTAAAAAAAAAAGAAAAGAAAAAGATTTTTCAAATCTGTTAGGATCTAGAGTACGCCTTCAATTGGGAGAAATCCAATGGGCTTTGTGAAGGATAACACAATTGGACTTTTGACAGCATCTATAACCCAAAACCTTAAGGTAATGGGTTAATAGGTCTTCCTTCTTATAAACTTTCTATAAAAATCTCATATTTCTCATTTGAGATTCTCACACTTGCATCCTAACAATCTCTTCCTCAAGTATGAGTCTCCACAATGGGATAGGCCATACTCTTCAACAAAAAGCTTGTCAAACAGACTCTACTAAACTTGCTTTGTGAGTGGTCCCACCTACTTATCATGAGTTTCATAGACGAGTCATATCACAAAGTTCTTCTTTCCACATTGTGGGCCAACCATGAGAGATTTCCAGTCGAACCATCGACTTTGGTACCAATTGTTAGGATCTAGAGTATGCCTTTAATGAGGAAAAATCTAATGGGCTTTGTGAAAGATAACACGATTGCACTTTTGATACCATCTATAACTCAAAACCTTAAGGTAATGGGTTAATAGGTCTTCCCTCCTATAAACTCTTTACACAAGTCTCATATTTCTTATGTGAGATTCTCACACTTGCACCCCAACAATCTCCCACTCAAGTATGAGTCTTCATAATGGGGTAGGCTATACTTCTCCTCAATAAGATCTTGTCAAACTGACTCCACTAATCCGCTTTGTGAGTGGTCCCACCTACTCATCATGGGTTTCACAGACGAGTTATACCATAAAGCTCTTCTTTCCACATAGTAGGCCAACCATGGGAAATTCCCAACCGAACCATTAGCTCTGATACCAATTGTTAGGAGCTAGAGTATGTCTTCAATGGAGAGAAATTCAATGGGCTTTGTAAAGAATAACGCAATTGGGCTTTTGACACCATCTTAATCTAAAACCTTAAGGTAATTGGTTAATAGGTTTTTTTTTCTTTTATAAACTCTTTACATAAGTTTAATATTTTTCATGTGGAATTTTCACACTTACACCCTAATAAAATTGGTCCATTACGAAATTTTGTCACGTAGGTAGAAACTGAAAATTTTCTAGTCATGCATTGATCTGCCGGATGAATACATTATTTTCATCAGTAGGGATCAGAGCCTGGAAGAACTAATAATTGGTGAGATAACAATCCAAATCCAAATCCAAAATAGTGAATTAACTTGTCTTTAACCACAACAAGATAATGGCTCTCTTATCAATGATATTGCTTGTCTCATCGGAATTCTAGGTGAAAGAAAAATTTACAGTAGAGTCATGCTGATAGTACATCCTCCATATTCTGTCCTACCTCTTTGATGTTTTTGGACGTGTATGTTCTCAATTAAAATTTACAAGACATGCTAAAATTTGATCCAAATACAATTACCCAGATGTAGCAATGGAAAAAAGGAAAAAAAAATTATTGTAGTTCATAAAATATTTAGTCCTATACATAACCAAAAGAAATATGCTTTCTGCCCATATGCAACGGGGTCGCACAATTCCCTTTCGCCTGGTTGCAGGCCACTAACGGAGACAAGTTGGGTTTTTTTTTTTTTTTTTTTTTGGTATTTTTTTTCTTTTCTAGCCTGTCATTAGATGGTTCTCTTTTCCTTTTATTTTTAATTTTTCAAATATTTTAATTTTTTAAAAATATTTTCTATTTGAATGTATTATATGTACCATATTCATCATGTTATATACAGTTCGACATTACACATTTCTAAAGATTTACCGTATGAATTTTATAAACCATAACGTGTGCCATACCATGTCCCTATAGTCTTGAGCATAGATGATGCAACACAATTTGGTCCGGTTCGATTCATCTTCAAACTCAATTGAATTGTATATTATAGTTTGTATTTTTCTTTTAACTCAAATCTAAACCAATGTTGTCAAACTTTTATTGACCTGCTCAATTTAACCAAGTTAAAATTGACCGTTCCTTAGAAACAGATCGATTCAACTACAACTCCTAGTTCAACCCAATTTTACTTATTAATTTTGACTTGCAATCTTTTTGGAGGAAAAAAATGGTTCGGTGTAATTTGGTTTACAATTCAAACCTTTTTTATTCTTAAAATAAAAAATTTATTCTACAGTTAGATTGTAATTATATAATTCTTATCAGTAGTGTCAATACAAACAATAATATTTAAAGGTAATTATTTACTCAAACAAATATAAAATACTTATAATGCCTAGAGAATTCATTTATTATAAAAGTATAATTGTATACTAGTCTCATCCTCTTAAATTATATGAAAATAATAATAAATCGGACCCAACATTAGAGTATGCTGACAAGTATTTCAATCCCTCGTGTTTCTATTTAACACGTTATCAATTGAATAAACCAATAAGTTAGATAATAAAAACGGACTGATTTGGTAAAAAAAAAAAACAAATAAATAAATAGTTCAAAACGTTATTGGGTAAAACCTAAAATTTATAGATGCACAACTATAACAATAGAAACATGACACGACTAATTTTTTAAAAAAGTAATTAAAAAGAACATTTAAGATTTTTTTGTTACAATGTAATATGATTTGAACCATAAAGTTTAGTGTCCATAAAATCAAACCATAAAGCGAACCATTTAAAAAAAAAAATCAAAATTTTGATTCTGTTGGATCGAATTTTTCATGGTTTCGAGCCACACTACGACACGTCTATAAAACATTCCTTCTGCTGTTTTGTTGAGAAGATGATGGCGTTTGTAAGTATTAGAATTTCACCGTCTGCACAACATTTGGAAGTATTCTTGCAAGGTGCACGTGTTAGTGTTACCATCTTTTGAACGGGACTTGCCTGTTCCTATGATGATAGTATGATTGTACAGACAAGAGTGACCTGTTACATATGGGTTTAGGGTTATTGTGTGATTGAAACCGAAAAGCCCAAGCCTGTCGAAGCCCAAATTATCACAAGACTCAAGCCATTAAGGTTGTGCACAACCACTACAACCAGTGTTTGAGGCTGTTTGCCAAGTTATTATATGGTTGTCTACAACCACTACCACCACCATCCACCAATTCAAAATTAAACTATTGTGTTTGAAGCTGTTTGCCGTGTTTTCTCAACGTTTATTGAGAAATTAAATGGACTCTATGCAATCTAATCTTTTGATAAAAGCTTAATTCCATAAGATTATCTCAAAATTCCATCAATTCAGATATAGTTAAAGGTACTGAATGTTAAATGGTTGCCATAGTTACTGCTCTGCAAGCTTCATTGTATAAGTACTAGGGAGTCAATTGACACAAAACCAATTGATTTTCTCATATATTTCCACGATCAGACGACCTAGTAGGAGACTAGGTTGCCTTTTATACTATGTTATCAATCTTTGGCCAATAGCAATAGCACTGATAGTGTAATAATCCCAAGTAAAAGGGTAAACAATGGTAACCATCCTAAACAAGAAATAATCTGTAAAAAGCTCAGCATCATCTCCCATAATATACAATGCTCTATCTAACTAATGTATGAAAGGGGTCAGGAAAAATCACTCCGACCGCACAAACAATAATATGAAACCTTATTTCAATACCTTTTTCAACTCAACATATTTCATAAGAAGATTGGATCCTGTTATTTGGCGGCTTGCCGATTTGTAAACAATCGATTGGCGGAACTGTTGGAGTGCTTAATTCCCCAAATGTCTGCCAGCAGAAGGGACTATAGAGGTGGTATTGCTCTTGCAGTGGTTTTAGTTGTATGGCAGTGAGAGTGACATCCACACATGGTAGATGGTCACTGCAGGCAAAGTGGACCGGTTTTACGGTGTATGTCCCTCTGATTCTCTCATAGGTGATTCCTGATAATGCCACTGCCGATGTTTGGTTTGTGCATGTTCTCTTATCGCAGTAGAATTGATCAATGACAATTGGAAGCTGGACTTCGGATACTTGAATGTTGGAGAACATCACCGCTTGTACTGATCCCGATCCACCCTGCAATATAATTTTCAATTTAAATATCATACATCGGTGTTTTCTTCATGTCTCCTACCTATAGATTTCGATTTATGCATCTAATCCTGGATTATTGAATGTAATGTTCTAATGTGAAGTTGTGGAAACAGCTCCTAACAGCCAACTGTTCTGACACTTCCTATTTAGGCCTGTAAGGTCAATATATGGGCCCTAGGATGTTTTCTTATGAATCCCAAATTGACCCTTTTTGTTTGCTTGCTCGACACATAGAGATATAATGTTGTTTCTTTTTGTGTTGAATTCCAGTTTTCTCATGGGGTCTTTTGGATGGTATATGCATTAACTGTACCTGCCATGTCTTTATCCTGACACCGTTCATTGTATTGTGCATAATGACATCTCGAACCGTAATGTTCGATACAAGCCTTTGTGTTATCCTTGCCTAGACCTCCAATGCTGATTCCATGTCCTGGTCCACAATTCACATTGTGTATGTACACATTGGAGCTTCCGGTTTGTATCGAAACACAATCGTCCCCTGCAAAAATTAACATCACATAAGAGCTTCATTTTTCATATTCTAAAAAAATTTTGACTTAGTTACAATCAACTGATCAAGATGCTAATCTTAACATGATATTAGAATGGATAACAAATGTTGATCCACACCAAATGAAGACAAATGTAACTACGAGCAATACAAGAAGAGAAGTGGTGGTATTGTCTGTGGTCCTGAAACCCAAAAATTGTTTATTTTGATGATAAATTTTGCGAAGGACTGAGAAGTGACACCTGTGAAAAATTATTAGCTATGCTACACTTAATATGGAGAGTGTAGGTTGCCACATGCCTATCCCTTAGTGGTCCATTTTTTTTTCTGTGGCAAGTACACTGTTGGCAGCAAGATAAGATTTTGCCTTGTTTTGCCCGAACCCCATGGGAATGCTCTTGCAGGGTATCCTTAGAATTCCTGTGGTTTTGTGCTTATGGCCTCAATCTTTAAGCCACTAAAATTAAAGTGAGAATTCAATGCACATTTTGTATTAACAATTTACTTACCACATGCAAGTTCAGTACTGTAGATGAGCACATCTTTAGAGTTCTGCAAGTGGATACCATCCGTGTTGGGGCTGTCGCCTGGAGACGAGACGGTTATGTCGTGAACTAAAACTCCAATGCAATTGTCAAATTTCAAGTGACACTGGGGGCTGTTTTGAATTTTGATTCCCGTGACGGTCACATTGAAACTTCCATAAAACCTTAGAGCCTGGAGAAACATAACATTTTACATTAGACTGGTAGTTTGGTATTAGAAAAGACAAAAACTAAAAACTTTGCTTTTTCCATGTGGTCCTTACAGTAGGTTTGATGCTTGGCATCTTGGAATTAAGCTCACTCTTTACCTGTCTCATTAGAGCAGCAAAAAGTTTATCAGTTTCATTGACATACATTCAGAGATTAAATGTGAAATTTTGATTGATTAACCAGTGGAGCAGATTACCGGCACTGGGGGGTAAACATCTATGGTACTGTTTAATGGTACAATGAGTTTTGTCTCGTCGTCTATCGGATCATCAAAAGGAGCAGCGTCCCACCAGACCGAGCCGCTGCCTTCAATAGTACCCTTCCCCTGGATTGTGATTCCTTTCAGCTTTGTGAACTCAAGCCATTGGAATAGGCCTTTACCCCAAACTTTAGGATCCGTTGGAGCAACTACAGTACCATCGAGCTGAGAAAATATGTGACGGCAGACAGCTTTTAGCCTATACCGTTTTTAATGTTCGGTATTATTATGTACTAATTCACATGATGAGATGGAATTACATTTGCTAGGATTTGATCTAACCTGAAAAACAATGTTTGCTTCACAATATGGACCTGAAAATGAGATTGGTCCTACTAGAAATTCATATCCAGCTGGGACTAGCACCATTGATGCCTCTACTTTGCAAGCTGATGCCCATGCAGCTTGAAATGCCTGCAATAATGTAACATTAAAAACATGATTGTTAAGATTGCAAATTAGCTGGTTCAATTACATGATTTTACAGTTTTATAAAAGGGTGGATATCACATTTAGTGTCTAAACTTTGTTAATTTGTGTAATCAACTATCTGAAATCTAAAAGCATCAATTTATTACTTGTTTTTGCAATTAAGTACCTCGTTAAGGTATTATGAGTAAAATAAAAAAGTTCATAGATAAAAAATTGATACTTTTAAACTTCAGGTAGTTAATTGAATAAATTTGTAAAGTTGAGTACCAAATGTGATATTTATCCTTTGTAATAATTTTTTTAGTTAAAATGGGTATAATATTATTTAGATATAAACTTTAGTGGCATGTCTATACCAACGTTCCTGTAAGGTAATTTCCCTATATGGACTTTATTATTATTATTGTACTCATAATGCAGGGTTATACTTTAATAGGAATTATATAGATGAGGTCGATTTTTAAACCGTAATGTGATCATCGTGAGACGGTAGGTGTTAGTTTGTGAAATGTTGCTTTTGGAATCATGGTCAATCCTTACAAGAATAATGTCTAGCGGGACCATGATACTCGATGTCGTTTTGTCCTTATTTTTGTGAAACTTATTCTTTGATTCTTGTGGTTGGTAATTTCGTAAAGGCTAGCTTACTATCCTCTTATTATAACCCGACAAGAGCGTATGTCCTAGCACCTATCCTTTTTCAACTATTTTATTTTTGTCCTACGTTGGTTGCCACATATGAATTCACATTCGTACCTGTCGTAAAAGGTTAACTATAATGATGTCCCTTTAGTTTTGTTTTGTAATGCCAATTAATCAGCATTAGGCAACTCCTAAAGATAATAATTCGTACCAATAATAAGTTCCAAGCTTACTCGGGAAAAATAAACTCTTAAAGGGAGTAAATTTTCATGATGTTGTACCAAAAAAGAAAATGCTTACATTTGGAGGGACCCTTTTTTTATGAAGGACGAATACAAGCCGCTCGTCCTTTAGGTTGAAGGATTAGGTGTTAAAAATAAATAAAATCCTACATCTTTTCTTAGAATGTTTGGTAGGTACCTTATTAAATTGCATGATTTAGTGACATGATTGCTAAGTATTTAATATCTCATACTAAGGCTAATGGGTTTTTTAATATTACATTCTTTAGTAAAATATGTTTATTCCAATTCAAGTCAAGTAATAGAAAATGTTTATGCTAAGGCATGAAATCCAAGTTGTATTTTCACAATTCACATCCAAGTGACTAATGTGGGTAGTGTATATTACTATCAACTTTAATTTAATTTTACACACGTATCACGAATGCGGTATCAAACATCCACATAGTATCAAACATGCACAAGAAAAGGTATAATCGCTTCATCTACTTTTGCTATTTCCTATAAACAAACAAATAATAGAAGCAAGCAGAACCATTACCTTGGTGTCATCAGTGCTTCCATCCCCTTGGCACCAAAATCTAGCACATTAAAGGTAGAAGAAGGATTGCCACCCTTGTAACCTTTATGCGGCGGGGCAATTGGAGCCGGGGGCACGTCTTTGACCGGCTTCGGGCTGGGGGGATGCAATGGGGCTTTTTTGGACGGAGCCTTTGCATGTTTAAAGCCTCCATTGTGGTTGTGATGGCTACTTCCATAACTCTTTCCTTTCTTTTTCGTCAATGAACTTGAGATAGGCCTACTATGCCTCCAATGCCTCCCTCTTCTAGCATTACAAACTTCAAAACTTGAAGACCACATGAGAAGTACTATTAAAAGCATAAATATGAGACTCCTAACATTAATTCCTCCCATGTTTAATAATTATGTGCAATGTTTTGTCTGTTGAAGAGAGAGGGAGGGAATTTGAGAGTATATGTGTAGATGTCCAAAAACAAATGGTGGGTGAGCTTATATATAGGGGGTGAAGTAACATATGAGGGTTTGCAGTAAGATTACAAATCATATAGGACGGAATATACGTAGAAATAGGTGTATAATAGAAGTACATTAACTTACAGATGCAATAATCAATTGTATTTATCTATGGTTCTTGAGATTTAGATTTATTGTTAACATAATAGGAAACCATATTTATGATTTATTCTTTTGCTTTATTCTATCTTTTTATTAAGTAGATGGATATCCTTTTTGTGAATTTTGGTTGAAATGAATTTGGTTCGTTGGTCGGACCCGTCATTTGACACATGTCATTGTATTTGCTGCATGTGACCCTTTTCTCTATTTCTCATGCAAATCAAAGCAGCCAAGCCATCAACTTACCTACTTGCTTTAACTTTAAAAAAAATAAAGCAGTGAAGACGGCTAATTAATTCCAAGACAAAACACATTGTATCGCCTTTTCTTTCCATAACTATTATATTCATTTCATCTAATAAATAAACTTATATATAAAAATGCCTAGGAATAGTTTATGAATGCATTAGATTATTCTATACTTTACCCACTTTTAGAATATCATTTGTGAAAATAAATGGATGTGCTTTGTTTATTATTGAGCAATATAAACATGCCAAACATTTTAATGTAAAAGGTAACCAATTCAAAACTCCTTTTTAAATTTTTAAGACAGAATTTGGTAACACAATACTAATTATAACATTCTGGATTTTACTTCTATAAAACATATTCCTTTTGTATAAATCATATATCTCATAATCAATATCTTTGTAATCTAGTAATATTAACAAAAGAGGATGTTTCATATATTGGATGAAGGATGAGGGTATTTTTAATCTATTATTATTGTTGTAAAAAAATTAGTATAAGAAAAAGAAATGGTGTAAAAGCCAAAAGGGCACACGTGAGTGGGTCTATAAGTTGTCAAGGGGCACTGATTATAACAGCTCTTTTATGGTCACATGCAGCGTTCACGGGCAAGAGTGTTTTTGTACTTTGTCTTCATAACCCATAATCATGGCTGAAAACTGGTAAGTCATCAGCCAGCTAAAATTTCTCCTCCTTATCTTCCTTTAAAGCAACATTTCCCAATTCCTCTTTGACCACAGGATCCCTTCACACCCCCGACCAACAGAGGACACAGATAAAAGATCGGTTCATGGTATATATGTGCTTGTGATTGTATATTTACCAATAATATTAATAATATTAATCATTTGTTTAAAACTATTCAAGAAAGTGATCTATAGTGAATTTGGGTTTATTCAATTTCCTTTCATTATTGAAGTTGCACAATATAATCATACGAGCGTTAACAACAAGAGTAGGTTTCGATGGGATAATAATATCATTAGACCATAAGATCATTAGCAATATTCCTATATTATTAAAATAACTATATCACTGTTTACCATTTTTAGTCACGGGATAATTCATAAAAGAATAGCATTGGAGAATTTGGGCCCTCAACCTAACTCCTTAGGATGGTTACCTATTTATGACCTTGAAGGATGTGAAAAATGGTTTCGATATCTTCAAAAAATTATTATATAAATAAATAATAAGGAAATTACAATTAAGATTGTAATTACTTATATACCCTTTTTACAGCACCATAATGCGGTACATGGTCAGCTAACAGTTTATTATCTTAAGAAATTATGATAAGTAATTATAAACTTTTTGATGAGTTCAATATCTAATTTTTTATATCTTCCACTAATCTTTCAATGAGGCATCTGACTCCTAGTGGAGCTTTTCTTGGTTGGAATTGTTTTTTTTCCCCCCTCCTTCCCCAAATCATGTTGTTAATACCTCATAAATTACCTCTATAATCAATTTATCCCTAATAATTACTACAATATAGAATACCATTAATAGGCCTTTTGAGTTCAAAGTTTTTCAATAATTAATTTTTTACCGTAATTGCCGATCCAAATTGATTAGTTAAATAGGTTTTTTTTTTTTTGGGCCGGTAATTAGTTAAATAAGTTACTCGTAGTCTTTTCGAAATTGGAGTATTATTTATATGAAAGTGGACAAAAACGGTTAAAAGTTTCTGCAACTATCGACCAGAGATCAGAAATTCAAAATAAAATTAAAATGTGGTGCCCATAGTTTCCTAAAACTAGTAGTTGGAGATGCAATAGTAATGAACTTGAGTTGCAATTATTTGTCTCTAGCTATAATATGTATTTATGAATTTAAATGTCACATCTTTGGTTATTACTGAATTTTTAATTTTTATCGAGGTCACATGCTAAATCTCAGTTCAGAGCAATTGTTTTAAAAAAAAAAAAAAAACAACAGTACAATTTTCATAACAAAAGACAATGTTTGTAAAATTAAAGCTTCAGCCAACATCTTTAACTTGTTTATAACATGACAAAAAAGAAAAAAAGAAAAAAAATGTACGAATTGAATCGAGAAATGAGTGAACAAAAATCATGTGTCCACTTCAATAGGACAACTGGAACCCCGTTATTTTAGATTTTGTTTTCCAACGCAACTCAACTTACTATTTACACCGAATTTTGAAATTTTAACTTCCTTTGCAGGTTTGAAAAAAATAAATAAATAAATAAACGTTTTATCAAAACATAATATGCTTAAAAGTACAATTTTCTATTCTAAAAAAAAATATTATTATCTGACCTGTATTTAATGTTAGTGCAATGTTGTAATAACCAGAAAATTGAAGGCACAAAGCTTTGTCTAACAAAATATGATCTTGGTCCACTGCCCACCTAATTCTAGCAAGTGATCAGTTTAAGTTAATCTGACAATTCAATTGAATTATTAATAGTTGTATAGTTTAGTAGCATTAATATTAGTTTCCCAATGAATAAACTGGATTTGTATCATCCTCTTTATTGTAATGGTGAAAAAAAAAAAAAATCAATCTACAGAACTCCCATCTACTAATTTTGCCCATATACCGAAAGCTCTACTGCGTAATAGTCCCAAAACTTTTAGGTACCACAAATCTCCATCTAGGCATTGAGAATTCACATGAAAAATGTCGTAATGTTCTAAGTTGATAATAGCAACCACCATGGGCCAAGGTTGACAATACAAAACACTTATTAAATCCGTAAGTGCGGTAACTTTTCTTCAACGTTTGCTAAATTTCCGAGACTAATGATCTTCTCCATTCGAACCTCACCTATAAGAGCAATCCCACCAATGTGGTGATGTCATTCTGTTTATTTGATACTACTTGAGGGTAAAACTTGTACATGATTTTATCCAAAAAAGGGGAAAAAAAACTTGTACATGATCATGGAGAGAATTATTTCACCTACTTCAAGTATGAAAAAAGTCAATAAAAATTTTGTTCAGGTACGAAAATTGCTAAAACTAAACTTCAAGTATGTAAAAATTAATAAAAACTTTGTTCAGATATCAAATTGTTTAAAACAAAACTTTAGATACTTAATTGTTCTTTTTACGAAACTTCGGGTACCATTTTCATTATTAACCCTTTGATTATGTGTTACATTCATTTTTATGATGCATGTGGAGATTGAAGTTGATTGACGAATGAATTTGATGGTGAAGAAGGTGACATAAGTCTTGATTTGAAATTGTGGTAAATTGATTAATGTTATCTTGAGTTTGTGATTCAAACTAGTGCTAAAAGCTTGTTTGTGAAACTATAATAAAGTGGAGATGGAAAATTAAATTGTCAAGGACTCATAAAACTTAAACAAGTTGAATGAGTTGGAGTCAAAAATTCAACAACAACAACAACAATAACAGGAGCCGCAACAACAGCAGCAACAGTAGCAACAACAACAATACTAATACCTATTTTTCTTTTGTATATTCTCCTATCAATCAAATTAGAATTGAAAATGATTCTAATGATTCTTTTGACCTAAAATGGTGGACTGATCATAAAAAAATCCACTGAACTTAAAAAGTGAAGATCAAGTGAGCTCCTATGGAGGAGTGATAAACATATCTTATTTTAAGAATTAAATATCATTTTGGTTTTTATTGAATTATAGGTATCTGAAGCTAAGATAATCCTTGATCCATGTGGTCTAGATGAGAAACAAATACCCATTGGATTATTTATTGGTTGTGTTTGTAGTAAGTATTTATCATATATGTGTTCACGTATGTCAGAATGGATTAAGCATGCATGGATTAAACCTGTATTAAACCTTGATTACACATGTTGATTAGTTGTTTAAGATTCAGTTATGTACTCATCTAGCACTAACTACAATTATGGGGTAGAAATACAATCATTCGCTAACCTACAATGGCTATTAGAATGAACCAAAAAAATTGACTTGAGTGGCTAAGTAAGGTCTAGAAGCAAAGTGCTTACTCCATGAAGGAAAAAAAAAAGGTGTAAAAAAAATGACAATTTCACTGTATTGAATAAAGGTTACGAAAGCTCTCTTTCTCACAAGACTTTAAACTTTAAAGCATCTATTAGACAATACCAATAAGAGATGCACAGAGTAAAACCCTAAAAGACCTCCACATACAACATATACGTGTGTGTATATGTATATAATATCCTAAGTATTGAACCTTTCCGTGTATTATGAGAGACTATTAATAACAATTTACAAATTAAGGTAGCAAATACAAAATCAACACCGTCTATGTACTTTTAACCAAATAAATACAAGAAGGTAATTTGTTTCCTAGGATTTGGTTATTAATCTTTAGCTAGAGGATTACAAATGACAATCGAGTCAACCCTTTATGAGTAGATTTGTGACTCAGTGACAAATGAAACCAAAAGTTGTACGCCTAGTTTCACTTGATCCAAAGTAAGTGGGTAATGCAAAGAGGGTTAGGAATGTTACTAAGATGAAACCCCAAACATGTTTCTAGAATAGTAAGTCCACTATAGGTGGGTGGATAATGTAATTGAACCGAATTGCGCACTCAAACAGGGGGAAGAACTAAGTCCAATTGTGAGATAAGACATTCAGAATGTTACACATTTGGGAGGGGGAAAATAGGGATATCCTAAGTATTGAAGTCTCGTATAAATTTGTGAGAGAATACTAGTGGTGATTTATTAGAATAGGGTAGCAAACATAGGGAAATTCTATGGTCCTTTTATTAATTTTGACAGGACTGGTCCTATCACTATGTAACAACTCACACTATATCAAAATGCGATCAAATTACTAAAATAGTTAATATATCAATTATTATGTTTATTTTAATGGTTAGATGGTTCTGTCGGTAGGACCATAAAAGCTCCTAGCAAACATACTTCTAGAGAAGAACCAATTGCCCAAGTGATTAAGTAAGGTTTATTATTAACTTATTTACTTAATTATTAACTATCATTAATCTAGGGCACTAGGAAATATATATACGAATGTGCGTACATGTCTTTCTTCATAACTACGGTAAGGAATAAGCAAAAAATGGAGCTATAAAGTCAATAGAAAAGATTAAAACACACTACACTCAATTTGGTGGATTGTAATCTTAAGTCACTGAATTTCAATTTACCAACATCGACGGCCAAGTTATTCCAATCATATACTTCAAAATTTTATTAAGTTTCAAGTTCTATAATCGTGAAAGAGCCATTGGATCAAGCCATGCAACATTTGAATCATAGTCACCATTGTCTTAATAGATTGCTTGACTTCATACGCAATTGACTAATTGCCATCTGGTTTTTGTTTTTGTTATTCTTTATCTTTGTGGTGATTTTTTTAAGCAAGTTGTCATATTTCTTGCTTGATTGAGTCTTGAAAAATCTGATTCCCGTAATTTTCACATATTGTCTTCTTTTTCACATCAATTGCTTTCCCTTTCCATATTGTCTTATAAGAGCTTGACTCTCAATTATGATTAATAAAATACTTAGCTCACTACAAGAAATATGAATTTAGAGACAAAGTTTCTATTCCGGATTATAAATTTTTATTGCAAAAATCATGGTCGCTAATTCTATTTATAAAAATATAACTTATCTTATTATTTTTCATCATAAAATTTCTATATTTAAAAGTCAATTTCTTGTTATGATATTCTAAGTCCATTAATATATATTTAAGTTTTGAGCTCCTGCAATGATGTTATCATCTTATGGACTCTTCATATGTAATGATTAGAGCTTAACTTACGGATAATATAGGAAAACACCATCTAACTAATCATCTAATAAATAAAATAAATATAAAAATTAATATATTAATTATTTTAGTTGTGTCACCAGAATTCTATGCGAATTTAATCCGTGAAGACTGGTTGCATTAAAAATACGAATAGCACGTCCTTTAATTATATATGTATTGTTGTAAATGATAGAAAGTGATGGAAATATACCATCCGCTGGAGTTCTTTAATGTACACACATCGATCATGCATTTTGTTTTACTTACTTCTCCTTGACAAGCTACATTTGCAGCAGTCACGCTCAAGCATGTGGCTTTAAATCTCTGTCTCTTGTGCCCTTCTCCTCCCCTTAAATTTAATTCCTGGATCCAGCTTGTAGAAAATTAGACCAATCATATATTTCCACAATGTGATATATGTCATAGTATGTTAGGACACGGATTCACTCATTTATATCCTCTCATTTTAGATAATTTACTTTCTTTACATGTTACCTCTCTCTCTCTCTCTATATATATATATAGATATATATAATTTTGATAATTAATTTGAAAATTATTAAAAAAATATATAAATAGAAAGAAATTCTTAAAGCCATTGGAAGACTATTTAATCCATCATCATTATACCATTGAAATTATCTATAAGAGTAAATATAATTAATGAGGAGGGAATAAGCCTGATACCTCTCACTTGAAAGATTAAGAAAAATATCACTAGGTTACATAATAATTTATAGCCTAATGATATCTCGTTTGATCTCTCAAGTAAGAGATATCGTATTCAAATCCTTATTTTCTCATTTTTAATGGGAAAAAAATTGAGAGAGAGAGAGAGAGAAGGAGAGGGGAGACAAATCCTCAATGTTATGTTATTTGATAGCGTTTTTTTACCATATATTATTAACATGCTACTTGTCATACAATTTATGATTGGATATATGAAACCTTGGAAACTTGGCCTACACAGGTGCCCCCTCTCTCACCCTTTTAATGTTTTGAGATGATTAAAAGCATGACATGCATTAAGATCCTTTCTCATTATTTTGGGTGTGTGATTGTGAATTTCCTGTGTGCACTTTCACAAAATCGCATTAAATCTCCACCAATTCCTTTTTATAGACGTCATGCGTTGTCCTCTGGTGAGTGGCGCATTGGTCCCATATGCACCAATCCACAACTAAAGGGTCCAATAAATTTTGTCTGAAGATTGTTTAGCTAATTGCTTTCTTTTCACAATCTTCTCAACTTTTAACCTTCTCATTTTCACTAAATTCTAAATCATGTTGTCTAAATTTTTTAGCTGCTTTGTTAGATTATGATGACATCATGTTTATTTCATGATTCCAATCATCAATCATACATAACAGTATTTAAAAATAATAAATTAATAAATGTTAGAGAATAAAAGTAGAGATGATTTAAAGCCACTAGTTTAGAAATGTAAAGTTGAAAGGAAACCGCAACATCCTTGCTTATATAGGGAGTTTTTAAGATTCTGTTAACATAACCGTCCAGTCAAATTATCTTTTTATTATAAATAAATATAGTATTTAGTATATTAAGTACTTGTAGAGCAATTACAATTTGATATAAATTTGAGATGTTAAATAACTTATAGGATTGATCTCATTAAAAAAAATGATGGATCATACAATTTTCCTTTTTTAAACCATTTGGTGTAAAAAAGGAAAAAAAAAAGTCAATCCAATGATTAAATTTATGAAACGACATTTAGAGATCCGATGATATTTTTAACTTATACAATCAAGCAGTATTCCAAAATCATGAGTGCTAATTCTAATTAATTCTACAAAATATTGTACATATCTTAAGTTAGAAGGGGCCTTAATCATAATATTGAGGGTGATTGGGGAATACTAGGTGACCAGCTATCTATTATGAACAAAATCTATCTAGATGATAATACAAGAGGATCATATCTCACTAATCCATTAGAGTTTTTTCAAAGGTGAAGAATTCAATATAAAATCATTTGAATTAAAAAAAAATTCTTAATATTGCAAAACAAATCGAAAATCAATAAAAATTATATGTATCAATAGTCATATAGTTTAATGATATTAACACTGATCTCTAAATGGTATGAACCAAGTTTGAATCCTTCATTCTTGTTGTAATAAAAAAAATGAAAATAAAAAAATTATTTTTTAATATATATTTGGTAGATTGTCTATGCTAGGGAATATAAATTCTTAGTCATTGTTCACTTGTCAAGACTAATGCCCGGTGATTATTAACTGGCTCTTGTTAAATAATATAATAATTAATAGACAAGTCACTGTTCACCTAGGTGGACCATACTAGTTATTTATTGCTCTTATACTTAAGGACATATAAGAGCTACTTTGGGCATAAAATAAGGATTTGTTACATTAACTTTTATTTGTTAGCGATTCAGTCATGTCCTAGATAATATAATTACCTGATCTAACGTAGATTCGGAAATTCAAAAGAAAATCAAAAGGAAACGCATGCTTTTCATTTTTCATTCTTTTAATTTTTAACTCTTTTGCCAAAAATCCAATCTATTAATATTGATACCAGTCTCTCAATATCATCAATAGGGTTCAAATCTTTTATTCAGTTATAATTGCTAAAAAAATTGTATTAAATTTTTAGATAATTGGTATCGTCTAGGTTTTTGAACTATTTTATAATATTTCGAGAGTTTTACCACCTCAATTTTTTTATTTATTTTCATTTATCAATTATACATAACAGTATTCTAATAAAAAAAAAAAAAAAAACGTTGCTTTGTTTAGAGGCAAGCATCCGGGCACAGTGCCTGGTGCATATTATGGAAGGAACATTGAGTAAGACCTTCTTTGGCGTCGTTTAGTGAAATCATGTCTCGTGAACTTTTTAATGGTCTCGTGAACTCCCACTTTGGAGATGTCTGTGGTTTTTTCCCTCAAAAAATTTTGCAAGGTTGGAGGGGTGGTCAGTGCTAGATATGTGAAGGATGCCCCCTTCTAATTTCTGAATACACCCCATGACGCTTCCCTTTGGTAAATTTCTCATTTTTTATTTAAAAATTTTGGAAAATTTTGTGGTTGTACCGGATCTTTTACTGGATGCTGGATTGCTTATATTCCGATATGAACATAATCACATTATTGAAATATATAACATAATTATTTATTATTTTATTTTAATAATTTAAATAATTCCGTTAAGAAAATAAGAGAAGTTTCATTCAAAATATGTGAGAACTGTGTATACTATATGGTAATAGATGGTTCTTGGATTATAGTCTCGAAAAATATAATATATATACACAATGGCATATGTGAAACTTTTTTTAATAGGAAAAACACCTCTTTTGGTACTTGAACTTAACCAAGTAAATAATTAGGTATATAAACTTTTAAGAAGATCAATTTCATACATAGTCAAACTTTTTATGTTTTTTACATAATTCTTTTATTATCTTTTGAAGTAATTAACACATATCAAATAATATTAATTGAAGCAGTGAAACTGAACATGAAAAGTTTGGCTATATATTAAATTGGTTTCTTGAAAGTTCAGATATGTAATTATCCACTTGGCTTTATCCTATTTAATAGAAGCAGAATTTCCAAACGATTAACATATACAATTAGATAAATATAATGTACGGCATATATATTTCAATAATTCCTTATTTAAGTGGGGAAACAGAAATAGATTCAAAGACACATAATTAATAATGCATTCACTATTCCATGTACTGAAATGTCCATTTTGTACGTGTTAATGCATGAACACGTGCTCATATATGAATACATGTCATAAAATACAAAAGGAAGAGACTTTATTAATTATGTTTGTTGATAATTAATATATTGAGATTAACCACTGTAAATTATTTATCTAAAATTAGGATAATTTTGATATATTCATTTGTTTTCCGTAGTTTTCGTATTTTAGTTGGAAAAGTATGGTTTCATCCGGTACCAGAGTATGATGCTAATCAATATGAATAAAGGCATCAGGTTTAAAAACTGCATACATCCGTCCATTAAAAAGAGACCATTAATATCGCAAGTCCCATTCGAGATCTGGCGGGTACAAGCCCGGTACGAACAGGGACCTAATAGGCACCGCGTTTTGGAGCGGATCCGGACAGTTTGAACTCATCTCTTTTTTGAAAAATAAAATAATTTAAATTAAAAAAATGAAATTTTTAAAAAATGAAATAATGAAATCTTAAACTTTAAATATATATAAAATAAGTCTAAAAATATAATACTTTTTAGCCCATATTCAATTAATACTCTTATATCATGTTTAGTACATAAGAATGGACTCAGATTGGAATCGCAATTCTAGGTTTCATTCCATTTCTTATGTTTGGATGCACTTTTAGAAATCGGAATCGTGATTCCTTGAAATCGATAATTCCAACTTTGGAAAGAATTTCGATTCCATCTTTGAGAAAGTGAAATCGGATTCCATTCCAACTTTATTAATTATATGTGATATAATTACTCTCTCATCCTATTGCGTATTTATGACTTGCATTTATTGCTAAGAATATTTCTAACGAAAACATTCTATAGCCATTTCCATTCCATGCACACTTTCAAATATAGGAATGGATTTGTCATTCTCGAACTTATTCCAATATATTACAAACCATTTCATTCCAAATCATTTGGTATACTAAACGTGACATTAATGATGTGTAATTATTTATATACAAGTACATCCCTATAGATTTAAAATATTAGTAGTGTGAGATTAGAGTAATATTATAAAAGAGTAAAGTTAATAAAAGAAAAGAACTTCCACGTTATTTAGATGTGTAAACCTTCTCTTAGTGGCACTCTATATAAAGCATGGTACATTGTGGTTTTTGAATTGTATTTATCACATGTATTATTGTCAACAATACATTAAATATTATGAATAAATAATTAATAATTTATATTCACATGGAAAATAATATAAACATTAAACATTATTTACTTTATTTTACTTTTCAAGTATTTTAACTGTTATATTATTTTTATTCTATACTTGATATTATAACAACATATTAATGTTTTTTTTTTTTATTGAGAGACCCTTAAGGACCTGCTGAATCAACAGGTCTAGCTAGTGTACCCGTGGACCACTGTGTACGCTTAGCGGGTGAAACTCACCCTATCAAGCAGGTCCATGGCTAAGCTAGCATGGCTGGGTCAAGTGGGTCCTAGTTCAAATATGATCCAGAGAAATGTCTAAGTCCCATGTAGTTTTCTCTTTTGAAGAGTTAAATATATTCGAAATTGTGGTTATC
Source organism: Combretum micranthum (assembly GCA_024138025.1). NCBI lineage: Eukaryota > Viridiplantae > Streptophyta > Magnoliopsida > Myrtales > Combretaceae > Combretum > Combretum micranthum. The sequence goes on along the minus strand of JAMXBD010000686.1, from coordinate 703,149 downwards.
TTTTGAATGTCCATATTCCTTATTGACTTAACTTACTAAGGACATATTTAGATTGACACTAAATTGATAATTCACACTAGTTACGGCTTATGTACTTCTCCTTATGAAAATAGGAGGAATTAAGTTAACCTTAAATTATATTTGAGTAATTAGTTATAATTTAGATAAATTAGCTAATTAAATAGATGTTAAATTATAAGGTATACTTTTGTTTAGATAAATGAAAAGAATAAATTGAATTGAATTAAATAGTATAGTAAATTAGCATAATAGAGTATTAATTGAATTTAGCTAGAAAGTAGATTAAACCAATTTCAATCATTATAAAAAACAATCTGCATATCCTTAATTTTCAAAATAAACCAAGTCTCAGTTACAAACTTTCTAAATTGAAAATCAACATGCAAATTCCAAGTGAAAGAATGTCTAAGGCTTCTATAAAAAATAATTACAAAGATATGGTTGGTTGGAAATTAATTACCAAAATGCTTTGTAAAATCGTGTTTACTAATCAAGATATGTCAAATATATATATAAGTCATGTTTTAAAAATACTATATCATGTTTAAGTACCGTATTTAAATCACAATTACTAAACTGGATATAAACTTTTGCATGTAAATCGCGATTTACATTCACCATATAGGAGTGGTGATTGTTCACATTTTTTTGCTTTTGTCAGACACCACCTAAATCTCTCCTCCCATCAAACCCATCAACAATCTCTATCAAATTGAGCATTAAGAAGGTAAAGAAATTCTTAATGCCCATATCCATTCTTTTAACTATTCATTGAGCATTAAGAAGGTAAAGAAATTCTTAATGCCCATATCCATTCTTTTAACTATTCATTGTCAAATATAATCTTTATCTTCAATTTGATTCTTAGATAATTTTCAAGATAAATCAATGTTAGAGATAGGAGGTTAGCATAAGAAGTATCTTTAAAGTGCACATGAGTAGTAGTAGTTGTGGATCAAGAGGTTGATTGAATTTTATGAATTAATACGTATGTTGATTGATAATTAAATTAGATCTTGATGTTAAGTTGATTTAGTTTTGAATAAAGGAAATTAATAATAGATTTATCAAATATATCTATGCATGTGCGTCGGATTTGTATCTATATAATTGTGTGTTTTGACATTAGTTGATTATGATGTACTTAAATTATACATGTATTTTAAAGTTGATCTTAAACTATTGAAGGAATAAAATCATGATATTACATGCAAGAAAAAAGTATAATTTTATAGAAATTATAAGTACAAGTATATAACTAATGATTGATTGGTCAATTTGACATTACAATTATGTTAAGATGAATAAATTGTATATTGAATTTAAAAAAAAACTATGTGATAATGTATTGAATAACTAAATTTGAATTTCGTAAAATAATTATGAATTGAACATATTTGATATATTGTCCTATTAAAATATAAATTTTAAGTTGAGTAATCAAATAATATAATGTAAGAAGTTAAATTATAATTAATAGGTATACCTATTGGATTATAATTATGGCATTTCTTTATCAATTAGAATCTATTAAATTAAAATCAAGCCACTTACCTAAAGTACACCTAATGGACTTAGTTATTATAATATGGGCTTAATAAATATTATTAAACTTACTTTACACTTTAATGCATATTAATAGGTTTAATATTTAAATTTATCACTTTTGGATTTGACCTTAGTTGTTGAGCTAATAAATTATAGGAAGTAGGCTAAATCCTAATTAAGAACATATGTTACATATGACTTTAACTTGACAATTAATAAAACAAATATTGGTTAATGAGTGAATTGTTATTCTAAATCTTATGTGAGACTGCTTTTATTGAATAGATACATATTATTGATTGAGCTTGTCATATGATCTACAGTAAAACTATTTTACAGGTATGCAGAGATATGTATGTTGTTTGCTTAGGGTAGGCATTCCTAAATGGACTAATTTCAAAGACGACAATAAGTGAGTATGTTGTTTGTGCTTAGGTAGTTTAATTTAGGTTAGGAGCGATAACCTTGCTAAGCTATGCAAGTACGGTAGTAAGAAGCTTAGGCTACCCTTATTCTTATTATTGATATATCTTGTGGCTCAAAGCAGCTGATCGGGTAAACTATTTAGATCAAGTCTACTTAGACTCTAAGAAAGGTTGTAATCTGATTCACATTTATGGGACTAGTTGGATGGATTCTAGTATGGAATGAGATAAGTAAAGATGCATAATAGCTTTGAACGCGAGACAAAGCTATGTCATAGAATGTTCTTATAGGAGGTTAAGGTATTCAACATGCCTTAATCAACCCCTTGAGTAGTTGCTGCTATTCAGGATCCCTAGATTCCCATAGCTTGTTGTTCAAAGTGTGAGTGCTCCTATGTTGATTGTTTCACCTTAAATAATAACTATAAAATGTTGGTGTTGCATTATATAGTTTAAGTGCGTATGACATATCACATGTGTTTGTTGCTGTGTTTAGGCTTTAACTCACCCTTTATTCTTTTTAGGTGTTGGAGATGATTTGATATGGATTGTTATGATTACTTGGACCATGGCTTAAATATGGGTAAGAGATTGGACGGTTGGATGCTTAAACACGTGGAATATTATAATTTTTATTTTCTAAGAGTTTGATATTTGTATTGTAAGGATTCTAGGGACTACTTTTGATGACCTTAGATGTATAATTTAATTAGATATAATTTTTTGTATAATTTAAATAATGATTTCTTAAATCTAAAATTGATTAGAAACTCACTTAGTTAATGGTAGCTGAAGCAAATGATATTTGAAAAAGCTTCTATATGTTTTTTATAAAAATTGAGTACATATATATACACGAAGGATAGAACCGGTCAACTCCAAGAAAATAGAATATACATTATGGTACAATAAATTACTATATGTATATAATATTATTTCTAGGAAATTAACTATAATTCTAGGATACTAATTCTAAAATACAGACCATAAAAACAAAAAATTAATTTCTTTTTAATTAACTAGTTTGATTTCCTACACTCCCCCTCAAATAGGTGGTATACGTTCATTAAACCAAGCATAGAACTTAGTTCAATGAAGTTGGTTCAAATAGGGCTTTTGTTACAATCTGCTGCTTGCTATCGAAAGGGTACGAGTTGAGAGAAATCTTGTCGCCTTCTATTTTCTCACTAATAAAGTGCCTATCGATTTCGACATGCTTTGTCATATCGTGATGAACTAAACTTTCGAAAATTGCAATTGCTAATTGGTTGTCAAACATAATTTTAATAGGATCAAAGCACTAATATTAAGTTCACCTAGTAGTCGATTTAACTAAATTCCTTCACATGTCCTGAGCTAATGGTCGAAACTTGGCCTTAGCACTACTGCAAGCTACTACGTGTTGCCATTTACTTTGCCATGTTGCTAAGTTTCCTTAAACAAACGAACAGTGTCTAGATGTAAACTTTCGATCAATAAGAGATCCAGCCTAATTTGCATCTGTGTAGATCACAAGGGATCGATCAAGTGTTTTCTTAAACATTAATCCCTTTTTAGGATCCTTTTTAAGATACTTGAGAATTCAATTCACTACCCATGTGATCCACAGATGGATTGCTTAGGAACTGGCTAACAATACTGATTGCATATATTGGGCATGTATGTGTCAAATATATCAACTTTCCCACCAACTATTGATACTGTCCCTTATCTGCTACTAACTCTTTAGGAGGCATCAAATTTGGTATTAGGATCCATAGAATCTTAACTAGCTTGCACCTGCTCATACCTGTCTTCAAAAGATCTAAAACATACTTATGTTATGAGATTGAAACTGGCCAGTTCCATTCCCAAAAAATATCTTAAATGTCCAAGTCTTCGATTTGAAATTCCTTAGACAATAAGATCTTAAGTTTTCTTATCTCTCCTTCGTGATCCTAGTAAAAACTATTTCATCAACATAGAAAATCAATATTGTAATTCTCCCATCTTTGAAATGTTTGATGAATAACGTGTGATCTGTTTGAGACTGTAAGTAACCATACTGTTTAAGCACCTTTGTGAACCTATCGAACCACACTCGAGGTGATTGTTTGAGTCCGTATGATGCTTTTTGTAGCTTACACACTTTTCCTTTGGTTTGCTTGGTTTCAAAACTAACTGGTATATCCATATAGACTTCCTTGACTAAATTTCCATTTAGGAAAGCATTCTTCACATCGAGCTAAAATAAACACCAATCTTGATTGACAACATTAGATAATAGGACACGTATTGTATTGAGCTTAGCCATAGGAGCAAAAGTCTCCTAATAATTAATTCCATATGACTGAATGAACCCTCTAGCTACTAACCGAGCCTTGTATATATCAATTCCCCTATCAACGTTTTACTTAACTGAGAATATCCATTTACATCCCATGGTCTTCTTGCCAGGTGGTAATGATGCTAAGATCAATTTGCCATTTTTCGCAAGTGCATTGTACTCCTCTAGAGTTGCTATTTGCCATTCAGGAGCCATGACGACTTCATAAGTAGAACTAGGAATCATGATTTTATCCAGAGAAGTCACCAATGCTCGAAATTTATGTGATAAGCTTTGAGTAGATGATGTAACTGGTGGAGTGGGTGCTAAATACATGATCAAATGCCTTTTATTTGAGCAATAGGCAGATGTAACTCTGGATCATAATTTGTCACTTGTCACCTTTTCATTGCCTGATTATGAACTAAAGTTTGCTTCATCTAGCGTTCTTTCATGATCAATTGAGCTAAGGGGAGTCTCTTGGTTTTGCTGACCGAGTTTGAGCTGAAGAGGTATTTTTCTTCTTATGTAAACATTTATTTCTTCATTAGGGAGAAAGAGATGTTTAGGGTATATTATAGATAATGAACTTGTTAGACTTGTTTTAGATGATGAATTTTGTGATTCTTGTGGGATCATTTGTGTCTGTGAGAAAGGAACCGAGTTCGGTAGACAGGAGAGAGAAGAATAGATGAACTTGACGAAAAGCTAGATGAACTTGTCTCAATGAGGGCTAACCAATCCCAATTTTGTAATTCATGAGTATCATACTCCTCTTGAATTGAAAATTGGGAAAGAATGGTTTATCTTAAAAAAAAAAAAAAAAAAAAAAGTGATATCCATGGTGTGGTAGAATTTACATGTGGTAAGAGAAGATTTATAGCCTTTTTGATTTGTGAGTATCCGATGAAAATACATTTAAGGGCATGAGCATTAAGTTTGCCATGGTTTTGAGGGTGGAAAATGAATAAATGAGTGCAACCAAAAAGTTTGAAAGGAAATTGGGACACTAGCCGTAAGGTTGGATAAAGACCATGGAGAGGTTGTAGTGGTGATTTGAATTTGAGGAATCGTGAGGGCATTCTATTAATGAGATACATGCTGTGAGGAAAGCTTCACCCCAAAATTTCTAAGGGACATTGTTTTGAAAAAGTAAAGATCGACTAACTTCAAGAATATGGCGGTTTTTTTTGTTTGGCCACACCATTTTGTTGAGGGGTGTCAACGCTTGAACTTTGTTGAACAATACCATAGGACTTGAGGTATATACTGAGATTAGAATTAAAGAAATCTCTAGCTGAAAAATATGATGGTCTCAGATTTTTCTTTCATAAGAAATGTCCAACATATATTGGAGTATGAACAACAACTAACAAAAAACCACCAAGTACCATAATGTTAGGATCCGAGTTGGGCCCCAAATATCACCATGAAAGAAAAGGATGACTTGGTTTGTGGGTCGTAGATAATAAGAGCTTTAAGTATGCTTCACAAATTGATAAACTTCACGATGAAATGAATTGGGATATTTGTTAATAAATAAAGATGGATACAATCGTTTCATGCATAAAAAATTAGGATGACCTAACCAAAAGTGCCATATCATGATTGCACTATCCTTATTGACTGACCAAACGATTTAAGACTATAAACTGACTAACATTGAGGACTAACTTTATTATTAGAGATGGAGTTGGACAGATTGTGGATGGATGAGGTGTTCACATCAAGAATATAAAGGCCCATACGTTGCTCATCATTGCCAATCATCTTCCCTAGCTCAAGCTTGAAATCACAATATTTGGCAAACAATTTAGTTTCACAGTGCAGATCACTGCTAATTTGCTAACTGAGATCAGGTTTAGTCAAGATCAGGCAAAAATAACATAGAGTAAAGAGTAAGAGTGTTGAAGATGGATTGTTCCTATTCCTACTTTTGTGCATGTACCATTAGCTATATGTATTGTTTGAGGACCATTACAAGGTGAATAAGTTGTGAAAAGAGATATGTCACCTGTCATATAATTTGATGCACCAGAATCCATTATCCATGAAGACGGTTGTTTGAGCCACATGGACTGTGATAGGGACAAGGTTGTTTTCAATAGTGGTTGGAGTTATTCTACGAGATGGCCTTGATGTTGATGAGTCCCTAGATGTTCCATTGGATTTAGCCATGGAATTGATTAAATGACGACTGAGGGAAAAAATTAGGGATTTAGAGCCTACGCTCTGATACCATGAAGCGAAATGATATTTGAAGAAGCGTTTATATATTTTTGATAAAAACTGAGTATATATATATACACAAGGGATAGAAATAGTCAACTCCTAAAAAATAGGATTAATTATGGCACAATAAGTTACTATATATATAATATTATTTATAGGAAATTAGCCACAATTAAAGGATATCAATTGCTAAAGTACAAATCATAAATCAAGAAATTAATTGCCCCTTCTAATTGACTAGTTTGATTTCCTGTAGTAGCATTTGTGTATGACATTTAAGTGTTATATGTGGCGGAACTATTGATGCTCTAGACCCTATTTGGGGCGTGACAAATATAATAGAGTTGTAATGCTTATTACGATTTCCACTTTGTGTAACAGATAAAATAGGCAATTATTGCAGTAAAAGGTAAGACAATTATAATCTTCCTTGTCTTTATTATAAAGAGAGGATACTTGTATAGGTGATATTTTCAAATGACAATTCATGGATGGGGATATAAATTGTTATTTATCATTTTATGTAATAGTAATTCATTATAAATTATTCTATCAACTAAACGTCGTAATAGCAACTTTATATAGAAGAAAAGATGATATGTTTTTCATTCTAAGCTCTATTTGATCTTTCTTGATCATATATTTTGGTAGCATGACAAAATTTTTTTTTTCAAATTTAAATCTTAAATGAGGAGGATTTTTGGTATTTATAAAGCTTGACTTTTGATGTCCGTTGGATCATACTAACCATTAATAGGCAAAATAAGTCACTGTACTGGTAGACTTTTACATGAATTCTTTGGGTCATGGAAGGCTTCTTTAAATGCATAAACTCCTTAAAAAAGTTTAAAAGCAGATGGGTTGGTCCAGAATAACAATTCCAACTTCTAGTCCACTATGTTAGATCTTCCTTAGTCATCCAAATTTTATAAACTTGACTTTTGGGCCCTACACTTGGCATAAAGAGTCAAGTTTATATGCAAAATCTTTTAAACCACCAATAAATAATGCAGTTTAAGATATATATATATATATATATATATGGAAAATTTTATGGGAAGCCATTCACATCTCGAGTTAAATTCATTTAAAAATCAATGTTTGCAGAGGTTAAGAAAAGATACTAACATTTGAGTAAGTGAGTCAAATAAGAAATAATTGACAAACCATTAAAAACACCTTCTAAACGTCTCCGTTACTAAATCCATCTTCAATCTACAAAACCCAAAATCTTATTGCAAAAACCCCTATGCTACATAGCATACACAAACCTTAACCGTGAATCTTAAGTGCAATCCCTAACCTCTAATTTGCAATTTGTGTAGCTAGTTAATTTTCATTTTATTTAAATTATTAACCTAGGAAAATTTTCTACGAAGTGGTAATGAGGCTCATTTGAATTCCCGTGCTTTGTTTATCTTGCATTTCATTCCTAAGCTCCAGTTTTCTCATCTCCGAACTCACTTCCAAGTACAACACGAACACCTCTGAAACCTTCGTCCTATTTCTTAGCCAAACATCTCACACCCACTCTATATTTGTTGTATTGTCTAAAATTTGAAGTTCCAACAAAATTTAAGAAGCTGCATACACATGCCATATTCAAGTTTAATATCATAAATTTAACATTCTCTTCAAAGACGAAGTCATAAAAGAGTCTCCGGTAGAACCTTATGCACTTTTCATTTTTTTTTCACTTTTATTTATTTTTTAATCAAAAAATTGGTTCGATTCGTTAAAGGAAAAGAAAAAAAAATATATATACAATATTTTATGACGCCTGGAATTTAACAAAGACGTTTAGACTATGTTAATAACATCTATCAATTATATCTTTTTTGACTCACTTAATCAAACATTAATTCCTCATTTTAACCTCTGCAAATAATGATGCTTCAAACGAGCTTATACATAGCATGTAATTTTTCCTATATATACATACCCTTGCATTTTTTTGTGAAAGTCTTTTGTATTGTAGATTCTTAAAAAAAAAAATGTTTCTATATACAATGTTATAGCTACAATTTTATAAGTTTGACTCTTTCCACTATCAATTAGCCTGAAGAGTTAAGTTTATATGCCCTTTGTATTGTAAATTTAAAAAAAAAAAATGTTTCTATATACAAGTTATAGCTACAACTTTATACTGAAAAAAAAAAAAAATTTGTTGTGGTACGTACATACTAAAATTATAAATTACCGCAACTGCAGCAGTTAGTTATATACGGCCACTAATTTACAGTTTCCATCACATTATGTTGACATTCATAAAACTTTAGGTTATTCCAAATTTTTTATATGCGATCTCTCCAGAAGCCAATTGATTTGCTATGTTTTTTTTTCTGCTTTCCAAACGTAACTGACAATGTAGCTTATGAGATTGTTGGATTGGAGTCATTAGTTGATTACCTTCCCCAAAATTTGAAGAAAAATAAATAGTAATGATGAAGTTTTTGTTGATTTAATTATGTGGATATAGCTTGGTTTTCTTCTTTCTCATTTAGTTAGATTAATTGTAAAAACTTCATTGCCAGGGTAACGGTGGTATTCAAAAATGAACACGACCCAACCCAATCCAAGTTCGCGACAAGCAAATAAAAATAAGGAAAAAAAAAACAAAAAAGAGGAAGTATAAAACAAAATACATACATAATTAAGTAAATTTCATATTTAAAATATTTCATTTTAATTTGAATAATTATTTCTTACTCATAGCATTTAATTTGTTGTAACTAACAAGACAAAAATATAAATATTCCATAAAAATATACTTGATTTAAATTATATTAACTTCTACTATAAAACTATCAATTCATTATAAACATGACACTATTTTTTACTTTTAATCTTCTTTGAAACTTCTAAACCTTTTGTAACCCTACATTCTCGATATTATTACCAAAGTTGGAGGTGATTTTACATAAATAAAAGTATTCTTAACAAATATTCAATGGACGAACTATAGATTATGATTTTTGGACATAACTTTTAATATAAGTTTTTAATTTGACATATTTATACTTTATAAATTATAATTTTGTTTTGTTATTTTTAAATTTATAAAAATGCATTAGTTACAGCCCCTACCTGGACCCATACCTCAAGTATTAGACACACACCAACCCATTGCTAGGTGGGTTTAAGTCTAGGTTCTTATTTTTAGATTTGCAACCTTTTGGATCATGTACTGTGTTGGGGAGAGGTCCAATCCATGGCACAAGTAGAGGAATATAATTAAAACTAAGGAGAATCTCATATTTATTACTTAAATTTTATTCTTATTTGCAATTAACTCTATACAATTTGAAATTGTCAATTAAGTATTTAAACTTTTTTTTTTATAGTTATTTATCTAATTTTTCAATAAACTACATAAACTTTACCTACTAATGAATCCAAGAACTATAGATGATTACTATTTATTTGTTAATTGTAAATTGATAAAGTTGATTTGGGTAAAAAATTTTGCTAAGTTAGCATACCGATTGTGACATTTTCTCTAGAAAAACTTAAAAAGAAAAGGCATAATTTATCTTTTTGTGATCTTTAATTAAAAAGATTCTGGAGCACTAGTAAAATGGAGTTGTGAGGCCAATAATTCCTTTTCTGTCAGTCTCTAAAGTGACCTACGATGGAAGCAAAATCCACTGCTAGCATGTTGACCCACATAAACCGACCTGCAATCCAAGAACATGTAGGCACAGAAAATTATTGCGAGAGCACCCTAATCCGTGCCCTAATAATTGGCCATGGGGTGGTGTCACTATATGTGTATGGAAATTGTGCCTCACGTTGTGTTTCATTGTGGTTGGACCCCTTGTTGAAATCGTCACGAGGGTCGATCTGTCCCCCAGTGTTTCATTTGTAACACTAGGAAAAAACACATGTTTTGGAGTTCTACAAGAAGGGAACTCAAAAGGGCAGTAAAAGTTTCAAACAAGAGCAAGGTCAGATGAATGGTAGAAATCACTGAAAGATCCCAAACATAAATGAAATTAGAGGTAGATAAGTAATTATGGCTTATAACTTTTTATATAAATAGAACACTAATCCTAGGCCCCTCTCTATATATAAAAACCTAGAGAACTAATTCTCTCTTTCTATGTTATTTTGCAAGAGTATCTCAGATGATTTTTAGGTATATCAGTTGGGAAATAAATAGAGAAATGACTAGTATAAACTGTAAGATTCCTAGGACAAGCGGAATTCAATCGACCAATATAATAAGTAGGTTAATAAAGTTTCTTTTGAGTGAGATTTGGATGATCCATTTTGGATTTCCATCATGAAATCATTTAGTAGAGATGATGGATTGATGGAATTATAGTGTTTATAGGAGTTATATCAATTCAAGTATATTTCCTAATCTTTTGATTAGTAGAGGCTCCAAAATTTTCTTTCTACAAAATTATTTATCCCTAATTTATGTTAACGAAACTCCTAATTTAATCGATGGGACACCTTAACATTAAAATGATCATATAATAGATAATATAATAAGTATTTTGATAATCCGATAATAAGTAGGGCTATAGATAAGCTGAGCTCCTCCTGAATTTCGACCTGACCCACTTTAAGCTTGATTTAGCATTTGAACTCAATTAGTAAACAAGTCAAACTTGAGTTTTAAATAAAGCTTATTTATCTTAACAAGCTAAGCTTGAACTTCGATTTAAGCTCACAATTCGGTTTGTAAACAAGCTCATTTGGGCTTGGCTTGTAAACTGGCTTGTAAGAATACTTGTGAACATGCTTGTTGACAAGCTCATTAATAGATTTGTAAGTATTATATTTATGATATAATATATAAATATATAATTAAAACAACAAAAATTAAATTCAATTTAGTATATACCTATATATATTTAATAGCTCTTGTCTATTATTTTTAGGTTAAAAAAATAGAATATGAGCTATCGGAACAAGTGGAGTTTAGGTTAAATTTAGACTCAATAAAAGCTCAGCTTGATCTTGATTCGTAAACAAGTTAACATTGAAATAAAGTTTATTTAACTAAACAAGTCAAATTTGAGCCTCAATTCCATACATGTTAAAATGCTTAGCTTAAGCTCAAGTTCAAACTCAATAAATTTTAAACAAGCCAATCTTGAGTCTATAAGAGCCTAGCCTAGCTTGGCCCATTTGATACCTTAATGATGAGTGTCTCTAAATTCAAACTGTTAAATGATTTACACAATTAGCTCTATAATAAAATAAATAAGACCATAGAATTTTTCTTAGATGAACTAATCCATATGTGTTGTAAGAACCTAATATAAATGGAGATTAGGAGATGTAACCAAATTTACGGAAAATTAGCCCTAATGGGAAATCCATTATTATGGATTGATTATTTTCAAAAACTCTTCCAACTTAGCCAGATCTTCCCATTTCAAGACTTCTCCCGTTTCTTCCAAACTTTATTCAATTTAGCCAACTTTGTCAATTTTTAGACCGTCACCGCCATTTCTTCAAAATTCGTCCAATTATTCGGTTCCATCAATTTCAAGATGGTTTCCACTAGTTTTTTCGACTTTAGCAATGTACTTAATCAATTTCAAGAAGGTTTCCGCTGATTCTTTCAAAACTCTTACCGCTGGTTCACTTTGCTAAATGAATAAGGTTGTAATGGAATTTCTATTACGGAGAAATATAATAGAGTTGTAATAGGATTTTTTTATTAATTTTTTCTTTAAATTGTAGTATTTTGAAAAAAAGATAGTTCCAGTATTAAATTAGTATTCATAGATTCGAATAAAGAATGGCTATTCCATGTTTTGTGTAATAGGGATTTATTGTGAAATCGCTATTCGGTGAACTAATTGGCGTAATAGCTATTAATAAAGAATAAGGCTGTAATTGAATTATAATTACAGCGAAATGAACGAGCAGTTATTATTTTAACCATTTTATTAATTTCATGATCCTAGCCATTTCTGCCAAAACTTCTGTCCGTTTAGCCATTCCACTAACTTCTGGAGGCTCCAACTTTTTTTTCCTTAGAATTAAATTGGTTGCAACAAAATATTGGATTAGAACTCACTTGACATCCCCATGGATTGGGTCGAATCTAGACCCGACCCCAACCAACAGGTCCTGCTTTGTTTTTTCTAGGATTGAAAATCACCTTATCCATGGGCGTGTCAAGTCTTGAACCATTAACCCACTAGGTCTTAAGGCATGTTCGGTCCTGCTCCACCTAGAAACTCTTTTTCACTACAAAATAAAATTCAAAACTCAGAATAGAAATTGAGGTTAAGATTATTATAGCCTTAGCTCATTTTCGCTCAAAATTATTAAGGATGTGTGTTTATTTATACACAAACACATCTCTATTGAGTTGAATTATTATTGATGTGAGATTATAGTAACACTCTAAATCTCTAAAAGATGTTACAAAGAAAAAAAGATATATCACATTATTTAAAAATGAGATTATTCACTTGGTGGGACTCTATATAAAGTGATTGAACCTATTTGTTAATTGCATTTATTTCTAGTATTGTTATAATAACACATTAAATATTGTAAATACATAATAAATAATTTTTATTCACATGAAAAATGATTTAAACATTAAATGCCATTTATGCTTTTTTAATTTTTTATTACTTTTTATTTTATTTTATTTATATTTATATTTCTTATTTTATTTTAAATAATAATCATAATTATATATATGGGTCAAAAGGACCCACACGAGTCCTTCGGTCTAGTCGGTTCTCAGGCAGGTTCATCTAAAAGTCAAACCTAGCCCCAATAGGTGGGGTCCAAGTATGAAACTATCGGGTTATGGTTGAGACTCCATCGTTTGGGATGTTTAAGTCCTACTACTAATTTAGGTTTAGCTATTTGAGTTAGACAATAAGGTCCAAGAAGTCAAGTTTATACTTTGGAAGATTTAGGAATGGTTGGTTTCATAAGCTATCATAGATTCATTTTAGTCAAGCTATCATTGGACTATTATACTTGTTCTCAACCTCTTTTACATAGATTCTTGTATTTAACAGAGAAGAATATGGGCCTTGAGCCCATAATAAGGTCATCACAATAAGTCTTAGTGAGTAAGCTTCATTTTATTCATCTATCCTCAATGGGATATGAGAAATGTCATTACACCTAAGAGTGCAAAAATACTCATCATAATTCCTGACTTGACATATTCTTAATGCCATTGAAACATTATTCTACTATATAGCCTTACTCTCAAATATTAATAGCCGGAAAGATGAAGAACTAGCTCCTTTATTTATCACTTATGTATTCAACCATCTATTTCTCTTTTTGCATCATCCTCTCTAAATCATCCCTCTACATATCATCTCAATATTTCAGACTCCCTAGTCTACATCTTTTAAAAATCCTCCAATAGTTAGCCCCATCACTTCAAGATAACTCTTACCCTTTTCAAATGTTTTTTGTTTTGGCACTTTGCCATTTTAAGATGACTCTTATCAATGCAAATTAAACATTGAATACGTTACTCATAAGTCATAATAACATAAAATATAAAATATTTTTAAAATATATTTGATTTGATTCATATAAATTTCCACTCAAAGAAAAATATCATTTCTTAATTATATGAGACTAACTTTTCTTTTCTTTTTTTTTTTTCCTTGGCAACCTAAATTTTTCGTTTCCTGTTATTAATATTACAACTCAAGTTGGATGCAATTGGATATAAAAAAATGTGCATCCAACGCAATACTTCAAGAAAAAGGGCTGAAGATTATAGATTATTTAGGCTTAAGTTTTTTTTTTTTTCCAAAAGTTAAAAAAATGGATAATAACAAAAAAAACAAAAGAAACTGACAATTAATTTGATTTGACCTAAAATTGACTTTACCCAGATCCAATTCCAGGCCAAATCCAACCTTAGCCGGGTCCAATTTCAGGCTAGGTCCATCAACTGAAGATGGCTTCTCATTTTTGTGTCCTCATTCTTCAACTCCGGCCGGTTCTACCCTTCCTAGACAACCCCTTCCCTTTTGCTTGTCGAAGCCATAGCTTAAATTTCTTGTATTTCTTTCCTCTAATGGATGGGAAGGGCCTGATAATTTAGGTTAGAACTTTGTGAAAATTGGACATGACATCATGTATATTACCGGTGACTGAAAAGAACAGAAACTTTTACAACTGATGACAAGACCGTGAGTTAACATACTTGTTCAATATTCCAAATTTCCAGCTAAATTTGGATTGTCTTATCTTATCATCACTAAGAAGGAAAAAGCCAAGTGACCAATCGATTAATTGGATGGCTTGCAAGCGTGATTGGAATAATTATAATAATAAGTAACGTAAAATATGCAACTTTGACAAGATGATTGAGTGCAATTCGAGATAGCTTATGTATCCAAAATTTCTTTCTTATTTTTTCTTTTATTTTTTTATCAAGGTATCCGATATTCCATTTGGTTTTTCTTACAAAGTTTTTTTTTTTTCCCCGAAATTACATAAGTTTATAATGAATTTTGTAAATTAAACACATGAATGGGCACACGTTAGATAAAGGATCAAATGTAATTTTTTTTTTTTTTTTTTTTTAAGTGTTAACTTGAATAAAATATTAAGATTTGGTCCATTTGGCTTTACGAAATTATAGTCCTAGATAAAGATGAATCCGCAAAATAAACTGAATTTCGCAAAATTTTAAAAACGTTGAATGCTCAATAGAACACGAAAATAGATGATTAATAGACAAATTTAACCGCCAAATTTCCTTTTAGAAATAATATAATTTCCTAAAATGGCATGCTTTATTAATTACGGTTTACTTTCATTTGAAGTTTCAAACTCTAACTCAATCAAGGTATAGAACATATTTTTCCATAGAAGTCTAAAACTTTATTGAAGCACACGGAAGATGCAAATAAAATACACATAAAAAATCTTCGTTGATTTGAAAAGATCATATTTCGATCGGATTTATAAAGATCAGACTACAAACTAACTATTTTATTTTAGTGTAGTCTATAAAGGGAGATGAGGGGTATATTCTTGATTCGTTAGCTTTGAAAGCAAGACGCGAATCCATAAGGCGACTAAAGTTGCTATTTGCCATCCTGTTATTACATTCTTAAATACCAAGAAAGGCAAAAAGTACTCATAAGTTTCCGTAGCAACTATTTTATTAAAATAATTATATCTTAAGTGTTTGTTTTCTAATTTAATACCACTTACCACCAAGCTATAATCTACCAAGACCTATTACTTTTTTATGGGTCTTTCGTGGTTTGATCAATGATGCACACAATGATCTCTTTAGTCGTTAGCACATTCTTCGTCGACATGGACAAACAAAACGGTTCCAATTCCAGCAAATATCATCAAGTTATCATATGTAGCACATTTTGGTGAATAATCAATAAAAACTGTAAAAGCAGGTGTTTTGAAAAAGCTGCTTCTGGTGAGAGGAAATTGCACGACATGGAGCAACCCACATCCTGGATCATGTCATGTCCTTGGTTTCATGTCCCTGTCCTTGTGTTATATTTCCAATCTTTTAAATGTCTAAATCTTTCGTTATATTCTGATTATGTTGGCACCATATTTTTATTATTTTTTAAATAAATATTTATAGAAAAATAAATACTGATGAATAACTGATAGTTTTACTCATAAATTGACTTAATAAATACGATACAAATATAATACAAATAAGTTACGAGCATAAATCAATATAAATTTAATGAAAATAAAAATCCAATAATCCAAACTGAATCGCTCATATACATTAGGGTTGCTAGATTTCTGCAATTCAAATCCAACTTGTGGCCCAATCGGAGATCTTTTCTGTTGTGTCCGTGTGAAGCACATATATGCCAAAATGCAATTATACACAATGGGAATCAAATTGTGTAGCCCTGCTGGCTTCTAGGGAATCTTCATCCATTTCTAATCAAAATCAAATCAGTAGTTAGCATAGGATTTATTCCATTATTAAGATGGATACGTGGTAGTTAGACCTAATTTGTATTCCATCTATTTTTTTTTTTTTTCTTTTTCCATAACCTAGGATAGGAAATGAATCATCACAAATACAATTTTTTGTACCATTAATGAAGTGTAGATATAATTCCTAAACTTTTGAAACAAAAACTTTATCTCTTCATGACGTACAAATAATTCTCAAATCCTTTTTAAAACCCCATAAATTATGATGATTCTTCAATAAGTTGGGACTTACATGCATATTTTCAAAAGTTGGAAGAAGTGAAATCATAATTTATGTTTAAAAGGCTTGTTCTTACCAAACCAAAAAGTTTGGGATGTATATCTAAAATTTACTACAAATAAAAATCAAAGGCAAAGTAAAAATAGCATAAATTATTGAGAAATTACATCCCAGTTATTAAAAAAAAAAGAAAAAAATCCTGCAACTTAGACAAGAAATTTTGACATGCATGAGGTGGGTCAGCCATAGGCTTGGGCCACGTGACCATGGCATGAACGGGCAATTGTGATAAAATTCGCAGACACCATCATGTTCGGTTTTGATCCAAAACCGAGTAGAGAGCCGCCGAATTTCCAAATTCTGGCCAATTCCTTGATTTTTGAATTGGGTAGAATCTACGGATTAAAAACGGTTTTATTATAAAACAAAAATACAATAGAAAAATAAAAAAATAATATTAATATTGCAATTTTTAATATTTAAACTATTCTAGTTAGTGATAAAAATTTATTATCTATCCGTAACATTTTATGTATTATTATCAACATCATAATATATAAATGTAGTTTAAAAATATGTATAGTTTGGTTTATATTGATTTCTTGATGCAAAGTAGATTGTGGGCCTGTTTTTGAATAAATTAGATAAACCCAAAATGTTAAAGAAAAAATAAATGCATAGTCCATCTTCAATTAGCCTTAGCTTTTGGTATATATGCCTATGAGAAACTCGTTCAGAAAACAATGTTAAATTCAAATGTTTACCTTGTAATTGCAAATTTCAGGCCCAAAAACCATCATTTAGGGTCCAAAAACGGGCTTTCCTCACGCTACTCACTGCACCATTTCTTTCAAAAGCCAAATTCTTTTCTATAGTAACGTGAAACTTTTTTTAATCTTATAATATTCTTTTTAGCCTATAGAGTATTTTATAATTTTACGTTGCCTCATGGTTCTAGAACCAAAGATGAAAAGTGAAAACCATTGGTTCTTAAGGAACTAGACTAGAATTGCCTTCTTGATTCCAATTCTGAGAATTCCAGAATTGAAATCGACTAATTTGGGTATGGTTTAGCTCCAAACCAATGACTATATCTATCTATGTAACAATGAAAGACTTGAACTTGTTTAAGATCCTATAAAAATCTCTAAAACAGAAAAATATTATAGCATTTCTCCATTATTTCAATCTTTGATAAAATTTGTTGACCATTTCCAATGAGTCTAATTAGATTTTTTCCATGTTGATTGTTACAGAATATTAATAAGGATCAGTGTATAAATGTAATATTAAGTTATCATTAGCTAAAATTTTTTTAGATTTGGCGATTTAGTGTTCTGTCCATCTGACCGTTTAATTTGAGATATTGTCATTCTATTCTAAAATTCGATTTCTTAAGGCATAAGAAATATTCTCCTCTAAAGATCCACACCTTGGACACGAGAGTTTATATTGATTCTTTTATGGTAGAGTCACTAAGCTACAATAATATTGCCATTTTTGGGTTCGAAGGCAGATCCATGAGCAACCAGTTTTTTGCATTCTTAACTGGTTTTTTTTCCTAAATTTTCTTGATGACCCAACATCTCCTTTGTCGCTCCGGTTGAAAGTATCCCACTTTGAGCTCCAGCGTGAGTTTTTCTTATTAGTTACAACTTACAATAATTGATAGATTGGGCAAAAGTGGTGTGATTGTGATTTTAGTGTTTGTTTATTTTGTCACCACGTAAATGGCATACAAACATTTTCAAACAAGTTATTTATTAAGAAACAAAACTAAATGAAAAACAAAAATTTTTACTCATAAATAAATCAAACAAACCAAATATTAATAAGATATAGATGTGGATCAAATATAAATGAAAAACAAGCCACCCAAACATACCCTTAAAATTTGGGAAATATCAAACTCATAGGTTTTCATCCCAACTACTTTTGTCTCTGGTTGAGACATATCTATTGCTCCCCTAATTATCAATACCAAAATGAGACATATCTTGAGTTCTCCAATTTATTTTTAGGTTGGAAAAGACAAATTGCCGTAGAGCAATGCACATATTTCTCCACGAGTGGGATGTGTTCTTACATTCTAGTTAGGTCTTGCTACTTCTAGCTTCTTTTGTTTCCCCTTGAAGTTACATTTTTTTTTTTAAAGATTTTTTAATGTGTAGGAACGAGAAAGGAGAAGAATTAAACGTCTATCATCTCTTCGGAGAATAGCATTAATACCAAATTAAGCTACACAATCTTAACCGTTACTTCTAACTTAACCTGGAGAAGATCAGTCCCAGTTTTTTTTTTTTTTTTTTCCTTTTTTGTGCAACACCTACGCAATCCCACATGAAAAGAGGCTTGTTTTTTAATCTCAAGGATTATAATCCAAATCCAACATAAGATTTTTCCATTGTTACATTTTCATACTATCCAATGAATTTTCTTTTGTCTTAGGTCTCTTTAAAAGGATTCTATACAGATTCATCCTGATTACTTTGAAGATTCTATTTAGAAATTTCTTGCTAGAATAAATAAATAAATAAGGATCATCTTACCTAATTCATTTAGGTGGCATAATCTCTTCCATTAGAGTTGTATCTAGCATTATAACTTCCATTTTTGTTGTTGATAGGCAAGAGGCTTAGTAACTTGCACCATCATTCGGGGAAATTTAGGATTCTTGTTGCCTTGATAATAAAGTTACTTCAATTCATCATAGGCTGAAATGAAAAGACAATCCGACAACTTGGTAATAATACATCAATATATATCACTAGTTCACTTCCTGGAACACGACAGCTGCTATGTTGATTTTGGCAAAACTAGTTGCCATATACCACCAAAAGGTGGTTCAAATTATTTCTGGAAATAAAGCTTACGTTATGTTATTAAATTCAGAATCTAACTGAACCGATAGTGTTTGGATTATTGTAGTGGGACCTCAGTGTCCTCATGTATGCAATGCACTCAAATACAGGACTAATTATAATGATCTTAAGTAGCTGACAACTTGCAATTGCAGGGAGTTAGCATGGCGTTATCAATTGTGTTATAGCAACAGAAATATCTTTGATTTGAAAAATATTATGGTTTAGTCGTGTTTTTTAATGATATTAGTACCATCCACTATTTAACGATTTAGATTCACACTCTATTATAATCATATTACCGAAATACTTAACAAATTTCATTTTAAATTTTTAATGGTCACATGATTAATAGGATGCATGGTGTCGTAAATGAGATTGTAGAAGTTCTTTTAATTATTCTGTTTTATTTAAATCTCTACCTATGCTATTTAGTATTTGCTATATTATATATATAATCAAATTTTATATAAAAGTATTGTTTTATGGAATTAAATATGTAAACCAATCAATGGAAAGCTTACACATATTAATCATGGATGAAAGATTTAATGAAATTGACATTCACAAAACCTTAGGTATATAAAATTTGGAAAACATTAAGACTCATATAGGAAAAGAACGAAAGATTGAAAATTCATATAGAAGACTAAATAAATGCTGAAAATTGGATGTGTACTTTTCCTTGATTTTTATAATATATAGATAGACAAATCACTTTAACATATGATCTAGTCAGTGATTCTTTGTACCATGTTTTTATCTACTTATACCTGTTACATGTATACAGTAGTCCTTAAATATATTTATAATCTTGTTTCGTACATGTCTCTAATCGATTCGTGAAGTAGATTAGGTATCTGTTGTGTGTGGTGGGAAGATAGATATGTGCTGTCTAGGAATATTATTTTTGTGGTCCATTGTTGTCTTTTTTGTGGGGTGCAAATAGATCTCCTTGCCAAGTCTGCCGAAGGGGAGAGTACTTCTAGTCCCAAAACCCCAAATGGCATTACAGCAGCGGGTGAAACTAATTAGTTTACTATCCATCTTGGTAATATTATACTTTTTAATTGTGTTTATAATTATTATGATCTTCTCTATGGAAAGTTGAACTAGTTTTCATACCTCAAAAAAAAAAAAAAAAATGAAATATAGGCAACCAAGTCTTGTATATTATTTTATTTATTTTCGTTCGTTAAGGTTCTAGAATCTAGTGCACCATTGCCATTAGCAAATGACAAATAGAAACAGCCACTAATAAGAATGCATGGTCAAAAATCCAACTAAACTTATGCACTAAATGAAATTAATAACTCATTTGTGTCAATAGCATTCTTGCATGGTGGTAACCATAGTGTCAAATCTCAAGGAATTTTAATGTTATTATTTCCCACAAGAATGGTCATGAAAAGTCTAAACCTATTAACCAAATACATGTGAAAAATTATTATCAAAAGGAGCAAATGAATAGACGATAGTTAAAGTAAGGATTTCTACATTGCATACTACTACGTACGTGTGTATTTTCAAAAATTTGAAACTATAATCTATCTAGTAATCCTCAGAACCATCTTCAAACAGTGACATCTCACCTAGTTTGATGGCCTTAGGAGGTTAGCCTTTGACCCATTACTCTCTAAGGTCTACCTAAGTGGATAAGAAGTGATATGCAATAAAGTAGGAGGAGAAAAATGATACTTCAAAATACTCCTTTCTTGAGCAGGCACGAAAGACACTAAGTCCTCTACCCTTAAAGTTTATTTAAGTAAGGCTTTTCTCTCGCTACATTTGTCACAACATCCACGAGGAATCAAGAAGCCTTTTAGTATGAAAATTGAACTCTCTTAGAAAGGAAAAGCCATGTGTTGCTTAAATGACTCACTCTCGAGCATATGAGACTTGAGAGCTGATGTTCTTGGATCCTAAAAAGAACTTAGAACAACATATCAAAATAGCATCATCAATTAAATATCGTGAATTTAAAACTCATATACCAAATTATGCAAAAGAAACAATTAAAATTATATATTTTTAGGTACTTTTGATAAAGAAACAATAAAATAAAAGGATATGGATGAATCTAGAGTCTAATATGAGACACCAACTTGAGAAACAAATTAAGGTTTCAATTGAATTAACAATTGATACGACTTACAACTGCTCAATAAATTGAGTCACTAAGGAACTATCTAATATGACTTATGGATGGTTCAATAATGAATACACTAAAGAGGTTCGATCATTTGATCCACAAATTGCAATATCACATTGTTAAGTTGATAATTAATATTACTTGAGGAAAACTAATTAACAAGAAAATACATACAATGTAATCTTACAAAAGTTGGTAAGTATGGAATTGATTCGCCATGATCACATAAAAATTAATGAGAGTAAAATTTAATAAAGAAAACTCAAATAAGGAATAAATTTCACTTAAAGGAATAATATCATTTTTTTTAATCGATTACCTCATGGAAGAATCTATATTCCCGCCTCTGGTAATTTATTAAAGATCTTAGATTTACGCGTAATCACGATTCAACAATTAATGCATATTGTATTAACTCTTATAAGAATTTCAATAGTAGAATAATGGGATAGATAGTCCCACTAACAAGAATGTAGAATTTTCCAATCTTTATGGAATAGAAAATAATATATATATATATATATGATATATGTGAATAAGACAATAAACAGCTATTATATATTCAAAATGTATTACTTTTCAATATCTTCTATTTGATAAATCCAAAAGATATAAAGTAGTCCTTTTTTCAAATCATCATCTTTTCAGAGATAAAGTCTTTATTCTTCAAATGCCAAATGTAAAGTCTCGTCTTAAAATAAGCCTTTTGCTTTGATTATCTTCAATATCTATTACCAAGCACTTAGTAACAAAAAGAGTGAATTACAAAAAAAAAATATTAATATTTTTGGGTAAGTTCATTTAATATTTTATTTTAAGTGGTTAAAAAGAAGAATTAACATTTAGTAAAGTGAATCAAATAAGACATCCATGATGGGTAAATTACATCAATAGGTATTAACGTTTGGGTTATTATTAACATTTTGATTAAAAAGATGAATTAGTGATTTACAAAGTGAGTCAAATAAGATATCCAAATCTAAGGTCTCCACCTTAAAATAGGCCTTTTGCTTTGATTGTCTTCAAATTCTATTACCAGGCACTTATTAACAAAAAGAGTAAATTATATCAAAAGATATTAACATTTCGAGATAAGTTTATTTAAGATATCAATATGCTAAGTGGTTAAAAAAATTAATATTTCGCAACATAAGTCAAATAAAATACCCATAATGAGTAAATTACATAACATGAATTAACATTTTGGAGTAATTTTATTTAAAGTATCAACGTTTTTAGTAATTAAAAAAATATATTAATGTTTAGGGGGTAAGTTCGTTTAAGGTGTCAACATTTTGAGTGGTTAAAAAGAGATATCAACATTTAGTAAAGTGAATCAAGTAAGGTATCAATAATTGACCATTGCTAGAAAATTAAATAGATTTAATTGAAAATCAATCCAAATGTCGATACCTCAAATAACTTTTATAAAATATTGATACCTCATTTGATACATTTTGCCGAACATCAATACCTCTTCTTAACCAATCAAAATATTGATACTTTAAATGAACTTACCACTAAATGTTGATACCTTCTAGTGTAATTTACTCTATCCATAACTGACCATTGACGAAAATTAATTGAAAACTAATTCAAACATTGATAGGATAAGTGAAATTTGTGTTACATTGATACCTCATTTGATTCAATTAACAAAATGTTAGGTCTTCTTTATAACAACTCGAAACGTTCACACCTTAAATGAATTTACTCCAATTTGTTGATGCCTTCTAGTGTAGTTAACCCTTAACAAAAATAAGTCTGAAGCTTAAACTCAATTTAGAAGCTATTATTCTTGTCAAAAGCTCTCAATTACTTTATTGTTCCCTTGTCAAAGACATTATAAATCTTATGCATTACGTTTTTAGCTCAACTTATAATGGACCTATACATCTTATTAACTCTATTAACTAAATAAACTATGTAAGAGGTATCAAAACACTTCTTTTTTATTGTGACTTGTTCTCTTGCAAATAAAAATTTTCAAATCTTGCATTTAATAACACTATCCCTCCTTAAAAAGACTTTTTTCATAATTATATTTCACCCTTTTAATAAAATGGAACTTGTTTTCATTTACTGCACATTTTGGCTAAGATTCTTCTCATACTCTTGACCTTTTTTTTTTTTCAAATTCCAACCCTTTCTTACTTTCGGCCTTTTGAACTTAGACACTAGGCTTTGATTTTGATTTAAGTCCTATCAAGATATTAGTCACAAGCTTTACCACTAAGTTCAACAAACAGTCAAAAGACCTACCATCTAAGACAAGAAGTTGGATATAAGATTGATAAGTGACAAGTTATGACTCTCCTTAATAAGCCTCATGGATTACTATGACCTCCGAAGATGTAGATTCTCATTCTTGTAACCAGACTATAATATTTTCTTAGCAGCATAGTTATGTATCCTTCTTTAGCAAATACAACATTAACTTAAGGAGTCATATGTGAGTCTCGATAATTATCTAATAAGGATATAAAGCTAACCATTGCATAAATACTACATGACTTAAACTTAATGACCCCTCATGCAATTTGTATATAAGCCAAAAAAGTATATTGTTCCCCTTAATTTAATAATTCATAGTAGGCTAAGAAATTACCATGGCCCACTTAACATTGCTTTATAAGCCTTATATAGGCAACCATGCATTTGTAAGGGGCCAACTTACGATGCCTTAGCCTTCTCTCATGTTGCTTCAATTGCAATATGGGCATTATGGCTGCTAGATTATCTACTAATGTAATGCAATAGTTTTGCTAAGTGTCCATAAAAAATTGTGACATCTATAATGTTAAAACTTGAATTCTTCATACTCAAAGATTGACCCATGGCTCACATTGAGGTATTCAAGGAAGTAACATTTAAGTAGCTTTTATGGATGCTAAAGTCTACCTTATACTTGTATTAAACAGTCAAGTTAAATCCTTCTTAAAAGTGAGTGGGGTAGCCATGCCAAAACTTAAAACCTACTTTTCCATACATGGGTTAGTAGGTGATGAGCAAATATTGAAGGTCACAAAGTGAATGTCAATTCTAATTTTTTCAATCTAGTCCCAAAGTATGTAGGCGTACAATATCTTCGTACTTTGTATCTATCCTAAAACCCAAAGTATATTTTATCTTATAAAAAGAGGTATTTAAGCATACAAAGCATTACTTAAAGGATCACTTGAAAGAATATTGACAAGATTAAATTTTACACTTGGAAAAAAAATATGTGGACCATTGACTCAAAGTATCACTCAAAAGCGTATTCCTTAGTTCGACAACAAGTGCTCAAACAACAAATATAACCATTCCAAGTTAGTTTACGTTGCATGTGTAAACGCCTTACTCCATTGATTGGGTACATTTAGGTACTGTATTCAATATGTTCCACTCAAGTTATTCAAATATCTATAGAGATTAAATAGAATTAAAATTCAGTAGTTAAAGTTCTTTTTTAAAGCTTTGAAGATATTGTTTCATAATTTATTCAAAATGAAATTTAAAAAAAAAATATTGAAGATATGTTGCAACGAAGATACATTACAAAGAATGAGCTTCAAATGGAAGAAGATTTTATACAAGGTATAAACATTATGAAGTTCGAATTTTGAAATTTAGAGTTTGGCAAAATCTACTCCTATTTTCAAGGGACATGGACAAAAGCCATATAAGTTTAGTTAAAGTTCAAATTTTTGAAAATGATTATAAAAATATTTAAAGACTTATATGACACAATTTTAGAATATATTTTAAAGATTTCAAGTTTAAATTTTCACATCAAATGAAAATAAATAAATTAAAAATAACAGGTCCACAATATTAGAAAGTTAACATATATCTTTCCATTTAATAAGCCATAATTTATTATGATTATAGGTGTTGAAGGGAAGCTTGATATATTGAAAAAAAAATTGAAAAATTACAATAGAAATAACTCCTTCGTTTCTTTGAGAGTTTACCTCATATTACAAGCTTACTTTCATTCTAAACTTTCATTTAGTTGTCTATTTATTTTATGAGCAAAAATTTTGAGGATCTTTTTATTCATGTATTCTCAAATTTTGATTTGTATCTTATAAGTTATGTAAAAGAATTAGAAAGAAACTATGTTGTTCAGTAATTAGCTTTGGAGAAGCTAAACTAGCTAAGCGTAGGGAAATAAACTAAGTTAAAGTCAGCATATTATTTAGACTTTCATGACTATTGGATATAACGGAATATACTCGTGTGGAATACGTGGTTTGCAATATGGATGTAGAAGAGTTGACATAGGTACAAGACCAAACCTTTATATATTGATCGTGTAATCTTTCTTTTCCATCTTTTTTTTTTTCGATTTCATGCACATATTATTATTACTTTAAAGTTGATTGCTAGACGGATCTATCAAAGCATAACACATAAGTAATCATAAGGGTCTTGGTTCTTTCTTTGACAATAAGTTTATGTAGTAACTAACTCACTTCACCCCTTCTTGGTTATTAACTTTGAGAGCCATAAATAACAAGTTTATTTTTGGGTTAATATTGCGAATGTTATTTGAACTTTGCCTAAAATTTTCAATTAGCTACCTCAACTTTCATTTAATCAATTTACTATCTTATGAAACTTTCCATGCCCAAAAACATTGTTTAATTCAACTCTGTTACTTCCATCTATCTAGTTGGCAATACTAACCTATAGTAACTTAACATGTGTCCATGACTTTAAAAAGAAAATAGAAAAACTCACACCAGCCCTCCTCTTCCTTCTCCTTCAATTCTCCTCCCCTAAGAACTCTTTCTCTCCCTATTTGCTTCTTTCTCTAAAACTAAACATGACCCACTAGCCACCACTTTCTCTTTTTACAAATCAAATAGAAAATCTTTCCCATCTTTATTGATATTTGTTTTGGAATTCTTAAATTTAAACTAAATTTAAAATGAACTAAGCCTCTCTCTCAAAGGAGGAACGTTTTGCCTCTCTTGCTTCTCTCTCCTTTCTCTCTCTCTCTCTCTCTCTCTCATGAATCCTTCCTCTCTCTATACATACCTCCCTCAACCTCTCTCCCTCTCTACTTGGCCACCAAGTTAAGCCACAACAAACTACCACTGAACCCTGAAGCCATGTCGAGATCTAAAGACTGCCACCCATAGCCATCATCCCAAAACCAAACGAAATCCCACAACCATCACCACCTAACCACCATGCTCACGCCATCACCACCTAACCACCATGCTCACGCCATCACCACCAATACCATTGATAACCTCAAAACACAAATCGAATAACCCCCCACAAACCAAATGTAACCATAACCTCAATCTCCAGAAACACAACCAAAACTCACAACATAAACATCAACTGTCGCCGCTCCAACTCTAATAAGCCAGTGCCACCAACGCCCATGTCGAGCCCTCAAATACATAGGAGCCCCAACCTCCTAACTCCATTGATTGCCAATGAACCCACCAACCTCCTAACTTCATTGATTGCCAATTAACCCAATTCATGAAGATGGAGCATAGTATCCGTATTCTTCAACTAGGGAGATAAATCATCTGAAGCACACGGAAGCGAAGAGTTAACGTTCATGTCTATAAGAAATGAAGGTGCATATACAACAATCAAATGAATCTTCTAAAGGAATTTATTCTTCTATAGCTAACTAAATAAACAATTGAAAACAGATAATTTCAAATTTAAAAAATAAATAACAAATAGGCTTAGATAGGATAGAATATTAACTTCACATCTTCTTTTTTTTTTTTTTTCCTATTGAGCAGCTATGTAAACAGAGTGGGGTTCTCTTTACTTTTGGAGAAAGAAGCAAAGATGAGAGAGAGAGAGTTCTTGGAAGAGGAGAAAGGAAGAAAGTAGAGAGGAGGGCTAGCGTGAGTTTTCCTTTTTTTTTTTTTCAAGTTATGGACACGTGTCAAGTTGTTATAGGTTAGTATTGCCATCTAGACATACATAATTAATAGAGTTGAACTCGATAATGTTTTTTACCACGAAAAGTTTAATCAAGTAGTAAATTGACGAAATGAAAGTTGAGGTACTTAAATGAAGATTTAGGCATAGTTCATATAACATTCATGACATAGCCCTTTATTTTTCGAACCATTAATTACAAGTAAAGATATCAATAAGGCCTAAAATACTGCCTTTTCTATTCTTGCTCACTTGTTGTTATTATGTGTCATAAGGCAAACCTAGACGCCCATCAATGAAATATGTGATTGTGGATTATTGTCAAGGACTTCACTTTGAAGATGAGACAATTGAAGTATAGTTTTTAGAAAAGAGGAAAAAATAATATTATGATGAAGTGCTTCTAAAAAGTGAGCCTTGCAAAAGCTGATGAAGATAACTATGTCAGTTGTCTCCCTATTCTATTTGAGATGTGGACTAATTTAGGCATACCACTCATGACTACTAAGATTATCCTCCCCATTTGGTGGCGAATGGGATAGGAAATTTCCATTTACTTGCATGTTCAACATGTAGGAATACTAGTTTTATTTATTTTACACGTGTCACTTAGTGATTGGTGCTTGTTTGTTATATATATTCTTTTGTAACTGTTTCTGTTTAAGTTGAATTCAATTCATAACAAATTCTTCTTTCTATTTCTCTTTCTGTTTTTCTTTCGTTGGATATTTCATCAATGAGCTTCCTGGTTGCATTACAAAGAATTTCTATAGTTCGAAATCTCACATGGTATCAGAGCAACCTCAGGTTCTGATTCTAGGTTTTCTTCTGATCTGTTCGTGCTTATACTGTTCATTTGTTAATTGCAAAACTGTTCTAGTTTTTCCGATTATTTTACATGATGAATGCTGGAGATTGTATTGCATTTGATCCTTTGCATATATCTTCCTCTGATAATCCTGGAGTGAACATAGGTGGTTTAGTGTTCAATGGTAATAACTTCCTTTCGTGGAGTAAATCAATTAAATTGGCGTTAGGTGCTAAGCTGAAATTAGGTTTTATTGATGGATCTATTCTTAAACCGGAGGAAGATTCATCAGATTATGTGAAATGGATGAGGTGTGATTACATGGTGCGATGTTGGTTGTTGAACTCGATGACAAGTGATTTGGCACAAATTTCTTTTTGTCAAATCTGCTAGAGAGCTTTGGTTAGAAATCGTTGAGCAATATGGTGTGGCTAGTGGTCCGATGATTTATCATTTGGAACATGAGATTAGTAGTCTTAAACAGGAAAACAGTTCTGTCAATGCTTATTACAGCAGGCTTAAGCGATGTTGGGAAGAGTTGAGTGATTTGAATGCATATCCTAAATGTGATTGTCGACATAAGGATCTTTGTATTTGTAGAATGCGAGAAAGAATTCAAGAATATGAATCAAGAAGTCGGCTGATTCAATTTCTGATGGGACTCAATGAAGCTTATGATGGAGTTCGAAATCAGATCTTGTCCATGGAACCAATGCCTAATGTGAATAGGGCTTTTTATCTTGTACAACAAGTTGAGAAACAGAGACAAGTAGTTGGTCTTATGCAATCTGATTTAGAAGTTACAGCTTTTAATGCAAATAAGTTTAGTAATGGAAGTAAATCGTTTAATGATAAACGAAAGAATAGAAAACTTATTTGCAAACATTGTCATGGTGAAGGACATGGAATTGAAAATTGCTTTCAACTTGTTGGATATCCTGATTGGTTTAAAGGCAAGAGGATACTTAAGGGTAAACATGCTAATATGGTGTCCATGTCTTCAGCTGGTTTGATGCCAGCAGCTTCTTCTGTGGATACACCATTTGATCATCTTGATTCTGATGAGAAAGCATCAATGGTTTCTCCTGCTGCTGGTTTGATGGATAAACGATTGCTTTCCAGTATGTGTGAAGAAATGATGCGAATGATAAAAGAACGAGGTGGTATGGATGGTTTTACAGGTGCATCTTCTGTGAATCATGTTTCTATGCAGGTATTACATCTCATGTTCTTTTACTTCTTCCATTCTTCTTGTTTTAATTCTATGAGTAATAGAAATGCTTTTTGGATTGTGGATTCCGGTGCAACTGATCACATGACTCCATTTGAGGAGATTATGGTAGATATTATTCTTTGAAAATGCCTATACATTAAACTACCTGATGGACGTTTCATTGAGGTAAACAGAGTTGGATCTGTTCCTCTTACTGACAAACTTGTTTTGTCTCAAGTTCTCTTGGTACCACAGTTTACTCATAACTTGTTGTCTGTTTCTAAAGTTGTCTTAAACACTCGAATGAGGATTAATTTTACTCATGATGAATGTGTTTTTCAGGACCTGAAGCTTAATAATCTCTTGGCTAAGGCTCGGATTTATAATGGACTATACATTCTTCAATCCGAAATGATGGCTGTTTTACCTCCTTTAGTTGATTCTGTTACTCATATATCAGCTTGTAATAAATCTTCTTGTATGGATAATACTCGTGCAAGTCTTTTACATGCACGGCTAGGACATACATCTTTTTCAAAGCTTCAACATTTGGAAGAATGTAAACACTTTTCTTTTGATAAGTTTGTTTGTGATACTTGTCAAAGAGCAAAATTTCATAGACTTCCTTTTTCACGGTCTGATCATGTATCTGAATTTCCTTTTGATTTGTTACATCTTGATGTTTGGGGTCCTTATAGTGTGTCTTCTCTTACTGGTGCTAAATATTTCCTCACAATTGTTGATGATAATACTAGTTCTACTTGGACTTATCTCCTTCATCATAAGTCACAAGTTTATTCTGTTCTTGTTGTTTTCTTCAAGTATGTTAAAAATCATTTTAATTCTTGTCCAAAGTTCATTCGAACTGATAATGGTGGAGAGTTTTATCTTTTACTTGTAAGTCTTTGTTTCAATCCTTGGGAATTATTCACCAACGCACTATGCCTTATACACCACAACAAAATGGAAAAGTTGAGAGAAAACATAGACACTTGATTGAAACCTCTAGAGCTTTGCTTTTACATGCTAATTTGCCAAAGAATTTTTGGGGAGAGTGTGTGCTCACTGCTACATACTTGATTAATCGGTTGCCCACATCTCTTTTAAATGGAAATCACCTCATGAGAAACTTTTGGAACTCACCATCCTTTGATCATTTAAGGGTAATGGGATGTCTTTGCTATATTGGGAAACATTTACCTAAACATGATAAATTTGAACCGCGTGGTGCTAAATGTGTTTTCCTTGGATATGAACAAGGGCGAAAAGGATATAAGGTCTATGATCTTATTTCTAAAGCTATTGTTGTCAGTCGTGATGTAGTGTTCTATGAACATATTTTTCCTTTAAAGATCCTAAATGGTTAGACCTTGGTTCTAAAACTTCTATTCCTTTTCTGTCTGATCATGACTTTGCTGAGGCTGATCTTCCTACACATCTGAGTTCATGTCTGATAGTTCTTTTGTTCCTGCTGATCAGATTTCTTCAAATCATGATCATGTTTCTGCAAGTGATACTATTGCTCCTGTTCATTCTGATCATACTTTGATTCTGTTTCTTGTCCTAGTTCTTCCCCTGCTGATATATGTTTGAGACGATCCACTAGAGTTCGTAACACACCTACTTGGCTTCAAGATTTTGTTCATTCTTTGGGATCTGTTGTTACATCCACACACTTGTCTCAATATCCTTTGTTTCATCCTAAAGATTTTGTTCATTATCCTCATGATTATGTTGCATCTTTAGCTAATGTGTTAGCTTTAAAAGAGCCTTCTAATTACTCAGAAGCTATTAAACATACTGAATGGATAGAAGCAATGAACAATGAATTACAAGCTTTAGAGCTTAATAATACATGGGATTTGACTACTCTTCCTTTGGGCAAGAAACCTATTGGTTCTAAATGGGTTTTCAAAACTAAATTCCGTCCTGATGGAAGTGTAGAGAGGTATAAGGCTCGTTTAGTAGCCAAGGGATTTACCCAAGTGGAAGGAGAAGATTACAATGAGACGTTTTCACCCGTAGCCAAGTTAAGCACTGTTAAAGTTCTTCTAGCAGTAGCTACAACTTGTAATTGGCCTCTTCATCAAGTTGATATCAATAATGCCTTTCTACATGGGCATTTGGATGAGGAAATCTATATGTTCCCTCCTCAAGGTTATGTTAAAGCTTTGCCTCATCAAGTTTGTCGATTAAATAGATCTTTGTATGGCCTGAAACAAGCCTCAAGGCAATGGAACATTGAGTTAACAAATTTTTTGCTTGGTCAAGGTTTTGTTCAATCTCCACATGATCACTCTTTATTCACTCAACATTCTACAGCTGGTTCTATTATTGTCTTGTTATATGTGGATGATATGCTTCTTACGGGTACTAATGATTCTGGAATTACTTCTCTAAAGTCTGCTTTGGATACTAAATTCACTATTAAAGATCTCGGTTCTGCTAGATTTTTTCTTGGGTTGGAGCTTTGTCGAACATCAGATGGTCTTTATATCAATCAGCGGAAATATATTCTTGATCTTTTGCTTGATGCTGGTTTGACAGCTGCAAAGCCAGCCGTGACTCCTCTTCCTAGTGGTTTTAAGTCAGATACATGTTCTGGTGATTTACTTGATGATTCAACATTTTATCGTCGTTTGATTGGTCGCTTACTGTATGTTTCTTGACACGTCCTGATATTAGCTATGTCCATTGTCTCAGTCAGTTTGTGTCACAACCTCGAGTTCCACATCTGCGTGCTTTGTTCCATCTGCTTCGCTACTTAAAGGGGACTGCTTCTCTTGGTTTGTTTTATGCCTCAGTCAATAATTTTTCTTTGTGTGGTTACAGTGATGCTGACTGGGCATCTTGTATTTTGGATCGGAAATCTATTTCTGGGTATTGTGTTTTGTTGGGTTCTTGCTTGGTTTCTTGGAAAACCAAGAAACAATCTACAGTAGCAACATCTAGCACGGAGGCTGAATATCGAAGTTTAGCCTTTGCTTCAAAAGAATTGTTGTGGGTTTCTTTTATCTTGAGGGATCTTGGATTTGCTGTTCCACTTCCAGTTTCATTATATTGTGATAATCGTTCTACTTTGTTGATTGCTTCCAATCCATGCTTACATGGGCGCACTAAGCATATTGATATAGATATTCACTTTGTGCGTGATCATATCAAATCTGGATTTCTTCATGTTCAGTATGTATCATCACATCTTCAACTTGCAGATCTCCTCACCAAATCACTAGCTGGTTCTCGGGTATCTTTTCTTGCTCACAAGTTGTTTCTCCGAGGAGCTCCAACTTGAGGGGGGGCTGTAGGAATACTAGTTTTATTTATTTTACACGTGTCACTTAGTGATTGGTGCTTGTTTGTTATATATATTCTTTTGTAACTGTTTCTGTTTAAGTTGAATTCAATTCATAACAAATTCTTCTTTCTATTTTCTCTCTGTTCTGTTTTTCTTTCGTTGGATATTTTCATCAATGAGCTTCCTGGTTGCGATTACAAAGAAGATTTCTATAGTTTGAAATCTCACAGTTTGCAACTAAAGCTGTGCAAGTGAGCTATAGCCTGTGGGATGTTTGTTTTACCTATTTCTAAAATGGGTTAGAGTCGATTTTTTTTTTACCCATTTAAAAGCAGATCAACTATATTTAGCCATTTTTACTTGTGAACTAAAGTTGAGCAATCCATGTTAAGCTGGGTTGGCTCGTTAACCAACTTGTAAAATAAATTAATTATAAAAATTATGATTATTAATGTAGCATTATTTTTATGATTTCTATACTTGAGTTTAAGACTATGTATTAATGATAAGGGAAGAGAATATATTGATGCACATGTATAATAACAATATTTCAAGTAGATATCTATTACTTTAAATATAATATAATATTTAATAAATTATTTTGAAACACTAATTCTTATATATAAGTAATTAAAGTATCAATAAAATTAATCATTGATATATATATTATATATAAAATATCTTATAAAACTTTATTTTCTTTATTATATAAATTTTGCATGATTAACATGAGTGGGTTTCGTTGGTTTAACCTATAAAGATGTACAAGTGAGTTAAATAAGTTATGTTAGTGGATTGGTTTATTCAACTTATTGGCTAATGTGGACCAGACTGTGGCTAAGAATTTCTAGCTCATTTAACAAACATGCCAAAATTCCTTAGCCCATTTAACCAGTAAGCCTAAGTGGATCAGTCCAGCCCAACCCATCTAGCCCACTTGCACACAAAATTAAGGTCATGAACCCCTATATATATGTTAACACATACCCCATCCAAGTGATAGCTGGATATCCGTGTAGTTATTTCATCCACAGCCCCACACATATACGCAACTTCTTATGTGTCTTGTTAACTTGTTATTATGTCTGGTCCTCCCACATGTGGCATTATTCTAAACCATTCATTCTACATCAGGATTTCCAAAATGTAATCGATGTCGTATGAATTCCAAGATCTAATCATGGTTCATGATCACTTAGAGATCTTAAGGGACATGGTAAAGTTTGAGAGAATATTAAGGGTATGATATGTGGAACAAAAGTTTCAGAGACATGAAAATATCATGTATACCATATAGGAAATATTGACAAAGAGTGAACGCATAAGGGATGCTTTAAAAATTTTGAAGCTTCCACTTATATGGCGGCACTAAGTAAATGAAGAGACACAATCCTATTTCCATTTGAGTGAGCATAAAATTTACAAAGAGTCAATTATAAGCCTGCTCAACAAATGGATATGACTTCTAATAGCTTGATGCGTTTATGAAATACAATAATTTGAAAATATGTGCTTTTTTATTCACTGCAACACATACATTAATAATACAGTCTTTTTCTATAAATATTTGGATACCCATATTTGCTTAATGACATGGGCTTATGTTAGTATCCAATTATGACAGGTCCGGGAAAGATTTAAATCCATGAGCATATACGAGTCGGATATATGCACTGATGAGTGTCTTCTGCCATACTATGTGGAGTCATGATTCGAGCAACACTTATATTCTAAACAAGTATTGAAGTGCCATGAGGAAGACGTAGGCTCAAACTCTCGGGTATGGCTAGAATCACCATTGAATTGGAGAATTGATGTTAAGTCTTAATTCCAAAAAGAGGAAACTTCTCATCGTGGACAAAATTACAACAAAACCTCAAAAGAGTAAATATCACAAATGGTATCCAAATTTTGATAAAATTTGTAATTAGGCGATTAAATATTGAAATTAATCAACTTAATACTTAAAATCACTTTTTGTGTATGCTAACCAATATTATACTGGTATTGTTGGCATATACGAAAAGTTATTTTATATACTAAGTTCATTAATTTTAAAGTTTAGATACAAAGTTGATCAATTTCAAAATTCAGATACCTAATCATATATTTTATCAAAGTTTAAGTATCATTCACGAGATTGACACACCTCAAAAAGTAACAATGATGATCATAAACTATTAGAATAATAAAAGCATGTCACGTTGCATACATGGTTCGGATTCCAAGACTATCAAAATGACAATAATTCATTGAGCACAAGTACACAAAGGACATTAGAAGCTCATATTAGATAGTAAATTAACCAAGACTATCGAAGACGTAAGGGATATAAAAAAGAGACTGCATTCCATTCAAGAGGGATGTATACAACAAACTTCTTCAATATTTTCATGAACCTCTTTTTTCTTTTTTTTTAATTATAGCTTTACCATTATACGTTCTCTTATACATAAGATAATCTGTATCATTAACACGATGAATGCTATCGATACTAATGTAGTTTTTGTTTCAACATTGAGTTATTCCATTCCTTGCATTTATTATTTTTACTAATTTTATTTCTCGTCAACCTGATCTCAATAATAGGAGTAGGTTATTTGATTGCCAGTTTGTTGATGTCCTTATGCCATTAAGGTAGAAACTGATCCAAACGCCCTTTTAGGCCTTGGGTAAGATATTTGGCGTATTGATATAGGTATACCCTATTCATTTTGCGCATATATACACACTGATATATGATTAGAAGATATCTTTATATGTATAGGGTATAGGAAGACCCTAAAATTCTAAAATACCAAGAGCACACACCCAAAATTTTAAAAAATAAAAATGAACCCTTCAATGTGGTATCAAATCAATCATTTAAGTCCTATAATTTTAGGGTATCTTTGTAACTTATATTCATATATATTATTATGATTTAATTGTAAATTTTTTAACAATAATTTAAACTTAAAAGTATTACCGGGATGAGTACCTACTATCTGGGACAGACAGCTAGGCAGTAGATAGAAAGAAATTGTGCGCACTTTATTCAAATCATCATCCGGTTTTTCAAAATTCTGCATCCGAAATCATCATTCCCGAGAGCATTAGAACCCCAGAAAAGTATATGCTTTAAAATGTAGACCCAGTCCCAGAGAACCTAAATAAGGAACTTTCTTAATGAAGTAATTAAAGCACTACTTCAATCAAAACCAAAGGGCGTCTTTTCCCATATAAAGGCCTGGGACCTTTCTTCACGCAATTTTCTACCACCTTTTCTTCTTCTGCCTATTTCACCTGGTAGGTTACAATTTTCAATTAATAATATATCACATAATCTGAGTAAGGATCCATTACATACTAATTACATATCACATGTACATATGAATAGTTAATAAGTACGAATAAAATTAGATACGAGGTCTTGGTAAGATATAGATGCCATCTATTACCATTACTATCAGTTTAAATATGATTGGCTTGTATATGGTGTGCATGTAGGGTATCATATTCAAAGATATTTTTTTTTTTTTTTTCAAATATCCAAACTCAGCATATTAATTATGTGGTGTTGATATTGATGTTGCATTTCCTTTCATGGAGTTATGAGTCAGCAAAGTCAAGTGACAACATAAGTGTTCTCATGCACTAAAGATGGTGTTTCATAAACTTCAGAAGCAGTCATTTAACTAAGAAAATGACAAGTTCTTGTGTAAGGTCATAAAGTAGATGAGCATTAGTTGCACAACTTTCTACCAAGAGTTGATTCCAGCTATGAATTCAAGATAGCAATAGTAAATAGAAAAACATTCTGAAAAGATAAATAAAACCCATATACATATACACTAGAGGACTATGCATCCGTTACACGGATGCTAAAAAACATATAGAGTAGAAAAAAGGAAAAAGAATTGATACAATGGGTTAATTAGAGAAACAAAAAAATGATAACATAAAAATGTGCGGTGGTTAGATGGCGGTTTTAAGTTTAAAAATACATGTGGAAATTAACGATAGTAGGTAGAGAAAAAGTATAGTTTAAAATGTAAAGTACAAACTGAAAATATTTTTGCTTTATAATAATAGATCTATATATATACATACATACAAAGGAAATAACACAATCCTTCGCTTTTGATTCTTTTTTTTTCTTTAACTTTTCTAAATTTTCCATATCACTTTTTTATTAATTGGTATTCTATTAATTTATTGATTAAAGATGAGGAGGCAATATACTATTTACCCTAGATTTTTCATTACTGAGAAGACGTCCATACAATTTCATAAACAAAGATTTCGAGAGTATATATTTGTTACTCAATGAATTGAGGAAAAAGAAAAAGGTAACAAATAGGTATTTCAACTATCGGATTAAGTACAAGCCGGGAAACCAAAACGGATAGATGTTCACAATATTTAAATATATCGTACTGGGGATCAATATCTCAGCCAAATACCATCATAAATATAGATAATGGCAACAACATTTAGTGCATTAACTGCTGACTTTGACTTTAAAAAGACAGCATCCATATGGGTAGGGAACTTTCTATAATCTTCTTAACAATCTATATCAAGCATTTTAAAAATCTTTTATTATTAAAAATTTCACCACTTTTTCCATAAAATTCTTTACATCAGTACTTTCACTTCCGTTTCCATTTATACATACCTTTTACATTTATATAATAAATTAATCCCAAAAAATCTTGATCGAGGATCCAAAAAAATTTTAAACATCTTTCAATATCTGTGAAGATGTCAAAAAGCTAGTTCTTTAACCTAAAAAGTCGTATAAATAATTTTGTACATGGATGCTTTATCAAAGCCTATAAATGTCCAGTTATTTATAATAAATAATTTAACCTACCTACAAATATTAACAATAGCCAAAAAGACACGACTCGTCAAATATTTTCATGGGACGGCCCTTTTTTTTATTATTATATATACATAAAGTAACTATAATATCCAACTTTGGTTCCCACTCCGGTGGTTTGCACAATTAATCAATGTTGTTTCATCGCAAAAGGGAATATATGTCAGCTTGTTTTTTATTCGATGCATGTCGAATGAACGACCAAATGAGACAATATCAACAGAAGCATAAGACATCGATCCTTAATCTATATAAATACTGATGCCAATCTTATAAAATTATATATCAAAAGATCAGAAAGAAATAGCATATATATCTTTTCTCAAAACAACCCTGAATAAAATTAAGTGTCTATTTTGATTATCTAATTTTTATCTGTATTTGATTTTTTTATTGTTTATGAATGTATCTATTTCTTAAAATATATTTTTATAAAAAATGACAAAAATAACATGCAAAATAACCAGAAATGGACAAAACAAATAGACCATAACTAGTTTTAAGAACCATTCCTTTAAAAAAAATTCCTAGAAGACCAAGGGTCTATTTATTTATTGGCAGATTACAGATACAAACTTTTTTTTCAAACTTTTCTCAAATAAATTATTTATAAAGAATTAGATACAGATAAAATAAAGTTGGCAGTTCTCATTAAAAAATCAAATAAATGAAATATAGATAGAATATAAATGTAAATCGGATATTTTTATACATATCATTTTCAAAAAAATACAGATACAGATAAAAAACAGGCCATTCAAACAGACCTCAAAAGGTCAAGGAAGAAAAGATCCACACTAAACAATACTATATAACGCTTAATTTTTTTTGTACATTTTCACTCTTCTATTCAAGGATTTTTCCATATTTTATCAATCCTTTTATTTAAGTTCTACCACTTTCAATTTTTCTCAATTTTTTCTAAAATAATTATAAGAATATCTCCATCATCATATTTTCCATACCAATTTTCTTGTAGGAAACTGAACCAATAATGATTTAATCAGTGTTCTTTGTAACAACAAACAAGAGCAAATTACAAATTTTAAGTGGTGTCGTTAGTAGTTACGTTAGAGTTTTTTTTTTTTTTTTTAATTATCTTGAAAGGTGGAATAATAAAAAAAATAAATAAGATAATATTTGAAGGGCGCAAATTGAAAACAAATAGAATTTTTAAGGGTTAAAAATTTTTTAAGGGTTGAAATGGAGTCAAATGAAAATTAATATATAAGTAGTGAACCCTTTTTGCACTTTCTGCTCATGTTCACCATTAAAATCAAAACAACTTACTCGTCTCTAGTCGTATCATATCTCTTCAATCTCTGCTATATAATATTAGAAAGTATGACTATGAGCTGGAGGCTGTATCAAGTACCTGGACATCAACATCATCGGAGTTCCATCCTTCTCCTCATTTTCAATTAAATTTTCTCCATCATCTTCTTTGCTTTGATTTGGTGGAAAATGAGCCCACTGAGAGATATGGCAAACAAATAAATCAAAATATTAACCCCTTAAACATATAATGGGTCTGTTTGGATTGTCTGTATTTCATCTGTATCTGTATCTTTTTTAAAATGATATGTGTAAATATATCCGATTTGTATCTAAATTTTATCTTTTTTGTTCTATTTGATCTTTTGATGAGACTGTCAACTTTTTTTTTTTATATCTATTTCTTGATAAATAATTTGTTAGCAAAAAGTTTGAAAAAGTGTCTGTATCTGCCGAAAAAAGCCAATCCAAACAGACCCAATATCTCATGGATTCCATAGCGGAATGTATAAGCTTACATTTTTTGCAGCTTGACTAAAGGCATCTTTATGAGGCATTTTGGGATTTTGGAGCTTTAGCCTTCTTATCTCTTCTCTACATTGGAATGACATATATGCTTTTTAGGCTTGAAAGAAGTTTGTTA
Source organism: Combretum micranthum (assembly GCA_024138025.1). Taxonomy (NCBI): domain Eukaryota; kingdom Viridiplantae; phylum Streptophyta; class Magnoliopsida; order Myrtales; family Combretaceae; genus Combretum; species Combretum micranthum. The sequence goes on along the minus strand of JAMXBD010000686.1, from coordinate 663,417 downwards.
ACCAGCAATAATAACATAATAGTAAAAATTATAAAACGTGACTTGTATTTTTCACACTTAATGCTAGCAATTACTAACAAAATGATAACATGAAACAACATGACACGACTAAAACATGATTATAATGAAAAAACTCTAAATACAACACGAAACTGCAACACGATTATAGCACAAATAAATACAATTATCTTGTAATTTAATTATTTATGAGCTATTACCAATTTTATTTACTTTTGATACTGTCACAAATTGGACACGATCACGTTGGACAATGAAAGTAGTATTCATTCTTCTTTGTTAAGAAATCCTCTATTCTCAATTAGAAATGGCATATAATATACACGTATCCACTAAAACAATCCTAAATCATACATACCTTACTCAAATACTCTAATCTGATGAAATAACGCCAATTTTTTGTAATATAGTCCGAAGAAAGTGGGTTGTTTTGTAGGATTTAGGGTTCTCGAGTGAGCAATGTGTGGTTTATGATTCCATTGGCTCAACGTGCATGCCATATGTTGCTTTAACTTAGGATTAACAATTCATAATTAAGAAATAATAATAATAAAACATGAGTCAAAATATTATATAAAAGTGTGAAAACATGAATCACATTTTTATAATGTGCCTAAACATAATAAGAGCTTACAATATGAAGCGAAACATAATAGATTTCTATACTTACTTGATGAAGCGGTTATAAAGTGATGGAGCCCTGTGCCTCTTCTCGGGTGCTAATAAATAATAAATGACAAACATATAATACTGTCAACACTATATAATAAATTGCTTTGGAAGACCATAATATCAATTTCACTCAAATTTGAACTTAATTTAAACTAAATCACTGGGTTACATACGTTTATTAACCACCGGAGGATTATAAACTGCATCATCATCGTCATTATCGGAAGAAGTCACTATAGAAGGGCTTAACGGACCATCCAAGTTTTGATTCACATGCACTTCACGAGATCCTTCATTTGGCTGCCAAGTGAAAAACGAACAATTAAACCCAAAATAAAATAAATAAAATAAAAAAACAATTGTAATGGGCTTATTAAGCTGAATAATCATATGTAAAGATTTAACTCGTAAATATAGTGTAAACTTATAAGATCGTACTACACAGCTAAATAGATGATATTAAGAATTTGATTGTGTGTAATAGGAACAATACCTCCTCTTGGGTGATGGAAGCAAGGAGATGAAGAGGAAGAAATGAAGCTTTCATCATGTTGACAGAGAGGAGGCTTGTGCAATGGCCGCATCTTACTGTGACCACCATGGACAACCTGCTACATGGTACACTTACCTGCATTAAACCATTCAAGCACGTATGTTATAACTATGATAAGGAATATAGGAAATATAATAAAGTTGGAACAAAGGCTTTTGCAACTTCGAATTACCAGTAAAATGGTGGAGCAGAAGCCGCATTGCACATAACAGATCTGATCGGAAGAGGAAGATCAAGTGTGTGATTGACGGCTGCCATTACGACGTTGTTGTTGTTGTTGTTGTGTGTTTGAGAAATCAAGGAGAGCTATGTGCAATATGTAAGTGAAATTTCAGATATAGGAGGACTTTTTTATATCGCTTAGGGTCATATTATTTCTGTCTCTGTCTTGTCTCAATGGAATATTTATTTGAAATATAACATTTAATAATTATCCCATTTGTTTTGGTTTTAAACCTAATATTAAGATAAATATCCTTATTTTCTTCTATCTTCTCGTTCTATGGTGAAAATAATGATTCGTAAATAAGTAATAAGAATTTGAAGTTCAGATATTTTCAATTAATAGGTTTTAAGAAACATATTGTTGGTGTTTGTCGGTTAGGTATTTTTTATTACTAGGACTGGAATGTTTATGAAAAATCATATGGAAAAAAATAAAGACTTCATTAATTCATACACAAGTCATATAAACCAAATATAAATTAGATATAAATACAAATCGGATGCAAATATAAATACAGATATAAATATAAATATAAATACAGGCAAAAAACATTACGTATGTCTATCATATCTTTGTACTTCTAGTATAAAGTATAAAGAAAATCAAATTTTTATGGTTTTCTTATATATGTAATTTTATAAGAGAAGTACATATGTATATTCATATCTTTGTACTTCAAGTATATTATTTTAGTAAACTTATGATTTAAAAATAGTATAAGACGATAATAAAAAAAATCAAAAGAAAAGGATAATCCAAAAGATCCTTAACTTTCATGATAGAAAAATTTAATTCAACAAAGTCTTGATATGTAACTGGTTAGTTGATCCGTATGATATTGTCAAAATAAAGGAAACACAAGGAGTAGCAGCCTCATCTTACATAATCAGAGTAATCATTGAAATATGACATTCCCACGTCAAAAGTGGGAGGAAATATTTAACTATTCAGTTCTATTTTAGACCCTCCATCATTTAAAACATAGCATATATTGAAATGTGAGTTTGGTCGAAGTTCAATGTCAATGAATTGACAAGAGTACTTGTTTGCATCATGTGTTGTTTTCTGTTTATTAACTCTCCTATCCCTTAGAATCCTCTCAATGCATCCATTGATAGTGAAAGTCCAATTAAGTTTACCATATTTGAAGGAAGGGGAAGTTTCTAGAAAGGTGTAAAAGAGGGAAAAGAGGAATCTTAGGATTTTGTCTTTCTTGAAAAAGAGTAAGCGTAATTGACAATGAGAAGTGATGTCCTTAACTTTCTGTGCACTATTGTTCATGTTACTTCCCATCCATTAAGTTATAGCATTTATTTCACTTCTTAAAAGCTAAAACCGACCCTCACCTTCTTCATTTCTCAAAAGTTTTTAATTTCTTTGATTAGTCCATGTCCCAACCGATATGTATTTTCAATGTGAAATTAAAAAAAAAATCCTTAAATTATTGAGTGAAAAGAATGATTGCCTCCAATCCCATAATATTTTGAAGAAACGTGGTTTAGATATTTTGTTGTTTAAATCTATAGCAATCAAGACTCTTTAATGTTGTATTGCGTGTATATTAAGGTAAGCCTCTCTCTTTTTTACTTTGAAGACGGAAAGGATGAGGTTTAATGTATCATTTTTTTTTAGCTAGATACATTATTTTACAATTGATTATAGTAGCCGATATATATATGTTATATATGATGACATGGTCCAATCTAATATATTTATTATATGAAGAAACTGCACTCAAGTATGTGATTAAAATACACTTACTCTAAATATTTGGATTAAGTATTTCACATCAAGATTGGGTAAGGAAATAAATGCAGACACCACCATTCCTCGAAATACGGCAGGTCACAAGTACTGTGTGAATTGCTAAAAGAGCCACCCCAGGATGTATGACATAGACCATATATGATCAGAACTCCAAAAACCGATATAGAAGCCAAACGTTGGCTAGGCAATTGATACTAAATTATAAATATAATCGTAAAAAGTCATTTTAATAATTAGAATTTCAACCTAATTTAATACCTTGGGATCAATTTAGGGTTTTAGGGAGATTCGGTTTAGTAGGTTCAAAATATAGATTACTAGACTAATTTTTTTTGCTTTTGACCTTACTTGTTAGTTGTCTCATACCTAAAAAATAGACTCGAAAGGAGCTTTTCTTAGCTCATTGATGTGTTGTTTGACCTCAAAATGAGATCTATGGAATAATATAAAGTAATGAACTTATTTAATATAAAGGTGGCTATCTTTTATTATAAGCCACTAGGCACTAAACATGTTATGCCTCGAATTAGGGTCAAGGTGTACTTAACCACTACATATAATACTTGTGTATTATACATTAAAGCTAACATAAAAAACATGTTTATCATAACCATTTGCTAACTACTTTTAGATGCTAAAATCATATAGTTAGATTATGTAAATAATTGGATTTACAGTCTTAAAATAAACTTTTATAAAAATTTTCAAAAGGCTACTCTCATGGGTAGACCAACATTCATAATATTACCATATCATCAGGTATCCCTAAACAAAGAGTACATTGTGTCCTGAAGGAAAAAAATATATCTTAAATAATCAATTACAAACCATGGACTCCACAATTAGGCCCTTAAGGAAATATAAGTTCAAAAAGATAAAACGAAATTTCAAACAAAATAAACAAATTCAGCAATGCTAACCACTTCACTTGTCAACAAACTCCTTTTGAGTCGTCTTATATTCGAAATAATCACCACCATCCAAATCAACACTTGAAAAGAAAGAAATGAGCCAAAGCCCAGTGCAACAGCAACACAAGAACACATAAAATGGGCACACACTCTTATGATAATGTAATGCAATAACCAACAAGTTATATCTTAAATTTAATTTGTAACAAAACAATAATGGATCACTCAAACTCCGACAACATGCCATGGGTTTTGTGGGTCCAAAGTAGCAATAATTGCTTAGAGGGTTGATATAAGTAGTTTGAATATTTAGATCCCCTGTAGGAACATCTACAATAATAGCTTCATTTAAAGTTGATAGTCGTTACTCATCTTTACTTATCTTAATCCATGATATCATTTAGCTCAATCGGTTCCATAAATGTGAACTAAATGTATATCACTTTCGAATAAGCATAAAGTAAGCATTATCCTAATATTGTTTCCCTATCATCTATCCACTGAGCCACTAATGAATATCTTTAACAAAGATGGGTGGTAGCCTAAGCATTTAACTATCATGCTAGCATCACCTAGCAAGATTGTCACTTATCGGACCGAATTAAACGACTACGCATACTGCAAGTTATTGTGTACCTAGTATACTATCTGAAATCTAGCAAAGATCATAAGATAGGCTTAAAGATAAATAAGTATCTGTTTCATGAAATTAATTCATATAAGTATATATATATATATATATATTTTACTATCAACTTACATCAAACTCATATTTAATACTCATTTTTTAGCAATTATACATTTGAAACAACATACTTCCCTTATTATTTATGATTTAATCTAACATATTACAATTATATTATTTAAGCCAATTACAAGTTATTATGACCTTATGAGAGTGTATTATTTAAATTAATAGCTAAATACAAGTTATTGGACTCTAAAGAACTAATAAACCTATATTAATTAATTAGTCTATATTAACTTAACCAAGTTAAATGAAATTAATCAATTTAGATCATTTTAGCTCAATAAAGTCGATTATGTCAAGTTGAACTTTAATCTATTAACTAAGTCCACTTTATATTTAAAATTCATGTTAAATCTAATTAGTAATTAATTCTGTTAATACAATACACTCTATAATCCAAAATACACTTAGTATAAACATAAATTTAACTCATTCCTATTTATATAAGTATCAATATGTATTTATTTTATTTTATTATTTTTTATTATAAGAACCAGGGGATAGGTCACACCTGGGATGTAGGCCGTGATACTCATCACTAGCTTTGTCAAGCTCGTGATCAAAGGCGACAGAAGGAATAAAATAGATCATGCCCCCAATTACACCCATAATCAAGGGCAAGATCACGCTCACGATAGTATTTAAAACTTAGGTTAGTGTGTATCATAGGTATCATCATGCTCAAGATTGACTTAAAGTTTCCAATTCCGCTTGTATCACTGGCCGTGTCATGCCTGTGATGCACAAGCTATTAGTTTCACATTTTTGTTTGTTCACTTTCCTTAAATTTAATGTGCACAAGTAATTATTGGATTACAAATTTAGCAAAAAGCATCTCAACATCAACATGCAAACTTACATTCATCGTTATATAATACTCTTATATACATTACTCATCATATTTCCTTAATTCATTTCATCAAACACCTAGTATGAACAAGCATATACATGTTTAGGTTTTAACATATATGATTATATATCACTAATTTATCCATATCATCATAAATTTCACATCTATTTTAACACTAATTTCATCAATATTATATATTCATAACAATCAATTATAGAAATCAACTAAACTTACTTGTCTTGTAAATACAATTAATTAAATCTTTACTGCTACTACTTCCTTAGTTTGATGGAGCTTCTTCAAGCTGATTTCCTACTTTAATCTTGGCTTCTATCTTTAAATTCAAGTAAGAACTTATGTGTATTGTTGCTGAAAAGGGTTTTGTTGTAAAATTTTTTGTTGTTTTGAAGAGAGAAATGAAGAGAGAATTGGAGAGGGAGAGAGGCAGTTGAAAATGAAAAGAAAAAGGAAATGAAGTGTGAGGGTTAGGGCTTCATGTGCTTGGACTAAGGCTTTAGATTTGGGTTAGGCTTTTGGGTAAATGAGTTTTCTTATTTTAGAGCTTTAAGAATTAGAATATGGTAAGAGAATTTAGGGTGTAAAAATTGATAGATTGAATTAGAAATTCAGCTTAGGAATTTAATTGGTACAAATTTGATATTCAGTTTGAGTTTGGGAATTTAGGACTTATGAATTGATATTTATTATCAAGTAGTAGGATTTAAATTTCTAGGAGTTAAGAAACTGGAATTGGAATTGGAATTTAGACTAAAATAACTAAATATTTAGGGGTTTAAGTGGTTGAACTTAAGAAATTGAGTTCAATTTAATAATTGAAAAGGATTGAGAAAATTTTGAAGAAGGAATGGGAAAGAAGCAACTAAAGTGGCATGTATCTTTTGAGGTTTTTAGGGGGCATTTTTTTCATTTCTTTTGGATGATTATCTCTAGAATTAAGATAAAATTATCTTTGACTTTTTTACCTTATTGAAATTATCTAATCTCTAAGGAATTATTAAATATTTATTGATGCATGGTAAGATAAAGAATTATGGCTCAAAGATTTATGTTAAGGGTAGTTGGGAGTTCAGTAAAATAACTAAGTTGTATGTTTAAGGATTAGGAGTTTACTAAAATAACTAAGTTACATGTTTAAGGATTTAGGGAATTGAAAAACGAAGAAAATAGCATTCAAACCGATGGTTGGAAAGAATTGAGTAATTTGATTTATTGAAAGAGATATTGTGGTATTTGAAATCTCTAATTTCAATTAAATTTATCTACTAATTTGATTATGTCAATTCATGTAATCATTCCCTATAATTTATTTGATTTATTTAATTAAACTATCTAAATTAAATTGAATTAAAGTTCAAAATCAACCGCCTATTATATTATTTAATCATAACGTTTCTAACTTAAGTTGGCAAAAATTTGAGGTATTTCAAAACATATCTTCTAGCTGTCAAAAATATCAAATTTTAGCCATCCATCTCCTGTTGATTTAATGATGGGATTAGTCTCCAAAATCTACAAATAGGAGACTATTTCTCTCATTTTTTTAAACACATTTAGCACTCTATAAGATTTGAGACAAGCATGGGAACCCTACCAAAGCTCCTCTAGAGAAGATAACAAACTACTTGATAAAGAATGAATCAAGATATGATTAGTCTACTTACTTTAATCCTTTGCCTCACGCACACCATGAGACATTGAGCTCATTTGTTTCTCCTATGTATCTGTCCATCACATCCTTACATGTGTCATTGATAAAGTATTCTTTAAAATTCACCTACCTAGCATTACACACGATCAATTAACAATAACAACCCCCTACGATAATCAATATAAATTTATCCAAAGGGAACTAAATCAATTTGTGGAAAAAAAATTAAAGAGCTAGTAAGAAGTAAAGATAGTGAAGTCAAAATAAAAGAAAATAAAGACGAAGAGGAAGAGGAGCAGGAGGAGAATGAGATGAGCTATAGTGGGGGACGATCCAATCTCTTTTAAGATACTCTTGATATATATTTTTTATGTGAAAGAGTGAATTTACACTTAATCCCATCAAGTAGGAGTGTGCTTTCTCATACTCGAACAAATAAATGATTAATTTAGTGTAGCCCATTGAATTTTTTGTATATGTATGGCTCACATCTATAATCCATGCTTTGTATGTTTGATCTACAAGTCATATTCTTACCTTAACTTTATATTATATTTTGTATATATTTTAGCACTTTCAATAGAAAAAAATGCTCGGATTCAGAAAACACATGCAAAATTGTTTTATGTGAAGACCAAGTGTAATATATTAATGGTATTTTAATACATGATAATATGAATAATAATTATTTTAAAAAATAATATTAAAACATAATTGATAATTGCTCAATATGTATACAGAGTCTATACCATCCATTGAATATTTTTTCCATAGGCGACCAGCAATTCAATTGCAATTTGCAAGCTTCTACTTTCCAAAGTTTCCAGGAAAGTTTAATGTCCAGATTGCCCAGTCCAAGGCAACGTTGGCGGCAATTCCAACAATCGAAAAACCAAAGCCCAATAAAGTAGGCCCATGGCGTTCGCTTTGCAATTGAGAAAAGAAAACGCTGGTCTCTTGGAGCCATCAAGCAATTTAATTAGCGACCACAGGCCACGGCCACGGGGTAAGTTGGATTTTAAGCGGCGTTACATTGTAATGCAGCCACTAAGGATTAGTACAACATAAAGAATTAAATTCAATACCTTAAGGATTATGACCAAAATTGGATATCTCAACTACATAATAATTAGTATAAATCATTTGGACCTTCTAATGGAACTATAATATCATTATCTATTCAATGCATCTTCAGGAGTCTCATCATTAATGAATTCCTTGATCTTATCTCTAGTTCTTCTTTACTCTGATTATTCATGTCATTGCAATAGGCCTTTTCAAAAATTTAAATTGGATTAATTCCAACATAACGGTCTTGCATTCACAAGGCACATAAATAATTATAGCAATATTAAATATGCATATTTACTGTAGTAATATTTCTGATAAATTTTCATTATAATTTACCATAAATCGCTATTAGTTTATTTTTAAGCTGTATCAAAGAATGATACATAACGTTGGGGCTCCCAATGGAATACTACTACCATAGACTATTTATTACATCATCACACATATCATCGTTCTGCACCATCTATGAAAAAAAAAATTGACAGTTTTCATCAAAAGATCAAATAGATCAAATATAATGCAAATCGAACATATTTATACATATCATTTTGTATAAAAAAAATTGACAGTTCTCATCAAAAGATCAAATATAGATGCAAATCGAACATATTTACACATATCATTTTGAAAAAGATACATATACACATGAAAAACAAACTATCCAAACAAACTCATAAATAATTAGCAAATAAGTCTAATTTGTACTTTTCTGTTACAAAAAAAATTACTATTCCAAGTTTACTTTTTTTATACAAAATTTGTATAAAACTATACAACCATGTACGAACAAGGATAAGAAAAAAAAATGATGGGTTAAACTTATTTACTCATTGTTTATTGTTCTAGGAGTTAAGAGTCAAATTTTTAAAATTTAGAAGGTCAATTTGTGATATCCTTAAAATTTTAAAAAGGATTTGTATATTTTTCCCATAAAAATATATACTATAATAATACTTATTATTAAGTCTTCATTATAATTTAACAACTCATATAGATATCCATAAACTGCTGTTAATGTATAGTTTCGATTATTTTATTATAACTCTTTTTTTTTTTTTCCTCTGTGTCATATCAACACACGTATTCTTTGCATCATCGCACGTACCACTCCATGCATCAATGAATTTCTTCGTACAGATTCTGTTTCCTTCAACTTGGAATAATCAAGCCATTGCAATGGCCCTTTTTTTTTTTTTTTCTTAAAGTTTAGGCATCACCACATTGGTCTCGTATCTACTAAGCAATGACTGTAATAGAAATATATATGCTGTAGTATTACTTAATGTGTAATTTTCATTACATTTTACTTACTACGATAAGTATCCATTAATTGTTATTAATTTATCATTTGGATCACTATCTATAAACTGCTATTAATTTATAGTTTCCATTATTTTATTTTCTTTGCTTTTTATTACATCAAGAGTGATAAGCACATAAGTACGGTTCGGTTCCAAATCGGAATGACCACCAGTAGTTTCGGAACCAACTAAGAAACTATCAATTTCTTAGTTCTTAAGCATTTTTCAGCCTATAATCAAGAAGAACAAGGTTCCAGCCGGTTTTGTTAAAAAAAAAAAATTAGAGAAAATTTTTAAAAAATAATACTAAATATATAACTATAAGTGTTTAAACTATTCTATATGAATAGTAAAATTTATTATCTATTTATGATATTTAATGTATTATTATTAACAATACAAATAAATATAACTTAAAAGCATATATAATTTAGTTATATAAACTTCTTCTAAAAGTAAAATACATTTTCTTAATAATGTGAAACTATTTTTTGTATTTTAATTTTCTTTTACCCTCTGGAGTATTTTGTAATCTTATATTACTAATTACAATTAATAATGGATGTATTTGTATAAGTAAATGTGCATTCTAAACAAATTTATTTAAAAATTCAGTTATTAGTTCAACACTTTTAAACTCAATTATTTTAAGTTTAAAATATTTATTTTATTAAAAATAAAATTCATTTATTTATTTTTTATTTTTATTTAACAGTTCCATGGTTTCAAAATCAAAATTAAAAACTACCAATTCCATAGAATCAGATGAAAACTATCGATAAGAATTTTCATTTTCAATTGGTTCAATTCTAAAGCCGTGACTATATCTAGAGTCACACGAATCATTCAAGCCTCTAAATGCAACAGTAATATGATCAATTCTTCAATCTAGATTTTATTTGTCTCAACATTAAATGTTCAAGCCATTAATACTAATTTTTTTATAATCAATTTAATTTTAATAATACTAAATGTACGATCATATGATAAAACCGTAGAAGCATGAGCAATGCTAGCTAACTCTTTCTTTCAATTTGCTATGCGTTTGTTGTTTTCGTGAGAGTATAAAATGGTTGCCATACGCCTTATCTATAGGAAGATCAAACTGCTATTCGCCGCCTGTGGTTTATTCCAACAAATTTTATATTTTGTTTTCTTACTCAATAACTAAGCAGAAGTTGTATTTATATCATTAAGCTGGTTCCATGAGACATCTTAGGTCTTATTTTCTATTTTAATTTTTTTTAAATGTTTTATAATAATCAACTTGACGTAAAATATAAGTCATATTGTTTTTTTTCCATAAACAATATAAGCCATAATTTTAGTGTTATTTTTATCTTATTTTATTTCGACTCTTTCATAGTTATCAATTTGACATCACATATAAGTATGAATCTTTACTTTATCGTACTTTATTCCAACTCTTTCATAATTATTCATTCTATATATTAAATATAAGGGCACAACTGTAAATTATGTCCATAATCAAATTTCAAACAAGAAGATCTACAAATTCCCCCTCTTCCTTTCTTTCATAAAAACAGTTCATTACCCTCCTAAAATTTTAAGAACGCCGTAGTACTCTAAAAGTATTCATTTACAACCGTCACGTGTCCCGAATGAGTATGGACACGCTAAGGCTTAGCATCTGTTACAAATCCACAATTTATATCATAAATATTTTCAAATTACTCGTTCATTAATAACTTCTAAAAATGTTAAATCACTTACTTACCAACATAAAAGGTCACATAAGTTCCATATGATAAAACTACATGAACTATACTAAGAGATGGCTTAGAGAATCTATCATGTCAAAACTACAAGGATTATACATTGTAGCTTGATCCCTACTCCTCAACAAAAATTAATCACACTACCATTTAAATCAACAACAGATGACTAGAGTCTATGCTTTCATAATTCAATACATAACCTCTAATCATCAGATGGAAAGCCTCCAATGCTAACAATATTCACAAACCCACCCACTAATCGGTTGTAACTAGCGGTCCAGTAGTCTACACGTTCACCATCTATACCTAAAGAAAATGAAACAATGAGGTAGAGTTATACAAATATGTCGCATGCACATATGCGTGAACATGCAATCAATCAATCACATGCATACACATATCGATCAATCAATCAATCAAAGGAGCTTAATTCTATTTCTAGGAAAGTCTTTAAACCAAAAGAAGCTGCCGAAGAAATTTCAAGAGTAAAAACATTAATATTTAGGATGAATCATTTTAAGAAGAGAAAAAATAATGCGAATCAGGTTTAGACCACTCTAATTCATAGGAAGAGCAGAGAAAATGGTCAAAGAGAAAGAAGATATTGGACATCAAAAGATCCGGGAAAGGTGAAAAATCAATTCAAGAGACGAGCCAAAACCAAACCAGCAATCAACTAGCATGGGTCAATTAGCCAAGATTGTATCGATTTGTTTAGGGCTTGTGCGGTTAATTCCTAGTGGTTCTTGCATGGTACGATGAAAATCTAAAGGCGAATTTTGTCTAACTTAGGGAAAATGATGCAGAGCAAAAGAAGTTATGTCATATTTAGTATATAGGAATGAACTTGAAATGGAATCACGATATATGTGGTTGCATTTTTAAAAATTGAAATCACGATTCTTAAGAATCGACTATTCCGGTTTTAAAGAGGAATTCGATTTCACCCTTAAGAAGGCGGAATTGCAATTTCATTTCTTCATTATAAATTTTTATTATTAAATTATATTTTTGTCCTTACTTATTTTATTCATATTAATTATTATTAATATTTTTTTATAAATAACATGTCAAGACCATTCCATTCAAGATGTATCCAAACAAATGAATGGATTTATTATTCTACCCCTCATTCCATTCCGGACGATCCTCGTATACCAAACGCAACATTAGATTGTTGACACAAAAAGAGTAAATTGGTATAGTGACATGTTCATAATTTTAGCCATGTGGGATTTTTGTTAGTTTTTATTTATTTATTTATTTTGGTGATTTCATTAATTTCCCTTTCTATTATTTTGATGTTTTGGTTAATTTCTTTTTGTAAGACTTGACTTGTAGTCCAAGTAATTTTTTGTCTTTCTTATAAATTGCATGTCTTAGGTTGTATATGGAGTTTTGTCATTTTAATAATAATTTTTAGAGAGAGACTTTTCTTTACAAAATTCATGTTTTGAATGAAAATTCAATTTTTTTATGTCTTTTTGTATGGATATTTTTTTAAATCAACAAATACATAGAATATCATATTATAGCAATCGTTTGTAATTCTACAAATTTCAATTTTATCTTGTATAATTTCATTGTGCCGCTTACCTTAAATGTCTTACACATCATTCATTTTCACTTTTTTTTTTTACACTTGTGTGTAGGAGTTAGCTCTAGTCCAATATCCATTACACTACAATAGTGATGCCAATTTTTTTTTATAATAAATCTCACATATATTTTTTATTAAAGAAAATTAATATAATATGATAAAAACTCTAAAAATATATAAAAAAAATCCACTTCATATATATAAGAATAAAGTAAAAAGCTAATGAAAGTAAATTTTACTTGCTTGTCATTCTAATAATTTCCATAATTTTTTTTACCAAAAAAAAAAAGATGGTCTAATAAACTATCAAGCGATAATAACAAGGCTTTGGACAAAAAAACAATATTTTTTTAAAAATTAAATATTGATTTACGGTATGAAGAAAAAAAATATTTGAAATAGAATTGTCCCGGTCGTGCCTTTGACCATCTGCGCCCTCTATGCAATTTTTTTTTTTTTTAATAAGAAGGCATGACTACCACCTATACCCTCTATATAAGATCAACATAACTATCACACTCGGAATTAGAATGAAGGCATGTCCAACCGCCATGTAAAATATTTATGCGTTATACATTAAGACTAACCTAATCTACGGTTTATTGTGATCATATGCTAATCAATTTTAAATTCTAAAATCCTTAAATTAGATTCTAAAAATAACTGAATTTATTGTGATAAAATAAACTTATACAAAAATATTTCAAAAGTTAGCCTCATGAGTAGACCATTGGGTATGTCAAAAACAAAGAATAACTTGGGTCATGATGGAAAAATAAAGCTTGAATAATCAAATACAAACCATGGGCTTCATAATCAAGTCCTTAAAGAAATATCAGTTCAAAAAGATGAATCAAGATTTCAGAAAATAAAATAAAATAAATCCAGCAATCTTAACCACTTCACTCGTCAACAAATTCCTTTAAAGTTGCCCTATATCCGAAATAATCACTAACATCTAAATCAACACCTAAAAAGAAAGAAATGAGCCGAAACCTAGTACAACAGCAACACAAGCACATACATGATGGGCACACACACTTATTATGAATGCAATGCAACATCCAACAGTTTATATATTTAATTATAGCGAAACAACAGTGGAGCACTCATACTGCAATAACAAGCCATGGAATCTAGGGTTCCTAAGTAGCAGCAACTGCTCAGGGAGTTGATATAAGCAGTCCGGATACTTATATCCCATATAGGAACATATACAATAATAGATTCGTTTAGAGTTCATAGCCATTACACATCTTTACTTATCATAGTTCATAATATTATTTAGTTTAACTAATCCCACAAACATGAATTAATGCACATCACTTCTCTCTAAGCATAAGTAAATGTTATCGCGATATTGTTTTCCCTATCAGCTATCTACAAGCGACTAGCTATTATCTTTAACAAAGATAGGATGTGGCCTAAGTACCTAACTATCATGCTGGCATTACCTAATAAGGTTGTCACTCTTTGGACCGAATTAAATGACCATGCACAAATTGTAAATCAATTATTAAGTTGTCTTTAATGGTATTTGAAATAAATCTATTTACTAATTCGATTATGTCAATTTATCTAATCATTCCCTATAATTTATTTGTTTTATTTAATTAAACTATCTAAATTAAATTTAAATTGAAGTTCAAAACCAACAGCCTATTTTACTATTTAGTTATGACATTCCTAACTTAGGCTAGCAAAAATTTAGCGTATTTCAATAACAATCAAAAGGAACATGAAGCATGGTGGAAATGGCATAGAAATGAAGATACAATTGCACTAAACAATCACAACAGCTCATATGTAAGCTGCTGTTATTTGACTCAAATGCAAGCCAAAATTGGGAGCGACAAAGTTGTATTCTGATTTATGTTGATATTTTTTAGTGCAATACAATATTTATCATAGCTGAAAAGCTCCCCATGAAAACATGATGATGGTGATGGCATGTGTTGGTGATTCCACATCACCAATTAGTTATAATATGATGCTTCTAGAACTAGCTATAATATTCTTTTTGTTGTCTATTTTACTACTATGTTTGCGATAACTTTAACTAGATATGGGTTACAATTTACATCAACCAAGTAAATCTAGCCTAAAAGCCCTTTTATTTTCTAGCTTTTCAACATTCTATCAAGTGTGACCCAGAGCCCTTGTATCTATTCTTTTTACCTCCCCAACTTGTTCTCTTACAGACTCCTTAGAACACTTGCATGCCATAACTTACTAGTTACTTTGTTTTTCTTCTTGTACCCCATTAACATTAGAAATCCTATACATTCCTACCTTCTTTAAAAACCTTTGTCCCCAAGAGTTGATTTGAGAAGCTAGAAATCTTCCACATAGCATCTGCTGGTGATGGCCCCTTCTAAGTAAGTGTCCTTATATAGGCATGTTTTCTTCTTTTTATCAATTTCCAACCAAAAGTTGGTTACCAACTCAAATTCTTATTCTACTTGTGTTATGGGTATAGAAAAAGACAAATCAACTCATGGTCCATGAAAATTTGGATGGATTTTTACATCACAAAAGTGGATCTAATCAATAAGTATTCTCATCAATCTCGTCTAGCACCATAAATGGGCCACAATATCTAACAACGACTTATGGTCAGTAGATGTCTTGAGAGTTTTTTGTCGATACGATTGCATTCTAAATAGCACTTGATCGCTTCTCTTAAAACCCTTTGTTTGTTCACTTCTTGTTAGCTAGGGTTTTGATGTGAAACTAAGCATCCTTTATAGGTAAAATATATCTCATTCTGACCCCATAAAGTATATTGTGTATCATGCCAAAAGAACTCCATTTGAAGTAGTTTGAAATTCCTACATACGATTTCCAGTAAAATCAACCATGGTAATCCCAATATTAAGTCATATGTTATCAACGGTAGTATGTAAAATTCTGAATAGAACTCCATTCCTTCCATGCTCCAATAGAATTTCCAAATCTTATTGTTGGGAATTTATAGATTAAAACTGATCTGGCAGTGGAAAAAAAAAATATATATATATATATATTAAATTAAACCATAAATCCCCAATCGAACCAAGCGATTCAACCAAATTCATACTTTTTCGAAGCTTTTAATCTTTTAGATCTGAAGGTGTTGCAATCATGCGAGCTCCCTTAACGGTATCCACACGGACGAATTTTCCCAACCAAATTTGATTATATCGGAACAATTCCGAGTATCTAGGAATTATCTCACAAAGGGTCTCTCACGATTTTTTTTTTTTATCTTTTCTTAACAGACTTTTTTGCAAATTTTGATGTGATGGCAAGGCATCATTAACCCTAAAGAAGACCCATCATGATATATATTATATATATATATCTAGGACATCATGCCTCATAAATATCTTTCCTAATATAATTAGGTTTTTTCAATATAAAAGACACATTCCATATATTTTATAAATAGCAATTTTATTTATTAATTATAATTATTTATTAATCTTGATTTTATTAAGATTAATATATAATTAAATAATTCCCGATAAGCTTATTTGAATGAACCATGATCTAATTGATTTGTTCTTTGTGTGTGACCTTATAGGTTCACTTAATGGTGGCAGCAAGCCCCAAACATTTTAGGCCTAAAAGGCATAATTGGTCCCTGACAAGATATTATGCCTACCCAAATTAAGTGAAAATCATTGATCCAAATTTACCTATTAATAGTTAGTTATTTAGTCCCTTTGTCATGCGATATCTTATAATCAAAGATAAGCTATGGATCAATACATTGTTTAATCACATATTTCTTGAATCTAAAGTCTGACTAACTTAAGATATGACATTGATAACTTCTCATTTGTTCATTCGAGCATAGCCATGCATTTCTCAGTCTTACTCATCAAGAGGCTCAAAAGATGTTTCTCTCATATTAATGAGATGAACAAATTCCGTCATGAACACTCATTTTCCTCCACATAACCTATTCCATGTCCAAGTACAATCTTATAATTATCCAATTAAAGATAATGAAGAGATGAATCAAAACATGGAATATGTTATATAGGAATGCATGGTATCATCAGGTCAAAGGAATAAAACAACACTGCAATGAGAAATACTTATCGCATTAATCCATATAACATTCTTATAATTGGTCATTCTAATACAATGTACTCTTACATGTATCCATGCACTGAATCGATATCTTTTATCCATGATCAGTAAAACATTATCATTATTCAACCAACATGCTAGCTTAATTTATTATTATTCCACATAATGAATAACTAGGGATAATTTAAAATAATGTTATTTCTCACCATATGGTTTTACTATTAAATTCATATACTTTAACAACATAAGGAATAATCAATTATTCAATGAATAAATTTCAATAAAGTAAGAAGGTCAATCATAATTTTAATAAAGAAAATTGACTTATATTATAAAGATAAATATTCAAATGACATAGGATCCTCATGGATTAGGGCACATCACTAGCATTTATAAATGCCATGCAATATAGTACCTTTAGCTAAATTCACAGTAACTGGTTTTACTAAAGTTAGAGTGCAATGGAGACTTTTAGCTAAGGTCTCATCTATAAAATTTGAGGAACTCCTTACCAATGAGGGTACTAAACTTTTTCTTCTTGAAATAGCCGCTAACACAAATACCATGTTCTGCATTGTTGTTGTCTTCACCAATAATACACAAAAGTCGATTTAGCCAAATCACTTTCCAAGTCCTCCACCTCCTTCTCAACATTATGCCCACTAATGACTTCTTTAATTGCATTAATTGCTTTAGGAGTAATTACCTTATGTTGAATCATGACATTGACATTCTCTATGCAGAATTGCACTCCATTACTCTCAATTAATCTTTTTGTAGGACACTGAAGAGCTAACCATGGCTTAACATCGGTCTCCTTGGAGTCAATCTCACTAAAGGGTCTCCCTAAATCCCCTTTAATAGTGGCTTCAACAATTCCATTCCCCTCTACATCTAGATACTTTAACTTATTAGATTTTTTCTGTTTACATCTAGGGATCGCATCTAATTTGTCATGGCACTCAATATCCACATTCTTTAGCCTTTTGTATATAAGGTTTTATTTGTAACGCTCATGCTAGGGTTGTAGGTAAATGTATATCATTAGGGGCATGTAAAAAAACCGAATGTTTAGAATAACCAAACTGAAACCATGACAAAAATACGAAAAAATAGTTAGTCGGTTCATCGGTTTCGATTTAGGATTGGATTTTTTAATTTTTCGATTTTCGGTTTCAATTTCAGTTTATAAAATAAAAAACAGATGGTTTCAGTTAACCGTCCATATTTATATATATAATTCATAATATACTTATATAATTATTTTGTTAAAAATATAAATAGTTAGATATTGAAATACTATATTTTTTATAATTCTTTTTATTTTTTTAAATTGTATTCTAATTTTTTAACCCTTATTATACAATACTAAACTGTTATTTGTGGTTTATTTTCTTAAGATTGTAATTGTAAACTACAAATTAGACAATTTGTTAAATCTATGACCAAGAGCACTACTAGTTGCATCGAGTACAGCTTTTTATCTTTTTTAGTTACCGTATGTATTAAATATCGATAGAATCCAAAATGGTCCGTTCATCTTAGTGGGTTTTTTTCTTAACTATTACCATACATATACATTTATTTTGCTTGTGTAAAAAACCAAAAAAAAGGAAAAAAAAAAAAAACTCTTACATTCTAGTCTTTGTTGCATATGAATTAAAATAATTGAATTTTACATTCTTAAATTATAGTTTTTAGTATAGTTATAAAAAAAAGCTCTAATCTTTTTACGAACATATTGAAAATATGGTTTATTGCAAATTTTGTCTAACTATTATGTTAAATGATTAAAAATTGAAAATAAAAAAAATTAACTAAAAAAAATTGGTTAACCGTTAAGACAATTAACTGTTTATAATGGATCGGTTTAGGATCAAGATATCAAAAAACCAATCATTATGGTTATATTCAAAAAATAGGGCAACAGACTAGTTAACCGAACCGTGACACCCCTACATGTGGTGGTGATTTATGAAGAAATTTGGATCTCTATATTAGTGGTTTTGTTGCATTTTGATATGGCTTGATATGGATTTATGGTGTAGATTGTTTGACAAAGAGGTGGTCAAGTTGATTTTAGTTGTTTCTAAGGTAGTTTTAGGTGTTTGTTTGCTGGGATGTGTTACAACATTGCTTTGAAAATGACTTCCGTTAATGGTGAATAGCTATCATCATTTATGGTGTTGAGATTTAGTTCTATGGTAGTGATATAGGATGAACTTGGGTATGGGTTTTCTAACATGTTTTTGGGTTTAGATTTAGATTCATGGTTGGAATCTTTCAAGGGTAAATGCTTGACACAAATTAAGTGGTCTAAACATTCTAATAAAGTGTTTAATTTTATGTTTTAATCCACTTAAAAATCTGTTAATTTTATGACATTCTGGTCGTGTTGGACTAATGGAATTCTTAAACTCCTCTATATATTCTTGAATGGTACCTTATTGGTTTAATTCCTTAACTTCAACCCGTTGTTCTTCATCTTTTGTTGTTGTTTATATTACGGATAAATACTATTGGGGCTTTTCGAGAAACATATGGATCTTGACTTCATTCTTAAGCACAAACCGTACAGCTTCCCCTAGGTGTTTAATTTTTCTTATGTTAGCAATCATCACCGCCTGCTCTAATACCAACTGAATTGTAGTGGAAAAAGATAGAGAAATGAATATAATAATTACACTAAACAATCACAACAGCTCATATGCAAGCTGTTGTTATTTGTCTCGATTGCAAGCCAAAACTGGGAGCAACAAAGTTATATTTTGATTTATGTTCTTTTTTTAAGTGTAATGCAATATTTGTAATAGCTGAAAGCTCCCCATGAAAATATGATGATGGCGGTGGCATGTGCTAGTGATTCCACGTCACAATTAGTTATAATATACTGCTTCTAGAACTAGCTATAATATTCTTTTTGTTGTTTATTTTATTACAACGTTTGTGATAACTTTAACTAGATATGGATTACAATTTACTTAAGCCCAATAAAGCTAGGCCCAAAAGCCTTTTGATTTTCCAACCTTTCAACATTCTGTCAAGTGTAGCCCACGGCCCTTATATCCATTCTTTTTACCTCCCTAACTTGTTCACTTACAGACTCCTCAAACACTTATATTCCCTAACTCCACTAATTACTTCATTTTTCTTCTTGTCCTACAAAATTCAAACGACCTAGAACACCATTTCCTCTAAAGATCAACTTCATTAAACTTTTATTTCCTTCATAGCCTAGAGTCAATTGATTACCCAGATGAAACATGACAATGGAAAAAGAAGAGGGAAAAAAAAAGAATCTTTATTTCCTTTGATAAGAATCATGTTCAATAGTATGAACTTAAATTATATCATTGAATTGAAACTGGACATTTAAACATAAAAAAAAAAAGATCCAAAAAACATGTAAGTTGAATAAGGCAAAGGCATAGTGTGCTACCAGAGCACTTCCAAGAGTTATTGTGGAGTTTTATTTTTTTCTATTTTTGAGGGGTTGAATCAAAGGAGTCGGCAAAGATTCATCAATATGTTTTTTTTATATGATGAGAGTAACTAAAAGAGTGATTCTCGTAGGGCACGGCTGCCAACCGTGCTGTCAATTAAAAATATATATAAACCTTGAAGCATTTTTGACGCTTTCTTTGCCGTATTTTTTAATTAATTTTTCAAAAAGACAGTATTTTCGGAGAATAGATTCGATAGGTGTTACATATCACGAGTAATATACACGTAATGTGTCACTTTTAATGAAATTTTAACACGTGAACATATGGATAGTGATTATTTTAAAAACCACTTATTATATTATCTATATATTAGTATATAATTAAGAGTTACACACTACATATATATCCACATATCGTATAATACCTCCCCAATATTTTTCCGTATTTTCGTGCATGGGAACGTGGACATCGTTCCACTTCTTTATGGGAAAAAAGACAGGCATCATAATACTTCGTAGTGGGCCCCGGAATATTTGTGTTCAATTGTGTCACGATACGTTATTTTGATACCTGTTTCCCATTATGCCCTCCCTTTAAAGAATAAATAAAAATAAACAAATAAAAATCTGTTTATTTTTATTTGTTTATATCGTTTCATATCTTACCTCTCTTTATTATATTCTAATGTGAAAAGAACAGTTTATCAATGTTAAGTAATATATTTAAAAACATAAGAAAAGTCAATAATAAGCTTTACAGAATGAATAATATTAAAAATAATAATATAATATTTAATTAAATATTGAATTAATCATGGTTTGGATATATTATGTCTCATGTCTTATTTTAATTTATTATAATAAGGTGTATCGTTTCATTCATTCAACGCCGGAACGCCCAATGGTCTTACCGTCTTAGTCCCCATCACACTCGTGGGGGGACCACCCCAGCAACCACTTCCTCTTCCTCTCATTTTCCATTCTTGTGTTGCTGGTCCGTAGGTTGTCGTGCCGTGGCGTTTCTGGAGAAGCTTCTTCCTTAAGAAAAGGAAAAGAAAAGAGAGAGAGAGAGAGAGAACTTTCAATCTATTTTCTCTTCTTCCTTTGCACCCATTTCCATCTCAACTTTCCAGGTAATGAAACATAATTAAAATTAAAAGTGAAGTTGGTTATGTTTCTTTACATCGTTTGTTTCACAAATATGAAACTCATGTTCTTATTTTCCTGTTTCATCCTTTTACTTAAGTTAAAGTTTGCTACTTTTAGTATGTTTGAAAAGTCGATTGTCCAATCCATGAAATGATTTTGGCAAGTAAAATTTGGGTATGTTTAAATTGGGAGAAAGTTCTTGTTTTTCTCATTATATCCCACTGAATTGCGTAGATTTTGTCAAATTTCATGATGTTGTTGTCAATTTCCAGTTCTTACAAATAGGGGTGTTAATCTGATATTTCTTGTACAGTTGTGTTGCTTATGTACAATTTGTTTAGTATAGTTGGTAAGTGAAGTAGGGCATGGTTGATCTCATTGCAGTTCTTCTCGGAAAAAATGAGCACCGACACGACAAGTCCGAGTTATTGGTTGAACTACAGGTTCTTCCTATGTGCTGCATTTATTTTAACTTCAGTAGCTGTGGCTGGTTATTTGATTTTCAAGTTCGAGGGATTCGGTGAGTCAAGGCGTAAGCGGAGGGAGGGTTCTCAGAAAGTGAATTCAGGTTGTGTGTTTGAGGATGAACCGTGGAAGCCCTGTATAAGGGAGGTTCATCCCTTGTGGTTGCTTTTGTACCGGTTGATTGCTTTCGGCTTGCTGCTGTCGTTGCTTGTTACCAATGTGGTCTTGGATGGAGTTGGCATATTTTATTTTTATACCCAGTAAGTGATCTTAAGAGGTTTTATGAAATAGTTGAATCAAAGAAACTAGTGTTAATACCTGTTGATATGCCAGGAAACTTCATTTACTATGGGGTATTGGTGTTTATTGCTAGCTAAACAGCCGCAATGATTTGTATAGTTGATTTTTATCAATTGATATGGTGAGAATCGGGATATCGTACTGATTATTGGTTTTGATTTCTCGTTGACATGAACAGGTGGACTTTTACCCTGGTGACCATCTATTTTGGGGTACATCATCCTATGTTACTTTCTATCATTTTTGGTGCCTTGTATGCAATTTCTTCAGATGCATCAAGTGACAACCATCATTTTACCACCTACTTTGTTATCAAGATTGTCACAGAAATTAGAACAGAGCGTTTGTGTTTTTTTTTTCTAGTGTAAAAAGTGGATGACATTTGTTCAAAAATCAATTTATAGCACAGATGTGTATTCTGCAGAATTGCCTTTGAGGTCCCTCAAACCCATTTCATTCTAATACAGGACCACTCTTCGTGCATCATATCAACTATGGCATTCTTGTCTATTATCTTAGACAGAATTCCTTCATCATATTTTTTGGTTGTACATCTCTTATGGACATTATTCAATTCTATGTTTTTCATATGTCTACGATGTTGCAAACTTTAAAATTGTCATAGACTTTTTTTTTTTCCTTAAATAAAACAAATGGTATCTAATAATCAACTGACATAAAATGAAAATTCTACAGCAGTGCATTATAAGGAACAAACACAAATAAGCACCAAGATGCAAAAAGTAATTGCTTGGAGCAGATGAATCGAGAAGTCAAATTGCTTAAATTTAGGTCCTAATGAACCTTAGGCAGAAGGGGCATGAACTTCTTGTTCGTGAAAGTGCAAAGATCTAATATCCCATCAGTAATGACTTCCATGATCATGGAGGCTTTTGTGTGTTTCTCACCTTTACTTACTCAATTTCTTCTATATCTAATTTACATATAATTTCATGTTTTATTTGTAGCTTGGATCTCTGTTATCCATTCGTGGATGTTGTCTACAACGCAGTAGGGACCACATAAACCAAAATGCATATCATGGCGCCTATGTAGCTCCACCTCTGGGGGATTCTGAAACGCCTAATGCACCTAAGATTTCACACTCCAGTGAAGAATCTTCTGAACGCAGACCAGCAGGTGCTTGGGGTTATGTTTTTCAAATCATATATCAGGTAATATTTTTCTTAAGTGTCTAAGTGCTTCATGCATGGATGGAAGTTTGATCTTTATGATCTACTATGTTTTCTTCTCACTCTCTTATATTTCCCACTGTTCTGCCTGCATTGCATATAATGTTAGTTGAAGAAAGGTGATCTGTAGTAAAGATATTCACAACAAAGATCTTTGAGTCAGTGCTCTTGCTCACAATAAAATAAGCTAATTTATTTGTCCTTCATTGATTATAGCTGAATTGCTCTGGCATTTGCTTTTGGCTCCTGCATTGTTTTGGTTGCTTATTTGCTTTAATTTGTTTTATTTTATTTTGTGCCTAGGATCTGTTAGGTTGTAGAATTGAAGGCTATTGGAAATTTTATGCTTCCTGGGATGCACTTTTTCATCTTTTTTGACTGTTTTGCATCATCTCCTCATATTTCAACTTCTACTAAGAATGAAATCCGATGTGTGGTTTTTCTTTGCTGATGAGTCAAAGCCAGAGTGTTAGCTAAGCATACCTGCACAAAATTTTTGTATGCTTCACAAACTCTTCAAATTCTTGAGTTTGGTGGCTCAACTCTAGAAGCTTCTTTTCATACATTTGAAAGTTCTGTTCGTGTTGACATGATTCTTTAAATTTGCTTTTTATATAAATTGTGTTTTAATATATATGTCTCCAGGATTTGTGTGGGCTGAACATAACTTGGTCGAGGCATACTTTCTTGCATTTATAGTTTGATTCAAGGGCATTCAGAGACCAAGTGAGGGAGTAGGCACATAATTACTTTTGATGTTATTACGATGACCATGTCAAGATGGATTGCTAATGTAACTGATATGTTTAACGTAATAAGATATTCTTGGATGGTGAAATAAGAAAATCTTTTTAACCCTGTTCATTTGCTTTGGTGGAAATAGGAAGCGAGGTCTATGAGGGCAACATAACATGTTCCTGCTTTTATATCGGAAAAGTATCAACAAATTTGATCTAAATATCAATCTTGCTTGATAATCTGTCATCTTTTTGGATGATGCCCAGACAGATTAGAACTCTAATGCATTCCAAAGATTTGTTCCTTGTCTTTTAGTTCTAGTTAATGTTTTTCTCCTCCTCTTCTTGCAACTTGACATACCTTTCTTTGGGAAATATATGAAGGTTGCTGGAAAGTTAATTCATATGTATTTTTATGCTGGGCATGTGACTTTTAATTAATGTAAAGCTGCTTTATAATCCTTGGTTGCTTTAATGAGGTTTATTAATCCCATCTTTTCTTCAACTTCTGACAGATGAGTGCGGGTGCTGTGGTGCTCACGGACTCTGTTTTTTGGATCATTCTTTATCCATTATATCTTTCAACTGGAGGTTTCCACTTGAAATTTGTAAGTATGATTCTGTATAAATGGTTCTGCAGTCTTTTTCAACTTCCTGTTCTTCTTGTTTGGTGAACCAATTAAGAGAGATTAATTTGCATTGACGACATAAACTCTTGAATGTTGGATCTCGTCTCACATGCTCCAGTAGATGACTGCTGTGTCTCCCCTAAAAACTTCAAAGGATGGATCGCAGCTTTTATTTCCAATAGTGTGGGTGCTTCGTCATAGTGGCTAAACACCATGATAGTAACCATTTGTCATAGTGGCCAAATTCAAAATTTTCATTTTGTATCGAGATAAATGCAGATAGACCCCCTAAAATTTTTCCTCAGGTGGGATAGACTCCCTAAATTCTAAAGTATGATTTTACCTTGCCATAACTTTTGATAATATGCTACTAAAGACCAAAATATTGCGAGAATCCCAAATCCTTCATATCTGTGGTCTTGCCCTTATGTACTGAATTATTGTTTGTTGTCATTAGTTGCATAATTGAGATATACTCATTAAAAAGGAAATGGCAGATCGTGAGTATAGTTTCTATAAACTGTTGATCTGGTATGGTTATATCCCTTAAAAATTCTAAAATGTGACTCCATCTCCCCATAATTCTAAAATCATGTACATATACCTTAAACTATAGTTTCCTTTATTCTGCACTTGTATAATGACAATTTTCTGTTATCGGATGGATAATTTACCCAATCAATCGTGTTTGTGTGCAGCTTGATGTTTGTTTTCATTCACTCAATGCTGTTTTCCTCATTGGTGACACATTTTTGAACTCCATGGTATGTCTTTCGTGCATTCTTTCAATTCTCTTCTTTCTCCAGATTCAACCTTCACATAAGACTTATTTAGCTGCATATTTGTTCAGCGGTTCCCTCTGTTCCGATTCGCCTACTTCATTTTCTGGACCTCGGTTTATGTTATTTTTCAGTGGATCATCCATGCTTGTATTTCTATGTGGTAACATTGGCTACTATCTTCATCCACTCTCTTTATGTACAATTCTTTTTCAATGTGGAACTTGAAAACCATACCTCTTGTTACAGGTGGCCGTACCCATTTCTTGACTTGTCATACTCAGCTGCTCCTCTTTGGTATGTCATTTGTCCTCTACTACGAGCATCTAGTTTAGACAGATAATTTTGACAGGCACCGCATCCATACTATGATTAACGACAATGACAACGAGAAAAACAAGTTCCTCATCCCATTCGCACGATCTGCAAACATATCTTCTCTAAGATCCTTACATAATAAAGTTATTAGAATAGTAAGGACTCAACCCGCATTGTGCTAACATGGCATTGTTCCATCCAATTCTCATTCTTTGCATTATATACAGGTATCTAGGTGTGGCAGCATTGCATATCCCTTGCTATGGTGTATTTGCTCTGATAATTCGGTTCAAACGGTTTTGGTTGTCGAGATCGTTCCCTGGGTCTTACCAATGTTAGATGCGGGGCAAGAAAGGAGTTTTTAACACCCAGCTCGATCGATCTTCATTTGTAGTCCCTTATTTTTGGGCATCATCCATAATTAATGGAGGTTTGAAGATGATGAGTTTTTGGGTTTTAGATATCAAACAGTCTCGATGTTGAATCTTAATTAACATATGTAAAATCCTTATCAAAAAGTAAATAATTCAACTTAATGTTTCTATCAAGATCATATTGTGCAGATTGAGATCAAGGAAAAATTCTGTTCCTATAGTCATTCAAGTGAATGTTCATTCATGAGTCAATTATATTCCACAATCCCCTTCCTTTAGTGTAAAAAAATCTATGGAAGTTGTATCTATTTCTATGTAGGGTTAATTACAAAAACATGACTTATGTTTTGATCAATTTGTAAACTTATAACCTATGTTATTTTTTTTAATAAATAGGTAATATGAGTTTCATATAAAAGTGTCAATACTATTTACTAATTTTAGATTTATTGATCGTAAAACTTAATTTTATGATTTTTTTTTCAATTTTCTCATTTTTTAAAAATAAATTTTAATATTTTATTTATTTAATTTTATTTAGTAATATTTTGTATTAAATTAATTTTTTTAGTCCAATAAAACTCTAACAACATTTTTTTTAATAATAATTAATTATAATAACACATTTGTATGAAATTCAGGTTTTTTGTTTGTCAAAAAAATAACAGAGGTCATGTGTTTGCAAATAGACCAAAAGATAGGTCATATTTTGTAACTAACACTTCTATGTACAGCCAAACTTGTTTATTTTTCTCCTACGGGAATAATTATAAGAACAAAGATACAACTTATTGGTGTGGTTTGGAATATAGCTGCAAATAAGCTGAATCGGAACAAATTGTGAGTTAGAGTTTAAGCTCGATGCAAAATTGTAAAGGTTGAATTAAACAAAAGCCCAATCAAAGTTAAAATTTTGTGCTTGAACTCGACCTAAAGTGATATTAAACAAATTCAAACTTGAATATGACTTGATTAAGTTCGTTTAGGTTAATTTATCTAAAATGTATATAATTTTAATTAAAATAATATTGATATCCAAGTTTGATTAAAACAAGATTATTGTTTAAACTTGATTTAAATTTGATTAGACTTATATGCTTATTGAATTATATGAAGTTTAAAATTAACCTAATAAGTTACACAATTTTGATTTTGACCCAGCATTATCAACATTATCGAGTCAAACTTAGCTATCATGGAGTTAGACTTGGAGTGGCTTAGTTTTTCCACATTCCTAAAATCTAGAAGTAAAAAATTTGGACCCATATATATTTATTTTAATAATCATATAATTTAACTAGACATTCCCATTAACATGACTTTTAAACTATCATAACATAGGTGTGTCATTAGAACACACTCTCTCGTAAGTCTAAATCCTTATACGTCATACAACGTTGTACGTATCCACTACAAAATTCTCATTTGGATGTTTGACGTATCGAACAAGAAATATTATAGGTTTGTGTAGCGTACACTTTAAGGTCAATAATTAGAATTGTCAGCTCATCTAAACCATAATTTCAAAAGTGAAGACACAAAATGTAATACACCTAACCATTCGCTCGCCTTCTTCCTTGTCCACCACTTGTTAACAATTTTAATCAGTTTAATCATGTGATGCCGTAATAATAGCAAATATATTTTGTCAAATCGCATCACGGACGCCACTGTAGACAACATTAACGTTGTATTGCACAAGCATTGTTTGGTGAGATTTATCAAAACTATATCAGAGCAGACAGATACTATGTCTTTTAGCAATGTCACCAAATTCACCAATTCAAGTGAAGTACATGTG
Source organism: Combretum micranthum (assembly GCA_024138025.1). Classification (NCBI taxonomy): domain Eukaryota; kingdom Viridiplantae; phylum Streptophyta; class Magnoliopsida; order Myrtales; family Combretaceae; genus Combretum; species Combretum micranthum. The sequence continues at coordinate 635,019 of JAMXBD010000686.1, read as the reverse complement.
ATATGATAGCGTGCAACCGTGGAAACACTAACATCAGGTTGTAGATGAATGGACCAAGATCCAAAGATTTGACAATCAAGAATAAAAATGTATATAATAGATCTTTACCTTGTTGATTATAAACAATCCTTAAAAACCTCTGGTATAAACATATCATATCTCAGTCCACTGAATATATTGACTCATAAGATAATACTCGAACTCATATATATGCTCATTAACTTGCACTGATTTCCATCAAGTCGAACTGGATAGGAACTTGATTTTAGAGTTGGCTCTGCTACCAACTGACGTGATGGCGAAACATTGAAATGCTAAAATCAAGTTGCAGATGGATCTTGATCCATTGACTAAACAAATTCAAGAATTAAAGTAATATATTGAACTTGACATGTCCAAGTATACTAATCAAGAACCTTGGTATAATCGAATGAAAAACCTCGAACTATTGATTGAGTAAATTCCATAACCTTAATATAATGATTACAACCGTTTAGAATTACACCAATCAAGAATCTCAGGATAGGAAAAACCTTGATGGACTAACTATAAAGAGTCAAGATCCTTGGTATAAATTTAAACACCATAAGAACATAGCTCTTGGGTTCTAAACACTAGGAAAAATTCTCAGTTAATAAAATTTTGTAATCCTTTATCTTCTGTTATTTATAAACCAATTTATGGACATAAAATAAGATACTAAAAAGTTGAAAATAACAAAATAATTGAAATATAATAATATCCTAATAAACTAGGAAAGAAATACATAAAAGAAAATAACGAAATCTTCTTCACTCTAAACTACTTGGACTTCTATAAATCGTCCTCAAATTTTGTAGGTGCCACTTGGATAAAAAATCATTCTATAAAAATCAAACCCATATAAAGTATACCAAACTCCAAAAGCTTTTGCGATCCCATTGATAAGGTCATCTATTCAAAAATCTAGCTGTTAAAATAAATATAGTAATTGAAATATTAATTATTTTAATTGTTTGATTATAGTTGAGTATGACGTGAGTCGTTGAATGGTGACTGAATCGGTATTATCAAAATTAATGATGGGACTATAGAATTTCCCACCAAACTTCTCACACATGAAACTATTCAACTATCCTAAATTTAACCTATACATTATACACCTCATCAGTTAAGTTTCATAAAATGAAGTATTTATCTGCAATATTGAATAACACGTTGAATCTTAAGTACAGTTGGTATTATTATCACATGCTAACTCGATGGAAAGTTGATCAGCTTGAACAATTGCTAGTTTGGTTTCAATCTTTGACTTGACTTCAATAATCTAAATAGTATGGCTTTTAAAATCTATAGTAATTAGTTTTCTATTCTTCTCCCTTTTGGATTTCCCATTGTGCTACCCATCTTTGAACCTAATCTTGTAAAGCATTTTGTTAATCTGGTACTTGCTTATCATTCATAAGTTGGAATATAATTCTCTCTATCATTCATAAAACTATATACAGTTGTCCAAGGCTTCTACTAGGTATTATGGTAGGATTTCCATTATCATCCTAAAATTACATGACAATCATCCATAAGAATAATATCACATAAAACCTCTTCTTCATAACTCTTACCTTTGGTGAAAATAATCCATACCTACTTTGTCACATGAATCATCTCATCAACATCAATTGTTTCGCATAGATTGGGGTAATCAATAGTTGTTAATCCCAATTTCTCTATTGTGTACTTTGAAGCAAAATTTTGATAATAATCTTTAATACGCAAATAACAAATATATATCAATCTTTACTTGTATCATAAAATCCCAAAATAACTCGATCAAACATTCTATCCATATTTCTTCATAAATAACAATTCAATTTTTTTTTAAGATAGGAAAAAAAATAAAGAGATATGAATGAACTGAGAATTAATAAAACATATCAAGTCTCAAGATGAATTAAAAGAAGTTGATTTTAGAGTTAGTTTTGATACCAACTGATATGATGACTTGAAAATGTGGGAACAGTAAAGTTAGGTTGTAGATGGATGAACCAAGAATAAGTGAGGATAATTTCCAATCAAGAACCAAAAAATAGAAAAGATAGATGACTTTGTTGGCTTCAAACAGTCCTAAAGAACCTACAATATAACATATAGAGACATCGACCCACTAATTATATTGAATTAGGAACCTAGATATGGGAAAAAAACATGAAGAATACAACATTCATAATAAGTTCAATAGAAAATATAAGATAACACCCAACTCATAAATCCATATTTCATTTACTCCTATTGATTTCCATAATTGCCACCAATGAAATCAAAGGTTTTTTTTTTCCCCTCTTTTCTTTTCCTTTTATGTTCCTCAAATGAAACATATCGACTCAACAATAACAAAAAAGATAATTCCTTTTTTTTTCAATAAAAGAATTTGAAACTGATAAAACAAATAAGGTCTTTTTCTTTTTTACAAAAAAAAAAAAAAGGAAATCATTGGATGGATTGAAATTGGATAAAACTCACCAATTTCAAGTCAAATTAGATAGGAACTTGATTTTGTCTGATGTTAATACCATGGTTTATTGTCATATAATTTTGGGACAGCAATGGAAATCCTATCATAATGCCTCGTACAGGCCTTAAACAAGCCTAGGACAAGTGTATACAAATTTATAAAGGAAGAAGAGAGAATTATCTTCTAACCTATGAATGATAACCAAGTACTTCAAAGGTGCGTAGCACAATAAGAAAACTAAAGGGAGTAGAATAAAAAACCGATTGCTATAGATTCTAAAAGCCCTATTATTGAGAATATTGAAGCCTAAGTCAAAGATTGAAAGTAAACCATATTATAGGATAACTTTAATCATGTAAATATTATAGTTTAGAATTATGAAAGACAAAATAGAAAAATACAAAATACATCCAAAAAAAGAAAAAAATAGGATGTGACAACACATGCTAAGTAGTTCCAGAATGTTGAGTTCTCTTAAATAAGTTTTGATGATAACAAAAATGTTAAAAGATATGTAATAAATTCGTTTAAGTGTGTAGAATAAAGATATCCATATTTACAAACACCTAAGAAGACAGTCAAATAGACGTTTCAATAGACACTTGAATAGATAGTTGGACGAATGCTACTTCGGTTCGCAAAATAAACGATCATACAGTTTTTTATCAATCATCAAAATACAAGTTGGATTTATTTGAAGCCCCAACTCCACTAATAAAGTATATTTGGATAAGACACTTAATTGTTCTATATAATAAGGATAATAATCCATGGGGATTTTCTTCAAGAGTATTTCACGAGTTTTTCATAGAAATTCTTATGAGTTACAATAAAAATCTTTTTCAAGGTTTTATGAAGATGTTTACAAGATGCATTCAAGTTGCTGTCTCAAGATGAATGAAGATTTGTTTTTATCTCGACATAATAATATCTATGGATGGAGATAAAATATCATCTTTTAGCTCGTTATTAGCTAAAGCTTATCCAGAATAAGAGGGATATTTAAATTCAAATTAAATCTTATCTAGTCAAGTTGTTGAAGAATCGAATGAAGATAAATATCAACAATATCTAAAGATCACAAGCGAAACAAGATAGATGTTTAAGGAGTTCAAAGTTTGAATTCTTAGATAAGATATTCTAACCCCACAAATCTAAGGATATCAATCTTATCCACTTAACAAAAAAGCTGTTAGAAGATTTCATGGGATATTATAATCAAGAGAGTCGTTTGAAGAGTTTATATATTTTCAAAGTTTAGGATTCTCAAGAGGAAAAAAATCATGAGAATGAAAAAGAAAGAAAAACATAGAAGTTTATAAAAAAAATTGCACTCTACAAAAAGCCCTCTGAGCATCTAATAGACACTATAAACATCATCTTTTATACATTTCTTTATAGGTTTTGAGCTTAAATATAGAGAACTTATATTTTCTCTTGCTACAAGTTTATCTCTTTTCTTTAAGTGAGGATTAGCATAGAAATTAGATTACAAAAGTCTTGTAGTTTATGCATAGCTAAGAGGTATATTAAAAAGATAAAGCAAAAGCAATTGGTGTTTGTAATTCTTCTTTACTATTAGATTAATGAAACGACTGGTATAGAAGAATGGATCCCCAACAGTGGAGCTGGAAGAGAAGACTGACTCACAAGGAGAAATATCTATAAATCGTTGTCGCTTTTACTTTATTACAATTTAATTTCTGTTATATTATTTATTGCTTATCACATGCATTCATCATAAAAAGAAACATAAAAAATTTATAGTGTTCTTTTCAATTGGTTTTTCAAGAAAATGTTTTAACAAACAATACAACCCCCCTCTTGTTTGCCATTTCGGGAACATGCACAAAAGTTTCTAGATTTTTAATTTATGCATAGGGGAATGTTGACATATTTTTGTATATGTATCAATCCATTATTAATGAAAAAGAGAAGAAAAATATCATCCTCAATATCGTGTTGTTGGTTTTCTATATTCAAAAAATCAATTTGCTACATTTGGAAAATTTATGCTTTGTATTCAAAGCAATCCATTAATATATTTGTGAAATCTAATAAAATTTACAATAGAAAGTTATTTCTCAAAAATCTACCATACTTCAATTGGTATCAGAACCTCTTTGGGTGACCACCATGGCTTCTAATGATTCAGAGTTTGAGCAAATGCTGTAAGTTGTTCACTAGGTTGTAAAGAAACATCTTGATGAACAAGAGCAAAGGTTTAAACCATTTTTTAATGCTCTACATAAACAAGAAAACATGTTGAAACAACAACTACAAGATCTTAAGGAAGTAAAGTTATCAATTTAGGAGGAAATGCATCTAGAAGAATCTCAAGTGAGTTTGTAAAATCAATTTTTAATGCATCACAAATCTAGAAATTTGCAGCAAACACTAGCCCGAAAGCTACACCATACCTACCAATCACATCATTTGCTTTGAACACAATACTCAAGCAAAACCATGTTGGCATACTTAAATCAAGAAACACGGTGAAAAACCCATACCCAAACTCACTATTAAAGGAAGCCATTTTTCTAACCCATATTGAATCATAGCCCAATAAACAACTACCAAAAACTACCTTAGAAACCACCATAAATCAATCTACCAAGCTCTTTACCAAACCGTTTAGATCGCAAATCCACATCATACCATATCCAAATATGACCAAAACACCAATACGGAAACCCAAATTTCTTCACAAACCACCACAATATGGATTTACCTACAACCTTTACATGAGCATTACAAATAAAACCTTATATATGAAAAGGCCAAAGAATGTGAAAATTGAGTGTCATGCTATATTAGATCCAATCCCTAGATGTATGTAGAAAAAAAAAAATCACTGACCTTGAGCTTTGGTCCTTCAATGAATCATCTTGCTAAGCACTTGGAGGTCACAGATCTGAGAGTCTCAAGCTTATAACTTGGTCGAGCATTTGAGGGTCATCGACCTATAAGTATCGAACTACCAATGTTTCATTCAACCCCTATGGATTGCAACCCTATCATCACTCTTGGGCTCTTGGACTCGATGAATAAAAACAAGGGAAAAGAAAATTCCACCTCTAAACTTCTTAAGCTCAACAATATCAAAGACGATAGTACTTTAGATCTTAAAATTTTTGAGTAAGGGAAGGTGCAAAATGGTTAAAGGATTCATTAGAATTTGTGTACTTGTGGCAAGACAACAGAAAGATAAACAATAATATCCAAAGAACTCAGATGGAGGAACAACACACTGGTTTGTACATGTAATCTACTTAGAATGGTTTTTGTGTTGTTTGAAGATGCTGATGGGTAGTGGCAAGAAAAGGATTTGCCATAGTTATATTATGCACAGGGAAGTTATGGAATTAGTGAATAAAGCAGAACATTTGGCATATTTTTTGGCCTATGATGAGAAGAGAAGTAGAGAGTCATGTGTAAGTTGTGAGAAAGACGAAGGTTGTCACGTCTCAAAGGGATAGCTTAAACATGACAGCTCATCGTACACAATATTAAAGCTTAGGAATAACTACCATAGTCACACAAAAACTTCCATATTATACAAAAGATGTATATCACAATCAAGGGGATGCATCGAAGTAGCGCAATTTATATTGAATCAATTAAGTAACAAGGCAAGAGAAATACTTTTCTTTAAACATAAATAAGGTCAATTACAATTCTTAAGGGCATACACCCCGCTAATGTCTTCAAGTCTACATAAATACATTTTTTAGTAGTCTCCAAAATATTAATATATCATATATACTCATAAAGAAATTTTAAGAAAGTAAATTCCTTCTATGCTCCTACTTTTTCTGCAAAAGCTCAATAATCCACCAATGTTTTTCCTTAATGTCCTGTCCTTGAATCGAGTCTCAAGCATACATGCTTCAACAAAATCTATGGGGCTATTATAACTTGCTCAGTGAGATATTTCCTCATTATTCGCACCGACAATCATAGGCAAACAAGTTGGTTAGTCAAGCATATGCTATGCTTATGCAACAATCACATGAAGAATATATATGTATAGTTATTTGAAATCTATACATAGAATGGATTTACGTTCTCCATATCAAGGGTTAGGGAATTGTTGATGAAGGTCCTCTTAATCTTCTATTGCTAGTCCCTAAGCACTCGCCCAAAGCATTCGGCTGGCACGACTCCTAATCTAGAGTCGCATTCCCTGAGCGATGTGGATTCCCTAGGAAGTAGCATGGTCAGTGTTCCAGCACGCTAGTGGCCCATCCAACTCTATGCATACGAGAGCAGCCTTTTGGAAATGTGACTCGATGAATATTATGCGTGACCATTTTCTTGTTAACGCCATGCCATATTATGATTCATTAAGGATGATCAATCAATTTAAACACATATAGCAATCAAACATACAAATGAATAAACATAGTTAAACAAACATTCTAACATTGCGATATGCTTAATATCCACTTAACCAAACAAGCAAAAAAATACATGCTTAACCCTTAATAGTTCCCCATACTTACTCATTTTTCTTTTTTTAATTATGTTAGTGTGGCTACTTACAAGCATAAACACAGTAACGAATTTAGAAAGAAAAACTCACTCATCTATATCACAATATTTTCGATCGTAATAATCTCAGGAAGGAGAGTCACGTATTCCCCATCACTTAGACAGAAGAAATACCTGAAATGAGTATTTCATAGAAGTTCTACCTAAACTTTCCAATTCTATCATGTTATTTTTGTCAAAATTTAGATGAAAGGAAATTACAACTTAAAATGACCATAACTTGCTCATTTTAACTTAGAATTTCGTATATTAGTAGTCTTTTTCTACCCACTTGAAAAGATATATTTATTTCTAAGGTTATTTTTTACATTTAAAGCCGTTTGGATTTCAAAATGGGTTAGTACAGATCTAACCTAAAAGTTCTAGCCCTTAAACTGCAAAATTTTCCCATGCTTTTCTTCACTTAGATACTTTGTGATAGACATATAAATATTTCTACCTTTGAAAATCATTTAATATTGACAATAACTCATATTATATTCATGGTCTTGGTGATATTCTTCCAAAATAAAACTTTGTAAAATAATCTTTTGTAGAAAGTAGTAATGTTGAGTTTTATGAAAAATCATGTTCTTGACTTTTGATAAAATTTGCTATTCGTAAACATGTGACTTATGAAAAAGTAAAAATAGAAATCATAGTTCAACATATTTTGAAATCTTAAAGGTCTTATATTTGAAAAAAAAATTATTTAATAATTTACTTTACAAGACATGGTTTTACTTATTAATGGCATAAAACTTTAAGTATATCTCCTTTTAAATTTTTTTTCCTAAGCTTGATTCTTAATCAAAATTTTAATTCTTAGATTCTGTAAATGTGAAATATAATTAAAGAAAATCATGATTTTATATTTTCTTTGGGTTTACGAATATTTTATTTTCATATTAAATTTCTTTTAACTAATTATTTTCTATCACATGAATCTTTATGTGTTTATAAAGAAAAATCATGCTAAGTTTTATTATATGAGAAAAATTTAGGTGAATGGCTCACCTAAATTTTTATTCTCATACTAATTCTTTCTTAATTAATAATTTTTTCAACACATCGACCTTTAGGGGTTGTTGGAAGAAAACTAAAATTTTTAGTTTATTACAAGTGATTGTCTTTTTATTATAACTATTGTTTTCGTAATTTCTTAACTTTATAAATTTTTACATTCTTAAAAATTAGATTCCTTAGGTTATCGATCAATTTTATTTTCTAAGTGAGTTTTAACTAGCAAGTTGATTTTAAGTTTAACTTGGAAAATAGTTTTGTTTTTAGTGTTCATCAAAGTGTTGGTATGGACCTTCTAAATAAGTTTTTAATAAAATTTTATATAGCAAAGAATTATCAATATTACAAATTTATGATATATTTATTTTAATGTTTTTGAAAAGAATGTAGTTGAATCATTATCTTAAATCTTCGTAAAAATCCTTCTTAAGTGTTGAAAATCATTGCATTTGATAATTTAAATAAATTCATTTTCACGAAAAGGGAGATATCTTGTAATTCCTATTTTGAAAACTCCATTAAGACAACAACATCACTTTATACTCATGCATGCATATGAACTTAATAATCATTGTATGAGAATATTATAACTTATGTAGAAATAAAGGAATAGAAATCAAATAGGTAAATACAAAACAAAAATATGGAAGTCTTAACTTGTTATCAAGACTTCTCGGAACTTAGAAATGAACAAGTTCCATAAAGAAATAAGAAAAGTAAAAAATAACTTTGGGAGTCTTAGGCTTCATTAAGGCAAGCTGAGACTTAGAATAGGGATAGTACCCTACCAAATAAGAAAAGTAAGGAAATAATTTTGGAAGTCTTAGATTAATTTTCAAAGCTCTTGAGATTTAGATTATGGATAACTCCCCTTTGTTTTGACTTGATTATGGATAAGTCTAAAACTAGAAGTTGACTAGTCTTATTAATAAAAGCATAATTAAAATGTTATATTAGTGAGCTTTAGACTCTAATATATATATATATATATATTAATATATATATAAACATAATAACATATAAAAAGCTACGTTAGAAACATGAACACTACACAATATAAATTTGGCATAGATTAAAACAAGACATGAACATGATGTTGTTTTCTTGATTTCACTCCTAGCATAAGCTCATGGGGATGTGTTGAAATCAAAACATACATGATGTTTATGTTATGTTTTCATGAACAAAATAGAGGGTTTAAGTGTTTGCCTAAGGTAAATGATGATGGAAGATGGTAGATAGAAGATAGATGAAAAGAAAAATTTTCTAAAAATCACAAAGAAATGAAGAAGGGGCTCACGGTTTGGGATAAGATGGAGAGAAGATTTGTGGAGAAATTTTACAAGAGTTTTATTATGTAAAGAGAATAGTGTGTAAAATGAAAAGGAAAAAGGGGGTATTTATAGAGTTTTGAAGTGGAAATTAGTGTGAATAAAATCTATTGAAAAAGAAAATAATATAGATAGAAGAGAGAGAGAGTATGGCTGGCAAGAAGAGAGGGATGAAATGTGATTAAAAATTAATTAGTAAGAAAAACTAAGTAAAGTGTAAGAGAAGTTTAGTAAAAAGTAATATTAGAAAAGTAAATGTAAGAAATAGGTATATGGGTTGTAAGACGTAGGTGGTAAGAAAAAATAGAGGTAAATGAATAGTAGACTGAATAAATAAAATATCGATAGTAATGAAAATAAGCATAAAAGGGTTATGACTGATATTTTTAAAAACTAAAAAGTTCCATAACCGATATTTTGCAATTTCTTATCTAATTACAAGTTTAAATATGTATTCAGAATATTTTTACCACTTTATGTGTCAAGACCCTAGTTTTCGAATACTGATCCCATTTGGGCCCGAAACGAGTGAATTTTTTACGAATTTGATCTTTTTATGTTGTATCACATTATTTCGGTCTATGATTCAAGGTTATTTTATTCTTATTATTTTAGGGTTTCAAGCATGGTATTGCCGGATCTAGTCTCACTAGGGCTTGTTGTTGACCTAGTTGACTTATAGGATTTCAGTTTTAATTTCGGCTTTAAGATTTACTCGTAAATATCTAAGATTTTATGGTTATACTATATTTTCAGTTCAAAATTTAAGTATAATTTGTTTTTATGATTTATTTAATATTTTATAGTTATCGGGATTGTCTAATCGAGTCTAAGGCTTCTTGTGTTGTATGTTGACTCAGTTTGACCTTTGGTATTAATTTTTTAAATTTTGACTCTAAGGTTCACTGAAGGGTCTAAGGTTCTATAATTTTTACATTAAATAACATTTGAGCTTACTGTCTCGATTTACTTGTTAGAGATCAGATAGATGAATTATTTAGCATATAGATTTTGAATCGAACGATTATCAAATTTTCCATTTTGTTTTTAAAGGTTCTCTTTTTCTTAAGGTTATAAAATTCATATTTGATCCTATTTAGAGTTTCTAGAGTTTGGTTTTATGGTTTTGATTTAGTTTTTTTGCTCTAAAATTATTTTCTAAGAGTTATGAAAAATTCAAGGATTTACAAAGGTAAAGGTGAAGAAGGCTTTAACGAGAACTTTGGATTCTTTTTATTTGGTGTAACAGTAGATAATGCAATTGGCATAATGCTTAGGTATAAATTTATGAGTGATGGAAAAAAAAAAAAAGAAATGATTGATATTTAGAGCAATTTATTGGAAGTTATGATTGTATGATAGAAATAAGAAAATGGGTTGAGTATGAGAAAAGAAAAGGAAAAGATAACTTGGGGTTTTTTAGAGGCATTAATGACAAAGCTAAACTAAGACAAAACATTGAGTACCAATTAAATGAGTTGTCTCATAATGCCATAGAAGTGATGTCCTTTGCATTTAAATGAAATGAATTACTTATGGTCTTCTTACTAACCTCTGAGGACAAAGGTTTTTGAAGGGTTAGAATGTTATAGGTTAATTTTAATCATGTAAATATTAAATTTTAGAATTATAAAAGAAAAAAATAGAAAATAGAAAAAATAGCATGCGACAGCATATGCCAAGTAGTTCTAGAAGTTTCTAGATTTTCAATTTGGACATAGGGGAATGCTGATATATTCTTGTATATATATCAATCCATTATTAATGAAAAAGAGGAGGAAAATTTTGCCTTCAATATTGTGTTGTTGGTTTTTGTATTCAGAAAATCGATTTGCTGCATTCAACAAATTTATGCTTTGTATTCAAAGCATTCCATTAACATACCTATGAAATTCAATTCAAATTATAATAGAAAATTATTCCCTAAAAATCTACCATGCTTCAAACCTGCAAAGCCAATCAATTTCCCATTGAGTTAACATGTGACCAATTGTATCCAACATGCATTGTATTATATCAATTTAGTATTGCAGTAAATACTTAATTTTATTAAATTGAATTGATGGGGTGCATAATGTATGTATGGAATTTTGGACAATTGTACAATTTCATGTACGTAGGGTTTGGTATGCTTTGTATGAGTTTAGTTTTAATAGGATTATTTTTTTTATCATGGTAATACCTACATGATTCAAGGAGGAATCTTCTCAAAGATGGGGGGTTTGATATGAATCAAGAAAAGATTTAAAGAAACAAACATTAAAGATTCTCAAATTAGCTTATTTTTAAGATAATATTTATTATATACTTTTATGTATTTATTTCTTAATTTATTAGGATTTTATTGTGTTTCCTTATTATGTTATTTCCAAATTTGTACGATTTTATTTAGTTTCTTATTATGCAATTGATTTCTGGTTTTAAGATTTTATCTTATGTCTATAAATAGGTTGCTATTGTAATTATTAATTAAGAGATCAAAGAGTATGAAATGCTATTGTGAGAAATTTTCTCCCCATTTTTAGAACTCAAGAATTATGTTCTTGTGGTGTTTGAATTTACACAATGCTTCCTAACTCTTTACTATCAACGTTTCCAATTGCTGGATACGACAAAGGTCCAAAAATTTAATTAGCATGCATCAATTTTCAAACTGTCAGTTTGAATATTTTGTATGTATTAACTGGAATGAATTTTGAGCTGTGTAAAAGTAAAGCACTGTATCTGTATCTGAATATGAATAATTTGCCCTAAACAATATCAAATACATCCAATTTTAATTCAACATGTTGAAAAATTTTAAACTATCTGGAATTTTACAACTTGATGCACTTAATGTTGCAAGGAATAAAGGCTATAAATTGACGATTTCATTTTCAAAAATATCAAACATTCCTGTGTGTCATTAATAATTTTTTTTTTTTTCCTCTACTCCTACCTCTACATTAATATGTACATGATATACAAAAATTCAAATATCTGATACTAACTCTTTTTTTTTTTCACTATCTTGTACGAGAGGATTAATCGTTCGTAGTTATTTTCTATGTTTGTTCTTAAATTTTTTATTCCTCTACTCCCACCTCTACATTATTGCGTAGTTGATATACAAACAAAAATTCAATAGCTTCCTTTTTCTTTGATGGCTCATCTAAAAACTTTGGAAAAAAAAGATAAAATTGAAAGGGAAGCTTTCCAAATGTCAAGATGAGTCTACTATTAATATAGATAAGGATGTTAACTGCTATGACTTTAACAAGTCTCGAGGCTCCGACCTTGAATTTACAACTTACTAATTTGCTCCAGTTCCACCAGTTTTGAGACATTCAATCCTGTTTACCATACACAAGGGGATGATGATAATAACTCCCAAGAACCGGAATTAAAACCACTACCATAACATGAAGCTGAGGATTATGGTAGTTGGGGTGAAGAAATACACCATTCCATCGAGGCAACCCATCAGTTAAGCTACTTCGACCATATAAGTCTAATATATTTACCAAACATATAACGAAAGTGGACAGTCCAGATGGGAAGACCAGGGCGCATTACAATTATTGCAATGCCAACCATGCCTTTTCCAAGGGAGATGGATATGGGAATCTTTCCAAACATCTCAAGCTGAAGCATCCCAATGAGTATGGAATGGATTCATCACGGCAGTAAATATCACGGTCTGGTTCAAAGAAAGAAGCAAAGCTGTGGCAATTCGAGGATGAACCATATCATGATGCTCTGGTGCAAATGATTGGTGGGTTACATCATGGTTTCAATGCCAGTGAAAATTCAAATCGTGTATACTACCATCAAGAAACTCTATAGCCACAAGCTCCTGAGTGGAGTGCTTCAACAATGAAATGGTATTGTTTAAAAATGTACCGAAGGGGTAAGATGCAGCTACAAGCTATGTTCTCTAATCTCAATACTTATGTCTTCATTTGTTTTCACATTTGAACTGATAGATGGGGTGAAAGTTCTTACATGAGTATTACATCTCATTGGATAGATCGACACTGGGTAATGCAAAAAAGATTTATTTTATTACATAAAATAGATGGAGCCCATACGACACAAAACATATATGCAACGACACAAGAAATTCTTGATGAATATATTTGACCCAAAAAAAAATTTCTCAATAAGTTTGGATTAAATACAATCATTATTTCTGACCTACAATCGTTATGTCAAACAACACTTGGGGAAGGGGGGCAGGGACATTTTTTCATATAAGACGTGTATGTTATATCTTAAATTTGTGTATGAAGGATGGAATGAAGTCTTTAAAAATCTGCACGTCTTCAATAAAAGTTGTGGTTGACTATATTATGGACCATCCATCAATTAATAGAGAATAAAGGAAATGGTGTGGTGTGATCAAAAGCCGAAAAAATTGAAAAAAGATGTGCAACATTATAGAATTCAATGTACAAGCTTCTCACTTGCACAATACCAAACAGGGAACTGCTTTGCAGCTTTGTCGTTATACATCTGCATCCCAATGACTAGAATATCTGCAATAACTTATTGGAACTGTTGAAGGTCTTCTATAACTGCACAAATGTTTTCTCTCGGGTGTACAACCTAAGTATACATCATTTTTTACTAGAGGCTTGCAACATCATCGGGACACTCCAACAAGTAAGATCTTATCCCTTTTTGCAAACATGTGTTAATGATATGATTTGCAAGTGGTTGAAGTATTATAGAGAAATTCCTATGATATACAACGTAGCATGGTTATTAGACCCATGCAATAAAGCGGAGGGACTTTGGAAAGTCCTGGATTATTATTACGAACATGTGGACAATATGTCAAACACTTAAGACATTTATGTAATTTTTGTAAGTAATGTCGTCAAAGAGACAACTAATATGTTGTTGAACTTGTATTCCCAATTTAATACCACATACGATAGACAAATACCTACCAATCCAACAATTTCTATTATTGCTTCAGGATTTACCATCGTAGAAAAACCTGAAGTGGTGGTACTAGTAGTTCAAAAAGCACTATGGTATTGGCGAAAGTGGATCAAATTCAGAGATCAAAAACTACTTGAACACGACTTTCAAGTTTGGTAACATAGTAGGCACATATAACTTTGACATCCCCGATGATGGAAATGCCATAAGGAGACATTTCTAATACTATCTCGAATGCCAAACAAGTATTGGCTGCATCGACTTTAACTGTAGCAATTAAGTAAGCTTTTAGCATTATGGGGTAGCAGCTGGACGAGCATAGGTCCCGGTGTGGCCTAGCAACCGTTGATGCACTAGCGCAACTATGACTGGAGTAGGACTAAATGACGACAATAAGACTTGAAGGATTACTCGAACGAAGAGGATGGGTACTTTAGTAACTTCAACTCCTTCGTAAGGAGCACAACTACCAACTCATTGGGTAACTGAAGAAACCAATGAGCATTTAGTTTATATTTAGTTGTTTTTTATTATTCTAGCATGGGTGTTAATATTGTAATCTAGGCCAATGAGTTGTTTATTTATGATTAGTTGTTTGTTGTTCTAGTAGTGTGTGTGTTAATGTTGTAATGGTGTACTCCTCAAAGTTTGGATGAACTAAACTTTATCTACTACTATGTGTTTGTTAATATTGTTTATGCGGTAACGATTACTTTATATTGAATAATTATAAATGTATATTTATAATATAATTGACAAAAATTATATTTTGGAACTTGTAAATTTGACAAATTTATTAATTTGTAATTTTTTGAAAATTAAAAACAAATTTTTATTCACGGTTCGTGTGGAATCGGAACTAAAATCACTAGAACTAGAGTTTCATAGAACCATGAACCAACGGTTGTGGTTCAAATCCTAAACTGATATGAATTATGCTTATACTTAGTTATCTGCTCAATCAATAGATCAGGATTTTCCATTCAGTTAAATCAAAGTTATTAGTTAGCATAATTCAACAGGTAAAATTAAATAGATAATTCTAGCTCTTGAATTTATCTAGTTAATGGATTGAAGGTCTGTTAGTGTTCCGACGTTTCCATTATCGTGTCATCATGACCGGCCAAAAATGAAGTGAAGTACATGGAGATTATTAACGAAGTGTGCAACTGTTAAGAAATATATTTTTAGAGAGCTCAATTCAGCCATAGATTATTCACCTAAAAGTCTACAATTGCAGGGATTTATCAAATTTTGATAGAATAGACGTTTAGTTAGTTCATTTTTTGTAACTAAATTCTTTATTTTGCATAAAGTTAGGACGAGGGATAGCTTTTACTTGACTTTCCTTCCGAATAATCCGTCAAACTTTAAAATAATTCACTACTAAAGTGCTCATTAGGCCTTGATCTTTTCAATATTTAGGCACTGGCAATACCATGCCAGTGTGTTTATATTTATATCTGCACATATTTATATATAAATAGAGAGAGACAGAGAGAGTAGCTGTCCAGTGTTGACCTAGGCACATAATGGCTTAGTTATTTATCAACGTAGTGCTAAGTTGTGTGTGTTGGTAAAGTTTTGCATGCTTGACTAAACTAAGTTCGGCAAAGTGAGTGAGACTTTATACTAACAATAAATACGTTTTAGTTTATAGAATATAAAGTCAAAATTTCCATCAATTTTATCGAGAAAAAATTGCATGTCTCGCCAGGTGTAATTTAAATAAAAAAATTTAGTTAAATAAACAGTGTTAATGAGGTAGTAAGAACAGATCGAAAACTTTGATCAAAGAGACCACTTCAAATTAATACTAAATTAAATTTTTACATAAAATTTACATACCAAATTTAATATTTACTCTGAAATTATAGCACATGTTATCAAGTGCTTTAAGGGTACTTATTGTTTTTCATTGTATGTAAGTAGTTGTAATGTTTTGTTTAATTGCTAATAAGTGTTTATAGAACCATTACCATCTTTCAATTAATAATTCTTAGAAATAGATTTAATAATTGACAAGATATATAGTTTTTAAGGGAGAGAAAAGATTACATTGCAATCAATTTAATAAATCATTTTTTTTTCTGCCAGAGTAAATCCAATTATTTTAAGAACATTTCTTTTAATTAAGTCATCAGCTGTCCAGTTATCACGATAAAAAAAAAAAATTGATTTCTCCCTTTAATTATTGCATTTTATGATGAATCGAGTATAATTTTGCCATGTAGAATAAGATAATAATCTCGTTTTCCTATAATAATGTCCTTTTGGATAGATACAATCTATATAAATATATATTTATTGTGTTATTTTATATTACATCATGTTATATTATATTGTATTTTATATGATTCCAAGAAAGACAGCTGCTTAAATTAATAGCCTATCTTGGATTCGATCTGGTTTGTTAGGGAAAAATCCAAGCTCAGCTTCCTCAGATTTACATATGAAGTTGTTAAGTTTAACCTTAACGTGGAAAATGTTCTTCATATTCTCATTTTTGGACAAAAGCCAACAAGTTATAATAAGTTTTTTTCCTTTTTTATGGTGAATAAAAAAATAAAAATCAACGGTGAGAATGTCATCAGATGTTATGGACAGGAACACTTTCAAACCATTCCCACGTAAAAAGGTACAGAAAAGGGTGAAGTTGAAGAGTTGGTCCAAAATGGTAGGTGCCTGTGGCTGTGCCTCTTGTTTGTCTCTAACTAATCCTATATTACGGAAAAACATTTATTATCTCGGAAATGTTGTTATCATCCTCTTTCAGTTAATAGATACTTGATACATATTAAATAAATTTTAAAAATAATTTTTTTTATTTTTAAATATTCATTATTGTTTGAATGACTTATATTATAAGAGATCATTTGGGAGGCCATAATTAAATATGGTACATGAACAAAATTTTCATTATTATTATTTTTTTATACTTAAAGCAAGTGAAATCAGGTATAAAAAAAGTTCATAAAAAATTTGTTCAGGTACTAAAGTTGTCAAAACCAAACTTCAAATATGAAAAAAGTCAATAAAAACGATGTTCAGGTACCAAATTATTCAAAACCAAACTTTAAATATCTAATTGTTCTTTTTTATGAAAGTTCAGGTATAATTTTTGTCATTATCCTTTTGTTTTACATTGCTTGTAGTGATATCTTGATAATTTTATTTTATTCACTTATTTTCACTATTCTATTTTCAAAAGTGTAGAGAAATTAAATGAAATCCAAAATAAAAATTTTTCCGTTGATTTCATTTTTTTCTCCATATATCCAAATATCATATTTCCATTAATTTCCTTCTTTATTTCTATAGGTTTCATTAATTACTTTTCATTTCTCTAGTTTCCATTAATATCCTTTTCGCCAAGCACAATGTTATAGTTGAATTGGTATGATTACTCTCGTCCCTACTTCACATGTGGTGGGGAGTAGATATAGAAAATTTGGATTTGGACTTTAAGAGAAACACAATTAGTGGCACATCGATTATAGGCTCACCACGATCATTTTGCTTATTAAGTCAAACATGTTGAGAAGCTAGCAAATTTTGTGTACAGAGAATGGTGTTTAGGATGTTACTCATCTCCTAGAGGGAGAGAGAAGTTCTTATAGCTAGTTGATCACTGGTGGTTGAGTGTGTCATGGAATCATAGGATAGTGAATGAATGGGCGGTTTGATGATAGTCATGGTGAACATGGAGTGAACCCACTAACTCACTCTTGGACGTATTAAGCCCAACCAAGGAAGACATGCTGAAGAAATGTCTGGTGAGTGCTAACCAAGTATTGCATGAGTGGATCGGATACTAGGCCATAATGAAGGGTGTTCTGGCAAGTCTCTAGGCTGTTGCTAATGTGCATAAAAACTCTGCTAAAGTCGTAGGTCTAATTAAATCATGGGCTAAACTTGGTTTGAGAGGCCCTTGTTCTAGATTAGACCATCAACCACTTTTAGATCACATTTAATATGTAGGAATCATGAATGAAATTGTAATATTAAATCCCATTGCCTTTCATATGTCTAGATGTGTTGTTAATAAACTAGTGATTTTGCCTTTAAAGAAAATTCAATTTTACCTTTAGAAAAGTCGATATTCCTTAATAAAAATGCTTTTGACTATTTTTAACATAAAGCAGCCTATCAATGCTAAATGGTATTAGGAGAAATTGTAAAAATCTAATGATATGTTACATCTTTCAAATTAGCAAATAGTATTGAGAAAGTAGTAAAAATAGTTATCAAAAGACATATTGAGTATTAATTTGATTACTTCAAAATTTATGTACGAAATTGAAATTTAGTACAAATTAAGTTCAAGTCATCCTATCTAAAAATAGTTTTTTTTTTTTTTTGCCATCTAAAAATAGAAATTGATTTATTGTTCACTTATTCACTTCATTTCATTACAAATAATGATTCTATACCAAGGAAAATTATATGCCTTCATCATGTTTTTTGACTAAACCGGCTCAAATTTATATTCAATTGTGATCTCATCATTAAATATTTGATATATTATTTATTATATTTATTTTAATAGTTAAATAACTAATTGAATAACCCATGGATAGAAACATGGAAGTTCACTCGGTATCAAACATTGTATTATAAGACCAATGATATTGTAACCTAATTGCATCTTCTTAATATCTACTATGCCATTGAAATGATAAAAAAAAATAATAATAAAATCCTATTAGAAGAACAAAGTTTGAATTTTCCCTTATAATAATAACAAAAAAATAGTTTCGCTTTCAATAAATACATATGGCATTTAATAACAAACCCAATTAATTAATGAACTGCAAAAAAGTCCCATGCTCGACTGTCTGAACCCGAAAAGATCCACATTTTCCACAATGATAGGCAGCCACGTTGGGCATGCCCATTTGTCATCTATATATACAAGTACCACTTAAGCAACCAAACACCAACCTCTCGTGTCCAGCACCTACTCCTTCATCCTTCATTCAGTAACTACCTCCTTTAAGCGGTAATTCCAACGTCCAACTAACTAAAATAAAACTTTCATCAGATGTATCCGCGCTAGGATTCATTTGGTACACATGCACTAGGAATAACTCAATTCATTCATCGTATTAGACTGAGATTCATTAACTTAGATCCGAACTGAAGTGTTTCTGTGTTTGGTTCTCTCTCTCTTCTTTTTTTTTTTTTTTTTTTTGACATTTAGGTGAAAGAGAAAGAAGGAAATATGGCACGCAAGAAGATCAGAGAGTATGATTCCAAGAGATTGTTGAAGGAGCATTTCAAGAGGCTTTGTGGTAGAGAACTCCCTATTAAATCTGCCCAAGTAAGCACACCCTTTTCACATCTTCATCTTAAATTTCGAAATTGCAGTTAACTCTTATGATTCTACGAGCTTACGATGTTTTTCCTAGTCGTTTTGCCGTATAATCATGTTGGAATGTGCGTTTAGATGTATTATTTTACAGGCTGCCGATTTTTGATCCTGGATAGAATTAAGAGTTCGATGGTCTTTATCTTGGTTGCTATTTTTATGGAAATTTATTAGGTTACGGAAACAACCGATTTCAATGAGCTTGTGGAGAAGGAGCCCTGGCTCTCATCAGAAAGACTTGTCGTGAAGCCTGACATGTTATTCGGGAAGCGTGGGAAGAGCGGCCTTGTCGCGTTAAATTTAGATTTGGCTCATGTTGCCATTTTTGTTAAAGAGCGGCTCGGAAAAGAGGTACTGATGTTGTTCCATCTAATCTGGCATTCTCAGGTTTTAAAGAAGAAAAATGATGTCATGATGATGTCGCGTTTAAACAAGCTGAGCTTTTGATTTGTAAATTGATGGAAATTAAGAAAAGAGAAAATTAAAAGAATCATTGATCCATTTCCTCCATGATTTTGCTTCTTATCTTCCATTGGTCATGGATCCAGCAAAAGTTCATAATTTATATGTTACTTGAACTCTTCACTTTCATTGCTATACCCTCTGGATTCTTCGAAAGAGGGGAAAATTGAAGGGATCCAACATGGGTATTGCAATGGAAATCAAAGAGTCCAGTTAACAGAGACTATTTTTGTCTAGGGAACTTAATTGTGAAACTTACCGCGATATAAATCAATTGACAGGTTGAGATGAGTGGATGCAAAGGTCCAATCACCACATTCATTGTTGAACCTTTCGTTCCCCACAAAGAAGAGTTTTACCTTAACATCGTATCAGAGAGGACTGGTAACAGCATAAGTTTCTCTGAATGTGGTGGCATTGAAATAGAAGAGAACTGGGATAAGGTAAATTTTCCCATCTGTTCTTTAACCTCCATATCTTGGTGGAGCTTTTTGGATGATTATTGCATTGCTTGAAATATTTAAATTCCCATTTTAGCATATCCATTAGCTATCTTGAATTGAAGCTTATTCTCCGTTATTAATGATATGTTTGCTCTTACGCAGGTCAAGACTATTTTCGTGCCAACAGGCTCAGCTTTTACCTCTGATGTATGTGCACCACTCGTTGCAACTCTCCCCTTGGAGGTACGCATTTTATACTAAATCATTCGATGAAGAAATTAATGTTTTCATCTTTGTTCAATGTCCTTCCTCTTTGAATTTAGCCATGAAAAGTTGCCCACAAGACCGAGTAGATCTGTATATGTTGGATTAGCAAAACGCTTGCCACAGACACCAAACTAAACAATGTTTCAAAAGCATCTGATGTAATTTGATGCAACCTTGGCTAACTCAACATTTGCAGATTTACCAATTAAATGTGACATTAAGCTATTCTAATTGAAATCCTTAATTAAAATAAAAAAAAAATGAAAAGAAAATACACTTACTGCTGCATCCAAGTTGTTGAATTATGTTCCAATATTTTATTTTAGCAGTTCATACAACTGATTCTGATGATAGACTTACTCTTGAAATTTTCCATTACTGGGCAGCTCCTAACATAAGTCTAAGCACTCATATTTTGTTCATGTCTTGATGTAGTTTAAAGCAGAGATTGAGGAGTTCATTAAGGTGGTATTTGCACTCTTCCAAGGTATGGATTTTCTAAGATTCACTTTAGTGGACAAAATTAAAGCATAAGCATTGCTAGAAAAACTTGAAAAACTTATTTTCACGTGCAGATTTGGACTTCACTTTCCTTGAGATGAATCCATTTACCTTGGTTGATGGAAAGCCTTATCCTTTGGATATGAGAGGCGAGCTGGATGACACTGCTGCTTTCAAAAACTTCAAGAAGTACATATTATATCCTTATCACTTATATAAAAGAAGAAAGCGATGAGTGTTTCTGTTTTCCCTGAATCACAATAAATAACTTTCAACACATAATTATGCAGATGGGGTAAGATTGAATTCCCAATGCCTTTTGGACGGGTTATGAGCTCCACAGAAAGCTTCATCCATGGCCTTGACGAGAAGGTGGGCCGTGGAAAAGTTTTAGCTTTAGGTTCATAATCATCAATGCTTTATTTTGTCCTTCATTAAAACAGTTATATATCTTTCCCATGGCTCAAGGCATTCCGTTTCCTGCACTTTCGATTCGCACAATAGCTGAGGGCCTACAATTTTTGCCCATGATATCCAAACTTCCGATTTACAGTTCTATGCAACTAACTGTAATATGCTTTTGCATTTAAAAAGATCAATTAATCTTCCTAGAAAGAGTATATCAAAGGGGAAAAAAAGGAGGATGCTAATTTCTGTTTTTCTACTCATATCTCTCCAGACTAGTGCATCCCTAAAATTTACAGTTTTGAACCCCAAAGGTAGAATCTGGACAATGGTTGCTGGAGGAGGTGCAAGTGTCATCTATGCAGACACGGTGTGTTAACTTTATTCACGATAATGTCATACTAATCATCCACCAGTTCATCAGCTTCTAGTCTTTCATTCATGTGTTCCTCTTTAATTTGGTTGTGAAATAACCGTTTACAAACAGGTTGGAGATCTTGGCTTTGCTTCTGAGCTTGGTAACTATGCCGAATACAGTGGAGCCCCAAATGAAGAGGAGGTCCTGCAGTACGCCAGAGTTGTAATTGATGTGAGTCTCTCTTCACATTAATGTCATCATGTTCCATTGTCACACATGGTCAATCTTCTGTATTGTAAAACATGAAAAATATAAATGACTTTAGACAAAATCACATCAACATTACTCAATTTGACATAATGATGCAGTTTATCTTAGAGCTTGTCATGTCTTTGTTATTCTGCAGTGTGCTACAGCCAATCCTGATGGTCAGAGGAGAGCCCTTGTCATTGGAGGAGGTATAGCTAATTTCACTGATGTGGCTGCTACATTCAATGGTATTATCCGTGCATTGAAGGAGAAGGTAAGATTAACTATATGCATGTTCTGCTTGAGGTCAAGTTCTTATAAATTCATAAAACCGATTTTTAAAATTTTATCATGCAATCAGGAAGCCCAACTCAAAGCTGCTAGAATGCACATATATGTGAGGAGAGGAGGTCCAAACTACCAGAGAGGTCTTGCTCGAATGCGGGCCCTTGGAAACGAAATTGGCATTCCCATTGAGGTACTTCATCCTGCACTAACAATGGAAAAAGGAATCATTCCCCGAATACCAAAAAGACATCAAACCTAGTGGTGTACGAACTTTTGATTTTATTGCTGGCTGATTGATTAAAGATAAACATCGTTTCTGTTTTCATCCTTACAGGTTTATGGACCTGAGGCCACCATGACCGGGATATGCAAGGAGGCTATTGATTGTGTTGGTGTTGCTGCATGAGTTAAGAAGTCCATAAATCTTTTCATCCTTTCTTGTTTCATTCAAGTTCTAGTTTATGTTAGTGATTAAGGACACAATGCCATCCATACGTTGTATGAGAAACCTCAAGTCATTCAAATGTAGCTCAATTTCCTTGAATGGGCCAAAATAAATATCCAAGAGAATGGAAATTCTTGCCTGTTTGTATGCTTTTGGTCTGTGTTTATGAATAAGCAATCTGATTTGGTCATTTTATGAATCTCAAGTGACACAGTTCTGCATCCAAGACAATAAATCGTGATTAATAGACTTGACTAGGATCAACCTAAATGGTTTTAAATGCACAAACTTACTGGTTCCTAAGGATGAGAATTTACTATTACCACAGAGCTGTCCCATTCCTAAGCCTCTCAATCAATACTTGCTACATGTCATCAAATGATCATTATTACTTGTTTTATTTTAAAGCCTTTATCGCTTCATAACACGTTGTAAGTATTGATTGGTAGAGACAAGAATAAGACAGCTGTGTGGGAACAACATATTTTTATCCGGTCCCAGGAATGGCTATGTGGATATATACACTAACCAACCTAATAAATGTATAAACACAAATCAATGGATTCTTAGCTTAGCAGTGCCAACATCATGATACTAGGCAGGTGGGTAAGAGACGTTCGATTCTAGTTGGTACGAGAAACTTGTGGAAAAAGACATTCCAACTATTTGTGATGCAAAAGCCAAAAGAGGAGGGAAAATTATATATGAATCATGAGATTGAGACAGGGTTTTCATGGGTACAGGTTGGCCCATTTACTAGTCCATAATAAAAGCAAGTGAAAATAGCCCATTTAAATCCATATCTCATCTTTTATCTATAGTATTTAAATTTTGGTTCTGGAACCTATCAAAAAAGTGAAAACTATCTTTTGAAAAAAAAAAAAAAATGGCTTTAGCAAATGAAATTTGGTAAACACTGCAGTTCAATCGCAAACAAAAGATGCAGTTTAACATTTTTGTGAAACATAAAAAATAAAATTATTACAACTTGAGGGTGCAATTTAATAATCACATATCCTGACTGGTAATTTTAATGCGGGTTATGTTTCCAGATAAATGGTAACTTAATCTATGATTTTCCCAGTGAAAATCGTATAGTATCTGTAGTTTCCATTGATTTTCCGTAACGCATTTTCCCTGCGATCTCGCTGAGCTGATTTTTCAGAGTCAATAGGATGAGGGAATATGAGAAAAGGTAGAACCAAGTGAAGAATTTGGAAAATAGTATGAGGCATAGAAAAAGTAGGAGAACGAATTTAAATACTTGAACGAATCAAACCTCGAGTAAGTTCCGGGAACTAATTTCTGAATCAACTGTTGTTTTGATTTAATTTCTCTATGAGACGTTGGTGCATTTTCCTTGCATTGGAAATTTGAGTTATCGATGATATTCAATGTTGTATAGTTACTTATAACCTCAATGATTGACGACTTTTTACCTGAATTTTCTGTAGTTTATTCGTACAAACTTCAATTTATCAGAAAAACGGGAGCTTAAATGCATATAGACAAACTAAAACGTTTTAAAACCTTATTTGTGTAGCCTACGGATGATGTGAGTCAATTCATGTAATGTTTATGGATAGGCTACAAATGAGTCCCGAACTACTTGAACTCAGCTAACTATTCAAGTCTTCCTTATTTTGACCTTAATTAGTAAACGAGAAAAACTTAAATTTAAAATAAAATTCGTCTATTTAAACAAGCTGAATTTGATTTTGATTTAGATTTAGATTCCGCACTCTCACTAACATTCTCGTGAACAAGCTCACTAATAAGATAGTAAATATATATGTATGGTAGGATTCCTGTAGTTAGCTTATCAAGTGCAATAAGTATGCCAGTCAACCTAAAATGAGTCCACGTGTAGAGATATCTTAGAGAGAGGTGTGGGAGAAGGAATAGGTAAATCCAATTTCTCATATGTGCGAGTATGAAAAAAGATTAAATTAAATAGATTTGATCGTTCTTCGTAAAGTATATGATTAGATCTTTTCAGGAGATATTTCAATATAATTTATGCATTGCTTTTAATTTTAACAATACACAGAATAACCCGAAACGAGTGTGGATACAGGATTACATGTGCACACGGGGGTATTCACTTGCTATTAATTATATTACATCTTATATATTTATGAGAATTTCATAATTATTTCATGTCATTTTTTAAAACTTCATGAAAAATCATTCAAATTATTAATAAAAAAAGAGTTAATATCTACAAAATTTTGCTTTTAACAAAAATAAATTATAAAATATTGCTAGATATGATATCTCTTCAATAATTCATGTTCATGTTCATTTTCTTAACATCACATATAGAAAAAATAAATGTTACTAAATCAAAGTATACAATCAATATACAATATGATTGCTTTTAGCACAAATAGATTATAAAATATATCTAGATAGGATAGTTATTCAATAATTCATATACATTTTAATAACATTAATTGTAGAAAAAATTACTAAATTAAATTATATAATTAGTGTGCAATAAAATTCAATTGTAACATGATAATATAATTATTACCTATGATATACTTTGAATATGGAATAATTATTCATAAAAATTTATTTAGTAGATATAATTTTTTGATAAAAAATTTAATATTATTAATTATTATGAAAGAAAAAAGTTAAAAAGAAACATATATATATATATATATAGAGAGAGAGAAGGTAGTTAGTGTAACAAATGCAAAGAATATTGTATGTATACCATACTTTAAAAAAATTATACAAATCCAAATTGTACAAAAATAATAACAACAATATCATTGCTATATCACATAGGGAAGAGGATATATATATATATATATATTCTTTTATTGCTCCTTTCAAATGCAATACACATATAATTATAGGTACGATACATAACTAAGCCTGTATTGCTTGTACCACATGTAATGTAAGGCATGACCTACCACAGTTCAATTTTTTTCCCTTTCATTGCTCGATTTCCCTATGTACTTGTACATTCACCTGTTACACTTCATATATTTACATCAAACTTGCATTGTTTCATCTTCTTGTATCAATAATCAACCCTACTACATCTAATTGCCAGCCAACATTTCAACTATCACATCTCATATCAATATTCAACCTTATTTTATCCAACTATCAGCCAACATTTGAACTTTTCAATACAACCCCATTATCATTTCATTCAACAAAACTAAATCTTGTAGACAAAGTAGTATTAAAGCATCGTCAAATACAAACCAAAGTAGATATATGTACAAGTTATTTATTTATAAACAAATAATATACAAATATTTGTGTTTTCATTCTTTTTCTAATGAAAATTCTTTTGAGTTGTTTTTCTTTTGGATCTCTTGCCATAGATGTATCACTTGGTCCTTATTCATCCATCCTCATGGGATGAGGTTCTATCTACAAAATAGATTGTAGTTGTATTACAAATTATTACATTATATATTTAACTATATAAATGAATCAACATTATGTTTGTTATACCTAGTCACTCCCTCTCCCTGGTTTCATAGGAACTGTGGAGTAACAGTGCTCAACTTTGATATTCTCTCAGTCAGTGTATGAGAATCATCAAATAAAATGATGACACTTGTGTCACACCCCAGTGGTTACTAAACGTGACAGCCCACCGTACACAATATTAAAACTTAGAATGACTACCTCAGTCACTCGAAAGCTTCCATATTGGTACAAGTGTACATTCACATTAAATGGAGACTATTGGAGTAATGCATTTTAAGATATTGGTAGTGGAACATGAAAAATAATACTTATTTTCTTCAAAGTATAAGGTTCTACAACTTCTATGGGGGATTCCCCCATAATTTCATAACAACATAGTCTTACTAAGACAAATAACTAAAGCTAAAGACTTTAGAAGAAATCTACTCTAAACTTCAAAACAGAGTTCTCTCAAAAGCTTCAAAATAGATTCTACCAGATGATCAAGATATCTCGGGTGAGAAACAAAGGTCCTACAATATCAAAAGTCTATTAGGGTATAAGCATAACTAGCATAGTGAGATATTCCTCAAGCAAAAGTGCTCATAACAAGCATTCAACCAAGTTTATTAAACAAGCATATAAAATGCAACAACCATACGATCAAACAGTACATACGATTATCCGGTTTCGTATGTATGATGGATTTACCCCTCCATCGGTGGTTAGGAAATGATTTGAACTGGACCCCAAACGACCTCCTTAAAAGTTTGTGCGCGTCTTGGGGTTTCAACAAGCCGTACTACTAGTCCCTGTGCTTTCCATACCCAACGCGGTTGATCTGGCTCGGCTATAACTTGAGGTCGTATTCCCTGAATGTCTTAAATCCTCAAGATGTAGCTAGGCAGCTTACCTTTCCGGTTCTACACTGAGGAGTAGTAGCAAAACTGCGAAATGATATTCTAAGTGATATGCATGAGCAGTTTAGTTTAAGGGAATATCCAATTTGCATTAGTTCATTTAAGGTAATCAATCCATAATTGTACACATAGCAGTATATACATAAAGACAATTATAATAAACAACAAATCGGGCTCCGATATACTTATTGTTCATTGATCACACATAGCAATTCACATACATAATTCCTATGATAACCGCATGCATATCAATTTTATCTTTTCCTAACGTATAGTGCTTTATTCTACAAGCACATGCAATACATAAAATGTAGAGGAAACTCACTCATTCATAGCGATCTTCTATCAGTTGAAGTAATCCTCGGGGAAGAGAAGATCTTGGTCCTCGAAACCTAAACAAAAGAAATACCCTAAATGAGTATTTCATCCAAGATCTACTCAAATTCTCTAATTCTATTTTATTAAATTCATCAAAATTCGCATGAATGGAAATTCCAACTTAAAATGGCAATAACTTGCTCATTTTAACTCAGAATTTCGCATATTATATACCATTTCCTACCTACTCGAAAAGATCTATCAATTTCTAAGGTTATTTTTATCAAAAGAAGTCATTTGGGTCTTTGAAAAGTGGGGTACAGAACTGTTACGAAAATCCCAGCTTTCAAAACACAATTTTTTTAACTTTTCTTTAGCAAAAAATTCTTGTACAAAAATATAAATATTTGTATAATTGAAAAATCCTTTAAACATATATATATATATATATATGTACTCATATCATAAGCATAAATTTAGTGAAGTGGTCCCAACAATGATTTTTATAAAATAAGGTGTTCTAAAAGTTGGAAAAGTAATATTTTTGAAATTTTTATTTTAGCTTTGTTGGATAAGTTCTTGGATTTATTATAAGTAAATATTTTCCTCTTTTTAACTTTATCTATCTTTTGAAAACAATTCATATTTTCCAAAATAATTTTATTCCTATAACTTCATGAGTAAAAAATGTAGTTTCTAAATGTTTTCTTAATAGTGCCAAAACTTTCTTAAAGTTCACTTGTTCTTAGTTTTTCCTAAAGTTTATTCCATTTTAAAATAATAATATTCTTCTAATTTTATTTCCTAAGTAAGATTCATTTTTAAAAAGATTTATTCTTTGTTGATTTTTGTAAAACTTATCCAAACCTTAGTATGTTGATGAAAATTTTACAAATGAGTTTAAGAAAACTTTTGTTAAACGAAGAATTAGTGACATTAAGTTTAAAGAAACTTTCTTATTTTATTGGCTTGAAAAAGAGTATAAAAATTATACTTTATGTATTCTTTGATGAAACTTTAATGTACCATTATTGCTAAGACTTATTATGAGTTTACTTAAATTTTTGGGAAAGGTTTGTGAAGGTAAAACTCTTAGCTTTTAATGAAAACCCTTTCTTTAAGTAACTAATTTATTTGAAAAGAGTTCATAAAAATATTTTCTTTATATTTTGTTGAGACAATATCAATATGCCCATGCATGAACATAAATATATACTCATGTGAAATATAACATAATAAGATAAAATAAATGTAATAAAGCATAATAGTAAAATCAAGTATTGGGAACCTTACCTTCATCAAGGTATCTCGGGCTAAGAATAGACAGTCCCAAAAAAGAAAAAAAAAAGAAAAGAAATTGTTTTGACTTGATAAGGACAAGTCTAAGACTAGAAGGACTAGTCTTGATAATAGCATGAAATAAATTGCAAAGCATAAAAATAAATTAATAACAAGTGAGCTTATATGCTCTAAAATATATATATATATATATATATACATAATATACATAATACTATATAGAAGTTAGATTAGAGCACATAATAATAACAATAATAACAACAATATAATAACGATAATAACATAATGGAAAATATGAACATGAACATATTGTTGCTTCTTTAACTCTCATGAGTCTAAGAAACATACACTAAGCTCATGCTAAGTTATATGAACATGATGAGTATATGTAAAAAAAATTTACCTAAGGTTATGTGTTTGTTGAAGAGGAAAAGAATAGATTGTAGTAATATATGGGAAATGGTTTTATGGAGAGAAGAGAGGAATTGGAAAAGAAATTAAGAGAGAGATTTTGTGGAGTAATTTTGGTAAAGTTTTAGTAGGAAATGAGTTGTGTAAAAGAATGAAGGAGGAATGGAGTATTTATAGAGTTTTGGAGAAGAAATTATATGTAATTAGATAAATTGAAAAAGAAAAATAATAGAGAATGATGAGAGAGAGGGAGTGGATGGCATGAAGAAGAAAAGGAGAGAGATATTGATTAAATTTGTTATTTTGCAATAAAAAAAATTAATGTGTAAAGTGTGATATGATTAAAGTTGTATGGGAAATGCAAATTGTAAGTATAGGTATGATAGTGTGTAAGCGTAGAGTGTGAGAAAAAAGTGGAGATAGTAATAGTAATAAATAATAAAAATAGTACTATGAATAGTAGACCAGACAATTAAAATATCGGTAGTAAATAAAATACGCGTAAACGGCCTATATGTGATATTTTTAGTTATCGAAAAATTCTAAAATTGATATTTTTGAAATCCTTATATTTTTATAAGTCTATTGATATTGTCAGAATATTTTCACTATCCGGTATACTGTGGCACGGTTCTCGAAAACTGATCCCATTCGGATTCGAGAAACACTAAAAAATTACGAATCTAATGTTTTTAAGCTTTCCTATATTATTACGAACTATTATCCATAATTATCTTAATTTCATTGTTTAGGGGTTAAGAACACAGGATTGCCGAATCTAGATTCACTAGCCTAATCATAGAATTAGGTTAACTTTAGGGTTCCAGTTTAACTTCTGGTCCTTTAGGGTTTACAATATTTATCGAAAAATCTAAGGGCTTACACTCTTAATAAGCTAAAGTCGTAGAGTGGGATGGAGCATCTATGGCAGTTAATGTATCCAGATATAGAGGCTAAACCAGCTTAGAATGAATACGAGGATGAGGATAGGGACTTGCATCAGGCTTTGCAAAGTAGATGTATAGGAAGGCCTGGAGCATCATCTGCAAGTAGATGTGGATGTGGAACTGGAACTAGATCATCATGTCAAGGTATATCCACATCCTCTTTTATTAGCTGGTCATGATCTCATCCTTATCAACGTCCTTGTCCTCATCCCCTCCCCTTCCCCCTCCTCTCCTTATCCCTGTTCAACCGTTTGATTTTGCTTTTACTAATATGGGTGTAACAACATAACTCTCATAACCCTATAATTTGCTAATCCCTAGATCTATTAGAGCATGGATCTCCTCTTTATTTATGGATCCTCGAATCCTAGAAAATGTGTCTACCTGCACATTCATATGCAATAACAATGAGTTATAATGCAATATTAATATTTAACATGTGATTTTAGATATGAAACTTACCAATGTAACCAATAATGCTCTTGAGCGGTTGATATACCTCTTGGTGATCCTATGATACCGGTAATAATAGTAAACAGAAACCATGGATGGTAATATATCATCATGCTCCAGTTGTACCAATCTTGGTCGTTTATCATCCCACTAGGTGATAAATGTAGCATGTTTTATCACCCAGTCATTTCCTAATTTGCCTTTAAGCTCTACACCATATATATCGTCAAGATTCAAGTCACAATCTCGTGGGATACCCTAAATTCAATCAAACTATCTCAAAATCTTGTTTGGTAGGTGCATCTTGACAATGCGAAAGCACATCCAGGGCACTTTGGCTAGCTAGATATCACTACCCTCTTTACAGTTATCTATCAAAGTCTATGTCATCTCTACAGTATAGGCATCCAACATATCTGTATAAAGATGTAAACTCATCTTAAGTATATGAAAACTATATTATAAATAACTTTTAGAAGATTAAATATTAGAAGTATGACATACTCGTGAGGAGACTGGAGATCAAGCTCCTCGTGGTATCGATGTAATACATGTGTAGAAGTCTATATGATATTAAAGACATCATCACATCTAAATGCAAGAGGTCGCCCTTGATCTAGAACACGTGTGAGGGTCCTACAAGGGGCTATATGATAGAATCTATCCCATAGCCATATTTGTAAAAGTATGCAAGTGTCTCCTATCTCATCGGTACTTGCTTGTGCAGCTCTACACAAATATCTATATAAAAAAGTCAGGCAAGTCGATCCTTGGCTGTATGTCCTAGATACCTAGAAATCCTCTAGGAGTGACAGGAACATTAGATTTACCAAGCTAGAGGACGTGTCAGGGAATAAGATCCCGCCCATCAATAACAATATTTATGCCCTTGCTTGTCACTGGATGACAATCTCATTGGCCTACTCTAGTAAGCCTTACAATAGTATCTCTTTCAACCATGATTGTCAATCTTGAGTTTCTACCTAGAATCGCCAAGGGGTCCATATAATCAAAACATAGAATCAAATAAATGATGAAAATAAAGAATTTAGTATTAAATTAGTTATATACAACCAAAATTTAAGTTTTACCATTCATAATTCATATACTCTCATTAATATAGTTAGTGCAATTCTGATAATTAAAGTAATTATTTTTATTTAATGATGATTCACAATCTACAATTACTAAGATATATTGCAAATCATTTAAATTATCATATGTGAGTAGCTGGTTTTGTGTAATAATGAACATTTTCATATTCACTATGTATTTGCATAAAAAATTATAGCATTTATGACAAATAAATTATATATAGAAAATTATTGTAAAAGAGAAAAAAAAAATATAACACTATATAACCTAAAAGAAAATAACTCTCTAAAAAAAAAAAAGAAAACGAAAGGAATAAAAAGATTAAAAAACTAAAATTAAGTTAGATTAAGATAAACATCAAGAACCAACCCTTAATACCCTAAATTTAAACATATTAAATTAATTGCATTTTAAAAGTTCAAATAGAAAAAAAATGTGTAAAATTACAACTTTACAATTCTACAACCGATTCTACAACCGATTCTACAACCGATTCTACTATGTAAAATCACGAATCTACATGAGTTTACTTAAAAAATAATTTTGAATACGAGTTGAATCAAAATCTCATCACCAACTTGTAAACTCATATAAATGTATGAGTTGACTCGCGAGTTTGAAAATAATGCCTTCAACCAAGTCATCCTCAACCTTTAACCACTAGGCAGCTTACTATTCGGTCTAACTCCTAATAAGCTCTTACACAAATCATACCATGTATGTCCATTACTCCCCATCATTACCTGCCTATCAATGGGCAATCTAAACTGTACAATAACATCGTGTAATGTCAACCCAACCTCTCTATGTGGCATATGGAAGATGTGGGTCTCCAATCTCCACCTCTCTGCCAGTGCAGTGATGAAAACCCAATCTAGTTGTATAAATGTAAACGAGCTACATTAGAAAATCCAGCCTGCTCAAGATAGGAGTCTATATGAGCATCATATGTAGCTCTCATCTCCTCTAGATTCTTCAATGATGCCCCAACCCATCTACATATCATGAGTTTGTGCTCCTACAAAGATTAAATAAATCATAAATAAATGGACAATATGAATAAATCAATTCTACACATATTTTTAATCTAAATTTACACATCTCTATCCCATGCAATATGTGATTTATGTGTCTGTTGCCACGTTAATAATGATCCATCGACTGGTCGTGGATCCATCTATATAAAGTAAAGTAAAGATTTGTTAGTTTTCCTGATAAATTTTTTTTTAATGTATAGTAATAAATCATACACTATAAATACATCATAACAAAAAATTAAAAACGTTATAAATTTGCTATTCTTAGTTTGTTACCTAATTGTTTGGACAAGTTTTTATATGGTGGACTACTTTTTCGAGATTTTCCACAAGTATTCTTTGTAAGTTTCTCCTTTAAGTCCATTTCATTGTGGAATCTTCTTGTTTTTAGTCTTCCTTTTTCTTTAGCCTTTTCACAGTGTAGATGTATACATGAGATCTCTTCTTTATCTATCCATGTTTGTCTTTCTCCTAGAGGTTGAAAATTGCTACTGTAACAAGCTAGTTGATTCTCCCAATGAAACCTTCTATTAATTTTTTTGCATGGGATCCATTTTCACATGTGCCATAGCTGCAAAGGCATGGGAGCATGCTATTTTGAATGTTTGCCACTTGCTACAACTACATGTTATTAAGGGTATTAACCATATGACAATGGCCACCCTTTTTACCATGATCTATAAAATAGAATCTTGTTTGCATATAAAAATTCCAATTGTTCTTCTAAATGTAATCACTTTATGTCAAGTAGCTATTCCTCTCTAACTTTCTATCTTGGTTCTAACCCATTTAGGGTAAGTTTTTTCTTTTCTTATAGCCTTATGTGCATTATTGCGCCTTTTATCAAAATAATCAATACAATTGTAGAAATTTTTCAAAATCAAGACTGTTACAAGCAATGATCTTACACCTTTCAAAATTGGACTATAGCTTTCATTGAAGTTTATTATCATTTGACCATACTTGAAACCCCCCATAGTACGCCTTTGTCCATTGCTCATGTGATATGTTTTCAAAGTAGTTTAGAGCAATTTTGAGCAGTTTTGTGTCTTTTCTTTATGTTCTCCATACGTAATTCATATTTTCTTTCATGTATCTGAAATCTCATTGCTATTACTAGCTTTTTCAAATGATGATTTTTGTATTTTGTGTTTGAATTGTTGGCAAAATGACTTATGCATAGCCTCTTTTGTGCAAAAAGGGGGCTTCCATCCAACATTCTAATCCTTTAATGCTTTTATTTTACTCATGTGTCGATCTGATATAAGACACAATGTGTGATCATCACTGTACCATCCTTCAAGGCATTGTTTTAGCTTTTTTAGGAACCATGGCCATTTGTAATCTAATTCCTTATAAAACAATGCAAATGCCAGTGGAATTATATGATTCACTCCATCTACACAAAATGCAGTCAATAAACTGTATGGATATTTGCCATACAAAATATCCCATCAATACTGACAATAGGCTTGCAATGTTTGAAGGCTTCTATGCAACACCTAAATGCCAAAAAAATCTAGCAAATATCACATCATTATCACTTTCGATTGACTGTGCTTTCCATGCTACAGACGTATGTGGGTTAGTTTTTTTTATAGCAGCCAGCAGTTTTGGCAATTCATCATATGATTCATCTTAATCTTCATACACATTTTCAATTGCTATCTTTTCTGCCCCCTAAATTTTCCTTATCGATATCACATAGCCATACATGTCTTCAATCTGCTGTCTAAAGGCGGATATTTTAACATTAGTGTCGACATCCCAATGTTTTTTGGCATCCACAAAGTTGCCATTTACAATAATGTGTCGTTTTGCTTAACAAACAACATTCCATATTTGCTTGTCTGATTCTGTCACCATGAAGTTATAGTGATTCTTTATGTGCCATATTTTCACCACATAGACCAAATCAGCTTTAGTTTTTAACCTCATTCCAGTCTTGAATTCATTACTTAAGCATAGATCTTCAGATTTAAGGAATTCTTCCTCATAGGATGCATAATCATCACCATCATCCATATTACTAAAGGATGGAATAGAATCTTGGAATGAACTTTCACTAGTTTATTGGTCTGCTCGAGCACTTTCTACAACAATGTTTTCTTGAAGATGTTCATTTTTTTAGACTCATTTTCATCACTACATGTTTCGATCTCAAACGCTACCCCATTCTCCTCATCTTAATTCTTTTCAAATATTATTTCATATTATGAATCAATGTCTTGAAGGGCCTCCTCTATCTCTTCTTCAATATCATTTGCAATGTAAACATTTTCTTCAACTTTTGACATAAACTATTGCTCCTTTCTATATTTATAAACTCTTGTGTTACCTATAATTCCCCTAATTTTACATAATCTGATTATAATAATTATTAAAAATATAATATTGAATCATGAAGAACTATAATAAAAAGTCATAGAAATCACTCCCAATTTTTTGCAAATTAAAATTATTAAAGTATAAACAAATAATGATTGATGATACACTAATCGATACTGTAAAATTTAAAATCAATTTCCTTAAGCTCAGTACTTAGAAAAATAAGATTCTAATAAAGATATAATGATTATTGAATTATCTTTAATATTTTAAAACCATAAAATAGCATTAGGAAATTTACTATTATTAATTGTTAGGATAAGTAATTCTTAAATAGTAAAAGATAATATTTTATGACAAGAATCAATAATTCAATAAATAATTATATTTGACCGTAAATTTCAATTATAATACAAGATGATTAATTTTTAGAACTTATTAGTTATAAAAAGATAGTTTAAAAATAAATCAATAGAATTATAAAATACGCAAAAAGATAAAAAAAAACTAATCAATAATAAAGAATATAAATTCTAATTAAATATTTAAATTATACCAATAATTTATTTATAAAATTTTGAGCTTATAGAGAATAAAATCCTAATTTAACCATTATAACT
This sequence comes from Combretum micranthum, assembly GCA_024138025.1. Classification (NCBI taxonomy): domain Eukaryota; kingdom Viridiplantae; phylum Streptophyta; class Magnoliopsida; order Myrtales; family Combretaceae; genus Combretum; species Combretum micranthum. Next base: position 599,051 of record JAMXBD010000686.1, on the reverse strand, counting down.
CAAGAATCTTTATAACTAATAACATAAATAGAGTAACAAATGTAAATAGATATTAAACATATGACTAAATAAAAACTCTATAATAAATCTATGAGGAGTAATAAACTCATTTATCGCCTAAAAACCCGAACAGAAAATTCTTTTCACCCTAATAGATACCAAAGATAAAATTTCGTATATTGAGCAAATAACTCAAGATATAATTAAAAGTAAGTCTAAAATTCAAACCCGATAAAAGGAAACTTTTTTATAGAATCTATTAATTATAAAATGATAACTAAAATATGAACCGCTAATTATAAATACATAATAGAGACAAAAATAGACCCATAACTAATAATCTAGACTTCAGAAAAATATTTGGATCACACCATTGTTCTAGTTAGAAAATTCTAAGCCTATAAGAATGAAAATCCTAACTTAGCTTACCGGACCCAAAAAATCTTAATCGCGTAAATTATAAACTAAAATTTGAACTCAATAACAATTTATAAAATTTGTAGAAACTTTAAATAAATTTTTGGAGATAGAAATCCTAGATAACTAACATATTTGTACTCGTTTAGCTTTATAAACCATCCTAAAACTAAGACAATTAATTAAGTAAATAATATTATAAAAATAATTGTAACAATTCGATGCAAGTGGGGCAAAACATGGCTGAAAGTGTCTAAATATTTGCTAGTCGAAACTTGAGAAGAAAAGGAATCAAGTGGAACAATTAAAGTCAAGAGAAAAGGATGCAAAAACCAATAAAATTTTCCCAACTAAGCAACACATTTAATACATAGGAAATCATGCAAATACAAGTTGCATTTTTCAGTGGAATTCCCCTCTCTTTGCTCGAAAACCTACTACTTCACTTTTGCCTATATATACATATTAACTAAGCAACAAACAAAGCCCTTAACTTGCATCAAAACAACAACGTATATAACACCAAACAATCCATTAAACCATACCACAATAGCAACAACACATACAAAACACACACCAACACACCATTAACAAGCTTCAACAAGAATCGCTAACATAAGCTTAAGGAAACAAGAAATAAAGGTAAGTTAAATTCATTTTTAGCTAGTAATCACATAAAACATTGGTTTAACTAATGTTATACTAACCCTAGGGTTGGATCAAATCAAAGGAAGGAGTATAGCAACAACATCACAGCTCAAATGAGGTAATTCTTCACCATAAACTTTATTTATGTAACACAATATTTAGAAGCTAGGAAATTATAGAAGATGATAATTATAAGATGTTATATATATAGATATGTCATGTATAATACATGTGAAATGTAGAAAAACACTTAGAAGTAGCTTAAACGTAGGTATAATACATATATAATATAAGAAAAATAATTTTCGAACCAAAAAGAAGGAAGAAGGGGATGAACAGTTTCAACCCCGGCCTTACATTGGTCGTGTATATGCTTAACACCGGTGGCATACATGGATAGGCCGGCGGTGTTGAGATGGCGTACACTAAAAAACAAAAGCTCCATAATTTTTTTTTACGTAAAATGAACGGACATCAACAAATTGGAACCCAACGCGTGCAACGTTAGTGCCGGTATAATTGTAAAGCTAGCGACCTTAAGCCAACATACACTAATACAAGAAAATGAAAAATATACGAACACTAGCATCTAGAGTCCAATGCCGACGGCGTTGGAGCCGGTGTACGTGTACAATTTTCGTAAACGAAGTCTATTTCGTCCGTAACATTATATATACATATATCTATAATAAAAATAAAAATGAATAAATAAAAAAAACAAAAGAAAATTTTTAAAATAAATAAATATAAATGATTTTAAGATTAATAAGCTTAAATATTTATTGAGTGTTATATTTTAATAACCATTTACAACTAAGAAACATTTTAGTTATATTAAACAAAATAATTAGATTGAGATAATTGTTCGATAATTATTTTATATATAAGTAAGTAAATATATAAGAATGAAAAATTAGAATAAGTTAAATTTATAAATGTGATTACTAAAAATGACAGATAATAAAATGAAATGAAATAAAGAGAAACATGATGAAACTAAATATTAGAAAATAAAAATTAGTTACCATAAGATGATCAAACTAACAAATGATACAAAAATAATAATGATAATGATAATAAAATACTAAACTGTTAAACACAAACTCTATAATTACTAGATGAAATAAAATTTAAAGTTTAGTAAATACTTAATATATATTCAAGCTCTCGAAAAATGCAAATATGTTAAAAAAATAATCCAGGAACTAAATACTAAAAGAAACAATATAGAAATTTCAAGACCGATAAGACTGACAAACGAAGAAATAATAAAAAAATCCACTATCAATATAGACCCTAACGGAAGAGAAACTTCAAAAAATTAGAATAAAGAAAACGCCCTAAGTAAAATATAGATGTCAATTAAGATTAAGACAAGCAAAATGAAAATAAATAATAGATAGTAAATATCAAGAATCTTAAGATAGATATGCTAAAAATACCACATAAATAATAAAAGCTTAATAATAAAATTATTAAGCAAAATAGGACTTAAAGCATTCTATAAGTCAAATTAGGTTAGAAATGAGAAAATAGGACTAAAAAAAGTACAAATCAATTTTAGGACTTATTACAAAACTATAAATACTATAATAAACAATTGTTATTTTATTTCATAGGAGATATTAAGCCCGCGTTTTCAAACCCCAAGTACTTTCCAAGTACATATCAAGTAAACAAGAAAGCTCAAGTGAGGAATTTCTGATGATCTGTTATTTGCTTGTGTTTGCTACTGCTTGTTGTTATGATTGGTTGTATTGCTTGTCTGATGAATGACTTATTGTTGTGAATGCTATCATCTACATGATCGCCCGAATAAATGAATAAGTTTAATCACTCGACTAAACAAATCGGATATACTCATCGCATGTGCTTGAAACCTCCTGTAGGTAATATCCCGGATTTGCAATTAAATGTATTTTTAAAATATATTTGAAGAAGCTCAGGTCATTTATCTCTTAAACGAGTTTTTTCAGAAGAGTTTATGAAATAAATATGGGACATTTCCGAGTAATGTTTTGACAGTAGATGTTGCCTAATTGGGGGTCCACTTGCTAAAGGGTGATAGATGTGGCTTGACTAGGGGTCTACTTACATGTTTTACTATTGAAGGATGATGGTCAGATTTAAATGCATTAATCAATATTAACCAGCGTAAATCACGTGAACATGTTAGGAAATATTTCCTTTTTATCGATGACATATAATCATTGGTTAAGTCAACATGGACACAACCACCAGGAAACCTCGTTAAAAATAAAACGAGATATCCCATGTAAAATAAATATGGGAGATAGCTGATACATAGATAGCGTAAATCTACATCATTATGGTTCCGGACTCCCATAGATATGTTGCTTGCATTCATCACATATGCATTCATATCGCGTATAGATAGATTTTCATGAATGTTTAATTAATGCTTGATAACTTGCATGACCGCTAGTAGTGAAAAATGAACTTACTGAGCCCGTGGTATGCTCATCCTCTAACAATTTTTGTGCAGGAATAACGATAGCTGGGATTTGACTAAGAATGTGTGAAGAGTGCTTCTCATCAAACTTTCAGGAAGTTAAAAGACTAGGTTACTATGAACTTAGAATATAATTCTGAATAATTTATACAAATAGCTGAGACTTTACATTTTGTAGGATTGAAATCTCATTTTCACTATTTGGTAGGGGATACCGATTCTCTACGATCTTGGTAGAAAGTAGAAAATTGGATTTCTTCGTAGAGAATCGGATTTCCATAGTTGAAATTTAATAATATTATTGCAGGTATATGTTTCACTTAAATAAGAGATATTAATAATTAAATAGAGCTTTTTAACTCTGACTTGTAAGATGGTTCTCATATTATGGGTGCACATGTGGTATAACGACTTTAGGTAATCCTACTAGGCCCACTTTTGAGGCGTGACAATACCAGTCTTTTTGGCATAGCTGTCTGATCCATGATATTGTGCTTTACGGGCATGGTTGAAATATTTTTACTTCAACATATAATTACTGAAGCATGTCCTACCAGTTGTCTTTGCAATATCAATAAGAGTTTCTACATCCACATTAGCACTAATATCTTTCAGCATTACTTCTTTGTAAGTTGGACTATAAATCGATACCTGCTTGTGGTACATTTCAACTTTGCTTTTCCTAAAATCAATTCTCAACTCTTCACATACCATGTTCAAGAGCCAACTATAATCAGTATCTATCCTTATTTTTATATTCCTCAGTGGTTCCCTATCATAATATGGTCCCTCTTAATCTTGCAAGATCTTCCCATTAGCAAAAAGAGAAATTTTAACATAATTTGTCATTACTATTGTTCATTTAGACAAACAACAACATAACATAGATCAATCATGTTAGTTATGTAATGTTGGATAATCAAAGTGCATATATGATATATACGATTATTTCATTACTTTGTAATTTCCATTGTGTTTCATCCTTTCCATTTTTATTCGCAACCATTCCATTCAGTTCATAACTCTATCAAATAATAATCTTAATAAAACCCCATGATATCAAGAGAAAAACTAGTTGAATGCATATGCTCACACACTTTGACACCATATAAGTTTTCTAACCATAATTATCTTATATGGCGACAATATATAATAAGAAAAGGGATTGTGCTGCAAATTTCTTCTCTTTTAATGCTCATTAAGCAATATGAAGCATAAATCATTATATCTTAAAAACATCAATTTCAAGGAGTGGAAAATTCATTTTGTGGATTGTTATAGGGAGAACCCAATAATCTCTTGCTATGGTTCAACTAAAAAAAGAACTCTATGATCTCTATTTAGAGCTTAATTATAAAAAAATTTTGAACCATATAATATGAGATTTTTTTTTAAATAGTACTTAAATTATCAAAACTAACTGCAAAGTCCCTAATCTGTCTCCTTCTACACACACAACAAACCACCATCTAACATCCCTTGTAATTTATCTAACCCATATTGATAGGAACAAATGTATAATAGAAGACAAATTTTAGCACATACATCAATACTACAAAAACATACATACATATAAGCACTATACGAACGCAAAATATCAATTTTGATTCAAAAAATAAGAACATTCACATACTTTTGGAACCTAGTAATAATATGGTACCAACGTAATTACACCAAAACACAGCAAGTGTCAAATTCAAAAAAGCATTGCAAAACATCAACACCTAAGTAAAATTTACCCAACAATTACATATACAACAAGCACAAACACTACATAACATCAATTAAGTAGAAATATGCCATATTAATTGAAGAATCGAACGAAAATTTCATTAGGTAATTTTGTCGAACACTTGGTGTATGCTGACATTTAGTTTGAAATTTAGGATAGAAAAAACAAGTGTAACTTCAATTAGTAAATACTTGATGATCGTAGAAGACACTGACTTCAATTTACAAGAAAGAAATCAATGAAAATCCTCAAATCCTAGTTTATCACCGATTAGGCATTCGAGTGTTTTTAGTGTTCAAATGTGCTGATTACTTAAGTCTGATCACACGAATGAGGAGAATGTTCAAGTTTCATTATAAGGCATACATGTATCGCATAACCTAACAGCGATACAAATAAATGATACGGTGCGTTTTAAGTAAATGATATTGTATCGCCTACTCTATATGTGATACAAGAGTGTATCGCATATAGCACAAGCGATACAACTGTTGGTATGCTGTGTTTCATGTAAAGAGGCTTGTATCGCTCGTTACTTATGTGATACATAAACCAGTATGCTTCGTTTCATTAAATAACATGTATCACTTTGCCCATTTGTGATACAAGATTGTATCACCTTATCTATATGCAGTGCAAAGTTATTATAAATATAAAAGATTAAATTCATGTATATCGCCTAGTCAACCTATGATACAAATGTATCGCCTGGCTAAAAAATGCAATACTAACACTATTATAAGTTTTACTGACCACCGTTGCTATAATGCACGTTCAAGTGGCGATACATGTACAAATTTTGGTATCCCTTTCCTAATATGCGACATAGAGATGGGATGATAATTTGGTAATTATTTTTGTACAATTTATATTTGTATAATTTTTTTGATACAATGGTAGGCACGTGTTTCATCTAATAAATGCATGTTGAAAAAGTTAAAAAATGTTCACCCATGGGATTTGAACCCATGATCTCATGAATGTAATAGTAAATACTTAACCACTACATCACACTTATTTTTTTGTCATAATTTATTGTTTATAATATTCTTTTATTAAATACATTAAAAAAAAAATTTGAGTCTAGAGTGACCCATAATGAGAAGAAAAGTCTTTTATTTATAGATGTTGGAAGCTAATGGTATCATTAGTTGACTTCTACATAGATGGTTGGAATGAAGCCATTCCTTGCTGTCGTCGGATCTCTTTCATGGATCTAACAATCAAAATTCATCCCCTTTATATATATAGGCATAGGCTTTGGATATGAGCTTGGAATAGAATGAAGGCTTTAATAATATATATTAAAAAAATCATTTTTCTATTAAAATAGTCCATCTTTAATATAAAATAGAAATAGACTTATTTTATTCTAAATAATTCCTATTTTATTCAAACAAAACATGAATCAGCCCAGAAAGATATTTTTTGAATCTATGTTTCACACATAGGAAAATCGAATTAGGTTGAGAGTGGAATAAATCAGTCCGACGATCTTTATTTAGAGCCTATCAAGTCAAATCTCCCTACAACATCCTTCATTAGACCTGTTCTCTAGACTGTACCACTAGCTCAAAAGATCAATTATTGGCATTAAATTGGGCTCTAAGCTCAATTATCGAAATAACCATTTAAATGATATTTACTTATATATTTATCATCTCAAATTTAACTTTATCTCATGTGATAAAGTTACTCACAAACTAAGCTATTAATGATCTACTCAAGTTACGAACTCAGTTCAAGTTCAAAATAAAACACATTTATCTAAACGAAATAAGTTAGAGCTTAAATTTCAAGTTTGATTAAAAAAAAAAAACTCAGCTGAAGTAGATTTTGATTCATAAATAAGCTAAGTTTAAACTTAAATAAAGCCTACTTGTATAAATGGTTGTGTTCGAACGTAAATTAATAAAAAGCTCGACTTTAATTCAAGCATGTTTGCAGACTGAATAATTATTACTTTCTTTCATCTGCGAAAGACGTTGCATGTTGAACTGGATTTTGGGCTTCATTAAACAGTGATATTGTTGGCCCAAAGAAAAAGAAAAACAGTGAATATTGGATTGCGGTTGAAAGAGACAGCTATGCTTGGATTATGGATGATAATGGGCAATTGACTTTGATCTTTAATTTTGTCGTTTGGATAATATTTTATATTTCATCGTGGGTATAACGTATTAATCGTGGGCCTCATACTAACACATGGATGAAACATCGCTATCCTTCTTAGCACGCTTAGCAGTAATATTGCTACTTTACAAATGTGAGGGTTAAAATTTCCATGTCAAAATATTGTGTTAAGGGCACGATAAATTTGGCTTTGACTTTTCTTTTTTAGATTAGGCAATAGGGCTTTGGAAGTTTTGTTGGCATTTTAGAATTTTCTCCATTAGATTTAGTTTGAATGCAATTGTCAAAATGGACTGATTGATTCTAACATAAGAAGCATTATGAAATTATAATGATGGATATTAGGTTTGGACTCTTAGTAATCTTATTAAAATAAAAAAAAATATTAAATTTGGTATCTCAATTGTCCATTTGTGCAATCAACTACCTAAAATTAAAAAATGTCGGTTTACTACACACTAAGTTTTCAGCTTATCAATAGTACCTATATTAAATAATTAATTGCAAATAAAAATAAAGTGTTGGTAATTGATTGTAAAAAATGAATAATTATAAAAACAAAAAAAGTTTCAATTATCAAATTGACATTTTTAAGCTTTATATAATTAATTGAAAAAAAATAAATAAAGTTCTATGTCATATTTACTCTTAAAATAATTCTAAAATAAGCATACTGTCACATCCCGAAAGGTACTCTAAACGTGGCAGTCCGCCACATATAATATCAAGACTTAAGAATGACTACCTTAGTCACACGAAAGTCTCGGTATCACATGTAAGGCTTCTAATACGATAATAGGAGACACTTTTGATAAGTATGATCTAAGCAAGTAATATCGAATATATAAGAATCTAGAAATAAAGATAGCTCATAATAATAATAATTAAAAGTCTATTACATGAATCTTAGGAAAATCTCCAAGGATCGAAATAACTAATAGTCCTTACAATAACTTAAATACTACATCAAAAGATTTTAAGGGAATTCTAGTCTAATCCTTCAAGTAGATTTCTTTCAAAAGCCCCCAAAAGAAAACTTATGCGGATATGAGGAGACCTCGGGTATAAGAACATGTATTCCTATGAATATAAATATCTATAGGGGCGTAAGCTTTTAAGGGCTTAGTGAGTATAGTCCTAATAATCATACTTAAACAAAATAACAACCAAATTTATTAGACGAGCAAATGGAATGCAACAAACACGTGAGCATACAAGATATATGATTTTTCGGAAATCATATGTTGAATAAATTACACTCTTCATTCGGGGTTAGGTATTCCAACCCATTACAGCCATCATTTTCTTAAAAATCATTTTTATAGATCTTATCGGCTCCTATTTGCCATAAAAAGTTATATAGTTATTATTGACTCGTACTAATCATCAATTTGTAGATCTTACTGGCTCTTACTCGCCACACACAAATACTACCAGTTATGTCAACCACTACTATCATACTCATGTCCCACCATTTGTATAATAGTAAATGTAATGTGACGCTACGAATAAAGTGCACATCTCGATTTTATTATAAGTCTAGCCATTTGTATTACAAATTCTTTTAGGTGATCAACCGATCTCAAACACTTTCAACATGCTAATATAACATATAACTCATTATAAGCAATTCATGGCTCGATATACTTAATATTCTTTCAACAAGTTATCAACACATGCATCTTCAATTTTTATTTTTTCTTAAGTCTAGTGCAACTAAATTATAAGCACAATCATAAGCATGAAAATAAGGGAAGTAAACTCACTCGGTCATGATGATACTCCCTTAGTCGAAATAGTCATTGGGATAGTACATGTCCTCCTCCTCAGTTCATAAAAAAAGGAAATATCTCAAATGAGTATTTCATGGAATTTCCAGTCAAAACTTCTAATTCTTTTTTCTAGTTGCAGTAAAATTCATATAGGTAGAAATTTCAACTTAAAATGGTCATAACTCGCTCATTTTAACTCGGAATCTCGCATATAATATACCGTTTTCTAGCTATTCGAAAAGATATATTTATTTCTAAGGTTATTTTTGAAATAAAAAGTTATTTGGGTCTCGAAACCACAGATTCATTACGAAAATTCCAATTTTTAAAACTTAAATTTGCAAACTTTTATTTATCCAAAAATATTTGTACCAAAATGTAGATATTATTGTAGTTAGAAAACCTTTAGAATATATATATATATAATATATATATATTGACTCATATCATATGCATAAATTTAATAAAGTTGTCTCAATAATGATTTTTCTAAAATCAATGTGTTCTAGAAATTGAAAAAGTAAAACTTTGAAAATTTTCACTTGATTTGTTGGAAAAAATTTCTTGAATCATTTTAAGTGAGTATTTTCTCCTTTTTAATTCTATTTCTTAGTCTTTCAAATTTCTCTAAAAATGATTTTTGTCTTTTTAAGTTTCTTATAACTTAATTTTTTACCGGTTGAGAGGATATTTCTAAATACTATTTGATAGTAGTTAAAATTTATCAAAGTTCACATTTTCTTAACTTTTCCTAAAGTTTATTTCATTTAATTAAAGTGATTTCCTAAGTTGTTTACTAATTTTATTTCTTAAGAACACTTCATTTCTGTAAAAGAAACATTCTTTGTGATTTTTCAAACTAGTCTATTCCTTGATATTCTAGTATATTGGTGATACTTTCCGTAAACCCCCAAATTTTTGGAATCAGTTAGCTTAAAATCCTAATTTGGAAGTCAACCGAAACTCTAAAGTCAACAAAACCCTAGTTAGATGTAATAGCTTAAGCCCGACAATCCTTAATAAGCAACTCGGAGAAAGTAAGTAAGAGTTTAGTGAATAGAATAGTGCGTAATTACCTAAGAAAGCTTAAAAAGATCAGTTTAGTAAAACCGAAAATCGTCTTGAACCCGATCGAACACAGTTCTTGAAAAACGTGTCTCGGGGCTCGAAATAGTAAAAATATTTCGAATATACCGTTAGACTCGTAAAAATAAAATTTCAAAAATATCAATTTCATAATTTTTCGGCAAGTAAAAATAACAGATATCGCAATTATACGCATATTTTCTTACTACCAGTACTTAAATTATCATGTCTACTTTACATTATACTATTCATTACTATTCTACACTATTCTTTATCTCTACTTTTTCTTATACCTACTCTTACAAACACCATGACTTATAACATTTACTTTTACCTTTCCCATAACTTTATTTTCACATCTACCTTACTATTATTTCTTTCAATCAACAAAAATACAAAAAAATAAAACACTCCCTCTCTCCTCTACATTATGCGCCCCCCACCCCCCCCCCCCCCCCCCCCCCCCCCCCCCTCTCAATTTGGTTTCAATTTTTTTATTTTAATTACTCAAAAATCACTCTACATTTTCCTATAAATACCCCCTCCTCTTTCACTTCTTTCACACAATTACTATTCACAAATTCTCTACAAAAACTCTCTCAAATTCCCCACTCAAAACTCTCTCCAAATATCCTCCAAAAACTCTCTCAAAATAATTTCAAAACCACTTTCTACCTACAACAAAACCATAACCCCATAACACTACCTAAACCTTCTTTAGTAAATTTTCTTATTATTTTTCTTCTCCTCATGTTATGTAACTTTACATGATCATGGTCTGAGTTTCCAAAGACTAATTTATGGAAGCTACACTATGTTCATGTATTGTTCTTTTCATGAAAATCATTATGTTTATATTATTTTATTTTGTTTGTTCTTGTTATTATATCTAAGTATTATTATGTATCTATTATATATACACATATTCTTTAGAGCATATAAGCTCACTTGCAATTTATTTATTTCATACAATGTAATTTATTTATTTATTCCATTGCAATCTATTTAATTCTTGCTATTTTAAGACTAGTCTCTAGCCTTATACTTGTTCTCATCAAATTAAAATAAATTTTCTTTCTTTCATTTTATTTTCCTTTTTGGGACTAGTCTACTTCTTAGTCCCGGAGCCTTGAAAAAATTAAGACTCCCAATACTTGACTTTATTTATTATTTATATTATTTTTGCGTGATATTATTTCTCATAAATCATGTTCATCAAGATTGTTGTCCAAAATTTTCCAAGCTTTAAAAATATTTGATAAAAAGAGTTTATCACTTAGAAATGAGTTTATATGAAATATAAAATCTATGGTTTAAACAAAAATAAAGTTATACCTTTCCAATTTATTAAAAGAACTCACTACCATTTTAGAAGTTACTTTTGTTTTGAAAAGCTCTTTAAAATCATTTCTATACCACATGTTTTTCAAAAAGAAAATGATTTTTGATACAAAATTGATTTCCTATGAAAAACATAACATGAGGAGGAATGAGAAAATTTCAAATAAAGATCTTTTCGAACAAATGAGCAAAGAAAAATTGAATAGAAAATAAAAAGGAAAAATAACACTAATATAGAGAATTTAGGAAAGAAGAAAATTACTTTTCGAAAAAAGTCATCTAAGAAAAATAATAAGTCAAACATAAAAATAATTCTCTGAAAACAAAAAGAATCAAGGTATTCATTTCAAAAGATTTACAAAAGGAGATTTCTTGTAAACTATAGTTTTTCTAAGCTCCAAATTAACATTGTTTTACTCAAGGAACATGAATGGACAACAAACACTTGGGCATGGATAAAATATGAGCTAAGTAACTATAAAAAAAAGAATTTTTCAACTATTTAGATAACTAAGTAATTATCAAACAAATTTTGAAAGATTTAATGATTGAACCAAAGTTGTTTTTGGGTTGGAAAATTCTTGGTGAATCTGATCACCACTGTTTCGGGGCCTAAATGGTTTAGTTTGATAAAAATAATTTTAGAAATGGATAGATCTTTTCAAGTAGGTAGAAATCAGTATATTATATGCATAATTATGAGTTTAAAATGACCAAGTTATGGCGATTTTAAATTGGAACTCTCCTTTATACGAACTTTGACGTTCTCATGACATTGTTTTGTCAAAATTCAAGAATATCAACAAGAAATACTCATTTTTGGTATTTTTTTAGCTAGGTGATTCCAAGGAAGAATACTTTACCCCGAGGACTATTTCGATTAAGTGGAGTGTGTGAGCGACTCATCCGCTAGAGAAATCATCGTCATAGCATCGTGAGTTTATTTCCTTAAAATACTTTACTTGTTTGTGCTTGTAACTTAGTTGCATTAGAATTAAGAAAAGACAAATGGATATGTTTGTAAAGATAATTCTTTGAAAGAATCGTAAGAATATTGAGGCCGGAATTGATTTAATTTTTGTTTTACTATAACACTTGATTTTTATGAGATTCCTTAATCACCTTAAATCTGATAATAATAATGTTATGATATCATAAATAAATGGGTTCATGCATACCATGAAGTAAGTCACATTGCATTGGGTTATTATCCTTGGGTGAGAAGGATTGTAGCTAAGGTCAAAAGCAACACTTGGCGGAGTGACCGAAAGAAATTGCTTGGCGACATTAAGGAAATGCTTGGCGGAAGATCCAAAAACAAGACTCAATTCAAGTAGACTTCATATGCTTGGCGATATGGGTCGAAAGCATAAATCTTTTTAACTAAAACTACTTGTTTTAAGGTTACGTATCACCAAACCCCGAATGGAGGGCGCAAATCTATTCAACATATAGTTCCCAGAAAACTATATTGTTTGTTTGCACACGTGTATGTTGCATTCCATTTGGTTGATTAAACAACTTGTTTGCAATTTTGTTACAATAAGTTATTTATGGAAATAGTTCTTACTAAGCCTATTAGCTTATACCCTTATAGATATCTTTTGCAGTTTCTCTATTTATGGTTGAGGCCACGAGGACCTTGCAAACAGGTACTTTCCTTTTAGGTTAAGGAATTTCCTAAGATGAAGTTTAGTAGATAGGATGTAGAAATACTTTTGTAATAGATTTGTGAATAAGGGAAATGTTCATAAGTTTTGTAAGATCATTGTTATGAATGAATAAATATTATGAATCCTCTTTTCTTAATCTGTTATTATATCTTCTTAAACTTCATAATTCCATGTATGGTCCTCTAAAATTGTGAGAGCACGCTTTACACTTAATATCAAAGCTTTTAGGAATGGCTAAGGTTGTCATACTTGAGCTTTAATATTGAGTGTGGCGGATTGTTACGTTTAGGATAACCCTTGGGGCGTGACACTTTCTTAATGAAGTTTAGTAAAACTTTTGTTAATTAATAATTTGAAATTTTAATTTCAAAGAAAACTTTTTCACTTTATTGTTTTGTAAGTGCATGTGTGATATATCTACTTTATGTATCATCTAAAAATTCCTGTGTTATATTGTTACTAAATACTTATGATGAACTCCTTTAGATTTTTTGAAAAGATTTGCTAAGATAAATTCCTAAATTTTTATGGGAAAATAATTTCTTATATGACAAAATTTATTTTGGAAAGAACTCTCATCTTTTCTTTTTATTTAAGAAAATTTTGTTGAGGCAATATCAATATGCTCATGCATAATCATGAATATGTAGTCATGAGAAATGAAGAAATATATCATAATAAGATAAGATAAATATAAGAAATAGTAAAAGCATAATATTAATATCAAGCATTGGGAACCTTAACTTCATCAAGATAACCCGATCAAGTATCGGGAGCCTTAGCTTCATCAAGGCAACCCGAGACTAAGAATAGACTAGTCCAAAAAAAAAGAAAAAAGAAAAGAGAAGAAAAAGCAGTAATAATAGCAAGTTAGACAAAGTTAGTGAGCATTAGACTCTAAAAATATATAGATATACATATAATTAGTAATATATATGGAGTTAGATTATAGCATAACAACAACAATAATATCAACATATATAGAAGCATAATAACAACATAATAAAATTAGAATTTCACGTGCAAGAACAAAACATGATCATGTTAAGTTACATAACATAGGTAAATAAATAGGAATAGAAGTTTTACCTAAAGTGTTTGTGTGGTATGAAGGTGGTAGATGAATGGAGTATTATGTGGGTAGTAGAAAAAAGTAGATGGTTTGTATTATAGAGGAGGATTTTTATGAGTGTTTGGTGAAAAAGAGTTTTGGTAGAGATAAATTTTTGTGGAGAGTCTTTATGGAGTGAATTTGGGAGAGTTTTGTTATGTATAAAGATGGTTGTGAAATAAGTAAAGGGAGAGAGTGGTATTTATAGTTGAAGATGGAGGAAAATTAAATGTAATAAAGTAAATTGAAAAAATAATTGAGGGAAGAGAGAGGGGGATGGCATCGGCCATAGGAGAGAGAGGGAGGGAAAATTATTTTATTTGTTGTTTTGTAATAAAAAAGTAATTAAGATGTGAAGTATGATTGATGTAAAGGTGTATTGGAAATGAAAAAAAAATAGAAAATAAATATGTAGGTATTAACAATAGATTGTAAGGTAAAGTAGAAATAGATTAATAGTAATGAATAGTGGTATAGGACAATGAATAATAAACAAGACTAATAATATACTGATAGTAAAGAAAATACGTGTATAAATGTGATATTTGTTATATTTAGTTACCGAAAAATTACAAAACTGATTTTTTGAAATCCTTGTATTGTTTCGGATCTAATGGTGTTATCAGAATATTTTTACTATTTCAAGTCCCGAAACATGTTTTTCAAGAGCTAATCCTGTTCGAGTTCGAAAGATACTAAAAATTCGCGAATTTGATATTTTTACGCTTCTTTATATTATTACAAACTATTATCACTAATTATTTCAATTTTGTTATTTAGGGCTAAAAGAAGGGGAATGTTAGATCTAAATTATAGGGTTTGCTATAGCTTTTTATTGACTTTTATGGTTTTCGATTGACTTTTAATTCTAAAATTAAACTTAAAATTAAACAAAGTTTTCAAGGATTTACACATACTCTATCCCATTCGTTAGTCATCAAGATAATCTAATGAATATCACTAGATCCACAAGTTTATAATTAGTTAGACATTCCTCCTAATTTGAGAATTCTAGAGAGTTTTAATTTTTTTTATTTTTAAAAAAGCAATCCACTTTGTAATATCTACCCACTAGATCAACGTGATAATTCAAATAGATTTCAATCACAATCCATTGAGAACTGCAAGGTCGAAAGCCAAGGTTCCCTAAGCTTTTTTTTGTTTGTCAATACTCACTTGGCCATATTTTCTCCTTCTTGCGATGATTTCTTGGTCATTTATTCCTTCTTGTCATGATTTCTAAGTCATTTTATTCAGTGCTATCCATATGATGACTTTGAGAGATTAGTGGTGCAAGAATTGCGGGACACAAACAGTCACTTTAGCAGGATCCCTACATTTATGATGCATATTTTCAAGTTTCTATTATATTTTTTTATTGAGGAATTAATGTTTATTTGAAAAACCAAAAAGAAAAAAAATTGGTTAAATATCACATTTGATACCTAAGTTTTGCTAATTTTATAGTTAACTATCTAAATTTTGAAATTATCAATTTAATACTTGAACTTTATTCACATTTTAAATTAGTACCATAACTTGGCTTTTTTTACATCTAACTACCTAAATTTTGCTCATTCTTGCAATTAACTACTTAGTATAGGTACACATCAAAATGCTTCTAAATAGTAAATTGATACTTTAAAACTTTAAGTAATTAAGTGATAAAATAGGTAAATTTCATATAGCAAATGTTACATAACCCGAAAGATATTATAGTTTTGTGTTTTTAGTCATTTCCTTTAAATAATGATAAAGTGGGATTTGTTTAGATTTTGATAAAAACCATTTTTTTTAGATTAACTTTCCTTAAGTATTTAAAAGGCAAATAATAAATAAAAATAAAATAGAATTTGAGGATAATGAAAATTTAAAAATAAAATGAAAAAATGTCTATAGAAGATCTTTAGAAAATAAAATAAAACTACAATGGATTTCTCAAAATGGACCTGTAAACATTAAATTATGAAGCAGCCTTAAAAATAGGAAAAGAAAAGTATTTTTTTAATAAAAAATATTTTCTATAAATTAAACAATATTTTTTAATAAGATGATAAATAATTGAATTTTTCGTTTTACTTTAAAATTACTTGTTAGTCAAATTTATAAAATTAAATTAAATACTTTATTTTTTTGGGAAAAAAAGACGTTATACGTTATCTAATGTGGTTCAAAGTTCAACCAACCCAAACTATATACTTTTTGTTTTTAAAAGATTAGTATTCTTGTTAAAATTGATATTTTATATTTTATTGAGTTTGATCAATAGTGACTGAAGAACTATTTTCTAAAGCAGTTATACACGCACACTAACGGATAATGCATCTGCTATCTTTGTGTCAAAATAAAAAAAAAAAAAAAAAATGGTGGTAACGGATTTTAGCACCGCTGAAGTCGGAGAAGAGAGAGAAGAGAGGAGTAGCAATGAGGATGTTTTGTTATAGAATGAGAGAGATGAATAGTCGTTCAATAAAATAAATATAAAAAATAATTGTAGTACTTTTAAATTTAAATATATAAATATATATATAATTTTTTAAACATAACACAGTCCCCGCGTTAACTAACCCCTTAACCATGCCAATTTTATTGTCCCTTGCATCTGGTGGGGGATTAACGTATTTGCGCATGTAGCTTTTGCTATTGTCGTTATTGTTAATATTACTTATATATATATATTATTCATTGTTAGGTGTCCGGCAAAGTAAATTAATTAACGGGTCAGCTTCATATGTTATGTCCATGTGGTGGCCGGTGGGGGTCCAAATTGGCTGTTTATGACCAAGTCTTGTGACTTTTCTCGACTCGAAGCCGTTTATGACTTCGTTCCGACTCCAAGGTCTTTTTGGTTCATCTTTTTTATATCATTTTTACATTATTTTAGTATCAAACAGATACTGAATTGATATTGAATCGATATTAAACCGATATTGATATGAGATCGATGAAAAATTGATAATTTTACTCAGAAACTAATCAAATTGAACCAATACTGAACCCATACCGATACCGAACCGATATTGATAAAAAAACTGACTAAACTTATATCATATTGAGATTAAAGTTTAGAGGGTTTTATTTTCTAAATTTTACGAGGTTATTGGTGTTAAAATATGTTTCATAATCATAATCACGTGTATCATTCAAAAATACCATTGTGATAGAAGAAATTCTGGAAAATTGAGCATAATACATAAATGTATATATGTAAATATATATAATTTTCACATGGTAAATAATGGTGCTTGACCAATAAATGTTACTATGTCTGA
Source organism: Combretum micranthum (assembly GCA_024138025.1). Classification (NCBI taxonomy): domain Eukaryota; kingdom Viridiplantae; phylum Streptophyta; class Magnoliopsida; order Myrtales; family Combretaceae; genus Combretum; species Combretum micranthum. The sequence goes on along the minus strand of JAMXBD010000686.1, from coordinate 581,393 downwards.
CGACTTAGGTCCTCTAGACCGCCTGCGATCCGTGAAATTTTCGACCATAATTCCCCTTGATTGAACCGCCAGTCAACTTAAGGCTGTTCCTTTTCTTTTCTTTTCTTTTTTTTACCTTAATATGATTTTTCAGGTTTTCTATATATATTATATATATATATATATATATTGCCCTTTTCCAACTATTATCTATTACAGCTATTCAAGATAAAAGAATTTAACCGATTTCCATTAAAAAAATCAATGTTCGTATCACTTAGGTGTGGATTTTTTAAACCATACATATTTGGTTTATCACTATTTTTTGTTCCAATCTTCCTAATAGAGACACACGATAAAGATAACTCCCAAGCAAGAATTCCTTTTAGACAGCTGAAAACACTAATTATTTTCAATTAATGCGTGAGACGAGAGGATTGGTCTTATTAGGCAAAATTTTATAATCCTATTATATTTTCTGGTGACATTAGTTTCATTAATTATTTAGCACTCAGATTTATGCCTAAGTATGATAGTATCACTAATATCATTTATTAAATTTATTTTAATGATAAGATGATTGAAAATTGACTATTCTGTCAACGTGACCTAGAAATTCTTGCAAACATAAACACAAATTGATAACTACAAAAGGAGGAAAAAAAAAAAAGGAAAAACACACACAAAGATATTACGAAAATTCTACAATCCATTTCTTTTTTAATGGGATCAATTTATCGATTATTTAATAACTTAAATTCATGTCCAATCTTGATCATGCCATAGTTTGAGTGTCAAAAGTCAAGCGGGAGTGTTCAAAATGGAACGTTGCGAATAGCATCAATAGGATAGTTTGTCGGGGGAGTGGGTTTACTCCAAAGGCGGATTTAGCTTGCTATAAGCAAACTAGTCGGGATGGGGTCAACAATGTTGTGAAGAAAAGTTCATTAGGTCAATTGGAGGAAACTCACTCTTCTTAGGCCAAGGGTGGTCTATGGTTTAGAGATATTAAAATGTTCAATTTAGCTTTCCTTAATTAACTTTCATGGAGAATTTAGAATGGCCTTAATGTGTTGTGAGTTTAAGTCTCTAAATGGATCTATTATCCATATTGTAACTTTAAAATAGCCAAGAAAGAAAGTTATGCATCTTAAGCTTAGTCAAGTATCCTAAAAGGCAGGTATTTCTTATTTGAAGGTCCTATGTGGCATATTGGAAATGGAGAATTGGTTAGTGTGTAGGAGAACCAATGGGTTCCTAATTTGCCTGATTCAAATTCAGAAGAACAAATCGAAACCAAGGTTTATAGAATACGGTGTGCAACCTAATTAATAAAGATAAGAACCTTTGGGCTCTTTGAAGTTCAGAACCTTATATTTCTCATAATGAATATGCTAAGATTAAGGAGATTCCTTTACCTGTTAGACACAAAGAAGATGCTCTTGTTTGGCATTTTGATAGATGGGGATGTTGTACAATGAAATCAACCTATAGATATCATGTTGATGCTTAGATCCATGCGATCTTTTCCAAAGCCTCCTCCTCCTGATTCTTTCTACTGTATATTGGAATAAATTGTGGAATTTAGATGTTCAACCAAAACTTAAACACTTTCTTTAGAGGGTTGTATCAAATCCCTTACCTGTTATGTCCAATTTGTATCATCTAAAGGTGTGTCATCAACCTTGCTAACCTTTTTGTGGGGATGTTGAAATGGAAGAACATGCTTTCCTACTACACCCATGGGTTTGTCATGTGTGGTTTTGGGGCTCTAGATTGTGCAATTGAGAAGGAGAAGGTGTGGATTTTATGGAGCTGGCTACAAGAGAAGTTTCTGTTTTGTAGTAGTAGGGATAAAGACATGTTTTTTATAAGATGTGTTATGCTTCACTAGTCAATTTGGCTTAAATGTTTTAGTTGTGTTTATGATGAGAGAAAGTTGGATCTAAAGAGATGCATTAATCACTTTTTAAGGCTAGGAATGAATGGAGTGAGTTTAGATTAAAATTGAAAAAGGGTAGGGTTTCTTAAAAAGTTTGTGTGGCAGAGAATTAGGAGGCACCTAATGAAGGTATAGTGAAGATTAATGTAGGTGTGGCTTGACAGAATGAGCATACCTTTGGGAGCATTGGAGGCGTAGCACATGATTGCACAAGTAAGGTGTTAGCTAGCTTTTTGGATCAAGTCTGTGGTTTAGACTTGGAAAAAAAGATGGATTGGACCAAAATCGTAGTTGAATCAGATGCTAGTACTATGATTGAAGCCATAAAGTCCAAGAAGTCTTTAATAAAGTAGAGCAGCAAATCAATAGCAGAAGATATGAAGCATGAGATGTCTTTTTTCTTTGATGTTTCTTTTGTAAATATCTCTATGGAAGCTAATAGTGTTGCGAATTGGATAGCTTGTTTTTCTACGAGAATGATGTGCTTTTGGATTGGTGGTCGAATACTTTATTAGCTCTCCTTAGGCTGCTTCATTCTAACAATTCAAGTCTTTCGTTGCTGTCTGTAAATATGTTTTCCTTGCTTGTGGGCTAATGAATGAATTCTTCTCTTTTCTTGGAAAAAAAAAAGGAAGAAGAAGAAGAAGAAAGCAATAAACTAATTGGAGGCTAATGTCAATCCCCTGATGAAGCCATGGCAACCTAAAACCAATTGGAATTGTTGAATCTCCTAAACATGTGGAGGATTGTGGTAATACCAAGATGACACTCATAATAAGAAGAATGGGGCTTGCAATAGATCTGGGTAACCAAGATGAGAGAAGGGTGACTTACCTTCCATAAATGCGAGTAAATGACAAAATAAGGGATGGTTGGGTGCCGCCACAGCGATTGAGGAGAGAACCTCTTGTCTCTTGACGATTGAATCACTAAAATATTTAATATACTTATTAATATATTTATTTATTTTAATGGTTAAGTGATTGACTGTATGATTCTATTAAAGAACAATAGAAAATCCACAAATTAGTAATACATAAGTATCTTGTTGATTAAATGACCTTGACACTTCACAAAAGTTATTAAAAGATCACAAACTTAGAAAAAAAATCATATTTCTTTAAAAAGTTGCAAATAATTTATAAATCTTAATGGATATATTGCCAAACTCAAAATGCTATAAATAAATTATAAATTTTGATAAACCTGCAATATAGATATTTGCTTTTTCTTTTCACGTAAAGATAAAGGCCTTGACGTCAAAATTTAAGGGTTTGGATTCAAAATATATTTGATAAGTTTGAAGGCTGTTTCCATGTTATATGCGACCTCTATGGATTCATTACTAGTTTATCAAAATTTAAGAAGATTACTTGTAATATTTAAAATATAAATGATGTCAGCTCAACTTTTTGTGATTACTTATATCTTCTCCTATGAAAGTCTGTTCTTCAGGTTCAACACAAATGTTTATATGGTTTGAGCTCTTGATAAACGATTTAGTAGGTATTACATGTTTTGTACATGTGGATAATATAATCATTTTATTATCATAGTATGCAATATTATATTTGAAAGTTTTTATTTTTCCGTTATGTTTTTATAGGATTGATCTTGTCAATTATTGAGGTTTAAATTTATATAGCACCGTAATTAAACAATTAAAAATATCTATTATATTAATTTTTATAATCGTCATTTTAGTGATCGGATATCGAGTTGAAAACTTCCTCATTGGACCATACAAGCTTCCTTCTTCCTTATATATATATATATATATAATATATTTATATATAGACACACGCACATATACAAATATATTTTAGGAAAAATGGCCCTCCAAATCCAGATTTGTCCAAATTTGAAACTTTCTCAGGCCAAGATGGAAAGGATCGGTAAGAAATTGGCTCAATTTTATTATTATTCACACCTAATAACAGTTGGAAAAAAAATAATAATTTGACGATCTACTTAAAAGAGAGAAAACCCTGCAATAAGAACGAAATCCACACACCGATAAATCAAATCGTAATGGTTTTTCAGACTATATTCCTACTCTAAAGTTATCACCATCTTTATTTCTATAAAATGGTCTCACGAATTTTGGATTTCTAGAACTTAATCACATTGTATGGTGGGCGCATAAATAGTAGCTTCATAAAAAGTGGGGAGAATTTTCTTCGGAAACAAACAATTTCTTGTTATTTCTCTTATGTCCACTTATTATTCTTGTTTAACTATAATTAGTCTCTCAATGTCAAAAGTCCTCTGGTAAACGGTATTGTCTCTGTCACGCCCCGAAGGGTACCCTAAACATGGCAGTCCGCCACATATAATATCAAGGCTTAAGAATGGCTACCTTAGTCATGCGAAAGCCTTAGTATTATATGTAAGGCGTCTAACACGGTAATAGGAGACGCTTTTGGGAAGCATAGTTTAAGCAAGTAAAGATAAACATACAAGAATCCAGAAATAAAGTATATCATATCATTAATAACCAAAGGTCTATTACATAATTTCTTAGGGGCATACCCCGCTAATCCCATGGATCGTGATAAACTTTATAACATCCAAAATACTACATTAAAGATTTCAAAGGAATTCTAATCTAAGTCTTCGAGTAGATTTCCTCCAAAAGCTTCAATATATAAAACTTACACGGATAGGGAGACCTCGGGCACAAAAATAGGTGTTCCTGAGAATACAAATATCTATAGGGGTGTAAGCTTATGGGCTTAGTGAGTAAATCCCAAAATTCATACTCGAAGAAAATTATCAATCAAGTTTATTATTCAAACATATGAAATGCAACAACCACGTGAGCATACAAGACATATGACTTTCCGGGAATCATATGTTGAATGAATTACGCCCTTCATTCGGGGTTGGGTATTCAGGCCAATTACAGCCACAACTTTTAAAAACACTTTTATAGATCTTACCGGCTCCTATACGCCATCAAAAACTTGTAGTTATTACAGGCTCCTACTAGCCACCAATTTAAGTAGTTCTTACTGGCTCCTACTCGCCACTGACATGATATACCGGTTATGTCTACCACCACTATTATACACTTGTCCCACCAATTGTATAGTAGTGAATGCAATGTGACTCAACATATGAAGTGCATGAATAATTTCTTTAATTAAAGTCTAGTAGTTACATTTAACTTCTTTCAAGTGATCAATCAATTTCAAACATTTCAAGATATTAATTCACATACAACTTTATTACAAACAAATCGAGTTTCGATATACTTAGTATTCTTTCAACATATTATCATACACTTCCTTTTGATTTTTCTTAAATTCTAGTGCAACTAATTTTACAAGCACAATCAAGAGTATGAAAAATAACGGGGAATAAACTCACTCAGCCATGATGACACCTTTCTTGAAACGGATGAGTCGTTCGGGATTTCCACTAATCGTAATAATCTTCGGGATATGAACAATCCTCCTCGAGATTATCTAAAAGAAAGAAAAATACTTAAGATGAGTATTTCATGAACTTCTTTTCTTGAAGATTCTAATCTTTTCTTAAAATCGCGGTAAAATCGTATAAGGGGAAATTCCAACTTAAAATGGCCATAACTTGCTCATTTTAACTCGGAATTTTGCGTATAATATACCGTTTTCTACCTACTCGGAAAGATCTACGCATTTCTAAACTTATTTTCATAAAACTAGGTCGTTTGGGTTCCGAAAAGACAGCGACCAGATTTTCCACGAATTTGCAAACATTTGTTTTCCTTCTTGTAAAAAAGCTCATTTGAAAAGATGAATATTTCAAGTATTTTGTAAACTTTTTGAAAGGTAATGACTCATAACAAATGTATGAAGTAAATGAAGTTGTCTCAACTTATGAAAAGTAAGACTTTGAACTTGAGATTTTATTGAAATATTCATTTTATTTTTGAAAGATCTTAAGTTATTGGAGACGAATATTCTTTTTCTAAATTTAATCTCTTGTAATTACTTTAATTTCCTAAAGTGTGGTTTTATTTTCTAAACTTGGATTCAAAAGTAGTAAAATGACATTTTTATTTCTTGTAATGATTCCAAAAGAATTTCTACTTCTTGATGAAAGATAAGTTTTCATAAAACCTTTTGTTATGTAAAAAAATCATTCCCATGCATGTTCATGGGTTTTTAAGAAATCCATTTCCATATTTATTTCTTTAGAAAGAATCTTTTAATTCAAGAAAACACTTTCTCATTTATTTTGTCGAGACAAAAACATTATGTTCATGCATGAATATGAATCATAAGCTATAGAAAATAAAGTAAAATATAACTTGAAAGCTTAAGTAAATAATAAAGTAAATCAAGTATTGGGACCTTAGCTTCATCAAGGTACCCCGGGACTAGAAAAGACTAGTCCCGAAAAGAAAAGAAAGATAAATTGTTTTGATTTGATGAGGACAAGTCTAAGACTAGAATGACTAGTTTTAAAATCAACTTGAAATAAATCGCGATAAAGTAAATAAATTGCATGAAAGATAATAAATTGCAAGATAATGACTTATATGCTCTAAATAGTATATAGCCATAGATATATTAGTATAGAATAACATAAAGGAACATAAAGAGATTGATATTATGAACAAAAACAAAGTATGAACTTATTGTTGCTTCTTAACCTTTATGGTTTTAGAAAACACACACTAAGTTCATACTAATAAATGAACATGTGGATTTCTTGAAGGCATATTACCTAAAAGAAAAGAAGAAGAAGGAGCTCCTGTAGAAGACTTCTTGGAGAGAATTCTTGAGAGAATTTAAGAGAGATTTTTGGTATAGTAACTTTAGAGAAGAAGTGGTGGAAAAGTGAAGGTATGATGGGGTCTTTATAGGAAAATGTGGGAGATAATTTGTGTTAATTAAATAATTGAAAAATAAAACAATTTGAGGCATTATAGGGGGCGGCGCTACTTCATGCATAAGAGGGGGAAAATTTATTTTTTTTTGTTATTTTGTTAATTAAAAGTAAAAAATGAAAGATGTGAATTGTATTGGAAATGAAAATGTGTAAGAAATAGGTGTATGTGTTAAGATAGGTTGTAAGAAAAAGTAGAGATAGATGAATAGTGTAAATAGTAGAAAATAGTGTAATGTAAAAGTAGACATGACAATTAAATGCCGGTAGTAAGAAAATACACGTATAAAAGCGATATCTGGTATTTCTAGCTACCGAAAAATTACAAAATTGATATTTTTGGAAATCTCATATTTTTACGAGTCTAACGGTATATTCGGAATATTTTTCCTATTCCGGGCTTCCGGACACGTTTTTCAAGAACTATGTCCGATCTGGTTCAAAGGACACTCGAATTTTGAAAAACTGGTATTTTTATAAAACCTATAGCTCTTACGAACTATTACAACTAATTTTCCCAACTTCGTTTTCTAGGGCTTGAGAGAACGGCAATGCCGGACTTAAGCGGTTACAGTAAACTAGGGTTTGGTTGACTCTGGGAAATCCGGTTGACTTCCGATTAGGGTTTAAACTATAATTCGGATCCAAAAATTTCGGGGATTTACAGTCTGATTTAGGCTCTTATTGTTTGTTGATAAATTATAGATATAAACATCTTTTTAAATTTTTTTCTGATAAATTATTTATAAAAAAATTAAATATAAATAAAAAAATTAACAGTTCTTATTAAAAGATCAAATAAATCAATTATAGATAAAATATAAATATAAATTAGACATATTTACATTTTTTTTTTTAAAACAGATACATATATAGATGAAAAATAAACCATCTAAACAAACCTTAATAACACTATCTATTGTTAGAGATAATAATCATGAAATCTATGATCCATTGTTAACTTCATGGGACCAGCCTAGCTGATTATCCAACCGTTTATACTGTGCTTAATCGTGATCGAATTATTAAAATAGTTAATATTATAATTATTAAATTTATTTTAATGGTTAGATGATTAACTAGACAGAATCACGTTGACGCCTATAAAGCTCTCATAGTATTATGGTTTGTCTTCATATATATAAAGATCAATAAAATTTTAAAATATGATATTGCAAAAATATAGAGCAGTATTAGAATTTACTTATTATTGTTGTTATATATCCAAAATTTAAAGTTATTTGTCTAAAATCTATATATAACTATGACCCATAATAGAAAATAAATATATATTTTTTAATATTTACCTATACTCCTAGTGCCACTATTTTATATATAAAAGTATTGATAAACACCATAACTACACATAATCCAAATTTAAAAAACACAAAACAAGAGACAATGAATTGTTTAACCTCCTAAACTTGATTGCAAATTTTTAGATCCTCTTTAAACGATGATTACAAAGAAAATTGAATTATAGAAGAACATTTTAGGGGCATGCTTTTGTTTAATGAACAACGTTAGAGTCCATAACCCTTGTTTTAAATTCCATTATTCTAGGTCTTCTTGGAATCATTCTAGATAGATATACTAGACTCTCTAAACCTTGAAAACTAGCACAAGAAATTATCGCCAAATCGTTAATGGACTTAAACCTCTAAATCCATTTTAAGTTTTTAATAAAAAAATAAAATCGAGCCAATAAATAAAATTGAATTAAGTTAGAGATTAAACTGAAGTTGAACTGGATTATTTTTATCGCCGATTAAAATTTAATATTGGATCGGACGAGTGAATCCGAATATAGCAAAACTAATTTTTAACCCTCCATCTATGCTTCATTAAAAAAAAAAAAAAAAAAAAAATCGTATGCTAAGATTATCTACGAGAAAGTCTCACGATAAAAGCATGTGAACAATGATATTTAAAATTATATTATTATTTAAACCAAAAATTATACGAACACAAAAAGCCAAAAGTCCTTTCATCCTATGCCAACGGTCTTGTATGACTCAGTAACCAAAGTATACTATTTATCTGTCCTCTTCGCGCCTGCCACCATGTGCTTATAAAACTACAAACAGACACCATATATATGTACGCAAGCCAGGTTCAAGGAACACCAAACTAAAACATCCTAAAAATGGCCATGCCCCGAAATGACCGTGAAGAACATGAAGAGTTGCCATCTTCTTCTTTATCTTCATCTTCATTTCCTCTTTATGGGGACATTTTAGAGCTCACCCTCTCTTATGTCCCACTCATCCATCTCCTTCCGGCATCCCACGTTTCAAAATCCTGGAACCAAGCAGTCATCTCTTCTCTCCACAACCTTAATCCAAGCAAACCATGGCTGCTACTCCATACCCAGGCCACGCGCTCTCCATACTCCATCTCAACACGTGCCTACGACCTCGCTCCCGTGTGTGGATGGACCTCCACCACAAACCCTCCACCACCGCCGCCCGCACGACCTCCACCGCTCTCCGATCATCCAACCTTCTCTTCACCCTCTCACCTTCTAAATTCTCCTTCTCCTTCGACAACCTTAAGATAACATGGCACCACGCGGATCCTCCGTTTATATGGCGCGCGGACCCTATCGTGGCACGCGTCGGCCACAACGTAGTCGTGGCAGGCGGAGCATGCGACTTCGATGACGACCCTTTATCTGTCGAGATTTACGACCTCAGGAGCGGCGCGTGGAGCGCGTGCGATTTCATGCCAGATCTACTCAAGGACTGTTCAGCTTCTAGGACTCTTTCCGTAGCCGTGGGCAATGGTGTTATGCACGTGGTTGAAAGAGCGTCGGGTGTGACGTACACGTTTGACCCCGAAACCAAGACGTGGGACGGACCATGCAAATTGCGCCCGGTTCAGGGGGTGCACGACTCGGTGATTGGCTTTGTCGACGATCGGGATCATCTGGGTGTAATGGGATATAAACCGGATCACGTGAAACGCGTGAGATTGTGGGAATTAGTGGAAGCAGGCAGTGAAGATTCGAGTTTTCCGAGTTTTAAGGAGATCGGAGAGATGCCGGAAGAGTTTATGAAGAAGTTGATTGGAGAAGAGAAGGATTCTGGTAGTAGTGAGATGCTGAATATGTGTTGGGAGGGCCGTATGTTGTACATATATAATGCTATGAAGACGACAAGTACAGTTTGGTGTGAGATGAGTGATGGGAAGTGTGCGTGGGGTAGTGTAGAGAACGTTGCGGTGGAGGGAGGGAGCGGTGACGGAGCCAGGGTGGTGTTTTCATGCGCCAAAGTGAGTCTGGATGAACTGCACGGCAACGCCGCCAATGGGAATGTAGATTTGTAGCGAAAGAGTGAGGGGGCTCGATTGATCCCGCCGGGATGAACCGAGCCGATCGGTTAAAATGTTATTGAAAATCCTTTTAACTTATGTAAATATATGTATTTTTTTTTTTTTTTTTGGCCATTGTATATATGCATGTTAATACCCTCTAAACTCTTCTATCTATTATTATCTTTTATCTATTAATATTAAATGAATATAGAATATAATCTATTAGTGTAAAAAAACATAATGATAATTTCATTATTTTATACTGCTCTCTCTCTCTCTTTTCTCTATAACAATAAAAATTATTTACACTTTCATAGTAAAACTTCAATATTTATTTTTTTTTAACTTTTTTTCACATGCATAGTATGGTGAATCGCCTACTAGTTATTATAATGGAAAAGATCATTTAATAGAATATTATTATTAAGATAATTTTATAGTTGTATCATGTTCTTATATTTAATTGTAATGGCAACTATCAAATACTTAATGTATTAATTATATATTAATTTTAATAGTCTAATAATTAATTAGATAGTCTTTTCATGAGACAATAAAAATTTCTTAGTGTTAATACCATTAAACTATAATATAATGGGCTCTTTGAACTTTAATTTAAGCATGATTTTTTAATTAAAAAAAGGAAAAAGTAAAAATCCTTTTTGTAATAACTTTCAAAATTTAAATAAAGTAATTGTGAATTAAAAAAGGCATGCTTTTTAATCAATATCGGTATCCAAACTGAAATTTAAAACGTCATTTACAACTTTTTTTTTAATTAATATTATTTGGAATATCAGTTGGGCTGAGTAGTTAGTATAGATTGGTGTGCGCGTGAGGGGTGCATTTCAGCTTATTGACTATAGGCTGGCGTGCAATTCTTTATGGGGCGTTGAATCGAAACTTAAAGAAGCAGCCGCTGTACCAGATTGACGACAAATTTTTATATTATGTGTTGTACATATATATATAAGTAGTAAATATATATGAAATATGTTTAGATATATAGTAGCTAGAGTTTGCAAAATATGGATAATAATTTTATTGAAATTTATCTTTTTTATCGTATATTATAATATGATTAATATTTAGGTAGCATTTGATTATAAGAATTCAACATGACAAGAGGAACTGTGCCTATAGTATAAGAAATACTAGACAATACAATTATCTTATACTATGTTTGATTAGCATGACACTAAACAATATTAGATAATATTCTTATTAATAGATTTTATTTTATTTAGTTTAATATTTTTGTAACATGAAATATAAAGGATAAAAGTTTTAAATTTTATCCAGTTTTAAATACTTTTTGTAAATCAAACATGATATAATGATTTTTGTTTAATTTAATACCATATAAAACTGTACAACCAAATATACTATCTTAGATATATGGCTTAGTAGAAAAATATTTGTTATCCGACAAATGTTGTCCTTACTCTGTATGAATCAATAGATATTTGATATATATTAAATAAATTTAAAAAATAAAATATTCTAAAATAGAATAAATAGCTATCATTGTTATATGCATATGTGTCATATTATTATTACTTGGATGCTGATTAGCCTATGATATGAATGAAATTATTTCTTTTGTGATACTCCTATGTTGACCTTTTAGCAGCGCGCGCAGGTTCGGTGGCCTATGTTTAATCCGTTGGTCCATCCAAAGACCCGGCAATTACATGACGTCATCCGAAATATTATGATGTCAATATGATATATGGTGGATACATATGTCAGGTCTATTGAATACGAAATCAACAAATGTTGAAAGATGTTAACCATCTATCAGGCAGTAGATTGAGGGAAAACTCTGGAATCAATATATATCATACCAAAAGATGCAAAGGCACTTTTCAATCCGAGTGCTAGTTCGGTCTCAAAGTCCATTTTGGAAATGGTCAATTGTTGTGGTAGATATTGAGAAGTAGTCAGGTGAGTGGAATTGGTGTGTTTATTTTTGTTTTACTTTTCAATGCAGTAGAAAAGCCTATATGTAATTACTATTTTTGTATTTATGAAAAGGTTATAGTACAATTGTCAATTATATAATCCATAATATTGATATTGTATTTAAAATAAGGAAGAAGATTAAAATGAAACAAAATTTTGGTATTCACCATAATCACGGGTGTGATCTCTATTGTCGTAATGATAATTTTGTTTCAACGGTTAATTTTTTAATAATTACAACTTTTGATCAATTTCTTAAAGAGCTTTATGTATTTGGGTTGCATTGATTCATGATAATGGTTCATGTTAATTAATAACTAACCAACTTGAAATCCAAACAATGCAATCCATGTCCAAACAATATGACTCTTAGAGAAAGTTGTAATGGTTAGAATATCTAATCATTATAAATATAATATGTTGTAATTGGTAATGTTTTATATGATCAGAATTCTTCTCTTTATTTCTCTCTTTTGTTAATAATATTATACACATATATCTTAAATATATTTAAGTGTGGTTTGATACTTGAAAATTTGCTATTCAAGTATCAAGATTTAGTTATATCCTTGGGGGATTCCGCAACTTAACTCTCATAGCAAACTTTGTGTGAGAGGCGTAAATTCTCTAAGGAAAGCGATATCATTCGTGTCTCTAAGTCATTGTTATTCTCTAAATTTGTTTCATTAGAAATTCTTTCCTAACAATCTTAGAGAATTTGCGATGGATAGTGAAACAAATGCTATTCTTAGAGTCATGAACCAAGGTTTTGTCAAACTAGATCGATTTGATTAAACAAATTTCAACCGTTGGAAGGATAAGACGTTATTCTTATTATCTGTGTTGAATATAGCCTATGTGCTTGATCCTAACATTCAACCTATTCAAGATCTGAATGAAGATGCAAATTTGGAAGAGAAGGCAAAGTTTGAGGAAGCAAAAAAGAAAAAGAGTGGATGATGAATTTACATGTAGACGTCATATCCTTAATACATTGTCAAACAATTTATATGACCTTTATATGACAATTAATCTCCGGTGAAAATTTACAAAGCACTAGAAGAAAAATACAATATTGAAAGATAAGGTACGGATAATTTTCTTATGTTAAAATATTTTGAATTTAGCATGATTGATAACGTCTCTATATTAGATCAAGTTCATGAGTTGCAAGTTCTTATCAATCAACTACGTGACTTGCATGTAGTTATTCTTAAATCTCTTCAAGTGGGGGCAATTTTATCAAAATTACTCCCTAGTTGGAATTATTATAGGAAAAACTACTTCATATGGCTAAGGATTTCGCAATTGCAAAAATTCTTAGGCATATACACATAGAGGAAGAAACTCGAAAGCATGATACAATGAATTTTCAAAATAATTCTAAAGTGAACTATATGAAAGATGGTAAAAGTAAGAATTCCAAAAGGAAAAGAAAAAAAAAAAGCAAACCAAATGAAAAGAAAAGGTTTCGCAAATGCTATAATTGCAATAAGAAAGGGAATTATGCTAAAGAATGCTAATTCCCAAAGAAAGCCAAGAAAGAAGTTACATCACTTGCTGCAAACTCAGTGGAAGATCAAGATTTTATTGCCATGGTGACAAATGAATTCAAACTCTTACATGTTGGAACGATCACTGAATTGAACATGGCAACAACAACCAAATTTAGAGAATGGTGGCTTGATTCAGGAGCAACAGTTCATGTATGCAATGAGCGAAATCAATTCAAAGATTTCAAAATTGTGAAAGACCGTGAAGTTCTAATGGGAAATGGCAATTCGGCAAGTGTACAAGGAATTGGAAGTGTAGATCTCTATTTTATATGTACCAGATATGAAAAAAGATTCTAATTTCTGTAGGTTTGCTATGTAAGAAAGGATTCAAAGTTGTAATTGAGTCGGACAAATTTGTACTCATGAAATGGGATCTTTATGTAGGGAAGGGATATGTCTGTGATGGAATGTTTAAATTAAGTATTGAAATGAATAAAGTGAATGATTCTGTTTATTTTGTTGACTCTTGTAATTTATGGCATGCTAGATTGAGACATGTTAATTTGCAAACCATGAAATATATGAATAGAAACGGTTATGTAAAATTAAATGACATGGATAACACGAATAAGAGTGAAATTTGTATTTAAGCCAAAATTACCAAGAAATCTTATCCTTATGTAGAAAGAAATACTCATGTTTTTTATTTAATTCATAGTGATATATATGAGTTAAATGGACATTTAACTAGAGGAGGAAAAATATATTTTATAACATTCATTGATGATTGTTCAAGATTTACTTATGTATATTTACTAAAGCAAAAAGATGAAGCATTTGAATCTTTCAAACGTTGTAAAGTTGAAGTAGAAAATATACATAATAAAATAATCAAATGTTACGTAATGATAGATAGAGGAGGTGAATACTTTTCAAATAAATTTCATAAATTTTGTGAAGATAATGGAATTGTGCATCAATGCACTACTCCTTATACACTTCAACAAAATGGATTAGCGGAACGTAAAAATCTAACATTAGTAGACATGATTAATTCGCTAATCATTAATGCCAAATTGCCTTTTAATTTATGGGGAGAAGCCTTGTTAACTTCATGTCATAGTTTGAATAGAATTCCATCTCGATCTTTAGATTTCGCTCCATATGAAAAATGGAAAGGAAGAAAACCAATGGTTGAATATTTTAAAGTGTGGGAGTGTATTGCCTACTTTAGGATTTTTTTATCCAAAAAGGATAAAATTAGGTTCTAGAGCCTTAAAAGAATTTTTGTAGGCTATGCACAAAATTCTAAAGGATATAAAATATTAGATTTGGAATCCAACATAATAATTGAAATTAGGGATGTAGAATTCCTAGAAAGGAAAATTCCGTGGTGATCAAATTGACAATGAAATCACACAACAAGATACTAATACAAGAAACTCTGTTGAAAAGAATAGTGTGGAAACCAAGGAAGAATCTACAAAGGAGCCTAGAAGAACTAAAAGGTTAAGGAAAAGTAAAAGTTTAGATCTTGGATTTAGTGATTCTCAAGCTCTTTGTTTTTTAATACAAGGAAATAGAGATTCCGTATTTTGTAAAATTCATGTTGTACTTAGTGTAGATACTGCTCCCAAAACGTATCAAGAAGCTATGACTTCGCGTGATGCGGTTTTATAGAAAGAGGTAATAAATGATGAAATGGATTCCTTATTATCTAATAATACTTGGGTTTTAGTTGATTTACCTCAAGGATCTTAGGCAATTGGATGTAAGTGGGCATTTAGACGAAAATATAATTTAGATGGTTCTTTGTAAACTTTTAAAGCAAGATTAGTAGCAAAAGGTTTTAAGCAATGAGAGGGAACTGATTATTTTGATACTTATGCTCCTGTTGCAAGAATGACATCCATTAGAGTGTTGTTGGCCATTGCCTCCATTTGTAAATTATGTGCATCAAATGGATGTCAAAATGTCTTTTCTAAATGGTGACCTTGAAGAAAAAGTATATATGGAACAACCAGAAGGCTTTGTGCTTCCCAGAAATGAAAAGAAAGTTTGTAAATTAATTAGATCATTGTATGGACTTAAACAAGCTCCAAACCAATGGAATGAAAAATTTGATAGTGTAGTCTTGACAAATGGTTTTGTTCATAATAGTGCCGATAATTGCATTTATTCAAATTTACAAATGAATATGGTGTTATTATTTGTTTGTATGTTGATGATTTGTTGTTGTTTGGAACCAAAATGATTGGAATAAACGAGACCAAGAAATATCTTACTTCACAATTTAAAATGAAATATTTGAATGAAGTAGATACAATATTGGGAATTAAGATATTGAAACAAAATAAGAATATTGTGTTGACACAATCACATTACTTTGAAAAGGTTCTCGAAAAGTTTAAATACTTAGTAAAGAAAAAATATACAACTCTTTATGATCCTCACATTAAATCACAAAAGAATATTAGAAGAGCAATAGCACAGTTAAAATATGCTAGTGCTATATGGAGTTTGATGTATGCATCACATTGCACCAGACCTAATATTTCATATGTTGTGTGCAAGTTGTCAAGATTTACAAGTAATCCTAGTACTGAACATTGGAAGGCTATATCCATAATATTTAGTTATTTGAAGAAAACTGTAAAACTTGGATTAGTCTATGGTAACTTTCCAACTATACTAGAAGGTTATTCAGATGCAAGCTGGATAACAAATGCAATTGATAGAAGTTCAACTTTTGGATGGATATTTACCATAGGAGGAGGAGCCATAAGGTGGGCTTAAAAAAAACAAACGTGCATAACTCACTCAGCAATCGAAGTTGAGTTTATAGCACTTGCTGCAGCAGAAAGAGAAGCGGAATGGTTTAGAAATTTACTTATGGAAATAAAGTTGTGGCTACAACCATTGTCAGCCATTTCAATCTTCTACGATAGCGAAGCAACTATGTCTCAAGCCTACAGTAAAATTTATAATAAAGTCTAGACACATAGGGTTGAGACATGAATATTTAAGAGAATTTATAAGGGGTGGAATTATAACCATTACCTATGTTAAGATTAATGATAACTTGGCAAATCCTTTGACAAAAGGATTATCTAGAGATCATGTAAAAATGAGTGTTGCTAAGATGAGTCTTAAACTCGTATAGTTGGAAATGATGAGAACCCTATCTTATTCTAGCACATCATTAGTTTCAAGGTTCAAAGGGTAAAAACAAGTCATGACAAACTGAGTGTATTATAAATACAATAAGTTAAAAGAGGATGAGATGTAGTAAACATTTCTTAATGGATAGATATTATATCTAAATCAGTCTGTTTGATGTATTTCATCTATTTGAACATAGAAGTGGTGTTGCTCCTAACAAAAGCTTAAAGAGTTTGCTTTTGTAAATGTTTATGAAACCAGGATGAGCACATGGCCTTTACCGTGCTATCATAAATCCACTATTTGAATGTGAACATATTTATGTGTATGAAATCTCCGGATGTGACACATAGCGTGGAAGTTCAAAGCAAAAGCCACTTATCACCCTGTTGCGACTTTGAGAATTCATACTAATGAATAATTCAAATCTAACGATACTCTTTTTTAAGCATAAACATGGAGGTATTTGTGTGTATACATAATCGACAATCTAGTAGGGGATTATAGTTATAGATTATCAATTATATAATCCATAATGTGGATATTGTACTTAAAATAAGGAAAAAGATTAAAATGAAATAAAATTTTGGTATTCACCACAATCACAAGTGTGATCTCTATTATCGTAATGATAATTTTGTTTCAACGGTTAATTTTTTAATAGTTGCAACTTTTGATCAATTTCTTAAAGAGTTTTATGTATTTTGGTTGCATTGATTCATGATAATGGTTCATGTTAATTAATAACTAACTAACTTGAAATCCAAACGGTGCAACCCATGTCCAAACAATATGACTCTAAGAGAAAGTTGTAATGGTTAGAATATCCAATCATTATAAATATAATGTGTTGCAATTGGTAATGTTTTGTATGATCAAAATTCTTCTCTTTATTTCTCTCTTTTGTTAACAATATTATACACATATATCTCAAATATATTTAAGTGTGGTTTGATACTTAAAAATTTGCTATTCAAGTATCAAGACTTAGTTGTATCCTGGGAGAATACCGCAACATAACTCTCATAGCAAACTTTGTGAAAAGGCGTAAATTCTCGAAGGAAAGCGATATCATTCGTGCCTCTAAGTCATTTTTATTCTCCAAATTTGTTTCATTAAAAATTCTTTCCTAACAACAATCATAAATACATTATCTCGATTCCTTGTTAGGTAAATATGGATTCATAAATTTTCTAGATATGATTTTACCTTTCTAACTTTTAAAAAATAGAGAATGACCTTCAAAAGCATCCTCTCCAAATTCATCATCAAATGAAGCATAAACAACAAATATATAAGTTTTAGTAAGGTTTGAAATGTGATTTAACCAAAATTCAAGCGATGTAGCTACAATCTATCCACAAATCAATGGTTTTGGATGTGATTAAACCAAAGTTCAAGTTGTGTAATTATAATTTTCCCACATATCAATGTTAGGTTATGTTAATGGATGTTTTTAATCATGTACTTTGCAAGTTTAGTCTAATCCATCTAAGGCTTAAGTCGACCAAAGGCCTATGTTCTGACCATAAGGTTGCAAGCAGATCTCCCACTAGCCTACTGTCTTATTTACTCAGTTGGCTAATCTACTAAGTCTTCACAAGCCTCATCATTAAGAAATTAAGGACTTGCCTTAATGGCTTAACAGCCGCTACTTTAGTAATTACCACGATCTCCATGATATCATGATAAAATACTCTCTCTCCCACCATCAGAACCTTTACCTCTATAAATACCCCATCTTGGGCCTTGTAGAATGAGAGATGACACCCAACAAATACTCTAGTACACTTGGTAACATTCACTATTTTACACCTCCTATTCTTTTTCACCCTCATGCGCACATTAACTTAACCATTAGATTAGTCATAGTCGACAATCCTCGGTGCCCTTTGATTGTATATTATTTTACAGGTCACATTCCATAGGGACAATCCTCAATAATCTCTACTGACAAATTACGTTGGGATTAGGTTCTAACTCATGATACTAAGTAAGGTGTGAATTAATCATATTAAGCCACATATTATTGAGCTTATAATCAAACACAACTCTAAAAGTTTCAAGTTTCTAACTGAGTCTAAAATTTCTAACTTAAGCTTAACTTAAAATGTTATTTAAAAACTTAAATTCAACTTGATTAAACTCATTTAAATTAGATTGTATAAATAAATTTTTAATTTATATTATTTTAATTAAATTAAAATTAGAGATAAAATATGTTAAAATTCACTTGAACTCAATTAACTTATAAACTTAATTTCAAGCCAAATATATCCAAGTTCAATGGGACTCAATATGGTAAGCCTAAATAGATATATAAATGAAAATCATATGCTATACTTTTTTTTTTTGGGGGGAAAAATCTCGAAAATTATAACATAGAATGAAATTGAGAGTCAAAAAAGTGAACCCTCATACCTTAGATCAAAGTGAATAAGAATAATAATTAAAGGGAGAACAATGACTAGCAAGGCCGATACTGAATTAGTAGTAGAGGATGACAAGGAAAATAGGGAGATGCATAAGCGGAGATTAGAGAAAAGATTGAAGTAACATATTAGTAGAATATATAATTAAACTATAAATATAAAAAATTTTAACCTCAAATGCATTTGTGGATCAGACTCAAACATGTACACTCATATATATATATATATACATTTGTAAATGGATCAAACAAATCTAACCTATTTATAAATCATGCTAAATTTTATATACACTAACTTGAGCTTTCTAAGTCCTACTTCCACCACACCGTTAATGTCCAGATTGAATTAGCAAACAAGGCGCAGTCAACAAATGCAATCTTTTTATCCAAAGCCCGATAAAGCAAGCCCATCATCGTCTAGCCCATTGCCATCGGTGAAAAGCAAAAATAAGGCTGAAGTTTTTATTTTGGGCCAAGACTGAAGGTCTCAAATGAAAAACATCACATGCAGCCCAAATTCACACACATATTCACTACACGGAAAAATATCTATATGCACACTATATTGACAAAGGCCTACGCCTACATGCACGCCCAGGGAAACAAAAGCTTAGGCCTTCTGAATTTTACTTTATTTATTTTCTCGCACGGACTGTAGCTTACTCTTTTTCTTTTTCTTTTTCTTTTTCATTTGAAACGCAAAGCACATTCTGGATCTGAGGAAATAAAAGTTTTTTCTTAAGTCGTCCTCCCCCAAAAGAAACGTTAATTTTAATATCTCAAGTTTACATTTTCTTATAATTAGTTATCTAAATAAAGTTGATTGAAGTACCATAAATAATTTTAGAAAAATTACAAATATTGAATTTAAACTTTTAACCTCAAATGGTTATTCAAAAGAATAAATAAAATTTAGACACCAAATATTTAAATTTGTCATTTTTTTTTATAATTATCTTTCCTATTTGAAGAAATCATTCAGCTACTACTAGCATTGACTAACATGACATAATAACATAATATGGGACACGACATAAAACGATTAAAAACATTGTTATAGTGGGAGAACTCAAGATATCACATGAGACAACACATTATGTTTTCAATTGTCACTATTATCATATGACCTAATTATTTGTGATCAATAGTTAATTTCCTGTAATATAACACTGATGGGAATTGGAAATGATATAGAAACTCAAAAAAAAAAAAAAAAAAAAAAGGAAAGAGAGAGAGAGAGAGAGAGAGAGAGAAGAAATGGCAAGGTTTCCCAAATGAAACAAATTCGAACACAGAGCTGTGCTCCTCCCACGTATGAAGTATTTTCTTTTCCTCTTATTTTCACAGTAATGTTGTTTCTTCTTGTTTGTTGTTCTTCTATTTAGTATGCACTACATATTTTTTGTGGGATTAGAGTCTGGTTTGATGGACTAATTGCATTTTGATACTTTAATATGTTTTGTTTTAATTACTTTAGTGTTTTAAAATCCAATTATTTTATAGTTTGCGAGGTTGTTGGATGGTCACTAACTTATTCCTAAAGTTTAATATAAAAAAATCTAAAAAGAGAATTGATGGTTTGAATGAGGTCTAATCTAACTTTGCTATAGGCATTGGGTCACTTTGGATTAAAATCTTGAATTACGCATTTATGTATTATTATTGGTTATTAAGACAAAGACATACGTGGGATAATTGGATTTGTAAGAAGAATTTTGTTACTAGCTAATTTTGGATCCCAAAACATGCAACCATGTGTGAAGAATTGGTTTTGTTATAATTTTAAGTCCATGTTTTCCAAAAGTCTCTTTTTCATTCCATTATGAAAGCACTTCATTCCTCGGAATGGAGGTAGAATTTCAAATGCCTATATATGCAAGGGATACTAGTATAACTAATTAATTATAAATAGGCATATATAAATAAACTAAAGCAAGAAAGAGTAAGAGAATGAGAATATAAATTATAGATATAGGGACGGTCTGCCTCATGTATTAATTATCTCTATTAAAGCTATCAGCTTAAACGCTGGGAATCCACTAAAATTAATTTAAGATGGAGTACAGTGAATTTTTGTAGTGACCCTGCTCTTAAAATCACAACTATATGCTTTGTCAATTGGTGTATAAATCATGGCTCTCCTTAATCTAACCAGAGATACACCTCTGCCAAAGCTATTAGCTTCTTAAAGTAATGATTAGAGTGAAAATGTTTACAACATGACCTCATTTCAACAAAACTCGGCCAAAAAAAAAAAAAAAAAAGAACAAAACAAAACTCTGTCAAAAAAGTACCTAGATTAGTAAACAAACAACAAAACTTTTCTATTCGAAAATTTCTAAGCTCGCATCTTAAAAAGTTTCCTCTTCACAATCACAATTGTTGACTTATATCTAATAAGTCATTTACACTATCAATTTATAGAATATATATATATTTTTTATCTTTTAATTGATAAATTCCTATAAATCTGTGCTATTATTATGTAATTGTTATTTTTCACCTTCTAAGATCATTAAAGGAAGAAAGCAAGTGATTTGAATAAGGATTGGAGCAGAAAATAAGAATATATGAAGACAGAATCCAACCGCACCTCCAAGGAACGAATCGAGGGCAAGAATACAAGACAAAAGTCCAAACTGCGCCCTAAATCACACCTATGGTTCTGATCATGATACAAGCTGAAACAAATCACGCTTCACATGAATCGAACACGGCTTCTACTGCAGCCAACTTTTGAGGCCGTGATTCTGACCATGAAAAGTGACCTTGTCCTAAAAAAACGCTCGTTAAAATTTATACAAAGTTTGTTATAAGAAATTTATTATAATGAATAAAATCTTCATAATTTTTATACCTGATGCATATGAATAAACATGCACAGACGTTGTAATAGTATTGTATCATATGTAATAGATTTCTGATATAAAATAAAGTAGAGTGAGAGTTTTTACCAAAAAAACTTTTCGTTTGCGAGAAATTCAAGTTTTCTAGGTAAATCCATTTTGACTTAACCCTTTTTTTTTTTGGTCAGATTTTGTGCTTAATCAGTTACATTTACCTTTATTTCATATTTTTCCTCCTAAATTTGTGTTTAACGTTCATATCCATAGAGAAATAATTATTTTAACTTAGGGTTTGTGATCCAAGACCGAATTCATGTGATTTCAATGTGTTTTAATTGAATATTATTTGGGTACTTGTGATTAGTAGCTCAAATCTTAATTCATGAGTTTATGTGAGTGCATCATATAGATTCATGTTTGATTTCAACTAAATAGATTGATAAATCATTCATTTGAATAGATCTAAGCTGCTAATGAAGTTGCTCATTATCACCTAGAGATAGGGATGATGAAACTTTTTTAACTTGATTTTAAATTCATTAAAATGGGTTTTAATCAAAGGATTCTTAATTTTTATACGGGTCTAGGTTGCTAATAACTTGTGAATAGATTCTAATAGTTTAATCTAGATCTATAGTTGTTGACCTTAAAAAAGGCTTTAACTTACCTTAGTGAATCCAACAGCATAAGTATACTCAGCAAACAACTCGTTAAGTTTTTAAGAAATCAGATGATAAGGACATGGTAAAGTAAATCCTAAGCTCATTCTTGTTTAACAAACTTATCTTATAAAGTTTACCTTGAAAAGTAGTATATAATTAGGATTAACTGTAGTTTAGTCTATGTTTTTCTTATATCATGCTCTGATGATTTTTCTTTGGCTAGATAATGGACTAAAAGTGAGTAAGATAGATGCTAACATTCCCTAATGAATACGACTTGATATTTTCTATGCTACTTCAGTAGATGTGTTTGGCTATGTTGGTAGTTGTGACCAAAGTTGAACAAAACTTATTAATATTTTTATAAATTTTTACAAAACAACTTTGTATCTACTGAGTCGATTTTCCCAAATGACTAACTAGTATTCTTCATATTAAAAACTTTATCCATGCTTTTGTAGAATGTAAGATTCTAGTTTTAATCATTAAGCACGTATCAGGTGGATCACCTACCTTACACATCACTTCAAATTATTAAAAAGGAGATAACACTTGTTGGGAAGATTTATAGAAGAAGGATCAGGTTGTCACAATGTCTTAAATGTATAAATGATAAGTAAGGGAGCTTCAGTAGACTTTACATGTCAATCTTGCAAATCTTGAGCAATTGAAGTTGTAATTATTTAAGTTGCCTTGTGAGAAGAGCTTCTATATCAAAAGTTATATGTTTTCTCTCTCCAGAAGTTAGAAATAAGAAGAATAACTATATATAGTTATGAACACTTACGAGAGGATGACATCTGTGAGATTATGTTAGTGATGGATAGATAAGATGAAGCAAACTCAATTCATATTTATCCTGAATAAGCTTCCCATGATTGAAGTCTATAGCCATCATCCTACGTATATAAGCTTACTAAGAAAGGTTAGATGTGGATGCATTAGTTCAACTATTCCAAGCCTACTAAGTCAAATCTCCTCAAATGATCCTAATAAAAAAGTTGGTCTTGTTTTGCTTATTAGAGAGTTACCTAGCCCACAATAATAATAATAATAATAATAGCCCCTTTGCAACTTGAAAAGAAAGTCTAATTTATACTTAAGTTTTTGAATTTATCCAAAGAAATAAGTTTTCTTCTCTTAACTACGTCATTTTATAGTTTTTGAATTAATTTGATTCCATTAGTTAAAAATCATTTTGATTGAAAAATGAAAATTGAAACAAACCAAAGCAAAAACTAAGAATTGTATATAGGATATATCAAAATTGACAAAACAAAGATTTCTTGAAGGTAATTTTGCAGCCTATCGTAGAAGCTAATAAAAGGTTTTTCAAAAAGAACTCTTGCTTCCACATTACACTTTAGATAAATCTTCAAATAATTGGAAGTCCAATTAGTATTTTTCATCTAGCAAACATGTTGGCCAAAGTTTATATTGTTCCAAATAAAAAAAGGGGTCAATTACAAAAACCCTATCAGTGTTATAGCTCATTTACAAATATGTGATCCATGTTAA
This sequence comes from Combretum micranthum, assembly GCA_024138025.1. NCBI lineage: Eukaryota > Viridiplantae > Streptophyta > Magnoliopsida > Myrtales > Combretaceae > Combretum > Combretum micranthum. Next base: position 557,199 of record JAMXBD010000686.1, on the reverse strand, counting down.
TTTTTTTTTTTTTTAACAAATAGACAACTTGAGTTTAATTTAAAAGTGTCGATATTATTTTATAATTTTAGAATGATACAAGTTAATATCTTATCGGTCTTAACAAAAATAATTTTACATTTTTTTAATTTTTGGTTTTTTAAAATTGATTTTTTAGACGAATAAACACCAACATATTTTTCTTAAATAGTATTTAATAATATTAAAACTTTTGCATAAAACTCAAGTAATCTATTTATCAAAATAATTATAATAATACAGGTCATGTGTTTACAAATAGAGAAAAAAAACAAGTAAATTGTTTGTAATTAACCCTAAAAAAGAAGAAGAAGAAGAAGATTGATGCTTGCAAAAACTTCAGCCTTAAGCAAAACTTAGATCAAATGAGATTTTTTTGATTTTGCCCAAACAAATTACACTACAATAATTCAAAATGGAATTTAAGGTATCTTCTAGAATTAAATTAAGAAAAATAACTTAACGCTTTATTTTTAAAAAAGGATAATTATTTATAGGGATAAGAAAAAAGCCAACCAAACCAAACTAATAAATAAACCGAGTCAAGCCAAACTGAAATATGGTTTTTAGAGCAGTATGGTTTAAAAAATTTTCAATCCAAACAAATCTATTGGTTTAAAGGAGTAGACTAAACCAATTTGTAAATCTGAATCAAGTCATTTTAGAAAATACCATAATATCTTACTTATAATTATAAATTTTCTTATGGTAATTGATTAAAGGCCATATGTTTCTCATAGTTTTGTTATAATAATCATTATTTGATGAATATTGGTTAACATTAACTTTTTTTTTAATTATTCTTCATATAAAGATATAACCTCTCGTTGTTGATTTAATGTTATTTGTTGTTAGTCTTTTCAACTTAGTGGAGTATAGGCTTTTTTGTTTATTTAGTTACAACTCTTATTATATATTAAATAGTTATAGGATGTAATTTCTTGGTAGACAATTAAAATGGCTATGTAGAGGGTTATGAATTATATTTGTTTGTATTTGTGAGTAAACACACTTTGTTAGTAGATGATTGGATAATTTTATGAACAAATATAGATTATGAATCTGATGGCTTTATGAATTACTTTATTTTGATTCGTAATTTGAGCTTGACTGAGCAATCTTTGTCTTTTTCTTTTTTTTTTTCTTTTTCAAATACACTAATCTTTTTTTCTCTTAAAAGTTTATAACAACTGAATTATGTATATAATTATACACATATACTTCCATGTTCTTTTACAGTAGTGGTGTTAATTATCTTCATATCCATATTAATGAAATGATTATAACTAAGTTTTTTTTTTTTGTTTATAATTACAATTTTAACTAAATCCATAATCTAAACCAAATTAAATCATCATTTAAGGTTTGGTTTGTGATCGTAAAAAAAATCAAATTAATCTATGCCAACTGCTAATTGTTTAAATAAGTTGTCATGAAGACAATACTTAATTATTTCCTCATTCTTGAATATTACCCAAGCATACTTAGTTGGTAGAATTGGAGCCTTCTAATTAACTACTACCACATACTCATAATTTCTTCTTTCAGCCCATAACTCACAAGTTAGACACATCATGGGCTTCATTAGAAACCAAGATACTAACACTAGTAAATAAAATTAAGTGACTTGAATAAATGTAAAATATTGTAAATAAATTTTTACAACTCAATAGTGAAGTGGTTTTAAAATGGGTCCTTGTGAGGCTAATAATACTTCAACTAATCATTTCTAACGTATACTAGATACATATGTGATTCATAGAGGATAACGTTATGTCCCACATGTTTAGTTCATTTATCTGTTTACTTCATGGATTTCAATTACTATAATTAGTTTAGATTTATTTTAGTTTAATTATAATAGTAAAAAGTTCACCATTCAATCACATATTTAAAAGTGTAGTGTTTTTACATCAATTGTGAGAGTAATCTCACCAATCACTACACTCTCACTCACAATTCTGCAAATTTAAGAGTAAAAAGATAAATGAAGAATTGATACTCTTGTTGTATAGCAAATGAAATCTCAAAAATTAGCTTTTAGTATTGACTAACAACTTGTATTATAAGCTATCAAGAATTCTAGATGTTATGCACAAAATCTATGGATGATCTCTACTTTATATTCTCTTAAACAACTATAATTTTTATAAAAGATCTATACCATCTTAACATGCTTCAGACTGTTTTCGGGTTCCTATATCTTCTCAACTTTCCATTCATTAAGTGGTCAAAAACCTTAAAAGATAGTTCGAACTCTTTGTTAAGTATTGCAATTGTTCATATTTTCGTTTCTAAGCGCGTATGACAACTTTCAAAGCATTTTGGAAACTTAATCATGTACAACCTTTTGATCATTAAGTAGTTTGAACTATTTCACAAGTAGTTTCAAGCTACTAAATTCATTATGTATAAGAATCATTAGACTATGCACTAGTCAAAATCCTTAGGGTTTGTTCAAACCACTAGACATGTAAATCAATCACCACACTTAAAAACATTAAAGTCCAATTTCACTTGATATTGGTTGATCAAATCTATTCATAAATATCAAAATACTCTTAATTTCACCATTTTAATTTTATTACTTGAATCATATTTCGTGATAATTTTTTACAATTATAAATATTTACTAATAAAAGATTATGGACCAGAACTTATTTATTTAAATTCATATTTTTTTTTTGCATTAATATTAATTAAGAAACTTAGGGTTTAGCAAAAAACAGTGTTGTATAGCCATATTTTAGTGTCATAGTCTTTATAAGTACAACATGGTACTTACTAGTTATATTATTATATAGTTACTTAATCACTGAATACTTACTAGCTTTATTATTGTATATAACTCAATGCACTAGTCGGTGATATATCATGCTCTTTTTAAAAATATGAAATGATATTTATGCCATTCATGTATCTAATATAGTTTGTATTACTACAAAGAGTTTTACTAAAGAGAAGGGGACTAAATAGGATATGTTCTATAAATGAATTTATATATAGAAGGAAAACTAAAATGTTATCTATATATGTGTGTGTGTGCTTGTGTATATGTTTTTATACACATATATATAATATGTGATTCTTTTGCTTATGATGCTAAAAACTAAAGTGTGTGTAGGAAAAAAAAATGAAGAGTGTCATTGGTGTTAAATAGACTAAACAATAATAAAAGAGAGAACGACAGTAATTGGTAAGATTAGTGAAGAAACAATACTAGTGGGTATTAAGAGAGAGAAGCATGTGGAGGCAAAAACTGGTGAAGATATTAAGAGTATAGGGGTGTTGGTGTCAATGATCAATTACATGCAATGATTGTAAATAGCGATCTTAAAGATTGTTTCATTCAATTGTATAGAGGTACGATAGAAAAATATGTGAGAGAAGCAATATGTAAAATCCATGTCTCATGATGCACATGTAATATTAGTAGACTTAGTAGTTTCTTGACTTATTCTTTACCATGTAGTTGTATGATCTTTTTTGGAATTTTAATGGAGTTCAACGTTTGCCTCTAATCTTGCAAAATGCAAAATGTGTAGCAAATTATAGAATTAGCCTCTAATTTATATATTTTGAAGGTTAATTTCAATCACTGGATCAACTTGAGATGGAGAGCTAACATTTAATGTTATTGGCAATAATTGGATTGATGGGATGATTCAACAACTAAAATGCATCTCTTCTATTTCTTTTGGACTAACTTATGGACTCTTAAAGGAGGGCTTAGATAAAGGTATGATTAAGTTCAATGGCTCATGATATATAAAAAGAAACCAACTTCCTTTGTAATAAAGCTTATCAATGAAATAAAACTCATATTAGCCGACTTAACTCTTTTTGAAATAGAGTGAAGCCCATACAACTAAGTGAGGCTGAAAGGGATTGGTACTTTTCAACAAGTAACAATTGCCATATAATCACACATAATGCATATGTATATGTTACATCAAATGCGAGTTAATAAATCTAATACAACATGCAGTTATCATATGCATCATCAATTAGTTATTTATAATATATTAACCAAAAAAAAAGGAAAATACAATTAGAACATAACATAAGTGATAGGCATAATTATTCATGTTTTTCTTAGTATATTAAGTGCAATTTAGTGCTTATTTAGAAAATTTATTCAAGAATTGGTACTTTATTACTACATATATTCATTTAAGGTGATTTTGGAACAAGTCAACAGCAATTATTTGGTTTGGATCAAAGAATCAAGTCAATTTTGGATGATCACGCACGTTACAAAAGAGAAATAAGACTCAGAAACCATAACGGGCATGATCATGGGCATTATGAAGGATAACTTGAAGATCAGTGATGATCATTAGATCTATCACGCTTGTGATCAGATGAAGCAATGAGGATCAATAGTTATCACGAGATTGATTACGGGCGTGATCGTTTGGTGATGAAGAAAGAAAATCCAATTACATGTGCATTACGGGCATTATGGGGGAAGATCCTATTAATCAGAGACGATCATACCCTTCATCACCACCATGATGAAGGGTATGATCGACCTTATTTAGTTATTTTTAAAGATTCAAACCGATGTTTCTTGGGACACATACATGAAACTTTTCATAGGAGGGGTATGTCTAAAGGGCATTCTTTTGGAAGTATAAATACCTTACACCCCTTAGGAAAAATCATCATGATTCATACACATCAGTTCGTTTTGGATCGTGTCAATTAGATGGTAATCTTTGTAGAGAGAGAAAGTGAGTAGTAAGAAATTCTACTGTACTCAAGTGTTGTATTTTGTAATTTCCCCCAAGAACTCAAGAGAGAAGACGGGAATTCGTCATTTGTATTGTTGTAAATACTTTATATTGTAGTAATCCAAAAAGAGGTTTTCTTCTATCATCTTTTCTATGAGTATTCTATTTATATTTTTGCATTTTTGTCTATGTTATTGTTGTTTCAAAGTAGTGAATTAAGGCTTGTAACATCATATTAGCATGAATAGGTGCTTGAACTTGTTAATCTCTTGATAATTATTAGTTTTTAGTGAATCAAATAAATAGATCTAAGGCTAGTGTAGTGCACGACAATAACTTAGGACATATATCAATAGAATATGTCAAGAGACAATCCTATCAAATAGATCTAATCAACTAGAACGACTTATTCTTGATGATAGAGATATTATTAGGAAAGTCGTTGCATTTTCATGGGATTCGATAACTTATTATGATATTAATGTGGTCTTAATTGGTTGTTAATTTAGGAGAGATTCTAATAGACACTATTAAGATTAAGAGTAATTAATTTTGAAAAGAATACTTACAAATTAGTAATTTCCTGTAGATAATTATTATTAGGATAAACGCTTGATGACTCATGTTGATAGTTAGCTTATTGTGAAGTGATATCATGTTGTTATTGTCTTAATTGTTATGTTGATATGTTGTAATTGTAGATTAGTGCAGTTTAGCTATTAGAACTAGACTCATTTGACTAAATTCAATCAATTATTCGAACAGCTAGATAATAGGAATATTAATAAAGTACTAGTGTTTGAATTGTTCCCTAAGGAGATGACCCTATACTCTACTCCATAACACTAAAACCATAGGTACACTTACTTATAAAGATTGAGTTAAAGTACAAGATTAGGTTTATAAATTTTAAGACTCTCTAATTAGAGGTGATCAAGTTTTTGACATTGTTGCCAGGGAATGACATCATTAAGAAAATCGAAATTCCTATGCATCTAACTTTGGTTTTTGTTTGCTTTATTGTTTTGAAAGTTTGTGCTAATATTAAATCCACTTGTTGTTTTTGCAAGTTATGAGCCAAAGTAGCATTCCTGAACCTACTGACTTCGATCCTAAAATCGAGAGAACGATTAGAAAGAATTTTAGAAAGATAAGATAAATTATTGAAAGGTTACATCCCCATATCAAAAGAGAGAAATCATAATCTTCAAAGATGGAAGATGTAGTTGGAGACCCTATAGCTCCTACTAGTGCACCGAACTAAAATGGTGGAGTTGAACAAGTTCCACCTCTAAATATGAACCTACCATTACCTAAAGGGAATGGGAATGAAGTGACCCATAGGAATGAGCCAGGAGTCAATCTGCTTATGGCTCAAAAGACAATGATAGATTATTGTCGGCCCAACTTGGATGGGACTAGTAGCAGCATTGCTTGGTCGAGAGTGTAAGTAAACAATTTTGAGATAAAACCGAGTGTTATTCAGATGATCTAGTAGTGCATCCAGTTTGACAGGTTCAATGACGAAGATCTGAATACCCATTTGCAACAATTTTTGGAAATTTGAGTCACTTAAGTATTGCATCCAAATGATTGAAGATATGGCCAGCAACCATTATCAGTGGTCATCAACAAAGGTTACAGAGAAAAGGCCAGCGGGAAAATATGAGTTGTATGCCAATTTCACCTCGGCACATAAGGTAGAGCTATTGGCAAGGAAGCTTGATAGTCTAACCATGGGTCAAAACAAAGCCTTAGCAGTGGTGGAATCTGATCTAGCAAGTTCTCGGAGGTTAATTAAGTAGAGCAAGTTGACTACATGGGAACCTAATCAGACCAGGAATGACCCTTTTAGCAATAATAATCCAGGTTGGAGGAACCACCCCAACTTTACATGAAGCAACAACATTGGTCACGGCTCTAACATGCAGCCTCCTGGATTGTAGAAACAATTTCCTCCTCAAAACAAACCGGTTTCATTGGAAGAGATGCTGACCTAGTATATAAAGTCTTTAGAAGCACGTCATCAAGCAATTGAAGCAACTATCAGGAATCATGAGGCATCTATAGATAATATGGAACACCAAATTGGTCAGATAGCCAAGATGATATCTGAGAGGACTTACTGATCGCTACTAGGAAATATCAAGCCAAACCCCAATGGGCAAGTGAAAGCTCTTAGTGGCTAAATCAATTACTTAAGACAATCATTACATCAAACTAGTGACATTAAACAAGCCTATATCCTTGTTTTGTGCATTTTGTGATTGCCAGTTGATATATAGTTTTATGTATTATTATAGATGTTTTATTAGTTACTATGTTAAGTTGTGAGTTATAATTTTGTTTTATTAATATATATACATATATATAAGGAGTAATTATAGTGAACTCTGTTATAGCATGTTAATTGGATAATATACACAAATATTTATTTATTTACAATATATATATGTAAATAAAAAAAAAACAGGACTTTTATCATTGGCGTTTTGAGTAGGAAAATTTCATTTACCTACTGATCACGCCTATTACCATTTATCAAGAGTGAAGTAAGGCCACCATAGTGCCTGTGACAGAGTTGGACGCTCAAGGAATTCACTCCTGAGACCATCATGAGGTGAGCAATGGGTGTGATGGGAGCCTTGGAAGTAGAAAACAAAGACAGAGGCCATAACGGCCTCAATAATGCCCATAATGGCCGAAAGATTGAAGATCAGAGATGATCATAGGCTTGGTAATGCCTGTGATCGACAGGTAAATCATAAACTTTTTTGAGCTCAGTAGTTATCGCATTCTTAGTAAAGGCTGTGATAAGCACACCGACCAACCCATATAAATAGATTTCTTGCTCTCTCTTTCTCCTCACTTTTTTGTTATCACTCCCTTAGTCACACTCTACTCTTCCTTAATCATAACCAATCCTCACAATCCCTTTAATCTCTCACACATACACTTCATCCAACACTTGCATCAGACTCTAAGGTATGATTCTTCAACACTCTTTGTTTATTATGCTCAAATTTCTCATGTTCAAGTAAGAATTTTATTTTAGGGTTTTACTCAAGTTGTGATGTGTATTTATGATTCTAGTTCTATTTATTAAATATGGGGTAAGCTTATGCCTTGAGTTTGAATTGCATACTATTATCAATTTCATTTACTATTCTCATGTAACCTAGTTGGATCTAATAATAAACACATTACGTCAAATTGGGGGTTTCTAAATTCTTCACATGTCCTTGTTAATTAGTGATGTTACTATTTAAAATCTTTACAATGATCTTGATTTGCTTAACATGCATGTTTGGATGTAATGCTTATGTCCAACGTTGGATTTTAGAGAATATATTGTTATTATTTTGAAGGTTGGTCATACTAATTTAGGTAATAATCTTGTTGGAATAGGAATGTTCCTTGATAATGACTAACTTTTTAGCTGCTTTAAATTCAGATAATTGGCATAATGTTGAAATTGTAAATAACGAATGAATACGTGTATTAGTGGTTGTATGTTGAAATTGTGAGGATGCCAATGTGCACATGCTGACCTAAGGATGTTTACTAGAATCAAAACTACGCTATGATATCTTTAATACTTACTATCTCACTCCTTTGATGGTCTATTGTAGATGGAACCCAAGATCAAAAAAACCCAAAGAAACAAGCGTGTTTAAAGTTCATGAACCATCCTTCTCGATCTTATAACGTGGAAGTTCCAATGGCTCCATCAATGCATTGGTGGGTCTCAGTGAAGAGCACGAACATAACTACTTAGAGTTTGTACAAAGGAAAACCATCAAGACAAACTCAGTGGTGGATTGGTTTAGGCTTGGTAAGTATGGCTTAGTGCATGCTATGAGGAGGTTATTGACTGATGAGGAATAGCTAAAATTTTTAGCTTTAACGGTAAAGGCCTATAGGGAGACCACACTAGCTTTTATAGCTTCCCATTCGTTGAAATACGAATACATCAAAAACAAGTTGTACAATGAAGTCACCTTCTTTGCTTTTGGCAAATACCATACATATAGTATGGAGAAGTTTGTATCTGTTATGGGATTGTATACAAGAGTAGAATTGGAGGGTCCAACATTTAGGGAGCTACCGGTCTCACTAATTAGAGAAGTTATACACGATAAATTTTGGGATGAGATCTCAACTGGAGGCACATTCAGACCCTACCACTCGAAGGCATCAACTATGACAAACAATAGTGCCATGTTATTTCATTATATGCCAGTGGGGGATCATGACATCCTCCCTTTATACAATATTATTCAAGGATATAGTGTGAATGTGGGCATTCTAATGGCATTTGGATTTAAGCACCAAACTTTCACTAAAACCACTAGTGCACCTAGGGGCAATGATAACTAAGATCTTGAAGATTCTAAAACTCTGGCCCAAAAATAATGCACCAATAGATATAGCAGCAGAATCTGAGCCATTGCCTAACCCGCCTTTCACTTACTAGCAAGTGGAGCAAGTGTTTGATCCTAACATTTATGTGGAGGCCCCTGGAGCAGAATCTCATCTACCTCTTCAACCAGCTTCTCGATAGGGAATTTAGCTAAACTAAAAAAGTATGCGGCTGAGATTAAAGAAAATTAGAAGACAATTATGAAATTTCTAAAAAACATGGCTAAACACATTAGAATTACAATTCAATCATGTTTTCGGGTTCGCCTACTGATGAAGATCGTCACTAGCCATCCACCTCCATTCCACCTCCGGCTTTAGAGAGACAGGAACATCATGATGCTGATGAGGAGGAGGGAATAAAAATGAGACTGAGGGGCAGTTACAGTACAAGTAAGAAAGTTAGAGGTCATCTTCTAAGTAGCAGCAGGTTGCTCCTCCAACAAAAGACAAAAGAAGTCCAAGATCTAAAGCCGATGGTAGTGATGATGATGAGAATGAAGATGAAGATAGTGCTAGTGGTGGGGGAAGAGGAACCAATTGAAGATCAAGGAGACCAAGATGATGTGAGATGATGGAGGACGATGAGGAAAAGAACTGATCAAATTTTTCTTTGCTTTTTATTTTGTTTTCTTTTAGGATAATCTGAGAGCTTATGTCTATTGGTGTAATTATTTTGGAGACTCTTAATTGTTATTGGTGTTGACCGGTTTGGTTTTTTGTCTTTTTATGTTTTTTTATTATTGCTCGCACTTTACTGGTTGTCTATCTTTGATGGGTGTATAACTAAATAGTAGTGTGATCAATGGATGCTTCGCGCTACAAATTTGCCAAGGGAGTTCTTTTTTACTTTAGCTCCTTCATTTTATTTTCCTTTCCCATCTGATCTATTAATAGGTGCTAAAACATTAAGGACAATGTCTCTAATAAGTGTGGGAAAGAGAGCATGCTTGGCATGCTAGCTTAAGTTATCTGAGATGAATAGTGATAATGAATGCCTTTCAAATTAATCTGTAAATGAAGCAAGCTGTTTTGGTATGGTGCTAATTAAATTTTTTACTTTAATTGAATTTCGTACAAGTGCTGGAGTAATGAATGTAATTGCATTTAAGATGCTCATGTTTAAATTTTTTACTTTAATTGAATTTTGTACAAGTGCTGGAATAATTAATGTTATTTCATTTAAGATGCTCATGAGTGTGTAACATTTCTGAGGCTATGTTTACAATGGTAAATCATAATGGGATAGTTTTACTCACTATTTAATATAGGATTCTTCATTTTAGTAGCATACGACTATAAGTTCAAGGTGTTCAGTGGTATACTCTCAAAACTCACTAATACTATTAATTGACATGAAAAGAATATTTGAATTGAATTTACCATTAGTGTAAAGTTCAAATGATACTTATCATTTGATGATCTCTCTAAACTTATTGTTTTTCTTCTAAAAAAATGCTTAAGTTGGAGCGATGGAGGTTCGATGCGGTCCCTTCTAAACTTGGTCACCTAAGGTCGTCTGGCCTGGGATTGATTGACCAAGGATATCACTTTAAAAACAAAGTGTTCGATGAGTCTTATAACTCGAATGAGTAAGCCCGAGATACGTCGTTTTTAAGGGAACAACATCTGTTAACTTGAGTGATGAGCTCACGATTATCGGTTGAAAGTTCATTACATGGGTTATAGGATTCTAAAAAAAATCAAAATTAAAGAAAGATGAGGGAGAGAAAGTGAAGGGGTAGGTTGATGTCCATGCTTTTGCTAAGGGATTTAACTTAAGGTTAAGTGGTTGTGAATAAATTGAAAATAAATAGTGTAAGAAAGGGAGTACATGAATATTCCTTGCTTTTACTTGTGGTTATGTATTTACTTTTATATTGAAAATCTAACTTAAATAGTGAGATTAAAGGCTAACTTACTATGATTAACCTTGATACTCTAGCTTAAGGAATGAAACACTTAAGAGTAGATAATATGAAATCCTTCAATTCTAGCAGTAAAAGAGGTAGCACCATGATTATCTTATGTTTTTAAAGTCTTTTTATCAGCTTCTTACTTGAAGACAAGCAAGGCTTAAGTGTGGGGAAGTTTCTTAGGCATAAATTATTCATGATTTCCTTAGTATATTAAGTGCAATTTAGTGCTTATTTAGAAAATTTATTCAAGAAGTGGTACTTTATCACTATATATATTCATTTCAAGTGATTTTGGAATAAGTCAATAGTAATTATTTACTTTGGAACAAAGGATCAAGTCAATCTTGGATGATCATGCCCATTACAAAGGAGAAATGGGACTCAGAAACCATAACAGGCATGATCATAGGCATTATGAGGGATAACTTGAAGGTTAGTGATGATATTTGGATCTATCAAGCCCATGATCAGACAAAGTAATGAAGATTAGTAGCCATCATGGGATCGATCATGGGCATGATCGTTTATTGATGAAGAAAGAAAATCCAATTACCTCTGCATCACGGGCATGTGGGAGAAGATTTTTTTGGTCAAAACAATCAATAACCTTAAACCCAATTTCACTATAATAGGAAATTTGTAAATCCATTATTTTATCAAAACAATTTACTAAAAACAAAATCAACATGCTTGGCCACAAAATCAAGCTTTCAACCTCGACAGGTCTACCTCCTTAGAGTGTAGAAATAAACGTTTACCTCATTAGGTGCTCAGCCCTAGAGCGGTATATCACAAATTCCTCCCAAGATTCGAGTATTTCACCTCATTAGGTCAACTTAGAGCACTGCATCACACATTCCTCCGAAGAATCGAGCATTTCACTTCGTTAGGTGCTCTGCCTTAGAGCACAAAATTGAACTTTTACCTTATTGGGTTCCTTAGCCTTAAAGCATAGAATTGGGTGTATAAACTAATTGTACAAAATAAAAATTTTTAACAAAAACAATATAATCAATCAAAATCCAAAATTTTAATAAAAAGAGTACAATCATTTTCAAGATACCTGGCATTTGTAAAAAAATGACCTATATGTTTAAACATTTTCACAAATATCTTTATAAAAAGTCATAATCAATAAGGAGAAATTAATTGGCTATATATTCATTAATCTATTTTAATCGCTAAGCTTACAAGCAGAAAGCAACAAGCAACAAACAATCTTGCATAATCCTTAATATCTTATTGTAAAATTTGAATTTATGTTACTCATCATGTTATTTTATTTCTAGTCTTATAATTATTAATTCATCTTTTATTACTATTATAAGTTATTGGAATTATAAGTTATTGGAATAGGTGATTTAATTTCTCACTTTCAATCTATGTGTTTATTCAATTAAATTATAATTGAAATAATAAAATTAAGACTTATTTGTTTTTGGTTATTTTCTTTCATATTGTAGTAAAATGAAGCTTACTAGAGTGAATTGTGAAAGCAATAAAGACTTGTATTCATATTACTGGAGAGACCAGCTACAATATATTTACTTTAAATTTCTATTTTATTTGGTCCATAATTATGTTACTTTTCTTTTTAATTCCTACTTCTTTAATCAACTTTCCTTATAAGCTACTTGCTATATACACACATACATATATATATATATATATAATATTCTAGATTCATTTGCTGATCTATATCTTACTTAAATAGTTAAATTTATATATTACTTGTCTTTTTGTTAATATACACATGTTTATATCTTTAGGATAATATCATGGTTTGCACATCAATTTTAGCCTTTTTGCAATTATACACCTAAAGTTTTGCCTTATATTTTGTATACCTAATTAGATGTTTACTTATTACATTTTTTACCTCGTCTATTTCTACTTTTTATTGATGATGTGAATTTTTGGGTTATGTGGCAAGATGACTTGGTATCTATATAAAGTAGAACATTATAAGTATCGCATTGTGATTGGTTGCTTATGATGACAAAGTTAACAAAAGTTAATAGAAAAAGATGAGATATAAATGGTAGCAACTAAATATCTAATTATCTGAATAGATTGACAATTAAAAATCTAAGGTGTATAATTACAAAAAGACATAAAGCTGAGCTGTAAACTACGACATTTATCTTTATATCTTTATACTTGATTCTTAACTTTTCTTCATAAATCTAACAATATATCTCCATGGCAAGGTCACTATAACTGGTCAATCATGTGGAACTAGCATGCTAATAAACCTGAGAAGAGTCTGGCAATGATGACACATGTATCGATATCGTGGATAGAAGTGTGGGAGGAGAAGACGCAAACATGGTTTCTTAAGCACATGAGTATGACAAAAGATCAAATCAAATAAACTCGATCATTCTTGACTTATTCTTTGCTAAGTGTAGGCTTTAATCTTTCTTGGAAGCATTTGGCTAGAGTTTCCAAGTTACTCACCACTGTTGGATCTCTTCCATGGATCCAATGATAGAAATCCATCTCGTCTTTTCTATACATAGGCATAAGCTTTAGATGTGGGTTTGGAAGACAGTGAGAGCTTTTATAATATAAAAGAAGCTCATTTTCCTATTAAAATAACCAATCTTTAATATAAAATACTCTTAAGCTTATTTTATTTCATATAAGCCCTATTTTAGTCAAATAAAACTCAAATTATCCTAAAAAAGATCTTTTTTGGAGTCTATTTTAATATATAAGAAAGCTGAATAAGGGAGAGCGAAATAAACTGGATCAATGATTCTTTTTACGAGACTACCAAAACCGAGTCTTCCAGACCATGCCACTAACCAAAAATACCAATTTTAAGCATTAAATTGAGATATAAGCTTAAATACCAAAATAACCTTTTAAAATACTTAACAAAAAAATCTTCATTTATTGGAACTTCAATAGTCCTGTTAACCATCTAGTCAATCATTTAACCATTAAAATAAATAGAGTAAATTATACAAGGGTCTATTTAGATTTCCTTATTTTCATCCGAATCTTATTTGTACACATGTTTTATATATATATCTTCTTTATATTTCATCTGTTTGATCTATTTATGATTTAAAATGTTTGTTTTTCATTTATATATGCTCTTGACAAACATATTGGTTAAAAACGATAAATATAAGATGCAAAATGACCACTGTAAGATGAATCAAACAGATCCTAAGTATTTTAGTAATATGTTCACAGTTAGATATGAATTTAAGCTGCTACATAACCAATGGGAGTAATCCTAGCAGCAAACGTGATAAAACCATATAATTTTTCCTCCATATATTATAACCGATAGTTTGGTATATATGTTTTTAATAAATCATGGCCTAGCCACATTTATTTTCTATATTAACTAGTCACAGTTTCTAATAATAAATTCCTTTATTTATATATCCTTCCACTAGATGTTTGATGTTGTTCTTATAATAACTCACCGTTTAATAACAACTTTACTTTACATCATCATCATCATCATTATTTAGTAGCATCTATTTTAATAATCAATATATATGTATATAATTTTTATGCTTCTTCATGCCATATATGTATTCTTTTATTAAATATTATTTACTCTCCTTTATTAAGTTAATGATAAAAAGATTATTATTTTCATGCCCTGAAACTGGGTCAAGATATGTCCAGTCGCTATGTATAACATTTATGTATTATGCGTTAAGGTTAATCTAATTTATATTTTATTGTGATTGTTGCTATAAATTTTGAAATCTTTAAACTAGTTTTTGAAAACAACTAAAATTTGCAGCGAAAAAAATACATTTCTCAAAACGATTTTTGAATAGGTTACTTCCATGAGCAGACCTTTACATATAAGAAGATCCATACTATCAGGTGTTTCAAAATAAAGAGTATCGAGCATCTCATCATAAAACCATGGGCACACAGTTAGGCCCTTGCCAAAATACATGTATCATAATAAAATTTGATATTTTAGGATACAAATAATGACCCAATGATCTTAGTCAATCCATTAATCAAGTAACTCCTCAAGAGTCCGTACCGCAACCCATGCAATAATAAGTATCATCATCAAAATCATCAACACCTGGAAAAAAAAAAAAAGAATGAGTCGAAGCCTAGTACGATAGTAGTACAAGCACACATGAAATGTGCACACATGTTTATTCTAAATGCAATACAACAACCAACAATTTATATCTTTAAATTAAAGTATAGTAAACAATGGTGGAGCACTCACAATCTGATAACACGTTGGGAACTCAGGAGTCTTGAGTAGCAACAACTACTAAGGGGGTTAATATAGACAGTTCGAGTATCCATATCTCCTATATGAGTATTTAGTAAATAGCCTTATCTAGGGATCACAATCATTACTCATCTTTATCCATACTAGTTCATTATGATTAAACAGAGTAACAGAGCCCATATATTAAACTACTTAATACAACTTCTCTCCAATATGAATAAGCGTTACCCTGATACTGTTCCCTCTATCAGCTACCCACCGAGCTATTAATAACCATCTTTCCAATGTTAATAATAGGGGTTAGCCTAAGCGCCTGACTACCATGTTGGCACCACCTAGCAAGGTTGTTGCCTTTTGAACCAGGTTAAACAATCACGCAGAAGCAGCAAGCAATTATTAAGGTCCTCTTTAGGTATTAATTCATTTAGGATGTCCATCTTAATAAGCAGCACACTAGATATCTCCCTGGTATGGGTCAAGTCCAAACCAGGACTTGACCTGTTGGGTTCGGGTCCAAAAAATATGGACCCGGTGGGTCCTACGGGTCTAACCCACATTTAAAAAAAAAAATCCATAAGCCAAAATTTCTTTTCTTTTCTGTACTTTGAATAAATAGAAGATAGACCAGAAGATACTTCAGAAGGTAAAGCAGAAGGTAGACTCATAACAAATATTTGATCAGGAGATTAATTTATATAATTATTTAAATCAATTATATCAAACTCATTTTTCTAGCAAATATATATTTGAAACAACATATTTCTCTTATTATTCATGGTCTATGATATTATAATTATATTATGTCTAAGCCAAATTACAAGTTAATGGGGTCTTATAAGTGTTTACTACTTAGATTAATTGCTAAATATAAATTGTTGGTATCTAAAGATTTTACTAAGCCAATATTAGTTAATAAATCTATATTAGCTCAATTTAGCCAAGTTGGATGGAAATCAATCAAGTTCATTTTATATTTAACTTAATCTACTAACCTATTTTATAGTAATTAGGTCCTTAAAATGGTAATTTCAATAACAGATCCCATAATCAATCTAATAAACTTTTATTAAGTAAAAAAACTCATTTAAAATATAAATACTCTATTTATATCATTGATAATCAATTTTTATCTCTAGATGTGCTAAGGAATCCAAGCTAGTTTCTTATTATGTTTATACTATCTTATAATACCACATTTATATTAAATAATTTCCTAATATCAAAATAATTAATTATCCATCTTAAAATTCATATTTTAATATGTGAACACATTATTTACATTTATTTTGTATTTATTTGATTAGAATTAATTTACCTTAAATTCCAATATTTCATTTCCTATAAAAAACTAATATGCACCTTCATTTTAATAAATCGGTTCGCTATCTTAATCATTGGTTCTTGAGCTAAATTTTTTATGTAAACTACTTAACACACATATCAACATGTTTCTAAGTTTCAATTAGCCTAAGCCAATTAGTTAACTAGGGTTTTAATTTCGATTACATTTAATTTGGTTGAATCAGGGGACAACACCGATGACCGATCAGTTCAATCAAAATTGAGGATGCTCCTTACTAGTTCTTGTCCGGCTCTTTATATCATATCAAATTAGACTTCTTAAGCTTTCAAAATTTTATAATTTTATCCAAAAAGGAGAAGAAAACGTCACCGGTTGATCCCTACATTCATGCCACCATTGCTGGCCAAAACATTGTTTTGCTATTTGTAATTTAATTTAAAAATAGTAAATATATTTCAAAAATCATGAAATTCTTCAGTTTACATATATAAATATTAAGATATTATTTTTGTAAATTTAGTTCAAAAATAAATTCGTTTAATATTTTACTTTAATTTTATATCTTAAGCTGTCCAGATTGCATATATATACATGTAAATTGGTTTTCCAACATATTAAAATCATCTAAAACATGTTTATTCTATATTATTGTATCTATTATATATATATAGTGTATATTTTACAAATTAAGTTACAAATCATAGCTCAAACCATCAATATCAACACTAATTTATTCAAATTTCCAGTACATATCAATGTAGCATACACATATATATTTCAAAAGAATTTTATATTTAATATATACCTATATTTATTTGATGATTTCATTTTAATAAAACATATCAATGCAACATATATCACATATATATTCGTACATGCATATATATAAACATGCAATAATTTTGAATACTTAAATTTCTAGCACACATGCCTATTCACATATGTATTTTGGTTTTCATGCTTATATATATTAATCAATAATTAAATCTAAGTTTATTTTTAGTAATTTACATGAATTTAAATATCATAAACATAATTAAACAAATTAGTTATAACTACTTACTTGAATTAGCAAAATCAACCAAATAGTCTTGTCTACTACTACCCACCACCACTCAAGATTTGATGAAGCTTCTTCAAGTTTATTTTCCTAACTTCAACCTTGTTTTTAATCTTCAATTTCACCTAGGATTTTAATTGAAATAGTTGTTAGATTATTGGGGATAAATGAGGAGATTAAGGAGTATAAACTTAGGTAAGACTTTACCATATGTGTGCTTGATTTATGGAAGGATTTTTGTGCATTTTTTAAGAGATTTTTTAGAGTGTTTTGAGAAAGAGTTTTGAGAGATGGGGCTGCTGAAAATGGAGGAAGGAATTAAGGTTTTTTAAGGCTTGTATTTATATTATTTCATGCCTTGTAATTATCTCTAGGGTTAGGGGCTTAGTCATTTTATTTGATTAATTTAGGGTCATTTTGGTCTTTTCTCATGGGTAGAATTCTTTATAATTGACTAAGGTTATTTTTGTCATTTCACTTCATGGAGTTCTCTAGAAATTTGGGAATTATTTGGTGTGTGATGGAGCATATTAATGCATGGTCTTATGGGCTTGAATGGATGGGCTTATGGGCTTTGATCCATGGGCTTAATTTTATGCAAATGGGCTTCTTGAATATGGACTTGGATTCATGTTAATGAGTTACGACTTTTAGATGATGGATTGGGCTTTAAGGTTATAGGCTTTGGCATTTACAAATTGGATTTAAAGAGTAAGAACCAAAGGTTTGCCAACTTGAATTAGAGATTAAATTTAGGAATTCTAATTAAAGAAAAAATTAAATTTCACTTGAATTTCGAAATATCGGGGTTTACGAATTGATATTTGAAAGCAAATATTTGGATTTAAATTTCTATGATTTAAGGAGTTGGAATTTTAGCTAAAGTGGCTAAATTGAATGTTAAGGGGTTTAGGCGATTGTACTGGATAAATTGAATTTAATTTGATAACTGGAAAATATTGGATAATTTGAATTTTTAAAAATAGGTAAGAGAATTTAAAAGTAGAGACTACTAAATTGAAAAAGAAATTTAGCTTAGGAATTTGATTAGTGAGAAATTGATATCTAGCTTGAATATAGGAATCTAGTGGTTTAGCAAAAATTTGGTGTAGACACCCAATTTTTGCTCAAATTTAGGGCTATAATTTATAATAAAAATTAGTGTTACATCAAGTTCATAAAAAATAAATAAAAAGTAAAAAAATAGAAAAGATAGGTAAAGTAATAAATAAAGTAAAAAATAAAAATAGAAAAGAAAGAAAAAATATAGGTAAACAAAAAGAAAAAAATAAGAATTTTTGAATAAAAAATAAAAAAATAATAAATAAATTAAATAATAATAATAATAATAATAATAATAATAATAATAATATAATAATAATAATAATAATAAAATGAAAATTTGAGCTTGGAATAATACATTTTTGTTGTGAATTGTTCATGAAGATAATTAAACAAATTTTCAAAAATTATTTTGTTTAATTTAAGTGAATTTTGAATGAGCCTTAAAGTTTAAATTTGTTGAACCTAACTAGGCACAGGCTAATGGCCTAATGGTTAAGACCACTGACCCAAACCCAAGCCCAAGTCACAGGTCATGGGTTCGAACCAGCTTGGAGGCATAAATTTTTGGCCTTTTGTCCTCATATTTTTTGGTTCGAAATCAACCCGACTCATCCACTTTGGATCATGATTTGAATGGATAATCTTTGTTCTTTTTCAAAATTGAGGATGGGGATTCAATGTCGGCATGGGATAAATTGGATTTGTATTAAATGTGTGCGAAAATCAAGCCTCGAACAGCCCCAATTTTTCAGTTGAAAATTGGGAAAAATTTTCAAAAATCTGGGAAAATTGAAGAATCGTCAATGGCGGCTGATCAAATTCAATGAATTTGAACGATTCAATTGATCCTATACAGAGATAGGATCGAATATTCGAGGATTTGATCATCAATTTCATCAGCTACGAACAAATCAAATTCCAATTTTCAAGTTAAATTTTTTACGAAAAATTGGGAAGTCATTAAATGCAATTCGTAACTGAAATCAAACCATGGATCTATAAATAGGAATGATCCATGAACAAAAGGCACACAACAATTGCAAGGATTACTGAGAGATTCAAAGCATTCGAAAATTTTCAAAGTTAGGGTTTAGAGAGATAAAATCACAAATTCGAAGTTTTTGGATCAAACTCGATCCAAATTGAGTGTTTAGAGACCTTTAGGAAGTTATTCTTAGTGATCTAGTGTTTTTAGATTGCTCAAAGGATCCAGATTTAAACTCTGCAAATTTTCGAATCTCAACCGTCGATAGCCACCAGCTCGAACCACCACCTGCGGCGGTTCTGGGTGGAAGCCACCACCTCCAGCAGCTGCGCCACCTCGAGACGCGTCGGGCCGACAAACCCAGGAGCCTCGAACACCCCCACAGGTGACCGACGAAGCCTTTGAAGGTCACGCCATCGTCTTCTTCGCCCGACCAAGGAGATCCAACCCGAAGTCCGGCCAAGATTCGAAGTCCAACCCGCCTCCGGTCAACGGTTAATGGTCAGCAGATTAGACGGCCCAGATTGAAAGTCAACAGATCAGACGGCTCTGATCAAATAATCAGATCGTGCGTTCCAGATCTGATCCGAACGATCCACCGGCCCAGGTGAGTTTGGATTATTTTATTATGTATTTATTATATATTTAATTAAGGAAAATAAAAAATAGAAAAAAATGCAATAAAAATTCATCAAAAATTCAGAAAATTTCAGAAAAATCTAGAAAAATTAGAATAATTATTTTTTTTTGTGTAAATTTATATGTTTTAGCAATTTGTGATATTTTTGAATATTTTGTGAATATGTATATGTACATAGTTTGTTTTAGAAATGTATATTTGATGCATGAGATATAATTTTAATGTGTTGTATTTGTAATATAACCTTGATGTGATGAATTTTGAATATGTTTTAGATATATGTGATATTAATTGAATTTTGAAAATAATAATAAAGTTTTCATCAAATTATTTTCATAAATTTGCTATGAAAATAATCCAAGTTTTCATCAAATTATTTTCATAAATTTGCTATGAAAATAATAATAAAGTTTTCATCAAATTATTTTCATAAATTTGCTATGAAAATAATAATAAATTTTTCATCAAATTATTTTCATAAATTTTCTATGAAAATAATCCAAGTTTTCATCAAATTATTTTCATAAATTAGCTATGAAAATAGTCACTCAAAAGTTTTCAATCAAAATATTTTTATATAGCATTAAATTAGCTATGAAAATATTCAATCAAGTTTAATCAAAATTGATTTTTCATGTAGCATTAAATTAGTCATGAATTATCATAAAATGATTTTAAAAAAAAATGATTTTGGACTTAGAAAAATTGTATTTTCATGAAATGAAAATCAATTAACTAGATCATAGGATTATTAAAAAATGGTTTCATAAAAATTCAAAATTTAATGAATTTAAAGTGAAAAGAGTTCAAAAATTAAAATTGATCAACAAACTAAGGTTCTTTTCAAAAAGAACTACGTTTTGTCTGATCTCGATTAACGAGTACGTAGGCACCTACGGGGAGACAATAAAAATGGAAAAAATGTTTTTGTTTTTAATATTGTGAATAATTATTTTGTAAATATAAGTTTTTTTGAAAAAAAAAAGTAAATATATTTGTTGATATTCATGTTCTAACAAAAATGAATAAAAAATAAAAATGAAGAAAAACACATAAAAAATAAAATGAACGATTTGACTTGTAAATATTTGTGTTATAATGTTTCACTTGAATTTTTGAGCATGAAAAGGATAAATTATAAATTTGAAATTCCAAAAGTGGTAACCAATTTGGTTTTAATAGGTTAGCCCCCGAATCCATGATATCTGGTTTTAAAACTTTGATTTTTCAAATCAAATTTTCGCAGACTAGTAGCTAAGTTAGGATCAACCGACCCATTGATCTTAGCTTTTATTTTTTCCCGATTTATATTGGGTGGCGACTCTAAATCATTTTCAAAAATTAAAATTTCTCTTAACCCCTAGTTGAGGATTCATGTTAAATGGGTTCGGGTTTAATGTGAATCGGGTTAGGAGAAATGAACCAAATAATGGAAAAATCCAGGCTTGACATTTGGATTTGAAGTTCTAGGAGTTAAGGTGTTGGAATATTTGTTAAAATAGGTAAATTGAGTATTTAGGGGTTTAGATGGTTAAACTTATGAAGTTTGGTTAGGTTCAATTGTTATGAATTAAGAATTTAGGTAATTCAACTTAAGAAATTGGTTTCAAATCGATAATTGAAAGGGATTGAGTAGCTTGGTATGTTAAAGATAGGAAATTGAAGTAATTTGATTGGTTAAAATGGGTATTTGTTATATTAAAATTTCTATTTTCTATTAAATCTATTTTCTAATTCAATTATATTAAATTTTATAATTATTTTGGGGGTTTCACTTACGCGATTAAGGTTTCTAGGTCCGATAGCTCAAATTAAAATATCATACTCAATAAGCCCAGGAAATTCTAATTTTCATGATTACGTATTCAGAATTTTTATTCAAACTCTAGTTTGGAAGATATTAATTAATTTTTATTTTTGTCGCCTATATTTTAAGCCAATGATCCATCTTTAAGCTATTGTTTACTATCTTGTAGACCCTAAAAATTAACCATCTTATATTACACTCGATATCTATAGTGGTACGTGTATAGTTAGTGAGTTTTTAACTCGTGTAAATTTAATTTAGATTAAGATTCAAAGTTACCCCTATTTTATACTAATTATTTATTAATATCTAATTAACCAAGCACAATTTTTTTTTTGCATATTTCAATTATATTTTTTATTTTGTTTATTATTTATCCTGTAAAATCATGTTTTGTCATTTTCAAATTGGTGGGCCAACTGCCAGCTTCGAGAGAGAAGCTTTTCTCACCCAGATGGCCCTCCCCTGTCGGGATAGGTCATAACTATTACTTCTTGGTTCAATTCATATGCATGCAAACTTTTTTTTTTTTTTTTAATGTACATTTAGACTTTTAGATTTAAAAAAAAAAAAAGCATTCAAACACTCTAAAAAAATTGACTATTAAAAAAAAAATTTATGTTTATACATAAATTTCTATCATAAAAATTTTACTAATTTTATTAGTAGAAATGACTTTTCTTACTAACTTTTTGTCACATAATTTTAATTTTTATGGATCAGTTTTCTTGTAGTGAGATTCTATTATTTTGTTCTTTGTAATTTTATGCGTTTATTGTCATTATTTTATTATTAAGCCAAACAGTATAAAATAGTGTTTAAATGATTTTCTTTGAAAGGTTTGTTGATCTAATTATGCAATTCATTGATATAACATTTAAATACATATAAAAATGAAAAAAAAAAAAAATTTACGATTTACGATTCATCAAATCTCTGTTATGCCATTTACCATTATATGATGAGATTAACAAGAAAGATTCCTTTCTATGACTTCTTTATGTGTGGTGGAAATTGCAAGTGTTCGTCAGCTCGTGTGACTGTGCGGGAAGGCTCCCTAACTGAAATGACGGTATCTTTGGATTATTAGATTTTTGTTTTTTATAATTTATATTTATATATTATCTATATTCGATCTATTTAATTTATTTATGAATAGAATCTTTTATTTTTTATTTTTATCAATTTTTTATAAATAATCTATTTAAAAATAATAAAAATAAAATATCAAAACCATTAAACACAACTAGCCAAACGGTCCTGTTAGTTTGCAATATAGTTATAACTAAATTGAAATATGTAAGACTCGATATTTCCTTTTTTTTTTCATGTCGAATCTATATTGCATGAAAAGTAATCTTCCCAAACGGCAAGGAAAAAAAAAAAAAAAAAAGGCAACCCAATGTTATATAGTAAGGCGGATACAATGTCAACTCAGTCACACAAAAAAATTATTTTAATAAAATGCAACAAACAATATTTGTAGAGTTATATTTGAATTATATAACGTTATAAAAATAGCACGAAGAATTCGTATTTCAGCTTGTGTGATTACCCCAAAGAATAGAATAGTAAGATCGGACTTTTAGTGCTAGACTCGCTATGTTTGAGATCTCATTTGGTTTTCTTCATCTCTTCTCACCTATATCTCTAAATTTTAAGCCCGATTCATAATATCTTAATTAATGTAGTCTTAAGTTTATAAAATCCCAATCTTAATTCCAATAGGGTTTCTTTTTAATCAAAACCTAGGGTTTAATTTTTATAACCGTTTTTTTTTAATTTACCTTTATTGTTTTAGGGTACTATCCACTATTGTTTATACAATCTTTATAACAAGGATGAATATTTATTGTCGTAAGATTAATGTTTCAATTGTATCTCCACCAGTTATAATATGACACTGTAGCACCTTACGTAACTTAACACAAAAATTGCTAATTAAAACTACAACATGTTTAATCACAAATGATTAAAAAAGTATTAAGATAGCAAAGACAAACAGCAAATATATATAATTCATCCTTATAACACTATCATATTCTTAAAACCCTTTCATCTTTACAAGATTCTTACTCTCTAATAATTTATATCAAATCTTCCATTTAGCAAGAGTTTTACCATTAATAATTCATATTCATGTGTTTCGTTTTTTCCTTTATTTTAGTTATAAATTTTTTTGTTCCCCCCTCCCCTTTCCAGCGAAATATCTAATCATTGGACCATGTGTAATGTGTGTACGATTGGTGGAGCCTGTTTTAATTTTGACAGACAATAAGTAAGCACAAATAAAAACAAAAATGATATAATTATAAGAAATGTTAGGCCACCTAATGAAGATAGAAAGCCAATTCAACGCATCAACCTCTAAGGAAGGACATGACATATGATGCAATTCATGTCGTATGGCCTACACTACTATAATTGTAAATTGTTTGTTTCTCAATTAGCATAACAAATTTTGGTAAGCATCAACATCTGTAATCCCAGATTAGTTAAAAATGACCACCATATATATGTATGTATGTATAAATTTTATATTTCGTCAAAATGCACTCGTGGAAAAACTACTTCGGAGGGAGTTGTACCAAATCCAACCAAGATTGCCTCAGGAACTACATCATAATTTCAGTCCAACTTAGATGCTTTTGCCTTGGACTTGCCGCTAGGGTCGTACGGGTGTAGGGTTAATGCAATGTTTGGGATGATGGAAGTGGAATGAATGGGATGGAAAGGGGCAGAAATCAAACGAATTTTTGGTGTTCGGTAGAGTGGAAATGGGATGAGAAATTAACCCATTTACTTTTCGTCTAAATATTGGTTGAAACTTAGAGAAATGAAGAAAAATAAATTAAAAATACTAAAATACTCTCTATTTCTCCTTTTTTACTAATATTTCATAAAAACGATATAAAAATAATTTTATTGATCGCTAATTCAATTTCTCTTTTTCTCCTTCTACTTTCTTCATAAGTTATTAAACATAAAATAGAGTTTTCACCAATTTCCATCTCTACTCTTTTTTTTTTTTTTTTTGTTGCCTATTTTCGTTGATTTTTACTTTAAAAAAGTTTGTCAAACACAGTGTAAAGATGAATAGGGTAGGGTTAGGGTATTGGCATATGTTGTTATGCTAGTATAAATTTCATAGCATGGCCGCTGCAAATTTGTGAGTTCTTAATTTATTGGTTATCAATGGATGTACCATTGAATACAAAATCATTTTGGGGAAACATTCTGATTATTACAGTGGGTTATAGCCAAAATTAATAATCTTTAATATACACGTACAAGATCACCCAAATTATATTGATTCGATAAACAAAGATACAGTTTCTTTGAATCTAACACATGCGAATGCTTAGTATCCGTGTTCGATGGACTCCAAAACTGTAACACTAAATAGTATGTTTTCTGAGTCTAATCCAATATTCGAGATCTCATATGTTTGGATTTGTAAGCTCTAATCGAATAATTCTAGTGTCATCCTCAATGGGATCCTATAGGTTTCCAAATTTGATATATTAAGATGAACACTCCTTATTGTAGAACCTTTCGATTAGTAAAATAATAATAAGAACAATAGGTCAACTACACTTAAGACCTAACTCAATAGGATGATACATAAATTAAACTCAGTATGATACGATTCCTTGTTGACAATGAAATATAAAATCATTTCTTACAGAAATTATTTGTCATAAATGACGAATTCACAATCCTAACGTATTGATTCAATGACTTTTGTTCATTGCATTTAATTAACATGCTTGTCCGGCTTGTTGCAATTGTTTGGGGATGGGTATTGAAGGGAGCTTCTTCGGTTTTGTTGATGGGATCATCTAGTCAATTATTTAACCGTTGAATT
This sequence comes from Combretum micranthum, assembly GCA_024138025.1. Taxonomy (NCBI): domain Eukaryota; kingdom Viridiplantae; phylum Streptophyta; class Magnoliopsida; order Myrtales; family Combretaceae; genus Combretum; species Combretum micranthum. The sequence goes on along the minus strand of JAMXBD010000686.1, from coordinate 531,139 downwards.
AAAAATAGTAATTGGAATATTAACTATTTTAGTGGTTTGATCATGATTGAGTATGGTGTGAGTCATTGGATAGTGATGAGACTGATTCTGTTAAAATTAGCGATGAAACCATAGAATTCCCGGTGTTGCAGTGTATTACTTGCTGGCATTTAGAGAAATTATTATTCAAACAATTGAAATTGGACTTGGATATGAAAATTTCAATAGTACAAGAGATGAGTTTTTCATATTCCTATTCGGATAACAATACATTGCAAACAATCTATTTATACCCTTCTGATGCAGGATAAGACAATGAGATTAGAATTTGAACAAAGCAGCTGATAGCCGTTCAACTAGATTGGTGCACATGCTCTCTTTATGGAATCTGTTTACTTTGTATTAGGAGATAATTTTGAAGTTATTAGTTATTTAATGAAATCAGTTAAAAAATATTTGTGTAAAAGTATAAAATAACCTATGATATGCGTATATTATTATTATTTTTAACCTTTGGCAAAATGTGTCATATCATAATCTCTTAATAATGTTTTCATATTGCATTATCAGGATTATACCATATTACCATATAATAGTACCAAAATATCAATATTTGATCATCATATATAGGTTATGAGGTCAATATAATGAATATAAAATTTAAGGAAATATTTGTACTCTTCACATTTAAAGATCATATAGATAAATATATTTGTCTATTAACTAAACGTTAAATTTTTTAAATATACATATATATTGCAAGGGGCTAGAAAATTATTACATTTAATAATGGGCTTATCTCTTTTGGATTGAGCGACACAACCTAAAGAATATGGTTATTAGTTTGAATGATTAAGAGAAATTTAGTATAATAAGCTTGAACTAAGGCTAATTGGATTAGCTTATTCATTATCTATTTTTTTTATGTACAAAAAAAGAAGTCCATCTTGACCATTAATGGTCAATATGATCTATAATATTGATGATCAAATTATCTAAATATCCCTAAATCCACCTCATTTGATGGATTTAGAATTTGATAAAAAAATTATTATAGTATTAAATTTTTATCTCAAGTTATCAAGTATTTACTTACCACTACTAGCCATCGACCTATCACTAGTACATTAAAGATAATTAAGATGGTTAAGTTTATTTCTTATTTCATTTCTCTTTTAATTATGTTTTTTTGAGTATTATCTTATATAACTCGCCTGTAGAACTCACATAACGTACAAGGAGCCATTTCATATGAATCCATACATCTATATGTATCTATACATGCACGCACACGTCCAAACAAAGACACAGGCTCGTTCATTCCTCTCAGGCAGCATTATACAAGAAACTACAAAGAAATAAAGTCAAGAACATGACGTGACCGACTAGACACATAGCCACTTAGGACCCATGACTTGATTAATGAAAATTCTCTGATCAATGACTGCCATCGTTGTCTATCTTCCAGCTCTATAATCATCATGACATCCTAAGTGAAAAATAAAAAATAAAAACGGACAGGAATACACTGTGGGTAATCAGACATGAGTCACATGAAGGTAACATCCGTATTGGACTAACCTTTACTTTTCGGCCAGTGTGTTGGACTAACGTTTGAATACTTCGATTTCCCGTTCCATCAATCCTCGTTCTATTATAATATCCTTGACTTTGGTTTTTATTTGCCCAATTGCACCCATTTAATTTGAATCAACTTCATTTTTAATATACACAAGCAAACGTCGTATTCATGATACGATGATCATTCTGATGCAATACATGTATATTTAATAATATTCTTAATATGTAAAGATATAACATAATAAGTTGATAATAAAAATACCTACAAGATAATAATAAATTTTTGTATATAACATTTCTCGTGTAAGTCCCACACACCTTGAGTTTATTTTCTTTCTTAACCAAAACTTTTATTGATGTCATCGATACTCCTCGTGATAGTGCTACATAGAGTTGATTTCTTATGGTGATTTTTCTTCAAGCAATTCATGTTGAATCTCAGGCCAGCATCATATATTTGGAAACATTATAAATTTTATCCAGAAAAAACGTAGTGGAACATCATTAAATATGATATTGGAGCTTTAGATTGGTATATAAAGATGGATGCTTAGGCTAAAAAAAAGAAAATACTATATCTATTCGATCCCTATTTAATTCTATTCAAACTCTATTTAATTTAATGATTTCAGGTATACCAAAAATATTTTACGCTCATATACTAAGAAAGAAAAAGACCATGTTTATTTAACCTCTATTTAATTCTATTTGAACCCTATTTAATTTCATAATTTCAAGGATATCAAAAATATTTTATGCCCATATGCTAAAAACATTATATTAAAAATATTTATATCGTATATAAAAATACATGCTTAAAATAAAAATGAAAAAGACTATGTTTATTCGATCCCTATTTAATTATATTCAAATCCTATTTAATTTCATGCTTTTAAGGATACAAAAAATATTTTACGTTCATATGCTAAAAAAGGACAAAATTATGTTTATCCAACCCCTATTTAATTCTATTCATACCCTATTTAATTTCATGATTTTAGAGATACCAAAAATATTTTACATCCATATGCTAAAAACATTATATTAAAAACATTTATACTAAAAATATTTACACTAAAAACACAAAAAAGAGGTGATTTTGCTTTAATAGTATATATATAGAGAGGATAAGATACGTGTCTATTATCTCTAGATGAGAAAATTTTTAAAATATAATTTAGACAAACTTAATTATGTAAATACTATTATTATATCATATTTTAGAAATGCAATGCATTATTTTACACATATATTGTATTTTCAATATGCAATACAACAATGTACTCTAAAAGTGCTTCATTGTATGTTACATCTTGCACGAGTGATACACATATATTATTTATACATGTAAACATATGATACAAAAAAATTTTAGTATTGCATTTTAAACATACAATACAACAATGATATTTATGTAATTAATTTTGTCTAAATTGTATCTGTGTAACTTCTTTTTTTTCAAATTGATGAGTAAATAAGAATTAATCTCGTATATACGTATATATATTTATATACCTACTCTAAAAGTTAAAATATGCAATCAAGTCAACAAGTAACATTAAAATCTTGATTTTTGCCAAGTTATTAACTTAATGATTTAAATATCGACTTATTAATCTTGTAATAAATATAACATGTTCAATTTTGATTGTAATATAGTTATAAAAAAAAAAAGAATATATATGTATGTGTGTTTCCAAGATAGAGAAATTATTGTTGTCTAATTAAAGGAAAAAGCTCTTGATCCTTTTTTTCTTCGACCTAAATGACGCAATACAAGTGTATATCACATCTTGCATGAGCGATATATGCATGTATCGGATGTTGGATATGCGATACATATATATTATATATACGTTGCATGTTTAACATACGATATAATGATGCTATTTATGTAATTAATTTTGTCTAAATTGTATTTGTATGATATTTTTTTTAAATTGATGGGTAAATAAAAATTAATCTCATATATATATGTACATATATTAATTATTTATATACCTACTTTAAAAATTAACATAGTCAATCAAGTCAACACGTAACATTAAAAATTTGATTTTTGCCAAGTTCTTAACTTAATGATTTAAATACCAACTTAATCTTGTAATCAGATATAACATATTCGATTCTATTGTAATATAGTTATAAAAAAGAAAACATATATATGTTCCAAGATAGAGAAATTACAGCTGTTAATTAAAGGACAAAGCTCTAGATCCTTTTTTTTTTCCTTCAAGCTAAATGATGTGATACAAGTGTATATCACAGTTTGCACAAGCGTGTATCTCATGTTTCATATGGGATACACATATGTGATTTATAAGTGTATCGCATGTTAAACATACATATGAAAAAAATTTCAATATTGTATGTTAAACATGCATTACAATATATATTTATGTAATTAATTTTGTCTAAATTGTATCTTTATAATTTTTTTTTCAAATTGATGGGTAAATAAGAATTAATCTCATATATATTAATTATTTATATACCTACTCTAAAAATTAACATATGCAATCAAGTCAGCAAGTAACATTACAAATTTGATTTTTGCCAAGTTCTTAACTTAATGATTTAAATACCAACCTAATCTTGCAATAAGATACAACATGTTCAATTTTGATTCTAATATAGTTATGAAAAAGAAAAAAAAAATATATATATATATATATGTTCCAAGACAGACAAATTACTTCTGTCTAATTAAAGAACAAAGCTCTAGACCCTTTTTTTTTTTGGGTCAAGCTAAATGATTTTAGAATTTAAATAAATTATCGTTACTATTAAGCAATAAGCCCACTAAGCCAATATGCTAGCCCCAACCTATGATTTTCAATATCACACTCTAAAAAATACAAACTCTAGCCCCTCTTCTTGAATATTCCTTATCATGTCTCTCTCTAAGCTAAGCTCTCTATCTATATTCTTTTTTCCTCTCGTGTTTGACACTCAATTAGGGTTTAATGCTAACTTTATGTGTTTCTTAATCTTTTGTAGGTTACTCAAGCTCTTTGAGTGGCTTGATCACTCCTATCTTTTAGAGACACAAGTTTTCGATAATTGTGGGATAAAACCCTATTCCATTCATCTTTCATTTTATATGGCAAATCATTTGTAGTTAACCTGCTATGTTACTTACACGTTAGTTAGAGATTAAACTCTAACTTGGTTATTTTGGTTACAATTTGTAATATCTGCAACTATTTGAACTTAAATCAATTTACATGTAACTAATTTAAAACATAATGTTTTAGCTACTTAAGCTTGTCCCTGCGTCTATCTCCCCGTTTGCAACGAGTACACATATTTATTTATCAATTCTTTATTATTCAACGAAACTTTGGCCTTTTCTATCCTTGCTTTCATGAACTGATAATGATCTCATACTTAGTGAGTATTCAACTCTTGACTTAATCTATTTAAAGATTTATAAAGTCTAATTTTAGATTGTCTGTTTTCCATCTACATTTCATATGATTTTTATCTATATTTAATTTATATATGGCATGTATTTAATTCGTACAATTTGTGTATGAGTAATTAATTAATTTTTTTTTTTTATTTATTTGTTTTTTCATTAACATCTAAACTATTATGGGGGGGAAACCTTCAACCAGATGCCCCATCGGAATGCTATAACAATTCAAACTAAAATCTCCCCTACTAAAGTGCACGCTTACAGGTAACTCTTATATTGACCAAGTGCATAACACATTTCTTTATAAGTCTTCTACCCCCTTACCTTTGGTATACAATAAAATTCAGCTTAAATCTCTATAAAGCCATGATGTCCGTCTTTGAAAAGTTCCCCAATCCCCCCTCTTTTCTACGTTGCATTATTTTATGATCGGGACATGGGGATAATTGGGCAATCGTGTATTTACACACTTTCAAACATTACTTTTGACATTTGACACAGCCCAAGATAGTGATTGTATGGGCATCCTTTTCTACTGCATAGTACATGGGGCTTACCATGATAGTGACAGTATGGGCATCCTTTTCTAATGCATAGTACATGGGGCTACCAAACATCTTTGAGCATGGGATTCCCATTGAATAACGACACTCTTTGTCAAGGTAAACATTTTGAAAGAATAGCATAAACATCTATTGAAGAGCCAGGGTTTCTTAGAATTTTATGTTATGAGGAAAGACTTGTAATATTTTATCCACTTTCCAGTTTTATCAATTTATGCGTGTGGACTCTTTTATTTAATTTAATATTTGTACTTTTAAAAGAAATAATGTTGAATTTAAAACTTTTACTATACATCAACAATACCTCTGTCAATTTTTTTTAGGTATTAAATTGATCAATTTCAAAGTTTTTTAAGTACTAAATTTTAAGATATCTAATTGCATATTTACCAAAATTTAAGTATCATTTGTTTATTATCCCTTAATTGTATAAAAAAATTCAAATAACCATTACTTTACAAATTATTATAATAATAGACTTATTTTATAATTTACTCTTTATAATTTTAACCAATAATAAAAAAAAAAAGAAAAGTTTACTTTCGTCAATGAAAAATGGAAAAGAAAAACATAAAATTGGAATAATAAACCAAAAAGACCCTCCTTGGTTTTTTAGGGTGTTTGGATAACATTGTCCCCGTTCATTACTTCTCTAATCACATATAGTCACGTACGAGAAAAAAATTAATATAAAGAATAAAATAAGATTAGCATTGAGTAATTCTCATACGCGGCTGTATATTATAGATAGAGGAATATCGGATATTATCTAGTGGCATAAAAACTTAATACAGGTTTGATAAGGGGAAAACGGGCAAAATCCTTTGAATTGATATATAAATTGTGGTGGAGTGAAGCAGGAATAGTGGATGGAGAAATGTAGACAGAATTGATATATAAATTGCTTCAATCCATAACAAATACAACCTGCAATGAAAAAGAAGTCAAAAGGAAGTTCAACTCTCCAATCCAATTAGCTATCACAATTGAATGTTAATCTAAACACTTAAATAACCCACTAAACTGATTCTATTAAAAAATATATAAATAATTGTTTTAGTTTTCTCATTTGCCACCCACATTAGTTAAAAATAAAATCAGCATTATAAATAAATAATTTATGTGTGGATATCCCTTTGATTTCTCTTGACTTTTAGTTGTCAATGTCCTTCTACATACCATATGTTGTAACATTTCACCTACTTATAACCATGATGTCTATACCATAAAAATAGGGATTCCCCTATAGTATACAACATATGAGAAATTATGAGAATACAATATCATTCTCCTTATATTTGTTTATCTCTTTTACAGTTGTTATTGTCACAACCCCATCCCAGGTACTCCGTATGATGTGGGGCCGCCCCTAGTGTCATGGTCCTAGGCTTTTCACTAGCATAATGGAACCGTGCGGCGCTTACTGTCCTATCTTAGTAGTAGTAAGCAAGCCTAACGCATTAATATTCGGTTAACGATCGGTCTTAATATCTGTAAGCAATACACGAAGGCAACTATAAGTAACTGACAATAAGTGAAAAGGGACGTGGGCACGAATCAATCTGAAAGGTATCACACTTTATTAATATCTCATGCAGGCAACAGTAAAGTGTGTATGGGGGTTTGTGTAAACTAGGATATCATTGACTGTGGGCAGTCAATCGATGAGTAAGAGCTTCTATCTAGAAGAGTACTCACACCACCACAAAGAGCTTTATTAGCTTTTGTGGTTCCGACAGGAGGAAACATTAAAATTGGTGAAGAGGCAACACCAAAAATAAAATAAGTAAATAAAATATTTACAATAATCCCCCCATATACTCCTAATATGCAAGAGATCGTCACACCTAGGTCCAACCGCACTGACTCCCCACCCTGGACAGGCAACCGTGATGCCAGGTACACTGCCGCCCTAGAGTACCCTCAGGCACTACCAGAGCATAAGAGGTATTGTTCTCCTACCCATAGCATTCGAGTCTAAGTTGCAACCTTGAAGACTCGAACCCTAGACATAGGCCTTTTGTTTGCCTCGTAGGCAACACATTTCACCAATTCGTTGGGGGGCAGTATACCTGGCATCACGGTTGCTTGCCCAGGATAGGGAGTCAATGCGACTGGACCCTAGGGGCACCCCCATGTTGTGCAGTGTGCTTGGGATGGGGCTGTGACAGTTATATTATGTGTTTTTATCATTTTTATATAAGCTATTATATCGGAATGTTATAACATTTGGAGGTAAGTTCATTTGAGGCCATAATATTTCGAGTGATTTATTTAAGGTCATTGCGTATAGGGAAGTGAGTCAGGTAAGGTCACAATTATCACGTGTCAATAAGAAAAAAAAAATTAATTAAAAAGATTAGTCAAGTTGTGACGCATGTCAATTATGACCTTAATTGACTCATTTTCCTAAACATTGTCACCTCAAATGACTTTACTATCAAAAGTTGTGACCTTTTAGTATAATTTACCCTTTTTATATAACATGTTATCAGCATGATTTTTTAAACAAGCAATTTCTAATGCTTATATCATCATCGCATAAATTTCTTTGTATACCTCCAAAAAATCCATCATTAAAGTAAAAGAAAAAGGAAGAGATTCTTTTGGAGAATAAGGATAGATTAAAGGGATAAGATGTCTTGAAAAGATAAAGCATATTTGCTCTTAAAGATTTAAAGAAAGACTAATTTGTGGCTATTGACAAAGGTATGTAACTTATCTATATGTTTGCGTGCATGGAAGTCATGAAGTTCAATAATCTTAAAATTGATTTGATGAAATAATTATGTAATGTAACTATAAAATTTACTTACCTGTGGTATATGGTGTTAGAGTCCATTTATGATTTGTGATTTTCTAATTACAGTGGTTAACACCCATTCTATACATTATAAGTTTTCTATACATATTTTATCAAAATTCTTAGTAAAATTATTTATATCAGCATTTGTTCATATACCTTTTTATGGGATATTGCAATTAAAGACATCCATTTAAATTGTTATAGTACTAAGGTACAGTAATATAAAAGATGGAAAATTTATCATTAAACACTTCATAATGTATTGTATGCGAGGATTCTATTTGTAAGTTTTGTTTTTCTATCTGGAACGTCAAATTGACAAAAATGTTAATGTTTTGTGTAGTATTGTTTTAACTTTTGTCTAAGCAATTATTAAATCCTGAAAGAGTTGGAGGTCCAAGTGTGTGTGCGTGTAAAGATAAAACCGAAACAAAGCCACTAGAATGGTGCATAAGGAATTCAAACAATCTCACACCATTGCACCATATATATTTGATATCATGGATGTCTGTTTTGAAGTTTAACTTTATATGGTGTGACATATTTTAATATATTTAATGTGAAAGTTTTTGTTATATGTTAGTTTTTTATTTATCTTAATATAACGTTTTTCTCTCATCAATTAACAATGTTTTCTTTTTATGTTAATGATTTATAAGGGTAAAACTAAAATTCCATTATGTTAATTTAATTCTTTGACTTTTAGTTAATATATTATGTTATTTAGTTTTGATCCTATTAGCAGTTAATATATCATCATCTCCTTTTAATAGCTAGAATTATCTAAATTTATGAAATATGTTGTAATATCATTATCCATCCTTTAATCTTAACCCTCTATTAAACATAATAGCTTCTTGAAAGAATGGATTGAGTAAATTGTGAAATGATAAATGGAGATAATCAATTTGCATATGATGTATTATATGCATGATGATCAAGAAGTTTGATATCATAATTTAATAACTTACATACATGGACAGATTGAAAGAAAAAGTGATATTAAATGTTTAAATGATGTATTTAATTATGAATTGAATTTTGATTTGATGCACAACAAATCTTGCTTATTCTAATTGTATGGAATTTTCAAAACTTGGAATAAACAAAAAATTTATGAATATATTCTTCTTCTTTTTTTGGATTTTGATTGGCTTCGAGACAAATAAAATATTGTTATTGTGTGTGTTGTGAAAAGTTGGATCATTTCTGTTATTCTCAAAATTGAAAAATATTTTTCTTCTTTAAATGTGTAAAGCAATTATTACCACAATGTCAAGGATTATGATATATTCTTTTTGAATAAACAAAAAATTTATGAATATATTCTTTTTTTTTTTTGGCTTTTGATTGATTTCGAGACAAATAAAATATTGTTATTGTGTGTGTTGTGAAAAGTTGGATCATTCTTGTTACTCTTAAAATTGAAAAATATTTTTCTTCTTTAAATGTGTAAAGCAATTATTACAACCATGTCAAGGATTATAATAGTAATTGAAGGCTTCAGAAGAGCCAATATACTATTACTTCTGAAGGCTGGAAGAGTTAGTATATCTTTACCAAGAAGAAAGAAATTTAGCATAAATAATGCATTGTTTGAAGGCACCAAAAGAGTTGATATATATTACGAAGAGGAACAAAATTTTCCATAGATAATGCATTATTGTCTTCAAAGTTTCATGAAAGTTTGTTAAGTTTTAAAGCTATTATAGCAATGGATATCATACTGAGACTATAGTAGAGGAGAATCAAGAATACCTTTATATACAAGTATTATTTACAAGAAAGATATATAATTTAAAGATTTGTCACTCCCTCCTTTGGTTTATAATACATAAAATTAGTATTATCAAAGCGAATCTTAAAGTAAACTAGGAATTTACATATTTGAATATTTTTATGATTTGGCATGACTAATTAGGCCAAATGTGTATGTGGTGATGAGAAAAATGATTGAAAATTCACATGGATGTCCTTTGAAAAACTAAAATTTTTTTCAAGGGAACGAATTTTTCATGTTACATGCACTTAAAGAAAATTTAATCATAAAGCTATCACTAGCTAAAATCAACATAAATCATATGTATTCTCAGAACATATCCAAGGTAATATATGTGGACCTATTCATCCATCGTGTGGACCATATAGATGCATGCTTCTACTAGATTATCATATGTGTGTTTATGATCATCACGTAATTTAGTCTTTGTAGGATTAATTACTTAAACAAAAAAAATCTACTACAAGCACAATATCTAAATAATCCAATTAAGACAATTCGTTCTGATAATACTATTGAATTTACATCCTAAACTATTGATGATTGTATGTCACTTAAGATAAAAGTTGAACATCCTGTAGCATAGGTTCATATGCAAAATGGTCTAGTAGAATCAGTTATCAAATGTCTTCAATTAATAGCTAGATCATTACTTTAAGACCCAAACTCTCTAATGTGTACGGGGATATGATATTTTACACATGACAGCACTTATATGTTTGAAAAATAAGTTACCATAAGTTCTCTCCACTATAACTAGTTCTTAGTTAAAAGCCACTCGTTTAGGAATTTTTTGATGTTCGGTAAAGGTTGTTGTAACGCCTTGGAACTCTGCCTACCGAAGTATTGTTTGCTTTGGACACACGTAACACGATTTTATCCTTTGGTGCCAGCACTTTCCATGAGGTCACTCATCTTGGGATTGTTCTTCCCAAAGTATGCTTAACTTTGGAGTTCCAACGAACTCCAAGCCACTTCACCCAAAGGCGTCTCTGTGATTGGAGTTTCACTATCTATATTTGAGAGGTATCACATACTTCCCTACTTATAGAATTGATGTCACGCCTCAAAAGAGGCTTAGTAAGATTAATCTAAAGTTATCATACCACGTATACACTCGTAATATGAGAATCATCTTGCAAGTCAGAGTTTATAAGACTCTACTTAATTATTAATATCTTTTACTTAAGTGATACATATACATGTAATAGTATTATTGAAGTTCAACTATGGAAATTCGATTTTCCACATTCTATTAAGATAGCAAAGAATCGGTATCCCCTACCAAATGGTAAAAATGAGGTCTCGATCTTACAAAATTATACTATAAATTTATGTCAATCTAGCTTTCTAGCTTCAAGTAGGTCTGATAGAAAAGAACTCTCCACACATTATTGGCCTATTCCCAGCTAGTGTTATTCCTACACAAAAACTATTGGGGGTAAGCGAAACCACGGGCCCAGTGAGATAACTTGACCAAACCACACATCAAGCAATAATAAACAAGTTTAATTAGCAATCGTATGAAATGCAACAATCAACCACATGTACAAGTACAAGCTTAGATGTTCGGAATCCAAATAGGATGTAAATTTACGCCCTCTCATCGAGCTTGGAAGGAAGGCATTACGAGTAATATATCGTGCTTAGGAGAATAAGATAACTAAGGGAGAATGAGTACCATAAACTCTCACAAATTAATTTAAAACATTTCACTCTTATCCTTGGAACAAAGAAACTCTATTAAGTATTAGCCCTTTTATGTCGATACCACAAGTGACGTTCCTTTGATGGAAGTTAGTTCCCATGGAACCGAATGGAACAAAGGTACTCTTGGTAGAGCTAAGAAAATATCATATAGAAAAACCAAGCATCACTAGAGAATTGAAATGCTAATACGTCATAGAGCCACCATTCCTTATAGTGCAGTATAAGCAAATTATGTAATGCATGTCCAATTTTTATGGTATCAATAGTTTTTAGTCAAATTTAAAATGATCATACAATTCACAGACAAACATCAACATTGCTTCATATAGTAATTATCATACACTATGATTATCATTTCATTATATTATTTTGGCAATCAAATATACACCAAGCATCATGCAATATACCTAATCTTGCATGCATATAAGTTTGATATATTATTTACAAATGCTGCTATACTATAAGTACAAACAATGTGATAAGGTCAAAGTTACATACCTATTATCCTCGGTAAATTATAAAAATATGCTACTAGTAGTTTAGAAACTGTTCTGTATTTCCTATGAAATGAGATAGCAAATATTTATTATTACAATATTATTCATAATGCTTTTGGTTATACTTTTTATGTCCTAAATTTTAGTTTCACTCTTTTTAATTCACTTTATTTCATATGTAGGAATTTTGGATTTTATAAGGGTTAGTCTTTTTTTGACATTGTCAGAAAATTCCTGTAAACGTATTTTCTGTAAAAGAAGTTTTCCTAAAAATTATGGGTACTAACTTTAATTGTATAATTTTAGACTAGGTCTGTTATTTTCATTTTAACTCCATTTTTGCATATGATCAGGCGCTTAGATAACTTATTTTTAGTGTTGCATGATAGTTGACTTAATTTTATTAATCTGTAAATTTTATTTATTCTATGTGTATTGATAATTGTCATAGAATATTTTAAGTCTTGTTTTGCTTAATAATTTCATTATTAAGCTTTTATTTATTTATGCAATCCTTCTAACATGTCTATCTTAATATAGTTGATATTTAGTATTTATTATTTATTTTTCATTTTGCTTGTCTTGATCTTAATTGACCATTATATTTTATTTAGGGTGTTTTCTTTTATTCAAAATTTCTTTAAGTTCCTCTTTCGTTAATGTTCGTATTAATAGCAAATTTTTATTATTTCTTCATTTGTCAAATTTATCTGTTTTATGTTAATTGAAATTTCTACTTTTTATATAGTTACGTTTAGTTCTTTAATTATTTTCTAACATATTTGTAGTTTCCTAAAGTTTAAATATATATCAAATACTTACTAAAATTTTATTTCATCGAAGAATTATAAAGTTTGTGTTTAATAGTTCAATATTTTATTATCATTATCATTATTATTTTTATATTGTTAGTTAGTTTGATCGCCTTATGGTAACTAATATTTAGTTTTATCGTGTTTTTCTTAATCTCATTTCATGTTGTTATATGTTATTTATCAGAATTACATTATTATTAATTATGCCTTATTTTCATTTTCCATTATTATATATTTATCTAAATAAAATAATAATTATTATTATAATCTAATCTTTTTATCTACTTTAATAAAATTGTTTCTTAATTGTAATAGTTACTAATGTTTGATACTTATCAATTATTTAAACATATTACTCTTATATTATTTATATTTATTTATTTAATTTATCTTCTATGTTCTTCTTATATATATATATATGTATATATTGTTTTGGACAAAACAGATTTCGTCCAAAGATAATTTTGTACGTATGTCGGCATCCAACACCGTTGCTGTTGAGCTTCAGATGGCCAGTGTTCGTGTAAAATTTACATATCTTATTCCAGGGAACGATGGCTTTGAAGGTTGTCAGCCTATCTATGCTGCTAGTGTAGAAATTTATGTCATCGGCATTCATGTAATTTTATGTGTTTTAAAAAAATAACATACTTCATTTTAGTGTTCATCGTTGGCCTATACTACGTACGTCGCCGGTTTTGGTAATATACACCGCCGGCATAGGGCCGGTATAGATACTGTTCATCATCTTCTTCATTTTTCTTCCATTCATATGCTATTTTTCTTATACTATATATGTATTATACTAGTGTTTAAGCTACTTCTAAGTATTTTTCCATGTTCTCTAGTTATTGTTAGTGACAAACTAACATATATATCACTTTATAATTATCATAACTTGTGAATTTCTTAGCTTCTATGTATAATAACACATAAATGGAGTTTTTAGATATTACCTTGTTTGAGCTGTAATGACAGTGTTCAATCCTGATCCAAAGCTTGTTACAAACCTAAATTAAATAGAAATATTGTTTAAGTTATTGTTTATTTCATATACAAACTTAAAACAAATTTGTACTTACCTCAACTTCTTTACTTCTCAAGCTTCTATCTATATCTTGTTGTAGCTATTTATATGGGGTTGTATTTGTGTTTTGTGGTTTGTTGTTTGTGTGTGCTATGCTGTGATTTTGGTGTGTCTATTATGTGCTTAAAAGCTTTGTCTTGTTGTTAATTAAGAGGAGTTTATATAGACAAGAGGAAGGTAGCTTGTAGGGGATGTTTTCGCCAAGAAAGAGATGTTTTCCTGCACCAGATTTCGACTTGCTTGCATGATTTATCATGCATTTAATATGATGCTTATTTGGCCAATTTTGATGGGTTTTCCAATTCTTTCCTTGACTTTCATTAAATCATTTTGAACCTTTTTTCATGCAAAATTTCAACTGCAGTTATTTCGAGAAATCTCAACTGCATATACGTCCTATTCCCACCGAATTTGTATGGCTGATATTATAATTTTATTTAATGAATTGTTCATCTTATTTTAGGTAGTTTATTAAGTTAAATGAGTATAAATATGTCAGTTATTTAGGAGTTTTGTCTCCAGAAATTTATTTAAAGCTTCAATAAACTTTCTAGATTATCTTTGAGTTCAAAATTTACGCGATTAATTATTTTTAGGGTTCTATCTTACGCAATTAGGGTTTTCTAAACTTTATAGGTCCATTTTCGTTTTAATCTCTAAGAGCTTCAGAATTTTCTAACTAGAGCAATGGTGTGGTCCAAATATTTATTTGTAGTTTAGATTATTAGTTATGGATCTATTTTTGTTTTTATTATGTATTTATAATACTACCGGTTCATACTTTGTAATCATTTTAGCTAATACATTCTATAAAGGGATTATCTTTTTTTTGGTTTTGAAATATTTTTATTATATTTTGAGTTATTTGCTCAAGTTATTAAATCTTACCTTTGGTATCTAATAGGGTTAAAGAATTTTCTATTTAGTTTTTTAAACTTATAAATGGGTTTATTACTACTTATAAGTTTATTTTAGAATTTTTAGTTAGTCATAAGTTTAATATTTGTTTTACATTTGCTATTCTATTCATTTTATTAGTTATAAAAATTCTTGAGGTTCCAAGATTAAATTAGTATTTTATTTTATATATACTTAGAATTTTCTAACTAAAATATTGGTATAATTCAAATATTTAATTAAGGTTTAGATTCTTTAATATTGATTAGTTTTTTATCTTTTTGCGTATTTTATAATTCTATTGATTTATCTTTAAACTATCTTTTTATAACTAATAGATTATAAAGATTTATTGTCTTTTATTGTAATTGAAATTTAAGGTCAACTATGATTATTTATTGAATTATTGATTCTTGTCACATAATATTGTCTGTTATTGTATAGGAATTACTTATCCTAATTATTAATAATAGTAAATTTTCTAATGCTATTTTATGGTTTTAAAATATTAAAGATAATATTATTAAAATCTTATTTTTTTAAGTATTGAAATTAAATGAATTGATTTTGAATTTTACAGTAACGATTAGTTTATTATCGATCATTATTTGTTTAGAGTTGTGGAAGCCATACTTTTCATTTTGAAATTTCATTGGCAAGGATTATAATTTTTCTAACTATAATCATATTTATTTATACTTTAATAATTTTAAATTGTGAAAAATTGGCAGTGATTTTTGCTACTTTTTATTATAGTTCTTCACGATCTTATATTATCTTTTTAGTAATTGGTATAATCAATTTATGTGAAATTAAGGTGATTACAATTGACGTCCTTGTCGGTTTCGTTTAGAAGTCAGAATGACACCAAGTAGGGAGGACACTTCTCTACTTCCAGCTGATGAACTGCTCTTATATCACATGTGACACTCTGAAACTCTATTCGCTAAAGTATTATCTGCTTTGACCACACGCTACATGATTTTATCTTTTCGTGCCAGCATTCTCAGGAGTTTACCTATCCTAGGATTGCTCTACCCATAGTACTCCTAACTTTTGAGTTTTGACGAATTCTAAGCTATTACACTAAAAGGCACTTCTTTTATTAAAGTCATACTATCTATATTTGAGGGGTGTCACAGTTTATATTGCTCTACCACAACATATCAAAATGGGCTGTTAGAGAAAATTAGGAATATATTTTAAATATGAATCTCCCTTGATAATTAAGTATCTTGAGTCATTAATGGAATTATCTTTACTACACAGTTTGCAGATTATCATTGATTGGACAACATTTCTAGTATTAAGGGGAGAAAATAAAAATTATCATTTGCACTTACTGAAAATGAGTAACAAATCACATATGCCAATTGTCAATGTTTCAATTTGTATTGATGACTAAGAAGGGCAGCCCGACAATTAATTTTTTAAACATACCTGAAATGTGGAAGATCTCTTGGTTCCAAGGTTAAAAAATCCTCAAAGAAAAAAAATGGACAATAAAGATAATTTATTCAGGAGGGTGATACTAACATGAATAAACTTCCCAAAAAAGTACAAGTATCTGACATTGACGAAGAAATATAAATAAAGGATGGAACAAAAATGAAAATAATCATGACAACAGTTTTGTATATAATGTGGCATTCAAGATTATGAAAATATGGATCATAAGCTACAATATATTTAAGAATGTTGAAATAGAGATGATTGACAAAAAAAATAAAAAAGATGTAGCACAAGTAGAATTGAATTTTCTTGAAAAAGTAAAGTTTTCGGACCAATAGTTCTGACACCTACATGCATGAAACCAATAAAATGCAGATGGGTATTTGTGCAAAAGGAAAATGAGAAGAATGTAGTAATTGGAATACAAAATACAATTGCTGCACAAAGTTTTTCTTAAGGACCTAAAGTCAATTATGAGGAAAAATAAACACTTGTGGTGGATGCAATAACTTTTTGATATCTTATTAGTCATACAGTACATGAAAGACTTGATATGTAACTAATGGATGTAATCACAGCTTACTTGTCTGGCTCACTTGATAATGACATCTATATGAAAATCCCTAAAGGATTTGAAATGCTAGAAAAATATAATGAAGGTTCTCAAGAAATTTATATAATTAAGGTACAAAGATCTTTGTACAAATTAAAAAAAAAAACTAGACACATGTAGTATAATCGTCCTAGTGAATAATTGTTAAAAGAAGGTTATAAAAATGATCCGATTTGTCCATGTATTTTTATAAAGAGATTTAGACTGAATTTGCCATAATTGTTGTTTATGTGGATGATTTGAATATTATTGGAACTCCTGGAGACCTTTCAAAAGCAATAGAATATTTGAAAAGAGAATTTGAAATGAAAGAACTTGGAAAGACAAAATTCACTCTTGATTTACAAACTAAACACTTAGAAAATGTTATTTTTGTTCATCAATCAAATTATGTAGTGAAAGTCCTCAAATTATATGTGTAATTCAATGGTTGTTCGATCACTTGTTGTAAAAAGGATATTTTTAGGCCTTGAGAAGATAATGAAGAAATTATTGGTCTTAAAATACAATATCTTAGTGCAATAGGTCCATTAATTACTAATAATATGTGATATTGCTTTTTCAATTAATTTGTTAGCAAGATATAACTTTTCACCAACTCGAAGACATTGAAAGGACATTACACATATAATGCGATACCTCTAAGGAAATGTTGATTTAGGATTGTTTTACACAAATGAATCTAGAAATCAATTTCTTGGTTATGGAAATGCAGGATATTTATTTGATCCGCATAAAGCTAGATCACATACTAGTTATTTATTTATATATGAAAACACAGTTATATCATTGCATTCTACAAAGCAAATAATAGCTACTACTTCTTTAAATCATGCTAAGATAATAACAATTCATGAAATAATTAGAAAATGTATTTGGTTAAGTTGTATAACCAAACATATTGAAGAAACATGTGGCGGTAGCTCTTCACAAAATGAACACCCAATGAAAAGTATTATAATATATAATTTATATGTGAATGTCATTTGATTTCTCTTTAACTTTTGGTTATCAATGTCTTTTCACTTGCCATATTAAATGTCATAATATTTCACCTACTTGTAACAACAAATAAGAATATTTTACCTTCCTTCCTTCGTTTTCCGCCATAATTATTGATCTTCGGTGATCTATGCTCGACTATGAAAACGACCCACAATGTTCAATAAAATATTGCCAAAGTACTATTTTCGACATTGAAAGCGAAGATTCCTTCCTTCTCTTGTTTTACTAACTCCAACCGATCTCCTAATTTGTTTATTCTTTTTCAACCCCTATACCATTAACCATGCAAAAGTTATTAGTTCTAACCGACAAGTGTCATCAACTTGCTTAAGTGGGGGCAACGAGAGAGAGTCAAAACTATAGATGACATTGAAATCATTATCTAAATATCATGTGCTTACTTAATTTTTCACATTCATAGTTTGAAATTGTTAAATATTATATATCGCATTTTGTCTTTACTTGTCCAACGATAAACGGAAAATTTATAATTACTAACTATCATGCAATCTTTTTTTTTCTTTTTTTTTTGCCATGACAATCATACATAATTAAATTTATCAAATTACCTATTCGTATAATTGTTAATATATAACAACGGGGATTCACAAATACTCATTGGTCCAAAACAATAGGTGTAAACTAGGGATGTAAAGGAGCAGACCATTATAGGGTTTCCAACTCGTTAAAAATCCATAAAATCTTAGAGTTGTGTTTGGATATGTGGTAAGAATCTTATAGGATTTTAGGGTCAGGTTTGGATACCTAGTGGATATCGAACCTGTACATTTCATAATAAAAATAAAAATAAATAAATAAAGACATTCCTAAAATTAACCTATCTTTAAGATGTGACGTCTTTGTCTAAGTTTCTTCTATGAAACATGATGACAAATTTTTACACAACAAGTAATATTTATATATTTAAATGTTGAATTGCTTATGAAATATGCTTATCAATATCAATGGATTTTATCATGAATGTGATTTGTCACATACTCTATCAATTCCATATGCATCTTTTTATTTTTGCTATGATAGAAAGCATGTACCAAAAGCACCAGCTTCTCTTGAATATATTATTAAGATTTGAAAACAAGTTGGGAAAGAAGGGAAAAAAAAAGAAAGAGGAACATAATCATGCAGACTAAATAGGTTCTAGTAACTAAAGAAAATCTTATAAGATGGGTTTGTGACATAACGTGGAAGCGTTAAATTAATAAAAAACAATTCAACGATTGATTTTAAAATGTGAACTTAATTACACAATTGCTAAAAAATTGCAAACTCAGAGAGACCTCTCAAAATAAGGTTTTCAAAATACAAAAATATTATTCTCCTTTCCAAAAGACAACTAAAGATATATATATATATATATATATATATATAGTCTAACAGCGAAACCTTAAAAAGTAAAAGAGATAAATAATTCGCAAGAAGTAAGCCCGCCATAAAGGCCGACGACTTAAGCATAAAGGTTGGCAGCCTTCCCAATCAAAGCCAGTGGCTTTGAGCCAGCTTTGATCCCCTGCCAATGTTGTCTGCATCATTCTCCCTTATTGCAAAGAACTCAACCTTCAGTTCTCTTCTGGATATAAAGATGTATCATCGGCATAGAAAGGAAATATATGATATAGTTCTTTCAACTGCTCAAACCCTATATCCTCAACATTCAAATTCTTCTCTTCCACATCTAGTTTCTCCTTATTTCCAGTCACAACTTGTTTGCTTTCAGCTCCTCCTTTGCTTCATTTTCAACCACTTCATCTATTTTTCTCTTCTTTATTTTCAACTTCTTCAATCAGCTTTTCCTCTGGCGCAATAGTAGTTGATTCATTTGCTTCCTCCTCTTGAACCAGTGTTTCCATAGGTTTACTTTCAACAACTTCAAGAGTCTCAGTATCGGTCATGGTAATTTCAAATGGTATATCAGGAACAAGTCCCCTTTTATCAGGCTTAATGGAAATAACTGGTAGATGTTTAATTTTCTCAGCCATAGGTCTTCCTTCCACTTTAGGAGATTGTTGGCTTCTAAAATTATGATGGGGTCTTTTGAAGAGTCTCTTCAATGTGTCCTTTCCCACTTTCCTTTGGAGTAGGAACATCTTCTACCTCCTTCCAATCAAGCTTTGCACCGACGCCTCAACCTCTGCAGGATACTTCAAAGGGAGAAATTCATCTTCCATTAACAACTTCATCCTAAACCACGTTCTAATATGTTGTTTACCCTTATGATATATCCTATTCTACAGCCTCTCCCACCAAGCAGAAGCATAGTCCTTTAATTTATAAACCACTAATTTCATTCTTTTCTCTTCATGAATTCTTACATATTTAAAGATCCGCTTAATCTCATCAATCCAATCAACAAATTGCTAATTCCTTAAATCCCCTCTAAAATATGGAATATCTATCTGCAAATTGAAATAAATCCTTTTAGATTTATACATATCCTCATAATATTCATAAAAATTATGATCTATACTTCTATAATGACATATAACATTATCATATTATTTGCCTCTTTTAGATCTACCATCAAAGCCTCGTCTTCGTGGTTGCTTTTCAAAAAACTTATCTTCATCATCACATAAGCAATAGAACTAATCCTTGGATCGCCTTCCGGTAGTCTCCAATAATCCTTCATGCTACTATTGGTATTGGATCGATAGATCAAGCTTCATGGCTCTATTCCTTTCACCGAGTTTTCTAACCCATGGTCTCCTTTACTGCCCTTCGTACCAGTCGCCCGTAACGTAGGACTTCCATACCCCGAACATTGTCAGGAATATGATAGTCGCCAATACCCTCATTTAAAGACAACTTTATAGGATTTTACCATGCTTTGATACCACTCTAACGTAGCATAAAGATGTTGAATTAAAAAAAACTAATTCAACAATTGATTTCAAAACATGAACTTAATCATACAATTGTTAAATAATTGCAAATTCAGAAAGAACCTCTCAAAATAGGGGTTTCAAAATACAAAAATATCAGTCTCCTTTCCAAAAGACAACTAAAGCTTTATATATATATATATATATATAGTCTAACAAGGAAACCCTAAAAATAAAGGAAATAAAACAATTCGCAAGAAGTAAGCCGGCCATAAAGGTTAGCAGCTTTGAGCTCGCTTACAGATGTTGTCTGCATCAGTTTGGATACATTATGAAAATCCTATAGAGTTATAGATTGGGTTTGGTAAACCTTATACAGTAGTGGGTTAGGTTCTAGGTTTAAAACAAGACGCCGTTGCATCCCTGGTGTAAACTATTAATGGCAAGTGGTAATTTTAAAAAAGGTAAATGTTGAATTGGATTCCAGAACTTTACAAAAATGCTTTAGATATTTAAACTAGGAAAATTTCAATTAAATACCTAACTGAACTTTTCGTAGTTACTTTTGGTACCTCATATAACATCATTAGCTTCGTTTTCCTAGGTGGGCATATGACTCAATCATCGCATGATACATGGCAAAGATAAAAAAGATTTGCTGGAGAGAGAGTGGAAGAAAAGGAAAGAGAAGAAGAAGAAGAAAGCCTAACCTAGCATCTTACCAAGTCAAATCTTCAATTTTTTTTTTTTTTTGTAGAAATTGCACGGAAATGATAATTACATTGGTGAAACTCACAAACATACAAGTGAATTACTAAAAAAAATAGAAAAAAACATAAATATTGAAATTTGAAGAAACTTAAAGTTTTGTATTAACTATAATTCAAATCTATCTAATGTAAAAAACTTCAATATGAGATTAGATTCATGTATAATTCTTCATGAAGAACATAAACACATGGTCTTTTCCATTAAAATCAACCAATAATAGAAGGATTTTACACTTCCTCTCTCCAGTACCATTAATGAACTTAACTTCTCTCTAAAAATGTGTTCAAGTCATGTGAAATTAAAGCATGCAATAAAATCATTAAGATCTACAACACGTAAATTAACTCTCATGGAGATAGATTTTTAGTTTCTAGGTTAACTAATTTTTAGGTGAACATGGTCTTGGTTTAGGTAGGTTAAGTTTGAAAGGTTTAAGATATGTCTATAGTGATTGTGATTGTTTTCTTCTATATGTGCGTGCTGGTGTGCGCGCTGGTGTGCGCATCAAAAATTTTATTTATTGTTGTTTACGTGTCATGCGATATGTCCATGTAGGAAGACAGAGTTAATGGTGTTAAATGAGATACCAAAAGTAGCCACGAAAAGTTCAATTAGGTATTTAATTGAACTTTTCAAAGTTCAACTATTTAACTGCATTTTTCGGCAAAGTTCCAGTAGCAAATTTGATATTTACCCATTTGAAAATAAAAGTTCAATTGACTATAGTAGTTTACGATTTCAAAATTTAAGTTAAAATTTGAAGGGTTAATGTCAAATTTGATATATAACTTTATACAAAAATTTAATTTGGTACTGATTTTTAAAGTAGTTGATTTAATACTTGATCAAAATATTTTTTTATCTATTTTTACTACTTTCTTGACATTGTTTGCTTTGTTTACCAATGTAAAAGAGATAACATGTCATTGGATTTTCACTACTTTTCTAATTCATCTAACATTTATAGGTTGTCTCTTCCACATCAAGAAAGTACAAAATGGTGTTAGTAACGATAAGTTTGATTAGCTATTAAGGGTCTTTTGGTTCATTATTTTCAAATAATTTTTTATGTTGTTTTTGAACAAAATGTTTGTCAATATATATATATATATATATATAGATGAAAAACATATATTTTTAATCATAAATAAATCAAACAAACCAGATAAATATAAAAAACAGATTCAAACAAAAATAAGACAATCTAAATAGACCTGAAATTGGCCACTTTAATGTTTAGGTACCCAATTGAATTTTTTTTCAAAATTCATGTACCAAATTTAAAAAATATACGCTTTGGATAATGCTATTAATATAATCCAAAATAGAATAGATGTATATATTTCTTAACACAAGCATTCCCAAGTCTTGTCATGATAACATTGATAGCTACAACTGGTGACTATTAGTTATTAACCAGTAACAATACATAAACGGTAATTCTAGTACTTGATCGTTGTTGATGCTTGTAAGCGTAAACCAGGAAAAACAATATAAATTAAATAGGGAAATTTACATAAGAAAGTCACAATGTTTGAGGTTAGTTCATTTTGGGTTTTAATGTTTGGAGTGGTTAAAAAGAAATCACAACATTTTAGGCTAAGTTCATTTTGGGTCACAATGTTTAGAAAAATGATCCAATTCAAGTATCCATGGACATGTGTCCCAAGAGAAGTTGACATGTGTTAATAGGAGAAGTTGGTACATGTCCATGAAGAGCTGAATTAAACCACACAAATATTGTGACAAAAAATAAATTTATCCCTAAATGTTGTGACCCATTTTAACCACTTGAACATTGTGATAAAAAATAAACTTATCCCAAAACGTTGTAAGCTTCTGATGTAATTTACCCTAATTAAATATAATGAGAATAGTTTATGGCCACCCATCGGTGCTATTATCGTCTAAAGTCACCATGTTAATGTTTTAATGTTTCATTATATTTCATTTGTTTTGATTTCATCTTTTTATTATTTTCAAACAAACTGTTTGTCAAAAATAGATGCTAATGAAAAATAGATATTGTACTAATAAACCAATCAAACAGAGTGGATACTGATATGAAACAGATATGATGCATGTATTGATATAGATGCCGATAAAAAATAGACCATCCAAACATACAAAAATTATTACAAGAATATTTCAAAAAGAAAAATAAGAAGAAATTGAATATCATCATCTTTTAAAAGACTATGGACAAGAGAAAAGAAAAAATAAAAAACCATCCAAATAATTATTAAGATTAATGTCACGAATGGTGTTTGAAATTAATAAAATATGCAATTACATACAGAAATTATAAAATTCATCAATTTAGTACCTAGACTTTGAAATTGATTAATTTAATATCTAAAATAACTTTTGGTGCATACTAACAGTACCTCCATCAAGTACTTTTAGGTATTAAATTGATTAATTTTGAATTTTTTAAGGTAATACATTACTTAGTTTTAAAGTTAAGGTACTAAAATAATCAATTTCAAAGTTGATGTACCTAATTATATATTCTGTCAAAGTTCAGATATGATTCGTGACATTATCCCTAATTATTAGAAATAAAATAGTTATTACAAAGAATATTTTTTATTTGTTTGTATAACTATTCCATGATTAATTTATAATAATATCATCAAGTAATAGAGTTTATTTTGTTAAATATTGTTTTAGATTAATTAGAATTAACATAAGGGTGAACTTTATACTTGATTAACGGTGGAATGAATAAAATATTTATAATGGATAAAAAAGAATAAAATATTTATAACGAAATAAAGAATGAAAATTAAAAACACATAATCTATCATCATTATTATTTTTTAGTACTCGTTTTTAGTAGATCTATGTAATTCCGACATTCACATAGGACTTCTTCGTGGGCGGCATGTGTTGTCTTACTCGGATATGCTTTTAATAAAATTCCCTCACGGTCTCCAACCGGGAATGGAGATAGGGATAGGGTATAACAAACTCTCTCTCCAAGTATCCTTCCAACATTCACAAAATTTATTATTATTATTATTTTTTTAGATTTTTTTCCCTCCTACAAGTTATAAATTATTCCTTGGTTCTCCTATGTTCAAACTTCAAACAATACATCTTTGAAGAAGAAGAAGAAGAAGAAGACGAAAAAGAAGAAGAAGAAAAAATATATCTTTCCAACACTCACAAATTTATTTTTATTATTATTATTAGTAGATTTTTTCCCTCCTACCAAGGTATTTATTATTCCTTGGTTCTCCTATGTTCAAACTTCAAACAATACATCTTTGAAGAAGAAGAAGAAGAAGAAGAAGTCATTAAAGCCAATTACGGATTATTATATTGATTTCCCTTGCAAGAAATTCTATTTCATCATGATCTTAATAAAAAAAAGCTTCATTTATTAATTTTAGTTCAGGACAAGAACTATGATCTCATTAAAAGAACACCTGATAACTGTTCACTTTTTTCATAATATAATCATATATATCACAATAGAAGTTTTTATATGATTGTATTTAAAATTCATTTCATAAAAATGTTAATAAAATAGATATATTTTAAAATGTGTGCTTAATTTAGATAATTACATATTCTTCAAATGACACTATTAAATAAAAAAGAAATCAACATGCTTTATTAACTATGCTCAAAACATACAAGATCTACATTGCCTTTTGTGTTTTAGCATTGATCAGGATAGGGAAAAAGGAGCTATGGATTCATAAACAAAAGGGGGAAGCAAAAATTTCTCACTCTCAAAATAAAGTAAATTTAAGAGTAAATTGACAAATACCGTGAAAAAGATGATTTCTAATTGCAAATTACCAAATGAAAGCTCTTTTATTATTATTCATACCAAGGTATATCCATTATAGCCTTCACAAAAATATAAACATTACGCTTTTCGTCCTCATCCTTAATCAACATTACACTTTTCTTCCTCATCCTCGATCAGCATTTAATGTACTTATAAATTTTACAAAAGATTTAAATCATTTTCAAATGCTCTACGACTCTTTGACACGTCTCATGTTGGATAACGTTGGTAAAGAAAAGGTTTAAAACTTTTTATGATGTTTTGGACTCTTTGTACAAAATCTAAAACTAGCACCTATGTGTATAGAAAGTTTTAAACCTTTCCTACTTTGAACCTTCCATACTGAATTGGACAGTGCGACAGTGCCGAGGAAGGCACAAAAGGTTTGGAAGTTTTGAGGAAATTTAGGACACTTTGTGCAAAACACAAAAGCTTAATATTCTAAGGGTCTGACCATATTCCAACTTGATTCTTTTAGTGTTTGCTATGTCATTTTTCGATCAAATGATCAGTAAACCATTATCTCATCAAAGTTGACCAGGTACTTTAATTAAAACCATGCAAGCAGGATGGATTATATGAGATAACTCATTTAACAATAAAAGAAAGCAAAAAGTTTAGGTTGAAAATTTTAATTCATCTTAAATACTGACTCTTGGGAATGGCTTGCTTCACTTAACCAATAGGCTAAAGTAAGCTAACCTACTATAGGTGGTGTTGGCCTACCAACCCCCTAAAATTATTAAGAAAAAAAAATCGTTTAACTTGTCGAAGTCTCCATTGTCTAGTCAGTCTTCACTTATTGACTAGTCTATGCGCCTCCCCAATTGTTGGCTGGTATCATGGTCTAGTCAGTACCCAATTGGTATAATTTTTGACTAATGATCCAATTTGAATCGCAAATTCTTGTCACATCGAACTTCTTCCTCCCTTAACCAAATTGGTTATGATTTTCTCAATAAAAATAGATTAAATTAGATATTTTTAGTTAAGTAAAAATGAAATTAATAATTATCACATGGCTCGAGTGATGGAATATAGTTGAAAGCCCAACTTTAAATGGTAACTAGTATAGAAAGATACGACTATCAAATTTATAAAAAAAATGCCTCCACTTGCATATTGACCCATGAAAAGCGATGGTGATGAGAAACACTTAATAATGATCCCATGAGTTGCACAATAATCACCTTGCCAAACAAGGTAAACATTCCGAGACCATTATAACACCCTTTTTGTAACCTCTAGAGTCACTACCAACTTAGGTGGAACGATATCCAATGCTATGTTTGGTGCTTGAGATTAAATTACTTGACTATCCTATTGTATGTAAATTTTGTTTCTCTATGTGCACCTATCTGGATTGAATTATGTATTGATTAATCACTTGTAAATCTATTAACAACTATCGGATTAAAATTAAAAATGGACATGCATCGCAGCAAAATTGCATCAATTATTGTTGTCATGGTCCAATGATAGGAAACACAAGAAATTGAAATCAAGTCAATGATTATAAATAATCTCTACCTAAATTACCTCATACCTATTTTAGTTCTTGGCTTTGTGGAACAAACTGAATAATAAAGGGAAGTTACGAACTGTAAAGTCATGTTCAAACCTTTGTTTTGAGTCTTATTACAAGTCTTTAGAGATCTTCGTCCATGATTACATTTAAAGTATCTTGTGCTACCTCTAGACCGTTTTTAAGATATCTAAGAGGTATGAATAGTGTAGACAATTGAGCCACGGCTATATTTAAGGTATTCTAGGAAAGACCACATTTAAGGTACCATTGGCTTGCAGTATAAGTGAATAAATACAGGGCACATAGATGTTAACAAAACAGTGAATTCCTTAACCTAAGTTCATGGGGGAGTTTATACTCTAGATTTCATGCTCATTACGGGAAGAGCTGTGTGACAATTTCATTACATATGTTTGATAATTTGCTCATATTTACATATTAAGTAGTAATAAAAAGATTGCACTTCCATATCACCGAGCCATGATTTTTGCTCACTAGTGTAACTCATGTTGCTGTTTATGAAGCCTTTCAATAATTGCACCTAGACTTTCATTACCATATGCAATTTCTCTAAGCTAAACTGAGAAGGTTTTGTATAAAGATTCTAGAAATGCTACCGAGTGAATGAAAGTAGATGCTTTAAATATATGGTATCTCATTCAATCAATGCTTTGTGGGTGCTTTGTTGGTGGAGCAAGTGCTCGTGGTGGGTTATTACAATTGAGGTATCCTTTGGGGCATGACATGGAAAATCTTATTGAGCCTTTAAAATCATTATCTTCATTATGTGTCCAAAATGAATCCTAACTAATTAAAAGCCTTGAAATTTTATATATTTGATCTTATAAGAATATAAAATTAGGCTTTAACTAATGTAGAATTTAAACTAAAGTAGAAAAATTAAAACAAAATTGAGCAAAAATATTTGTCAGATGGCTAAGCACTTCACCTTATGGCTGACCATTTGCCCATGATAAACCATTATTTCCCTTAACCAACCATGTTGCTGACATTAGAGGCTAGTTAATCACTACTTCCTTCCCACCCTTCAACATTTTTGTTTTAACTCACTTTCTAGCCTTAAGAGTAGTTAAAACCCTATAAATGTTGGATGTACTATAAAACCAAATTATACTAATGAAAAAAAAAAATGAATATTTTCAAATTTATAAAATGCAAATGATGTTGGGGAAAAAGTTTCCAATAAATTAATAATTGTCAAGTAAGCATAAGCAAGTGAAGATTTCACCTTATCTATCTTCTTATTGATCTAAGGTCTAGTTAAATGAATAAATTATTTTTTTAATTAGTTGTTTTGTTATTGTGCATGTATCAAGGATGTTAACTACATTGGATAAGTAGTCATAAATTAGGTATACATTACATTTGTAGGATGCATATCATGATGAAGTAGCTAGAATTTGCATAATAAAATTACTAACCACTCTAGATAAGTAGGATGTCAATATGATAAATCTATGAATAATGTAATATACAAGTAAATATTACATAAAGAAGGATAAAAGTGTCCATTGATATAAATTATAAGGTTAAATTTGGCAACAAAATCTAATTTTAATACAATTTTGGTCACATGACAGACACATGACGGAAGATGAAAAGTCACAAATCCCTATATATTCTTTCTTTGTCTTTTCTCCAACAAAACCCTATACCTAGATTCTTATCTTTTGAGAGTTTATAGCCGCCAAAGGATTCAGAAGTCCAAATCAGGTAACGGAATCACTTTTTTTGTTTTAAGATATTATGGATTATTAGATTTTCTTAGGGTTTGATTATTGAATTTGTGATAGAATTAGAAAACATACATATCGGGTTTAGAGATTTGATTCTATTGGTCAAAGGAGATCTTTGAAGATCGGATTCAGGTAATCAAAATCATATCTTTCCTTTAAAGTCTTTCAATCTATAAATTACCTTAGGATTTTCTTTTGTTTTAAAGAAGAATTGGAGAAAGGGTTCTAATTTTCTTGGAGATCTGAAAAGTGGGTGTTTAAGGAAGATTGAAGATCAGATCTAAATCTTGAGGAGAACGATTAGGAATTTGAGATCCATTCAAAGTAATTAAATCCCTTAATTACATATGTAGATTTCATAGAAATGATTTCTGATTTAGGGTTTTGTTCATTCATGATTGATGATGTTCTAGGGTTACGGTTCTTTTGCGGTCTTTGGCAATTTTCAGGATTTAGAGTCAAATCAAAGGTTTTGTGGAGATTTGGGTTTTCTAAGAAATTGATCGAAGAGATTCTGCAGTTGTGATTTCTTGAGAGGTTAGGGTTTTGGAAGATTTTGGAGAATTGGATAATTAGGGTTTTGATGTGATGATTTATATATTGCTCTTGTTATATGTAATATTCAGGAGATTGGGAGATTTCTTGTTGTCTTTAAGAATTTGTGGATTTGGAGAGATTGTTCCTAAAATTGGAAAAGGTACGACATTTCCTTGTTTGTTGTATTTGTTTGCAGGTTTAGTTTTCTGATTGTTTCCTGTAGGAACAGATGTATAAATGAACTTAATTCTATTTGGCTTAAATTGTTTTTTTGGATGTCTTTGGCTTTGACCAATAAAGACCTGGCAGACAATGATACTGGTGAGGCACCATGATGATTCTTGTGTGTCATTGTCCCTAGTGGAGTTGCACTTGGAGATGATTTCGGTAGATATAGGTTTATTGGCAGTATGACCGCGGGTGTTTGGGAGTACTCATTCACCAATATATGTATATAATTATTTATTTTCGATATATGGTTGTTTTTCAGGAGTCTAAGTAACTCCAAGTTTTGGATCAGAGATCTATGATTCTGAACTGTGTTGTTTTGTAGGCTTAATAAAGATAATAATCCTGTTGTTTGCATTTAGTTAGTTATACGTATCTATACATGTTGTTTGTGCATTTGCATATTGTTTGTGGACTGGCGTACTGGGCGTTTTCGCTCGTTCCTTTCTTTTTCAGGTACAGGTGATGGAGATATTATTTATGACTTGTCTGGTTATGATTTGTATTTTGATCATGGGGATGGCGATAGTGGACCTGATTATACTGCAGAGGAATAGGATGTTATACAGAACATATGAAAAAAAAAAAAGATTTCTTGAGTTATTGAAGATTTTTGAAACAATATTTTGATTAGTTATTTTTTTGAGGATTTGAAGTATTGGTTTTTATGTAATAGTTTATTAAACATGTTTATATGTTTTTAGTTGGAAGATAGATCTTTTCTGGATTATTGTTGGCTTTGGTTTTGCCAACTCAGATTTAGTTTATATTACATGAGATATTTGAAAGTTATAAATTACAGGTTTCACAGGTTTTGTTCCTTTTAGAGTACCCTTAAATGTGGGTTCATGGAGATTTTATATGTTTATATTTTGTGGTATTGAGATTTAGAGCCTTTGCGTGTCTCTTTTAAGAGAGAGACACGTGGTGGGTTGTAATGCCTTCGTTTAGGGCGTTACAAATAATATGAGTTAGGGATACTGTAAGTCGTTTTTATGTGTTGGACATAATTATAGATTGTTTGTTTGTTTCATTTTTTTCTAATTATTTTGATATTTTATCTTTCTAATTTTCAAACAAATGTTTGTTAAAAAGTAGATGTAGGTGAAAAAAAGACATTTTTACTTACAAAAAATATCAAACATATTAGATATAAATAAAATACGGATAAAAATTAGACAATCTAAACAAACATAGAATGATTGATCAAATTATTTATAACTCACATGGGCAATAAACTTAGTACCAAAAATGCTGATGTGTCTAGTGAATGATGTTATGTGCTGGACTTTGGATGCTAAGCGGTGACGAATCCAGCATAGGGGCAACTGCCCCACTAGCTTTTTATTTTTTAAATATACATCATGCATGTAAGAGCTTGTTCGTACTGATTAAGTTTTAATATGATATATTTTTATTTTGATATTATTTGTTTATAAATTTTATCCCATTAAATAAATTTTTGGGATTGCCGATTGACACTAAGGATATATCTCTCACCCTATTTATTGCCGTCGCATTGAATAACCATTATTTTAGAAGGGTTTTATTTTTATGGGAGGTTTTGATGTATTGCGGTGTAACATTTGGTTTATAAAATAAGGCCACATGCGTTGTAGATTAAAAGTGTGTATTGATTGGATTCTCGCCATCATGGGACTTATTTACATAACATTGCAAATTATAAAACTTTTGCATGAGAAAATATGAAGTGCATGTGCTTTTGAGCCATGTGTACTTACCAAAGAACAAAGATATAACATTGCAAACTCTCTTTTGCTTCGCAATATGGAATATATGAAAAGAACAAAATAATAAGATCTTTAATAATATGAATTGCCATCAAAACTAGAGACATACAATAGAAAATGTAGCACAAGAATTTTGGGCAAACACCTATGTGGCTTACCCTACAAACGCATAAGATGGTTAGCTAAATTTATGGTAACCATCCAACCTTGAATAGTTGAAACTTAATATTGATGCAGCTTTTGATGCGGACAAATAGTAGAAAGTAGTTGGTGGATGTTTGAGAGATAGCTATAGAACATGCCAATGAATCTTGACTAACGAAATTTATGCGAGCTCCCCTCTTCAAGTTGAAATTTGGAGCATCTATTATGGGCTTAACAATATACCTCATACTTGTAGAAGAAGAATTATTATTGAGACGTACTCAATGGAAGCAATAAGGTGGTTAACTACAGATGATATCAATATTGAATTCATTTTAAACGTTGTTTTATCATGTTGACAGTATATCCGGATGAACCACTCAGTCTGGTTGTCATGGACGCTTAAGGATAACAATGACATAGTTTATGACCTCGCTCATTATAGATTCATAACATCTGAAGTTTTTTACAGCTTTATTTTTTTTTAGGGAAACTTATGTTAATCTTTTGGACTTATTGAAGAACACCGTTTTACTCAATGATGTTTCTTTTCTGAATCAATACTCTACTAAGGTTTCTTTTTTTTTTTTTTTTTTTTTTGTTAGAGTAAGATAGTTTTGGTTAAGAAACTTGATATGAGCTGGTTTTTTTTTTTTCTTAGGAGGGAAAATTTAAAATTTTACTTGTTAAAAAAAAAAGAGGTATGAAGCGAATATATATATATATATATCCAGATATATAAATATGTATTATACAACTATACTTAGATTATTATACCTATTTCTGCTATGGGATGCAGATGAATATTCCTTAGTAATATGTGCAGGGAATTCTTTTTAATTAATAAATAATTACTGGCCAGCTGTATATCCAGTTTAATCATTCACTTTGGCACAAGCTTTGGTACATTCTATAGTGCAAAGGGCCATGCCAATCAACAGGATTAAACCCATCATTCTTAATGATTTCGTGCCTTTTCAAATTGTCCAAAAAAGTTGAAAAAAGTTGAAACAAAATAGATTTTCAGGACACAAGGCGAAAAAGTTCTGGAGGCATATGCCGGGCAAAGCACGTGAATACGTCATGCAATAAGACAACACCACAACAAAGGGGAAAGATATTGAAATTCGAAATTGCGAATAGGAGCCTTTTAGAAGAAATTACACCAGAGATTTTTATTTAACCTTTTTTTATGTATTTGTTATATAATCTGTGTAATTATATTGAAAAACATCATATATTTTTGGCCTTTTGGTAAATGCTAAAGTGCAATAATCAAAGGTGTCTATGAAAATTTGGATTTGTGTGTGTTTTTTTTTTTTAATTTTTCTCCTTTTCATTTCTTTTAATTTATAGATTAATACTTAAGATTGCATAAAATTTTAAAATATCAATTAATAATACCCATTTAAAAAGAGAAAGTAAAGACTAGTAAATAGTAATTGTAAAATATTAATACTACAAGGAATAACGTTTTGTCTATTAAAATGAAAACATCTTAGTCAATATAGATATTTTCTGAATTGAATTGTAATTAAATCAAATCATGAAATACAACGAATAAGGTGGTGGCCACTTTAATGGGAATGTTCCAAAATGTCAGGATAGGTTTTATATTATTTTGAATACTATGCGTTATTAATTTCAATCCTATAAGACTTTTTAATGAAGTTTCTATTTGATAAAACAATAAGGAAAAAAACTAAAAGATATGATAGTATTTTGATAGGATACTTATGACTCATCTACCAATATGTTTTAGTAGTATTTTATACAATTTATACCAATTTTTCAAGTGGACGGATCAGGCATTAATCCTCCTCTGGCATGTATTGAAATCAAAGTTTGAAAATTGAATTGCAAGTTTCGCGTATTCTCCTTTAATTTAAAGATTTTTTTTCTACTACAATAACTACAATTACATTTAAATTACTTTTTAGTTAACCACTCACACAAGAAAGAATTTTTTTTTTTTTAAATAACTTCTTTTACTCTAAGTATCAAATACATTTTTATTTATTATGATGTAAAGAAGCATATATGAGTTAGATAACAATGGATATGTGTACAATAGTATATATTTTTAAAATACCAATATTTTTAATTTTAACTCATTTGACTTAAATAAGTAGAATTATTAATCTCACTTACAACTGTAATCTTAGATCGAGTTTAACATATATAATTGATTGAAAATGTAAGATTTTATACAAAAGCAATTTTATGCACAAATTCTTAAAATTGCAAATTAATAAAATCAAGTAAGTAGAATTACAGTTTTAATAACTATATTTTTAAGACTATTTGTTTCATAGAATATATTAAATGGGTTCATACATATTATATTTGCGTATAATAAAAGATGTAAAATTTCATTAGTGCAATAAATTAGGAGTGTTCATTGTTCGATTTGGTTCGATTCAGAGGTCAAATTGAATTAAACCGCATTTGAAACTGTTCGGTTCAAACCCTTAATGAGCTGAACCACTTTTAACAGTTTAAGGTTTTGAACCGCTTTTAAAAGCATTAATTTCTTACAAATAATATTAATAGTCATTTGAGTTCCTGAGGAAAAAAAATATTTAGATCGAGTAACGTGATGCAAGAATTAAAGTTATTTATCTTATATTAGGTCGTGTATTTAATCATTTCATGTATATATATTATTCAGTTTTAAAAATGTTTTTCAATGTAAATTTAAAGTAATTATATTTTTAATAAATCTATCACACTAACTAAAGAAAATTATTCTTTTACATTAATTCCATGTTTATTTATTATATTCTTTCCTTATAACATAAGTAAATTTCCATTGTGCCTATTAAATGATTATGCATGTTCTAAACTCAATGATACCGCTTTATTTTAATTTGATGTGCGTCTACTAGTTTTAAGAAGAACTTAAAATTAATGAAATAGGAAAACATACTGGGAAACTTTTGAGAAGAATAAAAGATTGTTTATTCAATATTATTAAATATATAATACATTTAATGGTGTATTATGAAAAATATAAAATACAAGATTTCTATATTTATATTTATATTTATAAATAACATTACTGTGGTTAAAAACGTAAAGTACATTTCCTAAATTGGAACAATATCACAATTTCTCCTAATAAATCTACAAATTAAAGTCTTACTTAGTTTTATTTCAAAGATGCATTTAAACATAATAATGTTATTAGAATTTAAAATTGTGATTCCATTTCAAGTCTATTCTAACATACTACATTCATATGTAATATTAGAGTGAAATATCACATGTGACCATAATATTTAATGATTAAGAGTTATAAAAAAATAAGATGGCTCTTATTTTTTTATTTCTTTTAATGTGAAGCAGTTTGGTTTATAGTTCAAATTGTTTGGGTCGGTTCGGTTCAACTCCTCGAAGCAAATCATAACCATTTATACTCTTCTTGAACCGAACTGCAAATCGATCTAAAATATAAAAGAACTGTACTTTACGGCTCGATTCGGTTTGGTTCGATTCAATGAACAGCTCTAATAAATATAGTACAAGAAACTTATATTGTTCAATATTTATTTGTTATACTATGCCACATTGGTATCTTTCTTCTATACTGTATTCAAAAACGAAATGCTAGATAAAAATGAGTTAGAATTTTTTTTATTTGCATTGGTATATAGGATTGTCGAAAAGTAACAGACGATAAAAAATAGACAGAATTTCTTTTCTTTTTTTAATATTACAAATAGTTCCTAAATTTTGATAAAATATACAATTAAATACAAAAAATTTAAAATTAATTAATTTAATACCTAAAAGAAATTTCCATACACATCAACGATACATCCGTTATATTGGATTAATCAATATTAAAATGTATATATTTAATTATATATTTTGTTGAAATTCAGATACTAACACAATAGATGGCAAAAAAAAAAAAAAAAAAAGAAACCAATACAACATATATCCTATTTTTTATTTAAGCTTTAATTATTTGTATTATATAAATAATAAAAGGAATTCATTGATGAAATATAAGTATTTTTAAATTTTTAATACCAAAATGGTCTTACACTTTGTCTGATTATTTTACTATATTATAATCATTCTAGTATTATATATTTTTTTTTTATTTTTAAATAAATATTTTTTAAAAAATAAATACTGATAAAAAATCAATAATTTTACTTATATACTAATTAAATAGATAAAATACATATATAATATGATAAGTTATAAATATTAATTAAATATAAATACGATATAATTAAAAATTTCACATTCCCACAACTTATTCGTAATTTTGTAAATAACAATCTATTCTCCTTTCCTCTTTTTTTTTTTTTTTAACTCCTACCCTTTTTTAATTTGCCTAGTCAATCAGTTAGAATTTAGGTGAGAACAATCATAAGCTGTGCTTTCTTTTACCTTGTTCACATGTACTATAGATCTTAAAAAACTCGAAAATCGAGAAGACAGCAGCAGTAAATGTAATTGTGACTAGATTTTGTAGCTGTTGTCTTCCCGCTTTAACCCTCCAAGTCCAAGTACCCCAACCTAACCTACTCACTCATTCCATTTCAATCATCTATCTTCACCATGACCAGAAGAAAGTATGAAACCCAAAAAAACAAAAATTAAAAATTTTAAAAATTCATCTCCCTCAGTCATCGGTCATCAGTCCTTTTAGTCCCTCAGTTGTCACATGATTATTATTAATATATATTTTTTATAGTATTATATGTTTTCTAAAGCAGAGCAAATATTTGTCCGTCAGTCTTGTTTTGGCTTTTTGCTTGTTGGTTTGTGTCTGTGTTTCTGCTCTTTGGGTAGAGCAATAATGCAATGTGATAGAGATAGAGAGAGAAAGGATTAGAGAGATAGAGAGAACAGGATATTGAAAACTTGAGTTTTTGAGTGGAGATTGGATTAGAGAAGAACATAGCTGGATGTCAAAAAA
Source organism: Combretum micranthum (assembly GCA_024138025.1). Classification (NCBI taxonomy): domain Eukaryota; kingdom Viridiplantae; phylum Streptophyta; class Magnoliopsida; order Myrtales; family Combretaceae; genus Combretum; species Combretum micranthum. Next base: position 494,633 of record JAMXBD010000686.1, on the reverse strand, counting down.
AAGTGAAAAGGAGAGTTTAAAAATAATAACTGAGCATACCCAGAAAGAATTTCCATTCAGAATTCACAGATCTTTAGTTCTTTTTTAAGAAGCTTGTGCTTTTTCATCTGGGTCATCATCTATTTCTAGTAAAGTGCTTTGAATTATTGTACAGCGAATAATGGGGTACTTTGTTTAATTGACTATTGTGGTTATAGCAGAGGGAAAAGTTTAAGCTTTTAAGATTGGGAGTAGAAGGAAGGAGTAGTTACAACTTGTAAAAATGGTATCCTGGTGGGATTAATTGTTGGAGTTTAAATAAAGTGGGCAGTGCATATTTTGGCATCTTAGGGATAGTCATAGTTTTCTGACTGAGAGTAGAGTATGGAGGAAAAGAGAGATTTTGGGTTCTGGAGATTTGGATTCCTGGTTTTGGCATTATTCACAGGAACTGCTTTTGCAAATCTTTCTCCTAGTGGCATCAACTATGAAGGTTAGTGGCATAATTTGTTTAGTGTGCTCTTCACATTGTTACCATGTTTTCCAATTTCTTTCAGTATTCCTATGTACGACTCTAATTAATGGTGATATTATAGCCAAATGAAACACTATACATATTACAACGGGAATCGAACCTGACTACCCCCTACTACCCTGTCACGAGATTAGTGTTTATTCCATTAGGCTACAGTGGGTCTTAGTATTGTTCTTGGCTCTATATGTTGATTCTTGATGGGGACTGTGTGATAATATTAACAGTTATGTATTGTTTCATCTTAAATTGGACAGTTGTTGCCCTGATGGCCATAAAAAATGCATTGCACGACCCATACAATGTTCTTGGTGGTTGGGATATGAACGCTGTGGATCCTTGTGGCTGGAGGATGGTAACCTGTACCGCAGATGGCTATGTCTCGACCCTGTAAGTTCCTTTGTGAACTCAGAGCCATAAGATGTTCATCGTTACTTCAGGACCTTCTATTCAATAGGAAACCTTTTCAGTTGTTTCACTTATCATTTCCATTCTATAACAGTCAAATCCCGAGTCAAAGCTTGTCCGGGACCTTGCCTTCAGATATTGGAAACCTCAGCCATCTGCAGTCAGTGTAAGTTGATTACTTAATTTTCTCATGTATGTTAATATTCGTTTTAATTTGGATCGTGTCGTGCAGTTTGGTTTCTGATCTTCTGCAGAAAACTGTTCACTTTTACCTTATACAAACTTATGCTTCTGATGCCCACACAGGTCTCTCCAGAACAATGAACTTTCAGGTCCCATTCCTGCTAGAATTGGGAAGTTGGAGCAGCTTCAAATGCTCGATCTCTCTGGCAATATGTTCTCTGGAGAAATACCTGCGTCTTTGGGAGCACTCATTCACCTCAACTTTCTGTAATACTCAATTTAATCATCATAAGTTTCAGTAGATTAAGAGGAACAGATTTTGCCAAAAGTTCTGCAATTTTGATCTTTTATCTTGATATTGGCTGTCGCAACAAAATGTTATTAGCAGCAATCAGCATCATTTTTGCATAGTCAATGCTCTTATGGAATTTGAAACTTCTTTGTTGAAAACCAGGCGGTTGAACAATAATAGCCTCATCGGAGCCTGTCCTGAGTCATTGTCTAATATCGAAAGCCTCACTCTTGTGTATGTATTTGTATTCTCCAAAGAGTAAATTTGATTTTCTGAAAATGATATGGATAAAGCTCTACTTAGAGTATGTCTATGGCTACTTAGTTATGGAAATTTTTTAATTTAGAAGTCCTACATGCAGGGACCTTTCGTACAATAACTTGAGTGGTCCATTGCCGAAAATATCAGCCAGAACTTTCAAGTAAGCTGCTATCTTGCTAACATGCAGGTTTTTGCTTGTACTCTATGCATAAGTAAGGTTTGTACTGCTTTTCTAATGCTATTGTTAACTTTTCAGAATCAACGGCAACCCATTAATATGTGGATCTCATAACAATTGTTCTTCAGTCCTTCCGGAGCCGCTTTCATTTCCACCAGATTCTTTGAAAGGTAGGAGTCATCACTCATCAGACAAGTACATGATGTTTTTCATTTTTTTTTCAAGAAACAATTTTGCCATCTATTTGCCCATTTCGTGATGGTATATTTGGTCATAGATCGACCAGGCCCTGGTAGAAGAGGTTCTCGTGTTGCAATTGCTTTCTGTGCAAGCTTTGGCAGTGCTTTTATCATTGTAATAGTTGGTGTACTGATTTGGTGGCGTTACAAGGGCAAGAGACAGATTTTCTTTGATGTGAATGGTTTGTCCTCCTCCGCTACCTCTTTCATATCTATCATTTCAATAAATGCTTGACTTTTTTATGATGCATTTTAATTCATGTCCCTAGTTCATATGCCCCTGGCATAATCTGCTTATGGTTGTACACATTTCTGATTATTTATGCAGATCAATGTGACCCTGAGGTATCATTGGGTCATGTAAAAAGATATGCCTTCAAGGAGCTCCGTGCTGCAACCAACAATTTCAATTCAAAAAATATCCTAGGACGAGGAGGATTTGGGATTGTGTACAAGGGATGCCTTAATGATGGAACACTGGTGGCTGTGAAAAGGTTGAGGGATTTTAATGAAGCTGGTGGTGAAACCCAGTTTCAGACAGAAGTGGAGACTATCAGCTTGGCAGTGCATCGCAACCTTCTCAGGCTTTGTGGATTCTGTTCGACAGAAAATGAACGCCTCCTTGTCTACCCATTCATGCCAAATGGAAGTGTAGCTTCTCGCTTAAGAGGTCAGTTCATTGCAGTTCAAGTGATTAATGACATACTTAACCTCTTATCGATCCTCTAGCTTAAATGCATATAAACAGAAATGGTGCTGCTTATCAGTGACTATTCGGAGATGTGAGTGCATTCCCTTTCGTGAAGAGTTTTGCAGATCAATTATTGTTTTGATGGATCTGCTGCCATCTTCTCTTTTCCTATTATATCTACCATTTTGGTAGCCCCATTCCTATTTTTACAACATATATGCAGACTGCAGAATAAAAATTCTACATTCAGGCATTTTGTTCTTACACCTGAAAAAATTCTCATGAAACATAACTATTATATGCTCTAACCATGATGAAATAATTTTGTTGAGATTGGAAGCCTGCAGCCACTTCCTCATCCTTCAAATATTCATACTTTGCTTTCCCCAGTCATTTTTATCCTGATCTGACCTGTTCAACTTTTGCACCGGATGTTGAGTATGCTGATTGATGGTGGTTTAGCTAGCTCAAAACTTCACATATAAACTCATTTGCTATAGATCATTTCTTCATGTCCTTTCTTGTCATTCTTATATAATTATAGATATACAATTTGTTCTTTGTTTATAGATTTTACCAGTTGCTGGCTATAATACATAATGGTGTATAATAAAATACTGTGGCCATGATCGCAGATCATATTCATGGAAAGCCTGCTTTGGATTGGTCTAGGAGAAAGAGAATAGCTTCAGGCACGGCAAGAGGGCTTCTATACCTACATGAGCAGTGTGACCCCAAAATTATCCATCGAGATGTGAAAGCAGCCAACATTCTTCTCGATGAAGACTTTGAGGCTGTCGTTGGGGATTTTGGACTAGCAAAGTTCTTATTGAACAGAGAATCCCATGTGAGCACAGCTGTACGTGGGACAGTGGGTCACATTGCCCCGGAATACTTATCAACTGGTCAATCATCAGAAAAGACAGATGTATTTGGGTTTGGTATCTTGCTTCTTGAGCTCATCACAGGTCAAAGAGCCCTGGATTTTGGACGTGCATCAAATCAGAAAGGCGTATTGCTTGATTGGGTACTCTCCCTCTCTCTTTCTCTCTCGTGTATGTGTGTGTGTGTCCACGTGCCTGCATGGATGTTCTTTCGAGTGCTTGCTTTCATGCATGACTTCTGTGCTCTTGTTTGCCTGCTAGCCTCCTTGCCACTTCACTTGAACATTTGTTTCCAAGCAGATTAGCAGCAAATAACTTAGCCTATGGACAAAGTTCTGGCATTATATGGGCTCATCATTTCAGATTTGAAATGCATTTTGCCCTGTTGTATCATTTCATACTGGGTGCCTGGATTATCATATCCGTCTCTCCTATGTGCTCATTGAGATAATAAATGTTCTTTGTAACTATGCATCTACTCCCAGGTAAATAAACTACATAAGGAGGGAAAGCTTCATCTATTGGTAGATAAAAGTTTAAGAGGTAACTTTGACAGGAATGATTTGGAAGATATGGTAAAAGTTGCATTACTTTGTACTAAATTTAATCCTGTTGAGCGCCCAAAGATGTCTGAAGTACTAAAGATGTTGGAGGATGATGATGTTGCTGAGAAATGGGAAGCCTCATTGAAGGTTGAAACGCCCAGGCTCCAAAGCTGTGAAAATCCTCGTCCAAGATACTCAGATTACATCGAAGAATCTTCATTCAAGATGGAAGCAATGGAGCTTTCAGGTCCGAGGTGACACTGTTCTTTCCATGCATTGTGGTTTGATTTGTCATGTCTAAACGCAGATTCACTTGTCATGACTATTTCAATGAGGCTAAGCATGCATTCAACTGTACAAATATAGCAAGATTTTGTAACATAATAGAATGATGGAGCTTGTCAGTTCAGATTAGAAAATTCTCATTTGCTAGTTTGTAAATCTATGGTTGTTAAAATCACAAATTACCTATGATTTTTTTAAGTATTTTTTTTAATTAAAATGAATGTTAAATAACTTAAATAGTAGAATTATGAATTTTGGTGGTTTTACCGATTTCATACTACCGTATGGATGAATGCATGGCAAATGGGAAGAGAGGAGACAGCAAATACTGTACAGTCAACAAGGAGATATGTGAGGGCAAATTTATTGCCGACACTGACAGTTATGATGACTCAACTTTTGGTCACGTCCGGGAATTGAGACCGCAGGACAAGGCAAGGTTTAGAATAATTGATATCTACAATACATAGGAAGGTAAGCAGTATGCAATGTTTCACATAGATATTCTTCAACATTCTGTGACTTCCAAAAAAACTTTAAAACATTTGGAAAATCTAATCTAATATAATGAATATCTCACAATCTATTTACATATTTCTCCTGTGCACTAACACCCAACATGATCCAAAGTTCTAAGGTTACGATGTAATGTTTAGGTTCTGTTTAGATCATCTATCTTTTATTTGTATATAATCTGTATTTAATCTGTTTGATTTTTTTATGAATAAAATTATATGTTTATCATATGTATCTGATCTGTGGTTGGTCTGATTTTTGCCAAATAGATTTTAATTTTGCATCTGAAGAATAACTATTTCCAAAGGTGAGCCAACGCCAAATATGTGACTAATAACCATGCATTCATGCTATACAAACATGTTATAACATAAGAACTTAAGTAATGTAGCAAACATTGGCCCAAAAAAGGGGGGAAAAGAAAAAAAAAAAAAGCTAATGTAGCAAACATATTTTAAATCTCCTTTTTAAGTTAGGAATGCACAATCTTAGGTCATCTTGGATGAACCACGAGGTTGGAATAGGTCATGGTTTTTCAAATTCATGGTTGAATCCGTAACTATAATCGATAACCATAACCAAAAACTAATGGTTACATTGTTCCATTGCAGCAACTAGTCCATTATTCAAATATCATTCCATCATTAGGGTTTTAGGGCGAAATGCCATAGCCCCAGCATGGACTTGCATCCTGAATAACCAAGCTCTCCAGATCACCAATATTACCAAATCTTGACACAGATATCAAATATTAATACAATATAGAGCATATTGACCTCACAATCCATATCTAACGAAACAAGATCACAATTTTAAATCTATGATTCTGTATCAACACCTATAGCTTAGCAAATGGAATTGGTTTAGTTAAGCTTATATCAATAATTTAGTTATTATTGATGATTTAATTTATTAATTTACAAGTTAAATCTTAACTTATAAATTAACCATAACTCACTTTCTAATTTAGTCTTTAACCACAAACAATTACCTAACTATAATTACTAAAATAACTTACAAATAATTACTTTAAATAATATATATTTTATGATGTTACCACAACTTACCTAGTTGATTTGCCAACTATGGTGTGTGCGCTCCTTTCCTCCCGCCTGATTGATGGACCTCTTCTAATATAATAGAACGCTAATTTTCTCTTCTAAAACACGCTTCTGTGTGAAATTCTTCCTCAATGGAATCAAATTAATGTACTACGCAATTCTTTTTATATTCAATCAATAATAACATCTTTCCATAATATTTTATTGTCTTTAAGCCAAATTAACATCAACTCTAACCTCTTCATCCCAAAACAACTTTTATGCATCTACTTTATCCTCAAATTGATCAAGCGGACAATATTTATATTTCCATAACTACTAATTATTGTACACATAACTCCTTCCATGTCATTTAATCGAACAAATAAATCTTTCAAAGTAATTTTTGGATTCTTAATCCTAGACAACTTTTTCTTCCATAATCATTTAATTCAACACCTATAGGTAAATGAACCAAAATACCCATATTTCAATCCTTAAAATAAATTATATAACACCACTCCTAAATCCATCTAAATGAAAATTTTTGATATGAAAGTTAACAATCCTATAAAATTTATTTTCATTCATGTTTTCAGATAATAACCCATATCCTTCAATTTTAAAGTATCTTAAATTAAGAATCGTGCTTCAAAGCACACCCCTTGTGCATTTACTCCGAGAACCTCCACCGATCATCGAGCTTTGAATTCCCTCGCATAATACATTTATTAGGCTTTTGGTTTTACCATAAATAATCATTAAATCAATCTAAATTCCTTACCTTGTCACAGAGCGAAACCCTAAAGCCCCATAAGTAATTTGCATCACCACCACTGACGCAAGCCATCTTCAATCGTTTTGAATCCTTGCAATATCACTCAGTTAGGTTTGATTTATCATAAAACCAGATCACAAAAAAATTACCTCATCTGCCACGATGATTCTTCTTCTTCTTCTTCTTTTTCTTATTTTTTCCTTTACAGTCTCCTAATGTATAACCTCTTTAGTGCATTAGAGTCCTTTCCTTGAACCAAAAACCAGTAAATGAACGTAGAATTGAAAGCAAGGACCCGTTACCTTGCCTCTCCTTCAATAGTCAAAAGAAAATTTGAGTGTTTTTGCTTTCCAATTTACAGTTAGAATTTTAGTTTGGTCCACTGTAGGTCCATAGTTAATGTATTGAAGAGTGCACCTAAGCATTTATTTATGGAAAATTCTATAGTTACGCTTCTTACATTAATTAAGGAAATTGTATGATTATTAATCCACCAAAATAAACTTACACAAAATTAATTACCAATATATTGATAATGAATTGTGTCTCCAAGATGGGATTGCATGTTTAAAATGCAATTCACTCTTAAATATAAATCACATGATTGACAATTGTGAGTCGCATGTCTTAAATGCAATTCATTTGTAAATATAAATCACATGATTGACAATTTCTTGTTCTAAATGTGATTTATTAAGGATTATACTGAGTCACATTTTTATGGTGCAATTTAGTACTATAATAACTCATTCACTTCGTTGTAATTACAATTTTATTACAGCCTTATTCCTTATGAGTAGCTAATAGCGATTCCATAATAGATTCCTATTGTGCAAAATATTGAATAGTAATTCTTTATTCAAACCTATGAATACCAATTCAATACTGGAACTGTCTTTTTTTTTTTTTTTCAAAATACCATCATTTAAACAAAAAAATTAATAAAGAAAAATCCTATTACAGCTCTATTCTATTTCTTCATAATAGGAATTCCATTACAGCCTTATTCATTCAGCGAAGTAAACGAACCGTAGAAGTTTTTCCTGAATTACATGTTCAAAAGGTGTTTCTTTTGGTACTTTATAAATCGCATGTTCTTTATGTGATTCATCATTGGTAAATATGTAATTAATTTTATCTTATTTATACTAAAGTATTTTTTTTGAAAAATCGGTAGATACATGTTTCACTCTATTGAGTTATAGATCCAACTCATATGAGTCTATAACCAAAGGGAGCCTAAATATATATCGGATATATATTTAGAAGAATTTGGAATCAAAGGAGGAATGAACCATCACACTTTGAACAAGGAGATCTTAAATATATGGTGATATATATTTAGAGGACTTTGAAATCAAGACATCCTAAGTATATGTGATATACTTGGAAGAGGGCTTTGATATAAGGAGTTTTGTGTAAAAACAAGATGTTCTGTGATGTACACCTACCACAAACGAATCAACACTGGTGGCCTACAACATATTATTACCCAGCGTTGAAATTGGAGATTTCTTGTTGAGAGCTCCAGAGAGGCTATACTAGCATGAACGTCGCCGACGTTGGGGGGCTACGCTGTAGGTGTAAGGGGGCACATTGTTGGCGGTTAGTCGGCGTACGTTGGTTCCAAAACAGCGACGTTTCAATGTCACCCCTACGTTGCCAGCCTTGGTTTATGTCGTGCCAGCTTTAAATGTCTATTGCTTATATACTCATCTTATTATCGCTTATATATTCATCTTATTGTCTTAGGATTTACATGGAACAAGTGTGTGCTTCTTTTCAAGCCTAGATAGAGAGTTCTAGAGAGAGAAAGAGAGAAAAGTGAGGAAATCTCAGAGTGAGAAACTCTAGATGAAGGAAATCTTGTTCCTGTTGTAATCCAATAGTTGTGGTGAAGAATTGTGAGATCCACTAGACAGATCTAGTGAAGAAAACTATGTTATTAAAATCCACCGGCTATGGTGAAGATCTGATAGATCCACTAGTGTTATCTAGTGGAGAACAGCTGTAATCCCATTATATTGTTTATAGTGGAAGGTTTGAGCACTATTGGTCCCATGGTTTTTCCCCGAATTAGGGTTTTCCACGTAAATACTGATGTTGATTTGATTTCTTTTCTTTTGTTTATTGTTATCTATTTGTTATCTTTTTGGCAAAGGGGAAAAAGGTCTGATCTATTTCCAAACAAGTAGTATCAGAGCACAGGATTCAAAAAGAAAATTAAGCTTTGTTGTAGCGTAGATATGACAGAATCATTAGGTACGATGATCAAACTGAATTCAATAAATTACTCCATATGGAAATTTATGATGGAAGATCTGCTGTATTACAAAGATCTATATTTTTCTTTAGGTGGTGATGCTGTGAAGTCACAAGAAAAATCTGATGCAGATTGAACAATCATGCATAGGAAAATTGTCGATTATATCCGATAATGGGTGGATTACAATATTTATCACCATGCGGCCCAGGAAACAAGAGCAGATGTCCTATGGAGGAAGTCGGAATCCATGTATGAGAGGCAGACGACCTTGTATAAAACCTCATTGATCATGAGAGTTGTAAATCTGAAATACAGAGATGGATCTAACATGATTGAGCACTTGAATAATTTTCAAGGGCTGGTGAATTAGGTGTCTGCCATGATGCTGGTGCTTGAAGTTGAGATCCAAGTACTGTTGTTGTTGAGTTCCTTGCCTGATAGTTGGGAGACACTGGTTGTGTCTGTTAGTAACTCTGCCTTAGTGGGAACGCTCATCCTTAAAATGGTGAAGGATAGCCCAATGAATGAAGAGGCGAGGAAGGATTTGGACACATGATATGATTTTAGGGCACTTATTATTGATGAGCTAGGAAAGATAGGTAGAAGCAGGTTCAGAAGATCATCTGATGAGGATGATGAATAAGAGAAATTTAGGGGAAGGTCCAAGTCAAGAGGAAAGAAAGATTTCAGATGCTACTATTATGACAAGCCGGGTCATTTAAAGAGAGAGTGTAGACTCTAGAAGAAAGAGAAAGGTAAAGATGATGGAAATGACGAAAATAAAGACACAGCTGCAGCAGTAGTAGATGATGATGAGATCGTCATTGCTTGGGATGAGTAGTGTGTTAGCTTTGCAAGTCATGATGATGGGTTGTTGATTCCGATGCCTCCTTCCATGTGACTTCACATGGTGAGTTCTTCTCAACCTATACTGCTAGTAATTATGGTAATATCAGGATGGGAAATTATGGTAAATCCAAGATTGTTGGCATTGGAAACATAGTTTTAAAGACTAACACAGGTTGTAGGGTTACTCTCAGAAATATCAAACATATTCCAGATATCCACCTTAACCTTATTTTTATAGGAAAGCTTGATGATGATGGCTTTAGTAAATACTTTGGTGAAGGAAGTTGGAAGCTCAATAAGGGTTCTCTCATTATGGCAAAAGGAAAGAAGAAGAATGCCCTTTACTTAATGTCAGTAAAGCTAAGTAAAGGAGATGTGAATCCTATACTCTCCCATGGAGGTTCTAATGATGGCATAAATGGGGGAGATTCAATTAAAGAATCCAAAGAGCCTCATCAACAGTTTAAGATGAGAAGATTTACAAAAGATGGAAGACCATCAATTAGATTCAGTCTAGATGACTGTGTGACATTCATTGATGGGGGAGAGTCAGAAGGTTATAAGAAAGCCATGGGAAATGAGAAGAAGTTAGGAAAGGTTAGAGCCATGCAAGACGGACTAAAACCCTTGCATAAGAACCAGAAAATTGACTTGGTAAAACTACCTAAGGGCAAGGGACTTCTAACGAACAGATGGGTAAAGACTGATGATAAGAGCTTACAATTAAGGAATAAGACAAAAGCTGGTTGTGAAAGGTTTCATTCTAACAAAAGGTGCTGCAGGAAGGCAGTAAGATTAGAGATACCCCCCATATAAGTTAGAAGGGGAGATTGTTGGGTTATAAATCTAACACATATGGGTCTATAACCAAAGGGTGACTAAATATATGTCAGATTTATATTTATAAGACTTTGGAATCAAAGTAGGAATGGACTAGCATGCTTTGAACAAGAAGATCCTAAATATATGGTGATATATATTTAGAGGATTTTGAAATTAGGACATCCTAAGTATATGTGTTATACTTGGAAGAGTACTTTGATATAAGGAGTTTTGTGCAAAAACAAGATGTCTGTGATGTATACGTGCAACAAAGGAATCAACATCACTGGCCTACAACATATTATTAGCTGGCGTTGAAATTGGAGATTTCTTGTCGAGAGCTTTAGAGAGGCTATGCGGACGTGAACACCGCTGGCGTTGGGGGGCTACGCTGCCGACGTATGTTGGTTCTAGAACAGCAGTGTTTCAATGCAGCCCCTACACTACTAGCCTTGATTTATATTGTGCCAGTCCTGAGTGTTAATTGGTTTTCCTTGTGTTATTGCTTATATATTCATCTTATTGTCCTAAGGTTTGCATGCCTCTTCTCAAGATTAGATAGAAAGTTCTAAATAGAGAAAGAGAGAAAAGTGAGGAAACCTTAAAATGAGAAACTCTAGATGAAGGAAATCTTATTCATGTTGTAATCCACCAGCTGTGGTGAAGAATTGTGAGATCTATTAGACAGATCTAGTGAAGAAAATTATGTTATTGAAATCTACCGGCTGTGGTGAAGATATGAGAGATCCACTAGTGTTATCTAGTGAAGAACAGTTGTAATCCCATTATATTGTTTATAGTAAAAGATTTGAGCACTGTCGGTCCAGTGGTTTTTCCCCGAATTGGGGTTTTCCATGTAAATCCTAGTGTTGATTTGATTTCTTCGCTTTCTGTTTATTATTATCTGTTTATTATCACTTTGGCAATGGGAAAAATGTTTGATCTTGTCCTAACACATGCTGCATTAACTCGATTAATTAATTTATGGTGGGATACCATTAATCCAATTATCAATTATGAAAACTAATATGGGGACAATTACTAAATTACTACTCTTTTTATAATTATTTTACAAGTTGTTCAACTTTGATGCCACTTTCACACGTTGGTGATGGTCAATTTTGATAGTTTCATGGTTATAATCTGACCCATTTGAAGCTTAGGCAAACCTTAGGCCCAAGCTTGGTCTGATTTGACTCTCCACATGAATAGGAGACTAGGAGTAGCTTTTGACTTGGCAAGCTGACTCTTCAAATTGAGCACTTGGCAAAGACAACTTAAGTCACTTGGTGCATACCCCCTAATCTCCATTGTCTTACTCTCGATGGAATCAAGACGACACTTCTTGGCTTAACGCCCTTGACTATAGTAACCACTGCCAACTTCTCACTATTCCATGTTTTTCACAATGCCAACAATTGTAAGGAGTCCTCCTTTGAATATCCCTTTAGGAACTAGAAGCTTTTGGAAAAGTAAACATGCACCTATAGATCATACTCTAATCATTTATACCTAACCTTAGGCAAATATTAATTTGAGTATTGGAGTAGCTGCACCGAACAAATATCCTCTGACCGTGTGTTATTTTGCAGGCTTTTTTATAGGCCTGCCATCAAGCTCAATCATTGGAAAGTCCCTACCTATTTCGAACTAACAACACATGAAAAACTAATGAATAAAGGAAAATGACATATTTGGTATGTAGGTATGGACATAGAATAAAATCAACTTTTTAGGTTCCATTCTTATAAGTTTTCTAATCACAATTCCGACTATAAGGTGGAATTCAATTTTTTCTTGATGGTGATTCTATTCCATCTTACATCAATGTTGTTTACTTTAATTACATCTTTTATCCTATTACATATTTATCACTTATATTTATTGTTAAGAGTATTTATGGTAAATACCATGCATATTCTATTTTATTTCAATGTTTATTTTATTCCAAGTACTATGTACATATGTATCTAATTATTAGAATTGATTTGTCATTTCCTTACTCATTCTATTATATTTCATTTTTTTTAATTCTAATCCATTACTTTATGGAGGATTTTCCTTTATGAAATATGACACTAACAATATTGCCATACAAAATATGGAAAACATGTAAAATTTTTCTTTCCTTTTTTCTCCCCTATGAATACAGTAGGGAGGGGATTTAAATTTGTACTATTATTAGGTAATTATAAAATTATGCCAATGAAGTTATAAGATTTTGACAATACGAAATATATTTTATATGCAACATTTTTTATTAAGTGGAGCAACCCCACTTCATAAGTATTGTGAAAATTTACCATGTTCTCACGTAATTCTTTCAGAATCAGATAAGGTGCATCAAAATAAACTGAATAACATTACTTTCTCATCAAATCCTGCTCAGAAATTAGGATTTATCTAGATTTAACTGACATGCTCCATATTCTGCTTTAGTTTCCCATGCCGTATTCATTTTACTTGTAAAAGCTCCTAAATAATGGCCATGTTTCAGGAGACAACATTTTTTGTTGGGACATTTATATATCTATATCTATATATAAAATTATTGGTCTACCTCAATCAAAACTAAATTTCTAGCACTTGACTTGGTGATTTTACCATTTTCTAAAAATTAAATAGATGCATCAAAAAAAGAAAAAGCATGTCTAGCATTTAAAGCTCCTTTACTTTGAGAAAATGAGGAGAGGTCCAATAACAATGAGGAAAATTATGTCAGAATGTATTAATATATCAAGGTAAATTCAAATAAGAAATATACATTATATAAGGTGATGCAAATAAATGATTAATGTTTTAAGTAAGATTTTGTTAGTATTATTACAAACAAATGATGTCATGACTTTATCCAAATGTACCATGTTACTTGTTACTTTGTTTGCATATTTTAAAGTACTAAAGTAATGATATCTTATTTGCATTACTTTATATAATATTAATCATACTTTTTTAAGCTACTTAAATAGCTGATCTTTTATTTCAACTTATATTTTAAATGTTGATTCATTCTGATATAATTTTTCTAATAATAATATCTATTTTGTTATATACTTGAAACTTGACTGGCAAGTGTTTTGTGAGACTTTTTGGTCACTTCTATTTATTAATTAGACAAAGAGTAGCTTTTATTTATATTTATATGGTAACTTCATCACGTCTAAATTTATGCCACTATTAACCATTACTTATACAACAACCATCACCATGACATTGACAACATCACTCTAGTCATTAATGTCGCTACCATTGTTACCTCTACCATCGCGCTATCATAGTTGTGAAAAGAAAAAAAACTTATCCTTTGTGTTCTGTGTGAGACTATACTATTTTTAATCTTCAATAGTTAATTTTTAATCTTGACTCTAATACCACTTGATGGAAGTGTGTTGGTCCTATATTTAAGGTAGGTGGAGTTGATGTGGAATTAGGCTGTATTAGTTAAAGACAACTTTGTGTCCAAAATGCCTAAGGTTTAAGATAATCTACACTTACTACTTTTTCATTTATATTTTAGTTAATTTGCTTCGTAGTGTTCTGATATGGACCAAGTACTCTATGAATTCTGGGTTAATTTGAGATTAATTGTGCTTTTATTTGTAAATAATCCAAGAGTTGATACTTAATTTGTTTTTATATGTTAGTTTTATGTGACTTAGGACCTTATTGGATACCATATCGACAAAGGATGAAGAAAATTAGCCATAACTTCAACAATTGTAGAAAGAAGGGATCTTACGACCATGCATGAGGCCGTGATACAAGAAATTAGCACCACAGATTAGGCTTAGCAACATCATAACCATGAAATGGAAGAAAAAAGCAGAGCCGTGAGGATCGCTCTCCCATGCATAGTTGCGATTGGAGCAGTGATACGTGCACGATTTGAATCAATAATGAGTCGCGGTTGCAAGCATGGAGTAAAATAAGAATTTGCAAGAATCATGGTTTTCACCACAACCGTGCATAGCCATGAGTAAGTCAGTAACATCGAGGATCCTAACTATGATGTGTGTCTAATTCCTTACTGTGCCTATCATAAGTTGTGGCACGACCATGATCCTTATTGAATCCTTCATATCAAGTTGAGGATCATGGGTATGCCTGGTAGATGAAAATTCAAACCATGTTGATTACGAGTGATGGTGCATTGATGATTGATAGAGCAAAAATTGGAGATCAAGACCCTAGTCATGATCGTAATAGAGGGTATGCTTGGTCCTGTTTCCACATTAGAAATTACGTAATTATATTTTGAAAAGGAGTGAAAGTGAATGGAGGTAAAGAAAAAGCACCAGATCGTGTTACATCTATCTAAAACATATAAATACAAACACATCAAACATGAGAAAGGGTCCCGAACCATTTTGTTATCACTGAATTAGTACCATAACGATTAATTTAGTTTCACAATTGTTCATAGTCTCTAATATTGTAGCTAGTGAATTGTAAAAGGAAAATACTCCTTAGAATTTCTCTGGAGAGAAGAGGAGACTCACTTATACTCATGTGTAGAGAAGAATAAAACAAATTGTATCGTGAAAAGGGGTTACATTCATGTTTCCCTTCTATTCTATTTCAATTGCTTTATTGTTTTCTGCTTGCATTGTGTATGAGTGGTGTATAGTTAGACTTTGTTGCATTGTGGCTTGACATGTATCTGTACATTTAGTTAATGAATTATTACTAGGTTTCTTAATTTCGACCGTTGTTATTATCGGATCATGAATTTATATTATGCACAGTATAGTTTTGAGTTAGATTTCATTGGGGTTGACTAAGAAATCGTCCCACTAAATAGATCTAGACTGTTGGAAGGGATTGATCATAATCCTAGAAGTAGGATTGTGAAATGCTCTGCTTAAACTTAATATTGCTATAGGATTCCTAAACTTAAGGCAATCTTAAATTGCTATTAGCTTAGGAAGAGATTTCGACGGATGAAATTTAGGTTAGATGTTAATGATATTGAGAAAGACATTAACTTAATTAATGAATTATGTAGTTAAGGGACTAGCAATGTTAATTGCATACTCTTAACATACATGTCCAGTTTATTGGTGAAGTAAGGTCTAAATCATTGTGTTCTACATTCAATTTAAGTAATTGGTGTTAGTAATCGTTAGTCATAGCTTGTAGGTGGTTAGTAGTAAAATTGATAATATAAAAATAATATTACACAATTTTATAGGCTAGATAATAATAAAAAGGTGATTACCAATACTAACCGATCCTTGTGGAAGACGACCTTATACTTCATTTCTGTACCATGTGTGATAGATGCACTAGCCTAATGTTGACTGTGTTTCGAAAAAGGATTATAGATAATTACATTTATAACTCGATCATTATAGCATGTACCATATTTCATGTGGGACTATTTTATTTTTAATTTTCCAACAATAACCATTTCGATTGCCATCACATTGCCATTGGTTGCCACCAACCAAGTAACTCATCTTAATACCTACTACTCCACGATGACCACTAACAATGTTGGTGTTGCCACCACCACTAACACTAACACCTAATACCATAACACAACCATCACTACCTTCTTGATATAGGCATTGGAAGTGGTTTGGTGGTGGAGTTGATGGTAGATATAGTTGTTGTGGTGATGGTGATACAATGATAATAGTTGCAATGGTGGTGCTGGTACTAGTGATAGTAGTGGGGCGGAGGAGATAGTGGGTGGTGTTGGTATGGAGTTTTGGGAATGGTGATAGTGATGTTGATGGTAATTTTTCACCAATCAAGGTCATATCATGTTTTCTTTTTTCTCCCCACAATTTAATAGTGCAATACAACAATACCATATAAACAACATAGACTAATTATTTTATACAATAGAGATTTGTGCCAGGCCAACCATGAAATATATATTATTTGGTTATTCTAACTAATAGTTATTCATGAAATAGTTTTCCTGTTTATTGAAACTCAGTAGCCCTAAAAGTTAAATCCATGAACTCCCAATCAGGCAATAAGATTTCTCATATATCTAATTTTCCTATATTTTGATACACACTTGTTACTTCCCAACTCCTTAACAACTTCGAAAGATTCGTATAATTTATTTATACCAATGATGTTTGTAATTAAGAAAACCTATGTGAGCTTCAGAAGATCTATAATCAAGTTTATTTCGAAAAAACCCTCTACCTCGAAAAAAGATTCAATGTATACGTATATACATGCACACGCTTGTTGTGGCAGATGAATGTAAAGAAAGGCGAGGACACAAGAACACAACATTATTTCCATTCTCTCATGCATTAAAAACAGAGCTACAAAACCACTTAAAGGAGTATGACATCCATAGAAGTAGTGAGGTATCCCTCACAATATGTCAGGATGATTATTACATTTTCATCTGAAAAATAACGAAAGGAGCAATTAAATTATAAAAAAGAGAAAAAGGGTCATGAAGACTCATAACTGATGAGCCCTGTTGCCATTCTATGACTTGCCGTTTTGCCAGGCATCAACTAAAGAACTCTTCTGGAATCATAGTACAGACAAAGATTCATTTGAATGGTGTGTTCCACAGTTGATGACCAGCAAACTTCTGAAATATTTCCTAGGACTGAAAGAACCACCTCAGTCCTAGCATAATGCTTAATTAGCTTTAGTTATGACTCATGAAGAGATACCTGCCAAAAATCTTCCATCTCCATTGGATTACAGTTGCTTGCTTGCTTGTTACTGCAAAAACTAATGAGGAAGAGAGAGCATGATCTGATGCTTTATATATAGAAATGATGGTAAGTGGAGGAGTGATGTGGAGCTAGATAAGTCCAGCAATTTATTTAAAAAAAAAAAAAAAAGAAAGCATCACTATCCTTTTTATTTTAAATTCTTTAATGTTGCCACTTGCCATGATAGGAAAGTGTAGGAAATAGTTGTGGGGTTGGTCTCACTAGATGACAATCTTGCCCTCATATGCTTTCTAAAATAGATGGATTTCTGTATCAGCACTTTTGTATTGTTTGCAGAATGTTTTCAGGTTTGTGTTTGTTGGATTATTATATTATCTGAGTCATAAAACCTTTCGATTAAACAATAATGTGGCAGCATGTGAAATGGATATTATTATTTTTATTATTTCATCAATCAAACTTTCCACGGATCGGAAATGCAAAACCGGTGTTTATATAATATTTTATCTAAGGAAATACAACCGTAATAATCCTAGAAGTCAAACTTCTAAAAATGATAAAAAGAAATCCATACTTCAAGTGAATATATAAAGTGTGTGAATGTCAAAATAAAAACAATGTTATACTTGATCTAAACTCTATTTTCCAATTAAATATTCAAACTTTCCCAATAGCATTTTTTGGATGTTTAGTTAAACTTTATGATAACAAGATTGTTATTATCCAGAAAGGTTTTAGTGGATTATATATGGGCGATAAGTATCAATAATTTTTTGACATGATAATTATTTTAAAAACTTCCAACTATTTTTTTCATATATTAAAATATGATTGGTAGTTATCCGTTATCACCTCAGCTACTTCATTGTCAATTGGAATAATAATATTGGCTAATCAATAAATGATGCATGCTTTCATTAAATATATATCCATTATATTAGTGACTATTAAAGCATCCACTTATGTATATAGTGCATAGTTAATGTTATATATGCCATATAGTATAAGTATAAATACATCACCAAAATATTAAGATTAAAATAATGGAAATTTAAAAAAAAAAAAGGAAAAGAGAAAGCAGCCGAACCCATACACTAAAAGGGGAGGGGAAAAAAAAAAGGGCATGAGCATGAATACTCAAAAGCAGTACAGGGTGACATGACATCGTAAATAGGAAACGGGTGCCAGATATACGTGAACCAATGACAAGGTCGCATGAATAGCTGCCGTGCCCCATATGAATGGAAGTCTCACAGAAATTGTGGACCATATGCACATAAATTGTAAATTGTGGACCCATACGTTTAACTTGTGGAAGAGAATAAGTGGCAATATATAAAATCAAACGTAAAGAATACTAACTAAACACCTGTTACAAATTTTTAGGCCAAATGGCTTAAAGTAGCCATGAATATTTGTTGATTTTACTATTGATTACTTTTGGTTTAAGTTATTATAAATGGTACCAAGTTCGACCTCTAATCAATAAGTGAATTATTCAAGAAAAAATGATGGAAGGTAGTAGGTCTCTACTTCCACTTAATTTAGAGAGAAGATGTACAAAGAAAGTAAAGAGTATTGTCAATGTGTGACTTCCTGCATGCTTCCAAAATGACTTATAAGTTGAGGATAGTAAGAATAAATCAAATGATATACTAAAAGAGGAGAGAATATTTGGGTTTAATTATAAGGTCTTGCGATGATCATATTTCGAAGCGATTGTGATATCGCAAGTGAATAAAAGACATGCATGGACTGCGGGGCAGAATGAGTAGAGGTATATATGCATAAAGTTAATACTAATTAGAAAATTTTAAGTTAAGTGGTTAGAATATATATGATAATAAATTATTGACTTTTAAGAATCTTTATTTTCCTCTCAATATATGAGGAAATGTATAGTGATGTGATTTGTTAACAATACCACATCACCTAAGAGTTGTTAATAGAGTTAGTTTGATTATTAACTCTCATATTGAAAAGTTCAGCCCAATATTGCAATCATTGCTCAATAATTTTGGGTGTTTATTTGAAATATAAACTTAACATTATTCCTTTTCTTTTTCTTTTTTTCGTTATGATGGAGATTACAATCGAGATTATAATGAATTTGAATCAGGTCTATCCTTTAAAGAAATTAGTGTTGATGCTATTAGGTTATAAGATAATTGATAAACTTAAAATTACTCAAGCACCAAATGAAAAATTCTCTCTCTTTATATATGTGGAATAATGCACCTTAGTTTTCTTCTAAGGCAATATTTACTACACAACTTCTTTGGCTAGAACTCATGAACAAGCACTAGACAAACCCTTGGATTCAAGGTTTCGGCATCAAACCACCCCTAAACATTCCAATTATGGTTTGTCCTTATAAAGCCTCACGATTCATCGGTTGGACTAGGTTAAATTGGGCTCATGTCTATTAAATCTAATTTGAGCAAACTTTCATGTTTTTTTCAATTTTATATTTTATCAAGAAGTCAATTACCTTCGTATTTTTGATTTATTGCATTAAATTTTTTTAGAAAATTTTATGTTTTCGTTTATTTTATTTCAGTATCAATTCTGTAAGTTATTGAATGGCTCAACTTCATGTACACTATTAAAAAGTTTATTATACTATCTCTTATAATCATTTTACTAGGGGATAAACCTGGTTAAGGATAAAGGTTTCGTTGAAATATCTTTGGACGGTGGATAATGATGTCAAAATTGACATAGGATAAGAAAGCTGTTGACGACTCTATATTGCGGTGCTTCTTTTCATCACTGGAGATTACTTTACTTTTAGGTATCGATTAAGTTAGTGGAACCACTAAACGACGCTCATCCTCAACTTCTTCCATCACAAATCTAAATTTTTCTTTCACTCCACTAAACCCATTGTCTGCAGTACAATCTCCTTTTAATGTGCCCTTTTTCTTTTTCGTTTTAACAAATGCATGCAAAAATTGTGAACCAGAGCATGGATCTTGTAGGCCTTCCTATCTTATTTCCGCTTGCGTGCATATAACAGCCAAGGTGGTGGACAAATGGTGGGCAATTATATTCGACAGCTAGCTAGTCACAGGATTAAACTAATCAAAGGGGCTTCCTTTGGTAATATTTTAATCTTAAGGCTACGTGGGTGGTCCTAACTTGTCAAAATGTGAACACCAAGCCGAATTATAATGATATATTATTAAATTTGTGTTCAACTTGAAAGAAAAAAAAAAAAAAACTTAATCAACTATAGAATTATTAATTTGAACTGAACTTAGAGTAGGGTTATCAATGAATTGGTTTGACTCAAAAGCTAATTCAATTGAAAAATTTAAAAAATGTTTGGATCATACTATTAATGAACTAAACCATCTGTAACGATTTAGATTTAGAGTTAAGCTGCTTCAAATGGGATCTAATTTTATTCAGTTCAATTCTAATTACTTTTAAGAACACCTTAAATAGTCATTGAGTTTTCAACTAAATATTGATGTTCAAATCGAAGATAATTATTAAGAATTAAATAATATATATATATATATAGAGAGAGAGAGAGCTTAATATCATGATAAGATTGCATTTTAGATAATAATGAAAAGAAACAAGTTTGCTTAGTGATAAGTGACGATATGAAGAAAAGGGATAGATTGTGGAGACTAAGCTTAAGATGAGAGATGATAAGAAAGAAGTGGTACATAGAATTAGAATGAAATATCGATGCTTCATACTAAAAAATGTCACTTATCTTTTATATTAGTGCAAATTGTTACACCCCCTCTTATGTTTACTTTCTATTCACTTTACCCCTTATCTTTGAAATCGTACTTTATGACCTCTAAATCTTAAAAAAAAAAGGTTCGTTTGGACTCCTAAAATAGTAAAAATGCACTTTTAAAAAAAAAAGTTGAACGGTTTAATTGCACAATTTCAAAGATAAGGGAGGTTTCATATGAAGTAAATTAAGGGAGTGCATTTGCAATTTACCAAAAAAAAAAAAAAAAAGAAGAAGAATATCCTAAAGTTCTATTCAATTAACTAACCAAATAAGGTTGAATTTGATCAATTTAATGATGGATTAGATAATTATTTACACCATTAAAAGAAATGGGATAATTTTAGCATCTTACATATCTTTTACTACTGTTATCTTTATAATAAAAAAAAAAAAAAAATTAAAAGGTTATTATTAGGATAATGTATTAGAATTCAAAATTAATAAGGTATATGGAAGTTATTTTGGGGGGTTTAAGAAGAAATGTGTTTATCATTTTTTTATAGATTATAACTATCATATTTATTTTCTTTAAGCAATCTTATTAGAGATTTATTTAATTATTTATTATTGAAATGTACTCACATGGTGTGTGTGGTATTCACTAGTATTTATCAAATTGAAAAATTGGCATTTCATTAAAAAATAGGGAGGTAAACTTTGATTTCCTTTTAATTTTGTGATACTCGTATCTTCATTGTATTATCGTGATTTCTAATTAAATATTCCAAAACCATGTTGATTGCCCCATTGGGTATTCCTCTTTCTATGTTTATATGTTACGTGTATTTATTATGTATTTGGTTTGCATCTATTTGAAATATAACATATGAAAAATTATTTGACTTATTCTTATACTATATTTCAGTATGAAATTTGATGTTTGAATTTTTATTTATTTATATTTATTGGTGTCCTGATATAATTGAGTGAAGATGATCATTGAGGAATGAGGTTGGAATGTGAAACTTCACACGTTCTAAATGGAAAAAAATGTTTAAAATGGTGTGTATTATTCATTGAAAATAATATTTCATTTGTTTTTTATAAAATTAAATATAATATGAGGTAAATAAGTTTAAATTTACATTGATCAATTAAGCACTTGATTTTGTTAAAGGAACATATATATGTATATATATACTTTCATCTTTTTGTATCTTATTTTCGTAAGCATAAAATTTGCATGGCCAAAACATAGACCTAAGGGCAAGATACAAGTGGATTTTTTCTTAACATAATAATCGATAATATTTCAATATATTGTATTTTATCAGAATATATACAATGCTAAATGGTCATTTAGGGTTCTCAAGTGGCCTTTTATAAGCATATTTTTCATTCGAAAGTCTTTCATTTAGAGTTTTTATGTATCATGTCAACTTGTTCTTCATTTATTTTTATTTAAGAAAAAGAACCATGACATATCTTAGAAGAATCCTAAAAAATAGGCTCTTACTATAAAATATAGAGTTGCAACCGAGCCAAGTTGAGCTTTTGAAGGTTTAGGTTCAACTCATTTTATGATTATCGACTTAAACTTGAGTCTAGCTATTTTTTAAGTCTGAAATTTCGGTTTGAGTTCACCTTGTTTAAATAAATGAGTTTTATTTCAAGTTCAAGCCAACTCGAGCTTTTTATCAAGCCTACTGGGCTTTTATTGAGTCTTAGATTTGAGCCCAAATTCAACTAGTCTAGATAACTCGTTGTTTTTATTTTTAACCTAAAAATAATATATAAGAATTGCTAAATATATATATATATATATTCAATAAAAGTTAGTATTTGATTTTAGTTATATGTTAATATATTATAACTATAAAACTTATAAATTTGTTAATAAGCTTGTTCATGAGTTTATAAATGAGCCTACTTATGAGTCTCTCTAAGAGTCTAAACGAGTCTGTTTACGAACTGACTCACGAGTCTAAATCAAAGCTCAAGCTTAGCTCGTTTAGATTAACAAACTTTATTTCAAGCTTGAGCTCGATTCATTTACTAATCAAATTCAAGTTGATAAGCTCAAATAGCTTACAAGTAGCTTAGTTCAATTGTAATGCTGCTAAATACCTCTATTATACATGTCTCATATGACGTACATAGACTTTTTATTTTCTTGATGGAGCAGAAATTAATCTCCATTTTTGAAATCGAAATATTCAAAATTTCCCACTTGGTGGTCATCAAAGTAACATAAGATCATCCTCCTCCTCCTCCTCCTCATCCTCATCCTCATCTCTCCTCCTCCATCATGATCATCATCATACTTATACTACATGTTTATCTAAGTGTGTAATATATAATTATTCTTCCTTTACATAATAGTTATTACTACATTTGATTGGTGTAATAGTTATTTCATCAAATTCTTATTGTTACTATATTATTAAGATTAGAGGAAACGGTATTCTCTTTGATTTATTTTTCTTTATTAATATTTACATATTTTATATATAAAACCTTAGCCAATATTTGAGTTATGGCCCAAAATAAAGGCATTTTGGTATTTTTTCGTTATATCACTAATTTATTACGAGCCCAACATGATATTAGTGAAATATGACTAGGTACTGACACTCTCTGTAGACAGATTTAATTTTTTTTTTTTTTTATTATACTTATGTTCTTTCTTCTTACCTAAAATTTTCTATTCACCGGCAAAGACATTATATAGCATCCTTTCTATTGTCAATGTGATTTCACCATCCCTTGTCCTTCATATCTTTCTCATGCTGGATATGAAAAATACTAAACCCAATAAGAGGACAAGGATGTTTTGTTAATATGTTACCAAGAGATAGATACAATTCAGTTTCAAATCGGGAACCAAACCGAAACTAGACTAGTTAAACGGTCTTAGAATTAGCTAAAGAATTGTCGATTTTCTAGTTTCTACATGGTTCTTTAGCCTAAAACTAAGTGGAAACGGCAGCTCTAGCTATTTCTATTGAAAAAAATTAAAAAAAAATTTAAAAAAATAATACTAAATTTATAATTATTAATGTTTAAACTATTTCATATAAATAGTAAAGTTTATTACCTATTTACAATATTTAATGTGTTCTTATTAACAACATAAATAAATATAATTTAAATACATATATAATTTAGTTTTGTAAAAACTTCTCATAAAATAAAAATCCCTTTCCATAATAAGGTGAGATTATTTTTTGTATTGTAATTTCCTTTTTGTCCTCTAGAGTATTTTGCAATCTCATATTACTAATTTTAATTAGCATTGGATATGTTTGTATATAAATAAATGAGCATCCTAAACAAATTTTTAAATTTTTGGATAAATAATTATTACTTTTAGAATCAATTATTAATTTGAGTTTAAAATTTTATTAAAAACTAAAATTTATTTATTCATTTTTTATATTTACTTAAAAAAATTGGCTATTCCACTGTTTTAAAACATAAATCAGGAACTGCCAGTTCCTCAATTTTGAGACCCAGAATTAGTTATTTTGGTTTTGGTTTGATTTGATTTGATTCCGGAACCATGCCTATCTCTTTTGGTGCGAATAATGATAATCAAATAGCCACAGAATTTTGAGAACTTCTCTTGCAATTTGCTATTAGAAAATCTCATCATGAAGTGTCTTGTAACAATATTTGTTTCCTCAATAGTATTTTAAATTTTTTCTTATATTATTCCAAGGAAGAAGTGCAGAAGTAGTCATTTGCCATTTGAAAGTACACAGTACAACCAAAAAAAAAAAAAAAAGTGTTTAGCGACTTATTAAATAACATCGAATAGGCCAATACTCGAGCCAATTTTGGGCCCAAATCCAACTGGAACTAGTTATCTGGGACTGGATCCCATATCAACTGGGGAAGGGAATGCTGGGTCAAGAACCATGGGAAGTCCTGGCCCAAAAAAAAAAAAAAAAAAGAACCATGGAAGCCATCCACACTTTAATTAAATAATAAAAAAAAGAAGAAAAAGTCCAACTCACATCATACAATAAGACTTCTTCACATCACTCTATACACATCCAAAAACACATATATCTCATCATTATTTACCACAGTACACACACAAATGCATCATCTGCATACTCACAAATAAAGTTATACAAGCGGGTTAGTACTCTTTAACCATGAGTTATGTGAGATAGGCTAAAATGACTTTATATAGTAAAATGAGTTGAAATATTAACTCAACTTGATTATTTTGTTTGTTGTTCTCTGTTTTATTATTATTTTTTTTTCGAATTAAAGGAGTTGGTCTACATAACTTGTTCTGCTTGTACAGCTCTACTTACAAGTATTGTACGCACACTCTTATAAATATGGAGCAAGTTTTTATGCATTTTCACTTCAGACAAACTTAGACATAATCCACTACCCACACACATACATGGCACATTTGTAAATGTGTTCTATGGTAATATTTTTTCATGCATTAATGAATTTTTGAAATAAAAAATTCAAAAATTGTTTTTATTATAGAGTTCTTGAGTTATTAAAGTAGATGATTGGCATATCGCAGAAATAAAAATTTGAAGAGACATGAAGCAGTCATCTACTATGATTGAACGCCGACTTCGATTTTGGGGATGCAAGGTGTAAGTTTATGGTGAAACGTACCGAATATATTAAGAGTTAAAAAAAGGTATTACATATTGGCTGTCGTTTGTTTTTGTGGCAAATCTTGCCATACTTCAATAAAATTTTTATCGCAGAAATAAAAATTTAATGTTATGGTGTTTTAAGTTTGGTATAATATATAGTTAAGTATTTAAATTTTTAAAAATAATTAATTTAATATTTGAATTTCAAAATTGATCAATTTAGTATTTGAAAAACTTTAAAACCAAACAATTTAATACTAAAAGTGTATATAAAAAGTTTTTTCAAATACTATATTAATTAATTTCAAAATTCAAGTATTAAATTAGATAATTTTAAAATTTAGATATTTAATTATACATTTCATTAAAGTTTAAATAGGAGAAATATATGGAATATAAGGTGGCAGAACCACGTGCACGCAACCGTCATTGGAGCAACACAAAAAAAATAAAATAAAATAAAATAAAATGGCAAGATAATTTTACAAAACTTATTTAACTATTGACATTCTCGGTTCATTTCACTATAGTTTTATTGTTCTATTTTACAGTGCTAGTAACGAAGTGACACATGTCTCTCATAAATTCTTCGTGTCCATGTTTAGCTTAATGTCGATCTCATATTTTAATAACTGGGGACTTTTAAAACAACAACACAATAATTGTGACTGCAGTAAAGTTATAACGCTACTTGAAAAATTTTAGGATTAATTATAAAAAATTGATTGTGTGTTATAGTGTTTTTGTAATTAGCTGATTTATTTTTTTTTTTTTAACAAACAACCGACCTATTATATTCTTTGTTTTGTTCCGTCAAATGAGCTGTCATCTATATATCACGTGATAGTCACATGAGTTAAAAGAACAAAGACCAAACTGTAGATATATGTATTTTATTATGTCTGTTAGTTATCTGTTAGTTTTTATTAGCTCTTTATTAGTTCCGTTAGCTAATTCTAACAGTTAGTTATTTTTCCGTTTCCTCTGTTTTCTTGTTTGAGAACTATAAATAGTTCTTTTGTCTCTGTAACAAACATTACTTCTAATAATATCATTTCCTTTTCTTCTGAGTTGTACATTTTGCTCTGTCTATTGCAACAATGTCGGTGATGTTTTAGGGAATTTGGATTCGTCATTCTTCATGGTATCAGAGCAGGACTTTGGATTCTTGTAAGTCTCTCTTCTTCGGATTAATATGACGAATCAATTTCTTAACGATTTCAATCGAATGGAAATGAATTTGCTTGATCCTCATTATCTGTCAAATTCAGATAATCCTAGCATGTGTTTAGGTAATATTTCTTTTAATGGATCGAATTACATTTCGTGGAATAGATCTATTAAAATGGCACTTAGTGCTAAATCGAAGTTAGGGTTTATTGATGGAACAATTAGTAAACCTAGTGAGAATTCTGGAGATTTAGAGAAATGGAATAAGTGTGATTCCATGGTACGTTGTTGGATATTAAACTCGATGATTCCAGATCTTTCTCAAAATTTCTTGTATGCAAAATCTGCCTTGGAATTATGGAATGAGGTTGCGGAGCAATATGGACAATCTAATGGTCCGCTCATTTATCAATTGCAACAAGAAATTTGTAACATGAAACAAGGGAATTTGTCTGTAAGTGCTTATTATAATAAGCTTAGAAAATTATGGGATGAGTTGAATTCTTTGCATGCATATCCAACATGTATATGTGGAAGAATTGAGCTGTGTACATGTCGTATGACTGATAGGATTGCAGCTTATGAATCAGAATTGCGTTTGATGCAATTTCTAATGGGTTTGGGAGATGCATATGAGTATGTTCGTAATCAAATCCTTTCGATGGAGCCTCTTCCATCTGTGAATCGAGCTTTCTATTTGGTTCAACAAATAGAAAAACAAAGAGAAATTACATTGTTGACAGAACCTGCTGGAGTAGCCTTTGCGACTGGGAAAGCGAGTTATAATAGGTCTGTTGGATTCATGGATAAACGAAAAATGAAAGGTCGATTGAATTGTAAGCATTGTGGAGGTGATGGTCATGTTATGGAGAATTGTTTCCAGCTTGTTGGGTATCCCGAATGGTACAAAGGAAAAAGAATGAATGCTGGAAATAAGCGAGGTTCTATAGCAGCACATGTTGAAAAACCTAACTTGATGACTGATTCTCCTTTTGATATTGTTGCTGACATGCCTTCTTCTGATAGATTGAATGCAGATAGTAGAGAATTTCAATCTTTTTGTCAGGAAATGTTTAAAATGTTCAAGACACAATCTGCCAATACACATGGTAATGGAGGATCGGTTGTGAACTCTGTTTTCAGTGCAGGTACTTACTCTTCTTCTTGTTTAGCAGCTATGAATTGCACATTTGATTCTTGGATAGTTGATACGGGAGCAACCGATCACATGACACCTCACTTACACCTCTTAACCTCCATCACATCCTTAAACAAACCAGTTCTTGTTCGTCTTCCAGATGGCACAACTAAAGCTGTTACTACTGTAGGCCAAATCATTTTGTTTCCGAATATTGTCTTGGAAGATGTTTTGCATATACCAGACTTTACACACAATCTTATGTCAGTCACTAAAGTCCTCAAAACCAATCAGCTAACCCTTGTCTTGAATGATCATGTTTGTCTTTTTCAGGACCTGAAAACTAAATTGAATGTGGCAGCTGCTAAAGAATATAATGGATTGTATGTTCTTCATCCTTCTACTAATAGGGTTGTTCTTCCTTCGTTTGAACATAATAGTTCTGTTCTTACATGTAATAAGGTTGATTTAACCAATTTGGTTCATCAACGTTTGGGACATACTTCAGTCTCCAAATTACAACATTTGTCCATGTGTAAATCTTTGAGTTTATCACAATTCTTTTGTGATACATGTTGTCAAGCTAAGATGCATGCTTTACCTTTTCATAGTAGTGATAATAGATCCCTCTCTCCTTTTCTTTGTTACATATTGATCTTTGGGGACCTTTTAAGATTACTTCTTTGACAGGTGGAAATTACTTTCTTACTATAGTTGATGATTATAGTCGATCACTTGGACCTATGTCTTGAACAATAAATTTCAAGTTTCCTCTGTTTTAGATCAATTTTTTCGATATATTAAAAATCATTTTGACAAATCACCTCAATTTGTCCGAACTGATAATGGTTCGGAATTCATGTCTCATGTAACTCAATCCTTGTTTCATAAGCTAGGCATTTTACATCAACGTTCCACAATTTATACACCACAACAAAATGGGAGAGTTGAGCGCAAACACCGCCATTTATTAGATACAAGTCGAGCCTTGCGTATTCATGCAAATTTACCAAAATATTTTTGGAGTGAATGCATTTTAACATCCACTTATTTGATTAATCGCATGCCTATGGCTCTTTTAGGTTGGAAAACACCTTATGAAATGCTCTTTGGCAAACCACCTGAATATGATCATTTGCGTGTTATGGGCTGTTTATGTTATTCTATGATTCCTTCGCCAAAACGTGATAAGTTTGATCCTAGAGGTGCTAGGTGTATCTTTCTTGGTTATGTTCAAGGGCAGAAGGGATACAAGCTCTTTGATTTATCCAATAAAAAAATTCTTGTCAGTCGGAATGTTCAATTTTTTGAACATTTATTTCCCTTTCGTGATACTTCCTCGATCAGTCCTGAATCCAAAAGACAATCTGTTCTTTTTGATGATCATATTTCTTTTTCTCCTGATACTTCTTTCAATCATTCTCTTGATACAACAAATTCTGATCCCATTGTTCTGTCTGATAATTCCATTCCTCTTTCTGATCATGTTTCTATTCCTCATTCTGATTCTATTCACACTCCTTGTCCACGTCGTTCTACTAGAGAACGTCGATTACCTAATTGGTTAAAGGATTTTGAACATACAATGCATGTTACTACTGCTGCAGCAGCTTCATCTCAATTTGTTCCTGACTTGTCTCCTTCCAATACATTGTATCCACTTTTTCATCCTCATTCTTTTACCTCATACACTAAAGAATATGTGAAATCTATTGCAAATGTAATGACTGTCTTTGAACCAAAGTGTTATACACAAGCTGTTAAACATAAGGAGTGGGTGCTTGCAATGAAGAATGAACTTGATGCTTTGGAACGAAATGATACTTGGGAACTTACTACTTTACCCAAGGGCAAAAAGGCTATTGGATGTAAGTGGGTTTATAAAACTAAATATAAACCCGATGGCTCTGTTGATAGACATAAGGCTAGGCTAGTTGCCAAGGGCTATACCCAAGTTTATGGTGAAGACTATCATGATACATTTTCACCGGTTGCCAAATTGGGTACTGTTCGGATTATTTTAGCTGTTGCTAGTACTAGAGGTTGGCCTTTGCATCAAGTTGACATCAACAATGCTTTTCTTCATGGTTTTTACATGAAGATCTTTATATGCAGCCTCCACAAGGATATGATAAAGCTACTTCTTCTCAAGTTTGTAAGCTTAAACGTTCCTTGTATGGCCTTAAGCAAGCATCTCGACAATGGAATCATGAACTTACTCAATTCTTGATAAGTAAAGGGTTTTCTCAGTCCAAGAATGATTATTCATTGTTTGTTCGATCTGATTCCAGTGGTTTTCTTGTTGCTTTGGTCTATGTGGATGACCTTTTATTGACAGGTTCTAGTGAAGCTGCTATACTTACTTTAAAAGGAGATTTAGATGCTGCTTTTACGATTAAAGATATGGGGGAAGCTAAATTTTTTCTTGGTCTTGAATTGTATCGCGATTCTTCTGGTATTCGTGTTCATCAGAGGAAGTATGTTCTTGATATTTTAACCTCTGCTGGATTGTCTGCTTGTAAGCCTGCTAAAACACCTTTACCTTCGAACATTATCCTTGATAGAGAGACAGGACATTTACTTGATGATCCTCAATCTTTTCGTACTATTATTGGTCGACTTCTTTACTTGAGTATTACTCGACCTGACATTGCCTATGCGGTTAATCGACTTTCTCAGTTTGTGTCAGCTCCACGCTCCACTCATTTTGCTGCTTTGCTTCATTTACTTCGTTATTTGAAGCATACTATTCACTTTGGTTTATTCTTCCCATCTGATAATGATCTTCAATTAAGTGCCTATGCTGATGCTGATTGGGCGTCTTGCCCTGTGGATCGACGTTCCACCTCTGGTTTCTGCATTCTTCTTGGGTCTGCTATTGTCTCTTGGAAATCCAAGAAACAAACTACGGTTTCCACTTCCTCTGCTGAAGCCGAATATAGGTGTTTAGCAACTGCTACTAAGGAGCTTCTTTGGGTATCCTTTGTTCTTCAAGACTTATGCATTCCTGTTTCTTTTCCTATCACTTTGTTCTGTGATAACAAGTCCGCTGTTATGATTGCGCACAATCCATGTCACCATGGTCGGACTAAGCACATTGAAATTGATATTCATTTCACTCGTGATCAGATTTCAAAGGGTTTTCTTCAGTTATTGCATATTAGTTCCTCTGATCAGCTGGCAGACATGTTTACCAAACTTCTTCCCGCATCATCTTTGTTATCTTCATGTTTCAAGTTGGGTCTTTTGCAAGATCCCACTTGAGGGGGGGATGTAGATATATGTATTTTATTATGTCTGTTAGTTATCTGTTAGTTTTTATTAGCTCTTTATTAGTTCCGTTAGCTAATTCTAACAGTTAGTTATTTTTCCGTTTCCTCTGTTTTCTTGTTTGAGAACTATAAATAGTTCTTTTGTCTCTGTAACAAACATTACTTCTAATAATATCATTTCCTTTTCTTCTTCTGAGTTGTACATTTTGCTCTGTCTATTGCAACAATGTCGGTGATGTTTTAGGGAATTTGGATTCGTCATTCTTCACAAACACACACTTTTTCGTTGGAACCACAAATAGATTTATATATCTTAATGAAATCCTTTAAAAGCATAAATATCTATAAGATTTATACAATAATATGATAAAAAAAAAAACCCAGATGGAAAAACTGGTAGGATAAAAATCAAGAATTTTCCATAAGATTT
This sequence comes from Combretum micranthum, assembly GCA_024138025.1. NCBI lineage: Eukaryota > Viridiplantae > Streptophyta > Magnoliopsida > Myrtales > Combretaceae > Combretum > Combretum micranthum. Next base: position 462,876 of record JAMXBD010000686.1, on the reverse strand, counting down.
GTTCAGACTTCTCTACAACTTCAAAGGGAAAAAAAAAAGGAGGAAGAACAAAAGAGACCTATAAACACTTCTCTCTAAAAACCCAACATTTTCTCTCTCTGGTTTTTTTTTGACATTACAATTAATTGTAGCAGATGATATCAATTCCATTCAATTTCTGGTGTTCCCTAGTTTAGGAAAGGTCTGAACTTTTTTCTTTAACTATGCACCAATCCATTAGACCATCAAGTCGAACCTTTGACATTTCCTTAACTCTAATTCTACTTTCTGTAAATTAAACTTAGAAACCTTAATTCAGACTCCAATTGAGAATTAAGCACTGATAAGCTTACAAAATTGATTGATAAGGCTAGCCAAATTTTTGTAGTAGTGATAAGGCAGTAAGTTTCGCGAGGCTCAAAGTCGAAGCCGAAAGAAAAGTTAATGAGGTACCTGTAAAGGGCAAAATAGAAAAGAAGGCTCACAGAGAGTTGCTTACATGGCTTTAGGGGAGAGAGATTCAAAGGGTTTTAATAAAGATAAGATAAAAAAATTATACTTGGTTAATGAACAAAATGTAGAGAGAGAAAAAGAAAAGGGCATTTGGTCTTTTTTTCTTTTATAGTGACATGACTATCACCTAATATAGTAACAACTCATTTGATGAAACAAAACGAAGAATATTACAAGTTAGTTGTTTGTAATAATAATAAAAAAAAGAACAGGTTAGCTAATTGCAAAAGCACTGTATCATGAGTCAATTTTTTATAATTAACCTAAAATATTATACTAAGTGGAAAATATTAACAATATCAACACCATGGCTTTTACTTTTAATTTCTTTTGTCAAGTTGCTTATAAATTATTTCATATAAGTTAGGACGATACCTTATCTTCCCATGTTGTAGAATTTCACAACAACTGTACTGCTCCCATAATTCTTTGCAAGTACATGTAATTTGTTCGTTGTTTTTAGATCATTGTGACATCTTATTTTTATTGTTTTTAAATAGATTATTTGTCAAAAATAGATATAGATAAAAAATGAAAATTTTTACTCATATATAAATTAGATACATATGAGATATAGAGGAAAATCAAACAATCCAAAACAAACCCTAAATAGATTAATATATATTTTAATTATTTAATTTATTCCACAAAAATAATTATATGTCGGTTGCGCTTGTGTTATAAAATAGTAAGGTATAGCAAAGCTTGAGGAAAATGAATGAAATAATTGATTTATGTGTAGAAGTAGTTTTGAAACTATAACTTAGTAAAGGAAAAAAGTTTGAACTTTAGGCTAGCTCATGACTCCACTGGTCAAGAGAATTAATTTGCCAATTTGAAGTCCAAGTTTGATCAGATCATGAATTTGCTTAGTTAAAATGTACAAAGACACAATTGTCTTGTCAAGATAAGGTCGACCTTAGAGAATCTTATTAAGTAATTGAGTTGGGAATTAGTAAAACCCTTGATGAGAGGACTAGTATGAGTCTAAAGCAGCCAAGTTGGACAAGTGATAAAAGATGTGATTATGGAAAATATATGGATTATGCGAATGATTTATATGAGATAAGATCTATTAACATAATATTTTAATACTTTGGGTTGTATATGATGTCATGCCTATCAGTGTGTTTCTTCACAAGGTTAATTTTTTAAAATTTTTTCTATTAAATACTTCCTCCTCTCTCTAAGTGGTATTAAAGCTGGACGGTTCGGTATGGATAAACACTTTATTTTTTTAAGAGAACAGAATTACCAAACTTTCAAGTGCACTAAGTTAAAAGGACTAGCATAATCCCTATAGAATGGACGAAAGCAAAAGAAAAAACAACAAACACATACACAAAAAGGAAAAAGGAAAAACCTTATGTTAATTACTAATGGCAAAACAACATCATCTTGATTATCATAATCTTTAAACTAATAAATCTATAGATGTGTCATGTGATGGTAAAAGTATGATATTGGTCGATTAATAATGATGGTAATAATAGAAATGAAGATATTACTAGTGGAAAATTTGCAAATATTGAGATAGATAGAGGGAAATGTGCAAGTTTAAGATGGTGAGTAATGAAAAGGAATCTAGGAAGGAGGGTAGGCCACATCAAAACTATTAACCTTGAAAAGACATAGAAGGGAATTTAAGCTAAAAACCTATTTTTGAACCCTATATATCTCTTTTATCCTTAAGGTCATCTTGATTATCAATCCATTGAATTGTTAAAGGTCTTCAAAGAAGAGTAAAAGGAAGGCAAGTTCTTAACCTATCTATTTTTTGTAACACCTTCTATTGAGGGTGTTATTAAAGATAAGGACCACCAATCCATTTTTTTTTTTTTGCCTCAAAGCATTTATACTTACATCAATTTTGCAGACCTATTAGGTAAATTCCAATGTATGCAAAACTTCTCCAGGTAAATAATGACAACCAAAAAAGAATAAGATAATTATGAAACCATTGCTCTTATTTAAGATAATAATTCCATAATTCAAAGTAAGCTTGCACTTAAGCTCATAGACCCAAATTTTGGGAATAGGCGAAGGACAAGTTTTGTATTTCCTAGCGAATAAAGAAGCTTCCATTTTCATTAAGGTAATAATGAAAACAAAAAAGGAATAAAATAATTGCGAAACCATTGTTTTTAGTTAAAATGGTAGTGCCATAATTCAAATAAAGCTTGCATCTAAGCTCATAGACCCAAATTTTGGGAATAGACAGAGGACAAGTTTTTTATTGCCTAATGAATAAAGAAGCTCACGTTTCATTAATGCCTTGGTCAATTTTGAAAAGACTAGGTTTCCATGAGTTGAAACCTATTGCAATTTCCTTCTAATTAGTTAGTGGATTGATCAAGCATCCAATAAGGTTATTTGAAAATGTACTCTTTAAGGTAAAACATTTCACTATATTTCCCTTAAGTAGGTTTTGAACTTGTAGAAATTGGTCAATAAATTGGTGAGAAGACACTTATTTCTTTTCCAAATTTCTTCATCCTATTCCCATTAATTATTATCATTGATAAGTGGAATTCAACTTCTCAAAATTTTTATTATGAAATGATGTGAATAATATTGATGAAGTGGATGCAATGACTAACAAGTACATGTAAAAATGGGATAAAGATTAGCAATGATGGTTTTGTAACTTCAAACTCCTTTGATGCAAAATGAGCCAACGAATAACAATCATGAACTTCAGTGGCAGTCGACATTGGTTTTTGGGCAAATTCTATTGTTTAGGCTCCTAAAACGACCTTTTTTATTTTTTGGGAACCTTTTAAATATGTTATAACTTTTAATGGATATGTCTATTTCAATTGCTATATGTGGTATTTCAATTGTCCTTTTATTTACTTTATATCTGTAAGTTTTAGGGCTTTTCTATTTTTGGGCAGTGTTTCCAGTTTTATTTTTAGCAGCTTTCAAGCTTGTATATAAATATATGCCTTAGAGCAAAGAACATATAAGCGTTATCAGTAATATCATTTTTGAGTTACCTTTGCTCATTAAACCACCCCCACCCGACCCAACCACGCCGTAAACCCCAACACGCACCCACCACACACACACCCCCCCCCCCCAAACCCAAAAAAATCTAATTGCTTTATAGTTTTTTTTTTTTTATGCCATTTGTTTGAGAATTCATTGAATCAACAGAAAATTGAAGATCATTTTTTAGTATTCGTTTGTGAATCAACGAAATAAGATCAATTTCCTTTATCTTTTGCAACATTAATTGGTATCAGAGTTGTATTTGCTCTTAGAGTATTATGGTACCACAAATGCAGACTAATCAACAATATGCGATGGAGCTATTTACATGGATACCAAACATAAAATAAATAATGAATAACCTAAATTTTTGTTAAGCCTTTTAGATCCTCTGTAAATAATTTCCTTTATCTATTGCTAATTAGAAAAATAAAAAAAATGAAAAATTTTATCAACCAAATTTTTATATACCCTTTTTGTCTTTTTCCCACATATGGTATATATATATATATATATTAAGTATATAAACCTTTTTGCGACCTTAATATAATATTATCACGTAGCTATTTTCTAAATTACCCAAACATAAAATAAATGGGGGTTTTCAAAAAACTTAGGATCTTTGAGGAGCTTTTAAAAATGGAACAAAACTTACTCTTTTAGGATTTTTTAGTTAACAAAAATTTAATGAATAATCGCTTATACTTGACAGGTCTTTACAAATAAAATAAACAAACAAACACATTAAAGTCTCATAAAATCAAAATGAACTATAGAAACCTGATTCTAGCTAGTGGATATGTAGGCCCCTAAAGGGAGGTCACAATAATAAAAAAATTCTTAGGTCTTTTCAAGACAAAAAAAAAAAAAAAAAATTAAGCATTTTCCATAAAAAAAAGTTCCTTTTAGGACTTTCTTTATAAAATTTTCTTCTTTGGGACTCTCTTTATAAAAAGAAAAATAGACATCTTAAAAACTGAAAATTGATAAAAACATAAAAGGTAAGTCATTAGTGTTAATTGTTTTTTTTTTTTTCCATAGATTTGAAATTTCTTAAGCCCATAAAAAGCCTAAATAACCCTTTAGGGTTTTAAAATAGTAGCTCCTAAATTCATTAATTTCTCATTTCACTCGGATCAATAGCCAAACTAGAAATCAAATCACCATTTGATTTTTGGTTTACCCCTCGTTTTTCAACTTTGGCAACTCCAAATGAAATGTCTTTTAAAAAGCAAGCATTTTTAACAAAACCTTATCAGTACCTTGTTTAATGTTCCGTATTAAATGGGTTGAGTTTAATACGATTCAATTGCTTTAGGAGGATAAGAGTTAAGTTCAAGCTCGACAATCCCGATGAGATAGATGATGATTCCTCTTCTGTTAAGGAATAAGAGCAGTATGAAGAATTGTCACGCAAGCATGGTAGACCTTGCGTCGAGGAATATAGGAGATAATGGGAAACTAGGGTGAGAACGGAGATCCCAAAATTTCATGGTAGCCTTCAACTAAATGGAGGATCAATTACTTGTGAAGTATATTGGAGGATTGAGGTTGCAAATTTAGGATACCTGTTAATTTGTTTGATCTTGTTAGTATGTTAATAACACACCAAGAAGCGTTAATTGTAAATAGCAGCGGCGAGCAAGGAGTGGTATAACTAATAGTAGTTTGATTAGTAGTAGGGGTGGTAACAGTGGTGTTGAGGTGAATCATACCTAGAGTGGAGGCGCACACAACAACAACACTGGTCGCTTTACAAGCCTAACATTAGTGGGATTAAATGTTTCAAATGTGGTGAGGTGATTCATCAACAATTTGAGTGTAGGAAAGGAAAGAAAATGGTGCTTTGTTCTTTTGAAAACCCAGTTTTTGAGAACAAAGAGGAGGAGGATGAAGCTATTTTTAAGGTTGTTGGTGATGATGGAGCACTTTTTGACATTAAGTATGCTGAAGAAGTATATGTGATTGGATGGAAAAGAGACTTTACTGGTTAGGTGGTCTTGCATGACCTTCAAAGCTATTGAGGAAGACTAGCCAAGAGATAACATCTTTTAGGCTACTTGCACCATTCAAAGTAAAGTGTGTTGGTTAATGGTGGATTCTGGTAGCTGTGAGAACATCATCTCAACGAAAGCAGTGCAGAATTTGGGCAATAAACTTGGGCAACACCCTTAAGCTTTACAAGTTGGCATGGTTGAACAAAGGAAGTGAGGTAACTATATCAAAATGAACATTGGTTTCATTTTCCATAGGCTCTATATAGTTACAATGGATACTTGTTACTTATTGTTAGGGAGGCGTTAGCAATTTGATGAGAGTGTAACATATGATGGTAGGGCTAATACTTATAGTTTTGTTTATAAAAGAGTGATAATTCTATAGATTCCTAATAAAGTGGTTGTGAGTCAAAAATTGTAAAACATAATGGTAGTGGTAGTATGTTGTCTATGGCCAGTTTTGAAGAAGTGTTGTAGGATTCAACAGCTGTTTTACCTTAAAAGGTAGGGAGGTAGATGAAGATTAATCTTAATACATACAGGTTGAAGCTATCTAGCCATATTATGATTGTTGATGTATTTAATGTGAAATATCTAATCCTTTACATTGGTGAAGATTTAAACAACGAGAATTCGAGTGCGAATTATGTCCATCCTATGAAGGATGATGAAGTGAAAGCAATGGTTAACAAATATATGGAAAATTAGATAAAGACTAGTAGTAGCAACTTTGTAACTTCAAGCCTCTCCTTTGATGTAGAACAAACCAACGAACAAAAATCATGGCCTTTAGTGGTGATTGACATTGGTTCCATTGTTTAACCCATCAAAACGACATTTGTTCTATTTATGAAAAATTTTAAATATGTTACAACTTTTAGTAGACATGTCCATTTCAATTGTCTTTTGTGGCGTTTCAGTTGTCCTTTTATTTATTGTCTATCAGTTTAAGGGTTTTTATATTTTTGGCAATATTTTGAGTTTTATTTTAACAGCTTTCGAGCTTCCATATAAATGTATGCTTAAGGCTAAAAACATATTAGTTTTTCATCAGTAAAATCACTTTTTGAGCCTAAAGTTTGAATTTCTTTATTGTTTTCAAATTTAGATGTCATTTGTCTAGGTACTCATAGAATCAAAAGACAATTGAAAATCATATTTCGGCATTTGTTCCATTGTTTAGGTCCTCAAAACAACATTTTTTCTGGACAATTTTAAATATATTATAACTTTTAGTAGACATGTTTTTTTTTTATTACCTTCTGTGGCTTTTTAGTTGTCCTTTTATTTACAGTCTGTATGCAAGTTTTTCGGTTTTCTTTTTTTGGCAGTTTTTTGAGTTTTATTTTTAACAGCTTTCAAGCTTTCATATAAATGTATCCCCTAATCTAAAGAATAGATTAGTTGTTCATTATTAATATCATTTTTTGAGCCGCCTTTACTCATTTTCTTCCCAAACTCCAAATTCTTTTTATTGTTTTCAAATTTGGATATCATTTATCCTAGTATTCATATAATCAATAAATAATTGAAGATCATATTCTAGCATTTGTGCATGTTAAATAATAAACATAATAGCTCCTACTATATCTAAAAACTTAAACTTTTAAATTAGATGGTTGTAATGCTAACCTCAATATGGTATCAGAGCAGGATGTTAAGAGTTTGGATCCCTGCACCCTCATTATAATCGTAAATAGTAAATATAACAGCCCACACCATATTTAAAAGCTTAAGTTTTTAGATTAGATATAATATTTTCTAACATCTTTTGCTGCGTTAAATATTTGTATGAAAAAAATATAAATTAACCTATAATATATATTAAGGGTAACCGATAATTAACTTTACTCGACTTGAAACTTACTTTATCCTCATAGTTAGGTAAGTGTTGGATAAATATTAAAAAAGTCTGTCTCCACAACATACCTTGTATTCTTTGGATATTATAAAATATAGATTATAATTCTAAAATGTTAGAACTTCAATACGGATAAAATCTCATCTTTATTTTATCATATATCTTAACGCAGCACTGGTATATATATGTCAGCATATATCTTTATTATTAAAGTAAAAAAAAAAAAAAAGATTTGATGCTTTTAGTGTCTTAAATTCTTATTATATGTATTATTTAATGAGAAAAAAATGATAACCTTTTTTTTTCAATTAGTAACCGCTTTTCCTATAACTACTTTCTCAAAATAATAAGCCTCCCTCCATAATTAGAAAGTTAAAAAAATAAATACATAATTTTCGTAAATTGTATATAATTTTAATATGATTGCAAGTATTATTTGCTAATTTAGAGCTTTTTTCAGTAAATTTTTATATATTTTCTTTCGTATTTCTCTTTACTGTCGTAAAAATGAATTCATTATATATTCAAATATAAATATTTTTTTCTTAGCATACACATTATGGGTGCATCCACCGCTAATATACATTTACATTCTTACATCATGTTGAAAACGTGTTATTTTGTTTGTTTTTTTCTTGTATTACCGTGTTTTGTGTTGGCATGGTATCGTGTTCATAATGGAATGGCGATCTTCATGGATAATACACCATTAGTGATGAGATAAAAGGATGTGATCTTTTTGAAGGGCCACCACTTCCTCCTCTTCTATCGAGAGCGCTCCATTCATAAATTGTCCGCTGAAATAAACATAGATATGTCGATTTTAAAAAGAGATTATTTTAGTGCAGATATTTTGTATTAGAATAATCAATCATATACGTATGTCAATTTTGCACGAATCTTATGGTTTTGAGAACGGTAAATATATCATTTTATCTTTTATAAAAAAGGAAAGTAAAGTGGTACCCTGATCTATCGAGTATCCATCGATAGCTTTAGTTGATGAGGTAAGATTGAGATAGGTATTGAAGGTTATAAAAAAAATTTTAAGTATAAATCTTTTGAAACATATTCTTCCGAGTAAAATATAGGTATGAGATCCTTATATCCTCCTCCTACTCTATAACATGTATTCTTTGTAAACAAGGTACATGGTTTAGGATACCCCACCCATCTATAAAAAAATTATTAAACAATATTAATAAATAAAAAATTCAAAAGTAATACTATTATTTTCTGATCATGAGATTTTTTTTTTTTTTTTACTAAAGAATCTAGACCTATATATTGAAGTCACAAAACTATTGCCTAGTTACCTAAAGTGCCTATTGCATTATTGTTCTTGTCTTCTTTTTTTTTTTTCTTTTTTTTTTTAATCTAGTTTTTCACCTGTAGCAACATATCATTATTTTTAAGACATTTTTCTATGGTATTTCATCCTAACAGATATTCTTTAGTGGTAAGTGGTGGATCTTCTGAGTTACATAAAGTGTTATGTGTTATCTTTAGAGGCCAAAGAATACTACAATACCTCAGAAGTATTCAATCGTTGTTATTTGCTACAAGTTTCACTTGTTATAATTTCATATTTTTTACTATCATAAAAACAAATTCCACATAATAAAAAGCTTATAATATTTGAAAATTACTTATTAAATTTCTTTTTAATGTGATACATCATATTATTAAATATATGAAACCACTGAAACCGTATATATTAATTACAATATTTGATAAACTTGAAATTTAATAAAAGATGATTGTAGATTCAATAAGTACTTTGTACCCTATTGGTTTTAAAAAGTACAAGGAGTATGATGGTATCAAGGTGCTACTTAATAAATTTTGGGCATGAAATTTGGTAGTATGTACCTTATAGAATGTTGTTAAAATTATGATTTTGTTATTCATTGGAATATATAGAATTGTATAAAATTGATAAAATCTTATCTAAAATCTATACCGAAACAATTTTAAATCCATTTTAATTATATATATATAATTATAAACTCATAGAATCTTATATTTAATTTGTGATTTTAACAACTATAGTTTATAGGATAAAATATTGATAGGATTTAATATTTTACCTATTTTACATCCACTTACCCCTAAAATAGATGTGAGATGTGAAAAGATTAAAATGCTATAATACCTTATACAACAATAGAACCCATAGATATTCCCTAACTTACATATTTTTTTACCACAACTAAAAGCACCGTGCCACCATGGCTTGTCGAGGGAGCAATGTACGGTTCATAAATAGGGATAACCTTTCGGTATAGGGATATCCTTATTCCTTGATAGTATCCCACGTCCTTAGATATATTATTCTCATATTTGACAAATAGGCTTTGGATGTGAACTTGCTCCCATTCTCACATGTTTCTTAGTTCTTACTGTAATGTAACTTTTTTTCCACGTTTATCGCGATATGTACCTTAACCCTCAATCATGGCCAATTAAGAAAGGAGATTGTGCTCCATTATGATTTTTAAAATATTTAGAATTATGTCCAACTTGTAATCATCAATTCTTAGAAAAATATTAACAATTATAATCCATCTTCCCGACTCGTCTTTACGACTCCATCTTTTCACCATGAAGATTTTCCAAACATAATGGATAAATTATCGTTCTGCCGCTATTTATTCTATGAAATTTGAAATTTCATCTGACCTGTTTATTAAAAGTGTGAATATCTAGAATTTGATTTATATAACTTATTTATTAAAAGCGTGAATAGATAGTGTAAATTAGTAGTCGATTGGTCAATAACCTTATAGTCTAGTATCTTTCCTGATCTTTCGTGTAGAAGGTATCGGTTTGATTCATCTTTTTCAGTTGTAATGAAAAAAAAAAAAAAAAAAAAAGAATAGTGGTTGATTGCATTTCTTGTATTACTACAAATGGAATGTATGAACCCTATTCCTCTTTTAGAATAGCTGATTTTTTTAATTAGTTTCCACAGCCGCGAATGAGTTAATATATTGATATGGGCGGGTTTTGGATCGGACCAAAATCGAACCGGTCGGTTTAGGGCTTTGAAATCCTGGAATCTGTGAATGAGTCTTTGTATCTTCTGAGTTATGATTTTAGTTTATGGATCCGTGAACCATTATCGTGGTGTATATTTCTTTCTATTATTTTTTTTTAATTCAATGTTTAAATAAATAAAAAAATTGATGCAAATTTTGTGCACTTTTCGAGTTTTGCTGCAACTTGTGAAGCTCTTTCTTTTTCCCTTATTTTTCCCCTTCAGAGATTGGCCAGACTTGCCAGTTTCGAAATTGATCATGCCGGGTTGGTTTTAATTACCGGCGCCGCAAGCCGGTTCTGTTTGTATGCTCAATCCCTGGCCTGCCTGTTTAAATGAATATGCTTAAAGAAATTAGAGAAAAAAGGAAAAAGAAAAAACCACCAACTCTTTTTATAAATGTATCAATTATTCCTATATTATGTCAAGCTCCAACTTATTTTTATATATCCCTTTCGTGGATTTAGATCATTTTAACTAAAGGATAATGTCAAATGTTATTTGAACTTAGACAAAAATATATAATTAGATGTTTGAATTTTGAAATAATTAATTTAATACCCCAAAAAATTTAAAATTAATCAATTTAATACCTTAAAAAACTTGATAGAGGTACTGTTGACGTAAAGAAAAAGGTCTTTAACATACTAAATTGATCAATTTTGATGTTTAGATACTACATTAATCAATTTTAAAGTTTAAGTATATAATTACATATTTTATCAAAATTTTGACATCATTTATTATATTAACCCTTTAATTAACTATATCCTTAATTTATTTATTTTTTCTTAATTTGCAAATCACTAGTTGCAATTGTCTAAAGTTTTTAAAATATCTTATACCGATTAGAACATTATTTTCTTACTAATAACTTCAACAATTAATAACTCATAATAACATTTTTAAGGAGATAAATTAATAAAAATTAAGGCAATGTAAAATGAAACAATGAGACTTAAACCTAAAAACTGAAAACAAAAGGACACATGCAACTGTTTGGATTATCTTATTTTTATTTTTATTTTTATTGTATCTGTATAAGATCTATATATGTAACTTATTTATACCATATCTATATTATCTCTATTTGGTTTATTTGACAGTTTTTCTATAGTATTTATTTTTTAACAAATATCTATTATAAAACGATAAAAATGTAATGACAAAATAATCAAAATATGATGAAACAAACATGCTTATTTGGGAATAGTTAAGAGTTCTTTGTATGAATCCAACGACTTTTGAAATATACTATCACAACGTTACTAAATACTGATTTATGATTAGACGGGCGTCAATGAGGTCCCGCCGTCGGCTGAGGTTGTAGTAGATGCCACTCTTCTTCCCCTTTCCCTTCTGCTGTTATCAGCAAACTTCAAGCTTCCTTTATGGAAGCCATTCTCTTGTTCTTTGGTGCTCCATTCCGACAAGTAATAGTCTTCCTCGGTGGCGGTTTTGGCTGATGATGGACCGCAAATCATTCCACCCCATTGTGGGAAGGATATGAGAAAAAGTGGAAGAGTGCAGCATATAATCATGATTCCCATTAGGGTTATGCCTGTTTCTTTAGAGTATTTTGATCCTTTGAAAAAGATTAGCTGTGTTAGTACAGCTCCCACGTTGCCTCCTCCTCCGGTCATACCAGATATCACTCCTAGCGACCTGTAACAAGAAATTTTCATTTTCTATTAACATTTTCCGTGATGGTTAACTACCATATCTGGGTATCAGTTACGACTTTCAGTTTCTGATCATTCCGGTGCTGATAAAAATCATTAGTAATCGAAGCCTCTTGATATCAGTATGATAGAAATTTGTCACACTAGTCTACAACCAGAATCAATCCTTGAGACATTAATGTATTTGTAGTTAAAGTAAGAAAGAAAACTAGTGAATCAGCATTTGATAATGAAAAGACACACATTTCATAGCAAATGATGACATTGCATATATGAATTAGCTAAATATGGTTAACAGTAATAAAATTATGATGCAAATGATTTAGAAAACTTTCATTCTAACCTTCTGGAGACAAAAGGAACCACCCCAAACGTAAGACCACAAGCAGCTTGGCAAAAAACACTGAACACAAGCATGACAACAATGGATGCACTCAAAGAATTCACCCTGCCAAGAATCACACAAAAAACCCCTCCCAGTGTCTGCACAATCCACAGCCCCCACAGCCTCCCCCGCATCCCGTACCTCTTTGAGATTGCATCCGAGATGATACCCCCTCCAGGTCGAGCAAACAAATTGGCTAGACCGAAACTCGCTGCAATCATCCCTGCTGTATGAAGATCTAAGTTGAATCTATCATAGAAATACTCTGCAATAATGTTGTCAACTGTAAGCTCCACACCGAAACAGTATCCATAACTCATTGCCAGTATCCATCCTCTATAATTGCTAACACCATGGTAGAAGACCTTGGAGAATTCGTCTTTGGGTTTATCTCCTTCCTTTTTCAGTCTTGCGAAGTTCCCATCAGGCAAGTCCTGGCCAAAGATTATGACAGCAAATGCTGTCAAGGTCTGGAAAAGAGCAGGAATGAAAAATGCAATCCTCCAAGCGGTGAATTTGATAGCTCCAATATCCCGAATGAGACCGAAAACTATGGGCATGATCAGCTGTGTTGCCCCTCCTCCAAGGTTTCCCCATCCTCCTGCCAATCCATTGGCAGAACCAACAACGTTTGAAGAGAACATTGAGCTCATCCAGAATTGCGCCGAGACAAAAGTAGCAAGGGAAAACCCTGTAAAGAAACGGACTAGTAGGAACGAAATCGGGGACGAGGCCATGGAAGTGAAGAATACTGCTGGAGCTGTTAGTAGGATTAAGGAAGCAGAAGCTAGACGGGGTCCGAACAAGTCACAGGCTGTCCCCATAGCAATCCTGGCAAAAACTGCCCCGGAAACGGATGCAATCCCAGCATTTCCTATGTCTGTTGAGGTCAGGTTAAGGTTGTCCCGAATGATGGGAAGAAGCGGTGGCGCTGCGAAAGTGGAAACGAAACAGGAGAAGAAAGACACCCATGAGAGGTGGAACGCTCTCATGTGAGGCTTTGCTATGGAAAACAAACGGAACTCTAAGGACTTGTGTTCAGAGTCCACAGGGAGAGCAAATTTTCCCGGGGATGTGGTGGTTTCCATTTTTCCCGTGTTGGATGTCCTGTTACAAACTAGGAAGCGTTAGTACGAGAGAGAGAGAGTTTTTGTAGGGGTTTCCTAGACGCTTGGCATTGTCCAGCTACTGTTAGATTGGTTGAGCAGTGACCGCATCGGTCTCCTCGAAATAAAACTAATAACAGGATGATATAATTTCTGAATAGGATAATTATTTTTTATTTGATTTTTAAGTATTTCTGCTATTAGGAAAGAATCTCTATTTTTTTCTTTTACCGAATGAATAATTGTTCTTATAAAAAGTATTTTTTTTCCAAAAATACTCTTAATTATATAAAATAAAAAAATTGTTATCAGTACAAGTATAAGGTTTTCAGATTAAACGCATTTACAAGTCAACAAGTTTAAATAAATGATCTTGACCTTTTTAATAATAGGAGAAAGGGTCATTGTGTTCATCTGTGTATAATCCACATCATATGAGTGAAGTGACAAAAAGAATATAGACAGCAATTTTCATAAAGATCTAAGAAAGGGAAAATTACATAAGTGTCTATGAATATCCAAGTCCAGGTTCAAATACCAAGAAGAAAAATATTAGTAGATTGTAAAGGATATGGAAATTATTAAAAAATGGGACAAACAAACAATATTACCTAGTTGTACCTTTTCCTTTTATGCTTTCTAAATCTTTAAGGGAAGTTATAGGATTATTTAGCATATTCTCCAACCATTAAAATATCATAATTATAAATATTAAAAAGTATATTTTTAGTCCTCAATATTTTACCAATTTTCTATTTAAGTTCTAATTCTCAACTTTTTTTTTTTACTATTTCAGTCCTCAATATTTTCAAAAGTTAACAAATGTGTCGTTTTTTTAATGCTTTGACATTTTCACTAAATATTTAACAAGGGCGCATTTTAATTGGTAAAAAATTATTGATTTAAAAATAATATAAATAAATTAAGATACTTTAAAAAATAATAAAATATAATAAAATCTTAAATTTTTAAATAAAAAAGAAAGTGAGGATTATTTAAAAAAGCATCATTAAAAATTATTTTTTACATTTGTTAGACGTTTTGTTATTCTTATTAAAAACAATTATATGTTCTAATAAGTTAATATTTTGTTATTGTTATTAAAAAAAATTATATGTTCTAATAAGTTAATCTGATAAATATTTCGGCTTTCCTTTCACATCCAACGACGTAACTTTTTAACGTTTAGGTCTCACGGAATAATTGACTAATGAAAAAACTTAAATAAGTCACGATTTCGAAATATGTAGTATATCACCTATTATATAATTATATAATGTCTGATCAATTAAAAAATTAGAAAGAAAGGTAATCTAATTGAATTATTTACATAATTACAAATCGATTTTCAAACTTCTATTGCCTCCGAAAGCAACATCATGTTGCTTATTCTATTTTTTTATTTTTAAAGTTATCTTAATTTATTTATCTTAGTTTTTAAATTAATAATTTCTGTGTCACTTGTCTAGAACTCATGGAAAAGTTAACATTGTTAGATAAAGGACTCATTTGTCAACTTTTACAAATGTTGACAATTTAAATAGAAAAAAAAAAAAGACTAGGATACAATACTCAGTGTCATTCGACTCCTCTTTAATGGCAATTCCTTTTTTGTTCTCCTTTTTTTATTTTTTTGAATCTCAAAATCATCTGTTTTTATTTTAAAAAAGGATCGTTTTTGGATCTTTGCTTATGATTTTTGCAGTCATCGTTGCCCACTGGATATAGATGTTGCTCATTCCAACTTAAGCCTATGTATATCTATATTTAGTCAGAAAACATAAGTTTTATTTTTATTTTTTTAAAGATATTATTCAAGGATTTGATTTATCATCTACGTTTATAATAGTGTAGCAACATACGTTGTTTAAATATTAGTTTTTATATGGTGAAAAAAGGTTTCAATTTGTAGTGGAGAAAGCATTTGTGTGCCCCTTTGGAGGATATTAACCTCGAAATCTCCGACATTATCGTACTTGGGAAGGCCAAACAATGTAAAGTAAATTAGGACTATTTTCTTTTCTAATTAATTGAGTTGATGTTTGCATACTAAAAGGATGGATAACTTGTTGATGTTACATGTGTTTTACTTTAGTAATTGTGATATTGAGAACGTTATGATGATATCCATCAGCACGTATGTTTATCCATGTCAGTATTCTGATAGTATTCCATCTACATTTCCGACAACAAGGCCAAATCGCAACAAGTTAAAAAGTTGAGAAGGGTAATTGATCATACAGAATCGTAAGGATCTTAATAGAATAAAATGCAAAGTTTTAGGAACTTATTTAAGTATTTTGCTAAAAAAATAGTGAACCATTAGGAAATAAAAATTATATTTTTTCCCCTTATTAATATGATGGATATTTTAATGGTATAATCAAGGCGTATATAAGTTTAAGTTTTTTAATAATTTATAAGACTAATCTCAGGACAAAAAAAAAAGACATATTATAAAATTTTTTCAACCTTAAATATTCATTGTTTGACATGTAATTTTTTTCTAATTGTGAGATTATTGAAAATTGTCAATGATCTTATAAGTTATTAGCATAAGGTTTTAGTCCTCATTTTTTAAGTATTGATTTCGATTTTTCATATTGTAATAGTCCTATTAGCCACATTATTATAATTGCTTATATATATATATTGAAATTTGACCCAATTGGTGAAGTAAATGTTCGCAGACTTTGAGAATTTAGATTAGAGCAATGGCTCTTTCGTTTGCAAAAGGGGCATGCTCAAAGTAACTTAACGTGTATAACCTCTTGTTCAGACGCATTATTAGCTGTACATAGGGCTCAGCGATATGTAGAAATTTGTTAATAGTTTTGTAACTCATTGATATCTGATCATGGATCTCATTTTTGAAATATTGAGTTCTATTTCTCACATTTTAAGATATTCAGTTCGATTTCCTACGTTATAGTGATCTACTGACTACGTTATTATCATCGCTGAAAAGAAATAAACAAAATATATACATGCATATATATTGAAATTTGACCCAATTGGTGAAGTAAATCTTAGCAGACTTTGAGAATTGAGATTGAAGCAATGGCTCTTTCATTTGCAAAAGGGGCATGCTCAGAGTAACTTAGCCTGTATAACTTTTTGCCGAGTCGCATTATTGACTGTACACAGAGCTCGGCAGTCGAGACCTTGGACGATATTTTTGAAAATATGTGTTTGAATGCCGATTGCCGACCACATGATAAATTTCAACTTCTTTGCTCCAAGGACAGTGATATTTATTGAGCAAGTCTCTTGTCACGCATGGACTTTTGGGCATGATGTTATGTCTTTCCCCATAGTCGAGGAAAAGTAACGAGGTAAAAGATAATAAGATCTTAAAAACCTATACGGAAAAAAAACAAGCTAATTCAAAAAAGTTATTGCTTTAAGTTATATGCAACGCTGATTTTTGGCTAAATTTTTTTATTTAGGATCTCAAACTATTATGTTTAATAATTTTATTAGGTTTTAATTTTAATATAATACTCGATAAGAACATCTATTTTTATCGTTGTCTGTGGCACTAATTTTATCTTCTCATGTACTTTTTATCTTAAAATATTAGAACTTTTTTATTTTTAACAGTTTTATAAGTTTCTATTAAGGATCACTTTTCGAATATTTACAATACCAAAGAATTATAATCAAACCCCAATTCAATTTTATGTCATCCACTGCCTCGAAAAAGCTTGATTCCTTTGACTTAGTAAAAGATTCTATTGCAGAATCAAAGGGTTATAATCAAACCTCAATTCAATTTCATGTCATCCACTGTGTAGAAAAAGCTTGATTCGTTTGACTTGGTATAAGATTCTATCGCAGACATTTTTTTTTTTTTTAATTTTTGGCCGCTTAAGTAGACTTTGTTTGTTTATTTATTTTATGGGATATCCTTGTCAATAATCATAATCATAAGCGTATATTGTATTTGGCTAGTGAAGTTTAAAACTTACGGAATTAAATTGAGAAAATAATGGGGGATAAATATTGGATATCGTTAGACACTTTATTGGACTAATAAATGGAAATCAGAAATATCACAAATATGAGTTCATAACAGTATTAGCGCGTCGACGGGACTATCCAATTAACAGTCTCACTGTTAAAATAAATCATTACGAAAAATTTTAGCTTTAGAAGCAAAAAATTCTATCTCTATAAACTTTCAAAGACAAATTATTAAAAACATTTACCCGTTTACCTCTTATTTATCATTCTCATTATTATATGATATATACTAGGAACACTTGACATTAGAGTTTTCACAAGCATTAAGCTAAAGAACCGATTCATATCTTCATGAATAAAGTTTCACTACTGTTTATTTAATAGATATCATAATTTACAACATTATAACAAACACATTTTAAGTACTATTTAATATTTGTACTTTATAATATATATGTATGTAATATATTAATAAATATATTATAAATAAAATATATAGTATTTGTTTAAATGACATATGATTATACATACTATATTTATTATATAATAAAATTAATTTACAAATATAATCTAAGTCCATATTATATATTATACATTTATATATATTATATTTGGTATGTATAATTAAAACTATATTTTAAACACAATTATTAATATATACATATCTATAATAATTTATTTTAGAGATAGATTTGCAATATAATTTGAAAAAAATAGAAATTGGAGTTAAAATAATTTATTTTCTGCTAAAATTAGAGACAAATTTGTAATAGAAAAAGTTCCATTGCAAATCAATTTGTAATCCATTGCAAATTCTATTGCAAAAGCATATAAAAATTATAAGATTATTCATAATTTATGTCATCACAAATCTATCACAAATCTGTTTCTAATTCATTTTTTTAGAGATAAAAATTTTTCGTTGCAAATTTTCTATCTCTAAAGGCTAGTTTTCTAGTAGTGCATATCGTAATTAGAATATTAATTATTTTAGTGGTTCGATATGATTAGATATAATATAAGCTATTAAATAGTGATGGGACTAGTCCTGTTATTAGAATTTTCTAATTTCTATAGTCCTATAATATAAATCACAAGACTGATTCGCTCTATTTCAAGCCCTTGAAAATACACTCCAACTCATTGAAAAGAAACATCGTTTAAGTGAAATGGTCCAACATGGTATTAGGCACCTGACCCACCTAACTGCACTCCATCAGCCCCGATGCCATTGGTCAAGATCACTCCCCTCCCACCTAACCCTTCAACAATATCCCACATTTCACCTTTCACATTCCAAAACCACAAATAATGGTACCACTTCTCAGTTCTCACAGAATTCCCGTACTAGAACTCCTCAAATATCAATCTTCCTTTCCCCATTGATGCATGCTTGCATGAAAGTAAAGAAAGAATTTTTCATTTGTTTCCCAACCCCTTTTGTTGTCGTATAGTTATTTTAATTTATTTTTGCTTTTGTTTACAAAGATATATTACAGAATATAGTTTTGAAAAATATGAAGAGAAATAAACTAATTGGGATATCTCGATACATTGTACTATATGAAATAAGAGAATGCTAACTAATAAATGCTACCATATTTGTGTGTGTATATATATCACAACATTAACCAATCGTAAGAATCTAATATATATATGTTGTTTTAATTTCGGATCTTTGATAAGTGTTTCAATACATTTGTTAATAGAACCCATTAACACTTTGTTTGGTATGATGAAATATATTAGGACTAAAAGATTATTAAAAGAATAAAAATGAAGGAGATGAATAATTAGAGAACTTGAATCCTTCTTTGTGTTTGGAGAATGGAGGAGGAGAAAAATGCATGAAATCTTAACTATTACGAAAGATAATGCAAAGACCCGGACTTACCTCTATATTTAAAATAAGTGAATCTAGATCTCCAACCACATATAACCTGTAGTGTTATATGTAAAGTTGATTACTAGGATCAGTTTGGATATTTGTTTACCTAAATCTCTTATAACAACATATTTTAAAAACTATCAACTCTTAAAACTTTTTAGAAAAACATGACATTTACATATAAGATATAGATCCACTACAGACATATATACATATAGATATTACAGACAAGGCTTATAAACAAGCCATTTGCAAAAATACATAAGTTTAGCAAAAACTATCATAACTATTACATGTATCTTCCAATGTATGTTATTACAAAAGTTCCACAAGGTCATGATCATCTCTAATCTTCCTAATCATCTAGGAAATCCTCAAAATCCATTCCGTATCCCATACTGGTATAGAACTCATCACTAGCATCAACACCAAAAATATAAAATAATGAGCCAAAAGCTCAGTACGCAAGTAACGAATACAAAGGCGAGTGGCAAACAAGCTTAAACTACATGCAAATGCAACAACCATTAAGTTATTAGAAAATCTTTAGTTACACAAACAACACTGGCGAATTCAAACTCCGGACAATAAGGATATCTGAGGATCCTGAGTAATGATTACGACGCTCAGGAAGTTGATATAAGTTGTTCGGGAACTTATATGATATATCCAATTATCCATAAATGAAAAAGTAACTTCCTTTAGGGTTTTCAACCGTTTCACAGCTTTACTTAACTTAATCTATAATATCACATAATTCAAGTGTTTCAATAAACATTGAATTAAATCATATTATTTCTCCTTAAGAATAAGCAAATATTATACCGATACCAATAATCCTATCAACTACACGCCTTGCCATTTATAACAGGGGTGGCCTAAGCGCCTAAACTACTGTGCCTCCAATTTGAGAAAGGTACCGCTCCCCAAACCAGATTCAACGACATAATAGACAATCAATTCAAATAACTTAAGTTTTTCTTAAATTAAGATAAATTTAATCATGCCTATCCTAGGCAAGGAATCAAGCATATTACTTCGTATTTGAGTTAAATCGAGAATCAAAGGTGCGATCAATTGAGGATCTATCACTGTTACAAAAAATTTCAACTCATATCAACACTACTATTCCTAAACTGAATATAAAACATAAATAACTTTAGGCTTTGGGATCAAGAAACTCAAATACATTCTATACAAGATCATGACATAATATTTATACATCAAACAAACTCATAAAATCATCACAAGACAAATTAACAAGCTAAAGGAATGGTTTAAAGAAGTTTTGAAAATGGAAAACTGCAGGGGATACGCCAGTGGTGTTAAGGTGGTATTGTCTGCACGAAAATTTCTACACCTGCCAACGTTGGCAGTGTTACCAACACCATCAATGTTGTAGTCTACACCGGCGGCGTTGAGCTGGTGTAGACTGTAAACAAATTTATCCAAAAAATCCGAGAGTTCCACGAGGTTGGTCCATGCCCCTGAATACCCCCAACACCAGCAATGTTGCTATGTACGCTAGTTGTGTTGTACACTGCAGCATAGATTTTTAAAAAATTGCAAACCTCCCTATTTCGAAAACACAAACTTTTGTCATATTTTTCACTTCCAAACTTCCTTCAAACACGTTTCTATCATCAAACTTCAACCTATATGTATTCTAACTTCTTTTAACATACAAAATCTTCACTTCAAACTCATCAAAAACCTATATCTACTATTTCAAATACAATTCCACATTCAACCTTATTTAGCCAATTCATGTTTCTCTAAACTATCTTAACCCCACTCATTTCCAACTTCATTCACTCCAACACTACTTGTTACTTACTTAGCACAAACAACCACTTATAAACCATCAAGATATTCATTCATTACATAACTAATACATGTAAATCGTCAAAACTCATTTTAACATGAAAACTCATAGTCTAGCAAAACCTTAAACTAACCAATACACACTTAACATAACAAATACATACCTTAAGAAACTTAGGCTTGGTTTTATGGCCTTGCTACAAGATAATGATGGTTTTACTTGAGGGAAATATAGATGATGTTTGGACTTGAATTTGGTGAGTTTTAGAAGATGAAAATGGTGTTTTTCTCCTCTTTAGTGGGTTGTCTTGGATGGTTGATTTTTCATACGAATTTTGCAAAAAGTGGACTTGATATTTATCTAAATTATTGACTTTTAGGGGCTGCTATAGAGAGGGCTTCAATTTGCATGGTTTTAGGCTAAAATAAATGATTTTAGGCTTGTTTTTGTTCAAGAAATTTCTACTATGTTTAGAAATATATATTAAGCATACTTAACTTGTTTTAAACCGATATTCATACACTTTATTACACTTACAAATTCAAAACAATATTTGTTCACTTAAGATATATCGATATTCAAAACATTAATACAACACATATACCATATACTAACACAAATCACATATATCATACTCAAGTGCATTAACACACAAATATAAAACACAAATTTTAGGAATTGTGGTTATTTCATTCTCCTCTCCTTCAAAAAGTTTCGTCCTTGAAACTTAACCTACCTCATTAGTCAAAGAGGTCTGGATATTTCTGTTTCATCTCACTTTCGACTTCTCAGATTGCTTCTCTGTCAACTTGTGTACTCCATTGAACTTTTACAAAAGGAATGATCTTCCTTCTCAATATTTTGTCGATTCTATCTAAGATCTTGATTGACTTCTTAATTGTTGTCAAGTTAGGAAAAACATTTGGTTGATTAGCACTAATAATAGCATCTGGATTTGATATACATTTTCGCAATTGAGAAACATGAAACACATTGTGCACTTCCAACAAATGTGGTGGTAAAGCCAGTTTGTATGCCAAAGACCAATCCTTTCCAACACTTCAAAAGGACCAATATATCTAGGGTTCAATTTTCCTTGACTCCAAATCTAAATACTTTCTTTATCGGTGATATCCGAAGAAACACGTGTTCACCCACTTTAAATTCAAGGGGTCTTCGTCTCACATCCACATAGCTTTTGAATCTATCTTATGTGGCTTTCATCCTTTGCTTCATCACTTGTATCTTATCAATAGCTTGTTGGACTAATTCAGACCAATTAAGGCTCTTTCCCCTACATCATCCTAGTGAAGAGGTGATCTGCATTCCTTCCATATAGAGCTTCATATGGTGCCATTTGTATAGAAGATTGATAACTGTTATTGTAGGCGAATTCAATCAATGGTAAGTGATCATCCCATCGTCCTCCAAAGTCTAGTACACAAGCTCTCAACATGTCTTCCAATATCTGAATTTTCCTCTCTAATTGTCCATCAGTTTGAGGATGAAAGGCTGTACTGAATTTAAGTTGTGTACCAAGCGCTGTATGTAAACTCTTCCAAAATCAGTTAACAAACCTGGTATCTCTAGTGATTGTTCTTGGTACGCCATGGAGTCTTACAATCTCTTTGATATACACATGTGCCATCTTCTCCAATGAATCCCCAACTCTCAAAGGAATGAAGTGGGCTGATTTTGTTAATCTGTCAACAATTACCCAAATAACTTCATGTTTAGTAATGGTCATTGGGAGAGCAAACACAAAATCCATGGTGATCTCTTCCCATTTCCATTCAGGAATGGATAAAGGCTTAAGTTCTCCACCTGGTCTTTGATGTTCAATTGATTTGCTGGCAGGTTAAACATTTTGATACAAAGTCTAAAACACCTTTTTAATCCTTCCTACCAATAATACTTTTTCAAGTCCTTATACATTTTAGTGCTCCTAGGGTGAATAGAATAAGACGAAGAGTGAGCTTCTTTTAGAATCTATTCTCTCAATTCATGTATCCTTGGCACAAAAATTCTATTTCCATGTCTCACAATATCTTCTTCATCTAGCCTTAATTCCTTCCTCTTTCCTTTTCTTATGGCTAATATCAATTCTCTACTCTCTAGGTCTTCCTTCTAACCCTGTTTAATTCTTTCCAAAATCTTAGGTTGTAGAGTCAAATGAGCACGCATGACATCGACTTTTTCCGTAATTACTTCGATCTCCATTTTTCTAACTCTTTTTGGATTTCCTTCTAACTTGTAATCAAATTTGCAACATCAATTTGTTTCTTCCTGCTAAGAGCATCTGCTACAAGATTTGCCTTGCCAGGATGGTACGGATTTCCACATCGTAGTCTATGCTCAATTCAAACCATCTTCTCTATCTCATATTAAGCTCTTTCTGAGTGAAAATGTATTTGAGACTCTTGTGATCAGTATATATCTTACACTTTTCACCAAAGAGGTAGTGTGCCCACAATTTCAATGCTAGAATCACAGCTGCCAACTCCAAATCATGAACTGGGTAGTTTTTCTCATTGGTTTAAGTTGTCTCGAAGCATATGCGATTACCCATCCATCTTGCATAAGCACATAACCTAATCCCTGGATGGAAGCATTACTAAAATCCACAAATTCATTTCCACTAAGTAAGGCTAGAATTGGTGCTGATATCAATCTCTCCTTCAACTCTTGGAAACTTTGTTCACATTTATCATCCTAATTGAATTTAACATGCTTTTAAGTCAACTTTGTCAATGGGATGCTATCTTTGAAAATCCTTCCACAAATTTTCGATAATACCCGGCTAACCCAAAGAAACTTCTTATTTCAGCCACATTTGTTGGTCTTGGTCATTTCAATACGGCTTCAATTTTCTCAGGATCAATAGATACACCTTCCTTTGATATGATATGACTTAGGAAAGATATCTCCTCAAGCCAAAAGCTACACTTGCTAAATTTAGCATATAATTTCTTCTCTTAAGCCTTTGCAACACAACCTTTAAGTGCTCTTTATGCTTCTCTCTATTTTATGAATAAACCAGAATATCATCAATAAACAAAATTACAAATAAATCCAAATAATCATTGAATACCCTGTTCATCAAATCCATAAATGTTGCTAGAGCATTTGTCAATCCAAATGGCATAACAAGAAATTCAAAAAGGCCATATCTAATGTGAAATGCCGTCTTTCGTATGTCTTGGGACTTAATTTTGAGCTAATAATATCTTGATACCAAATCAATTTTTGAAAAAATAGTAGCTCCTTTCAATTGATCAAATAAATCATTGATTCTATGCAAGGGATATTTGTTCTTGATTGTAACTTGATTTAATTCCTATAATCAATACACATCCGCAGACTCCCATTTTTCTTCTTCATAAACAATACAGGAGTACCCCAAGGTGAAATACTTGGTCTAATGAAACCAAATTCTTGTAACTCTTGCAATTGTTGTTTTAATTCCTTCAATTCAGCAGGTGTCATCTGTATGGAGCCTTAGAAATAGGAACAGTTCTTGGTAACACTTCAATCCTAAATTTAATCTCCTTATTAGGAGGCAAACTAGGCAATTTCTCGGGAAACACATCAATAAATTCATTCATCATCGGTACCATGTTGATATCCATTTCTTCTGTGTTCATTGCTGTCACAAGTGACCTTTCCCATATTCCATAGAATTCATTCTACTTGGCCTTTGCCATTCCAAAACATACGTAAACCTTCCTTCCTTTAGATGACAACATAACTCCACTTTACGATAATCTATTGTGATCTTATATAGATTTAGCCAATTCATTCCCAAATCACATCAAAATCAGATAAAGTAAAACTAACATGTCCATAAGCATGCTCACATCAGAAATTAAAACATTCACATTTCTACATAGGCAATGTTACCTAGTCTAAAAACTAAAGGAGTATTCACACACATAACACGATCAGTCAAAATCTCAGGAGTAAGCTTGCACTCATTCATAAAAGTCTTAGATATACATGTATGAGTTGCTCTAGTGTCAATCAATACATATGCACTTCTATTAGAAACAACCAAGGTACCTGCTAGAGTATCTACTGAAGGAGTATCCTCTATCTATTGCAATGCAAAAACTTTGGCATTTACTTTTCTTTTCTCTAGATTAACTCACCTTGATTATTGGGGCGATCTTTGCAATTAGCAATATGATGACCTTGTTGCTTACAATAGCACAAAACATTGGTGGCAAACCCAAATTCTTACATTCAAAAGCTTTGTGTCCCACTTGTCCACAAGAAAAACATGCTTCCAGTGTCTATTTGCATTCGGATAAATCATGTGGTCCAAACACATTGAAAACATTTTTTTTCAAACACGGAGTTGAAGTCTTGAATGCCATTTTTTATCTCCTTTCTTTCTTAGAAATGGCTTCTTTCCTTTCCCTTGGTAATTTACACTCTTATTTATATTTTGATAACCACCAAATGAAGATATAGATGTTGGTCTTTTGCTTAAAAATGTAGCTCTCTTTACTCTTCTCACCCGACTATCATTTTGAATTTGTTCGACTAATAGAGCCTTTGCTACCGTGTCGACCAAAGTATGCAATTCAAACTTCTTCACTTCTCCTTGAATTTCTTCAATTAAACCATTTTGGAATTTTTGGACCTTCATTCTTTCATCTCTATAGTTTCCTCCAAAAAAGCGCAAAAGTCTAAAACTTAGCATAATACTTATCAATAGATTTACCTCCTTGTCTTAGATTTAACCAATTTGCTATCATCATTTCTCTAACAGAATTTGAGAAGTCTTTATCAAAGAATGTGTCCTTAAAATGTTGCCCATGAAATAGGTAGTTGCAAATTCCCACTGGCTAGTCTCCACTAATTGTAAGCTTCTTTCTTCATTATATACATAGCTAAATCTACCTTTTCTCTTTAGGAGTATCACAAGCTGCAAAGGTTTTCTCTAGTTCTTCAATCCAACTCTCCATTGTAGTCGGATTTGTGCTTGTTCCATCAAAGTCAGGAACCAACTTACTGAAATCATATAGCTTAGTTGGTTGGCTTGATCATTTATAGGTGAATTTTCATTTTGCCTTGCTCCTTGTTTATTATGTTGTTACATAAAGTGTTGTTGTTGAAACACCATCATCTAATACTGTTGCATCATAGCCACCATATCACCATACATAGATACTGGATCATTATAGGGACTTATGGTATTTGAGGAAAGGTGGCATTGAGGATGTGATGGAAATTGAGTTGGTTAGGAAACTTGTGAAGCCGATGCTGGTACAGGAGATGGAGTAGTTTCGGTACTTGGAGTAGTAGAGGAGGTAGGAGCTTATGTAGATGAAGAACTGAAGTGGCGAAGGCATGTTCTCTCTATCAGCTTGTTGTTGAGTAGATCTCCATGACCTATCCATCTTAAACATATGCATACAATACATTTATAACACACACATATAGCATTTAAACCATGCTTAAAATTTATTAAATTCACATTCACATTTATAGGCATTAGCAAGCAATTAAATAAGCAAGTAAACAAACAACAAGCATAGCAAACAAACAATAAAGCAAGCAAATACAACCATTCAAGCAAAGCTTAACTCTCCCTATGCTACCTATCTCAGTGTCTAGGTCAAGTCTCATTTAAACTATCACATTTAGGTAAACAATTATTCAAACCAGCTCTGATACCATCTGTAAAGACCCATACTCACCCTATATTTAAAATAGGTGAATCTAGATCTCCAACCATATATAACCTGCAGTGTTATATGTAAGGTTGATTACCGGATCAGTTTGAAAATTTGTTTACGTAAATCTCTTATAAGAAATTTTTTTAAAAACTATCAACTCTTAAAACTTTTTAGAAAAACATGACATTTGCATATAAAATATAAATCCACTATAGACATATATACATATAGATATTACAGACAAGGCTTATAAACAAGCCATTTACAAAAATACATAAGTTTAGCAAAAACTATCATAACTATTACATGTGCCTTCCAATGTATGTTATTACAAAAGTTCCATCAAGGTCATAGTCATCTATAATCTTCCTCATCATCTAGGAAATCCTCA
The DNA here is from genome assembly GCA_024138025.1 of Combretum micranthum. Classification (NCBI taxonomy): domain Eukaryota; kingdom Viridiplantae; phylum Streptophyta; class Magnoliopsida; order Myrtales; family Combretaceae; genus Combretum; species Combretum micranthum. The sequence continues at coordinate 435,565 of JAMXBD010000686.1, read as the reverse complement.
CAATCGTTCCATCCCATACTGGTGTAGAACTCATCAGTCGCATCAACACCTGAAATATGAAATATGAGTCAAAAGCTCAGTACGCAAGTAACGAATACAAAGGCGAGTGGTATACAAGCTTAAACTACATGCAAATGCAACAACTATCAAGTTATTAAAAAATCTTTAGTTAGACAAACAACACTGGAGTATTCAAACTCCGAACAACAAGATATTTGGGATCTGAGTAATGATCACTATGCTCAGGGGGTTGATATAAGTTATTCGGGGACTTATATCTCCTAGATGATATATCCATAATGAAAAAGTAGCTTCCTCTAGGGTTTTCAACCGTTTCACAGCTTTACTTAACTTAATCTATATATCACCTAATTCAAGTGTTTCAATAAACATTGAATTAAATCATATTATTTCTCTTTAAGAATAAGCAAATGTTATACCGATACCAATAACCCTATCAACTACCTACATTACCACTTATAAAAGTGTTATCATAAAGACAGGGGTGGCCTAAGCGCCTAAATTATCATACCCCCAATTTGAGCAAGGTATCGCCCCGAACCAGATTCAACGGCATAATAGACAATCAATTCAAATAACTTAAGTTTTTCTTAAATTAAGATAAATTTAATTACGCCTATCCTAGGCAAGGAATCAAGCATATTACTGCGTACCTGAGTCAAATCCAGAATCAAAGGTGGTGGTCAACTGAGGATCTATCATTGTTACAAGAAATTTCAACTCATATCAACACTACTAATCCTAAATTAAATATAAATCACAAATAACTTTAGGCTTTAGGATAAAAAACTCAAATACATTCGATACAAGATCATAACATAATATTTATACATCAAACAAACTCATAAAATAATCACAATACAAATTAAAAAGCTAAAGGAATGGTTTGAAGAAGTTTTGAAAGTGAAAATTGCAGAGGATACGCCAGCGGTGTTAAGGTGGTATTGTCTGTACGAAAATTTCTACACCTGCCAGTGTTGGCAGTGTTAAGCCCAACACCAGGAATGTTGTGGTCTACGCAGGTGTTAAGCTGGTGTAGAATGGAAACAAATTTATCCAAAAAATCCGAGAGTTCCACGAGGTCTGTCCACACCCCTGAATACCCCCAACACCAGCAATGTTGCTATGTACGCTAGTTGTGTTGTACACTGCAGCATAGATTTTTAAAAATTGTAGACTTCCCTTTTCGAAAACACCAACTTTTGTCATATTTTTCACTTCTAAACTTCCTTCAAACACGTTTCTATCATCAAACTTCAACCTATATGTATTCTAACTTCTTTTAACATACAAAATCTTCACTTCAAACTCATCAAAAACCTATATCTACTATTTCAAATACAATTCCACATTCAACACTTATTTAGCCAATTCATGTTTCTCTAAACTATCTTAACCCCACTCATTTCGAACTTCATTCACTCAAACACTACTTATCACTTACTTAGTACAAACAACCACTTATAAACCATCAATATATTCATTCATCACATAACTAATACATGTAAATCATCAAAACTCATTTTAACATGGAAACTCATAGTCTAGCAAAACCTTAAACTAATAAATACACACTTAACATAAAAAATACATACCTTAAGGAACTTAGGCTTGGTTTTATGGTTTTGCTACAAGATAATGATGGCTTTACTGAGGGAAATATAGGTGATGTTTGGACTTGAATTTGGTGAGTTTTAGAAGATGAAAATGGTGTTTTTCTCTTCTCTAGTGGGTTGTCTTGGATGGTCCGATTTTTCATACAAATTTTGCAAAAAAGTGGACTTGATATTTATCCAAATCGTTGACTTTTGAGGGTTGCTATAGTGAGGGCGTCAATTTGCATGGGTTTGGGCTTATTTTAGGCTAAAATAAATGAGTTTGAGCTTGTTTTTGTTCAAGAAATTTCTACTATGTTTAGAAATATATATTAAGCATATTTAACTTGTTTTAAACCAATATTCATACACTTTATTACACTTACAAATTCATAAACACAATATTTGTTCACTCTAATAAATCGATCTTGAAATATATCAATACAACATATATACCATATACTAACACAAATCACGTATATCATACTCAAGTGCATTAACACACAAATATAAAACACAAACTTTGGGAATTATGGCTATTTCCGATAAAATAAAATATAATAGTGAATTACTTATATGCACCTTAAAGATAATAAGTATTTTACAAAAAAGAAAGATATAAGAGTAATTTCAAAAGATTTAGGACAAAAAAGGTGGGATTGGGAAAATAAGACATCCATTTCTCTCTCTCTTATTTTTCCCTTTTAATATAAATAAGGGATTCTCATTTTGCTCCCCTCCCAACTATTCCCTCTAAATTCCCCATACCAAACATAGCATAAGTGTTAAACAAGTACTTACAAATCAATTCTACACCATTCATTATATTTCCCTTTACAAAAAAAAAAAAAAAAATGGTATGAAATCATCTTTTTTTTTTCCATAGTTTGTTATGATATTTCTTTATCAATAATGTTTTACATTATTCCAATTCGCAACTTTCATTTTCTATTAACAATAATTGGTTAAATTATGTAATTTTCTATAACAAGTAGACAATTAAATTAATCTATATGTTTTATTGAAGCTGACAAAACTTTTATGAAAATTTTTAAGGGTATGTTTGGATCATCGGTTTTTTATTTGTATCTATTATGCTTTTGTAATTTATCTGTATCATATATGTATTGTATCTATTTAATTTGTTTATGAGTAAAATTGTTAGTTTTTATCGATATCTATTTCATGGAAAATATCTATTTAAAAATTAAAAAAAAATATGATGCCAAAAACCAAATATAATAAAACAAATAGACGCTTAAATGTAAAAATAATAAGACCAACTTTGTCCCTTTCTAACCAGCAACAAGTGGTTGTAAGATGCAAGTGCTATCAATACTTGTAGCTTGCCATTACAGTAAGTAATGATAATAAGTTACTGGTTATCACATAAAATATCATATTTGCCACTAATTAAATATTATTTCATAGAGTATTTCATAAACTGATGAATTACTTAAACATACTAATCTTCTAAAGCCTAAATTTTCTATTCAATATTTCAAGAGTTAATCAATAATTTAAGAACATTATAAATAGTGAATATCACCACCAATCTAGAGACATAGCTTGTAAATAAATAGCCAAGTATTAGGGTGCAAGTGTGAAAATTCCACATGAGAAATATGGATCTTATGTGAAAGTTTATAAGAAAGAAAGACTCATTAACCCATTGTCTTAAGGTTTTGGGTTATAAATGTTGTCAAAAGCCTACTTGTGCAATCATTCATAAAGCCCATTGCATTTCTCCTCATTGAAGCATACTCCAGATCCGACAAATGGTATTAGAGCGTGGTTTGGCTAGGAAACTCCCATGGTTGGCCCACCATGTGAAAAGAAGAGCTTTGTGGATGGCCTACCCCATTGTGGAGACTTACACTTGAGGGGGAGATTGTTAGGGTGCAGGTGAGAATCTACATGGGAAATATGGTCTTATGTGAAGAGTTTATGAGAAGGAAAGACCAATTAATCTATTATCTTAAGGTTTTGGGTTATAGATAGCGTAAAAAATCCATTTGTATAATCTTTGACAAAGTCCATTGGATTTCTCCCTATTGAAGGCATACTTCAGATCCTACACTAAGTAGTGAATATTAATGGATATGGTAATTTATAAGTAATTTAGTAATAATCCAAAGTAGTTATCCAAAATAACTATTCTGTATATTACCATTAACAGAATTAAATAATAAATAATATATCAGATTTTGAAATAACAAAAGAAATAGGGAAAAGAAATAGTTGACATCTAATTACAATATGTTAGAAAGGTCTTATTAACAATATTAAAAGTAATTTCAAATGCTTAAAAAAAAACAATATTGACAATGACTAAAAATATAATACTTTATAAATGTAAATATTCAAAGGACAAGCAACCTTACCTTCTTATGGTAGAATAGTAGAATACCCCTTTATGGTGAAAATGGTGATTATGTGATGAAATAAGTCCCTTATCAAAAAAGGAGCTACTATAATGAAACTACAAAAGACAAGCAATAATGTAAACAATGTTTTTGTGGTGAATCAAACCATACATTAATAAATTAAACCATATTACAATGATACTTATAAAAATTTGATAATGGTAAAAAAAGTGGTAAAATGAGCCTTACGTAGAGAAATCGAGTCCTTGTTTTGGTCAAAACGATGTTTATATGGTGAAACGAATCCTATTTTGGTGAAAACGTATATGTATAGATGTAAGCCTTAAAGGATATGAAATATACAAATAAATGTTTTATAAAGAAGGACAAAAGTATCATTTGATTAAAAATAAAAGGTTTTTATGGTCAAAACCTAAAGTATATTTATGTTTTATCACATGACAGAGACGTGATGGAAGATAGAAAGTGGTAGAGCAAAAGCCACTTGAAGGCTGCCGCCTTGAAATTCAACACTGCCGGCATTGGATCTATTCCCCAGCATTGAGCCAGCCTTTGACGACACATAATCAAATTCGAGAGCAAATGGCTACCAGCTTTTATAGATAGCTGCCGGTTTTCATTCAAGGCCACGAGCCTTTGTATCAGCCATGTGTAAGGAAATTGAAGGGTTTTCATGTTTTCTTTACATCTTAGGATTTCCTCTTCTAAATCATCCTAAACATAGTTTTCTCTCAAGAACCTCTCCATTTGTGATCTTAACATCAAAAGGAGATCAAGAAATCAAGATCTAGGCAAGTTGGTTTTTCAATCCTTTAAGGATTTTAAAGAATAAGTTCTTTCCTTAAAGTTCTCTTGTTGTTTGAAGATGAGTTTTGGAGAAAATCCTTGGACTTGTTAGGAGAACTAGTGATCTACAATCAAGGAATAAGAAGAATCAAGAATAGATGAATTATTTTTTTTCTTTTGGTGATTTGAATGTATGATCTTTTCCTGAGTTCTTAGTGGATTATTAAAGGAAATCAAGTTATTGGAGAATTTTAGAGAAAACCATAGTTTGAGGTGTTTGTAGAAATTGTAGCTTATAATCAAAGGAGAAAGGTATGTAAGTTTAGGTTTTTTTTTTAGTTCTTTTCATATTAGGGTTTACATGATAAAGAATGTGTTATTTGATGAAAATATGTTGAGAATGAGTTTTGTCTTTGTTATCAGGTGTATTGGTGAATTAGGGTTCTGTTCTCAAAAGTGATTAAAGGTGTGATCTTACCTTGTTATTTGTGCTTGTAGGCTTAAAAGTATAAGTTGATATAACTTTTCATCTGGTTTAAAATTGAATTTTGTTGCTCATACTTGGCTATGGTTAGTAAAGACCAGACAATATTGTGATATTAACGCGATGCCCTAATGATCTATGTGTGAGGTTCTTAGTGGACTCATGCATAGATATGATTCTGTAGTTTAGGAAGTGGTATGATTATGATACTCTGGGTCTGTGGAAGATTTCCAACACCATACATGTATATATTATCTATTTTCAATATTGGTTGTTTTTATAGAGTCTAGAGTTACTCTATGTTTGGGGTCAGGTGCAAATGATCCTAGACTGTGTTGTTTGATGGCTAATAAAGAGATAATAATTTTTGTTTGCTGCATTATTATTTATGTTATGTGTGAAACTATATAATGCTGTTCATGTGCATGTGCATGTGCTTGTGGTATAGCATACTAGGCCTTTTGTGCTCATTCTTTTATTTTTTCAGGAACAAGTAAAGATCCAATGGTGTTCGATTTAATAGGATATGATGTGTTCATGGACTATGGGGATGACGATAGTGGACTGAAATTTCCTTTTATTTATAGATAAAGTGAAAGAAGGAAATTAGAATTTAAGATTGTTTTCATGGTTTATGTTTTGAAAGATTTTATTAGACTTCTTCTATGATGTTTTAAGTTTTGAAGTATGTTAGCTTTGGTTTATACCAACTATGTTATCATAAGTTGTTATGAGATAGCTATTATTATTAAACAAGTACCTCTTTTATATCAGATTGATGATATTTCAATAAAGTGGTTTAGTATCATATTAGTCTTAGTGTGTTCATCTTTAGTAAGGACACATGATGAGTTATAATGCCTTCAGATTATGGCGTTATAGATTTTTTGGTATTAGAGAAATATGTTTTGATCTTATTAGATCTAAGTTATGAACTCTTTAGGATGTGAGCAATGATGAGTGGCTAGTACATAATAGGTGCTGCTTATCTAGATTAATGTTGTTTATCTAGTAGTTTATATAGTGTTTTGATCTTTTAACCTGTTTTTATCTGATCTCATGGATGTTATGTGTGTTGATCTATGTTAGAATGCCACCTAGAAGAAGAATACCTAATGATGGTTCCTTCAGAGCTGGTGAGAGAAAGTTAATAGAGGACAACCACAAGAGAACCAGCCACCTTAGAATCAGTTACCCCAGGATCTACCACCACCACCACCTTATCTATTGGTCAACAGTTGCCAATTGATGTTGTACAGCTCATGCAAGTTGTGAATACTCTTTTAAGGGTAGTTACTCAGCAACGACAAATATGAGACAAGCAATGCAAATGATATAGGCTAATGTTGAAGCCTGGAGGCAGGAGACTAAGAGAAATAATGGGAATGGTGGTAATGGTTAGACAAGCTAAAGTGTTAATTTAAACAAATTTGTAGATCTGGTGTACAAATTTGAGCCAATGCTTGGGAGGCCTTGATGCTCAACTGTGGATAGAAGAAGTGGAGAAAACTTTTGCTTCTTTAATATTTCAGAGAAAAAGAAGGTGGAGTATGCTCCCATTTGTTGATTGGGAGAGCAAATAATTGGTGATTGAGCACCAAAAGAAATATGGCTGGAGTGATTACCTGGGATAGGTTCTAGCAGGCTTTATATAGAGAGTTTTTCCTTGGCAGTGTTAAGCAGCAGATGCTGCAAGAAATCTATACTCTGCAGTAAGGTCAAATGAATAGGTTAATGAGGTTTCTAGCAGATTCTCTGAAGGAGAGTAAGGATGCCAAGGTGAGGAGGTTTATTGCTGAATTAGAGCTCAAAATTCAACACCAAGTGAATTTAATGGATTTGACCACTTATTCGCTGTGGTCAATAAAGTGAAGTGGTTGAGCAAGGCTTGAAAGGTCATGAGACTCAAAGGAGTTATATCTATTTGAAGCACCAGCCTCCAGTATTCTAAATTAGGATAAGGGGAAAAGACCAATTATACGGCAAGTCATATCATCCGCTCAGGGTATAGAGAGTAAGGGTACCAGATGCTATGGACCACATGATATCAAGGATTGCAAGTGACCTGAGAATGTTGTTTTCCCTATGGTAAGGTTGGATACAGTCATAGGGATTGTACTGAGAAAGTTATCCCATAAGTGTACTATATCAACTGTAGGCAACGTGGACACAAGGCCATTGAATGTAAGGAGCATGGAAGACAAGTGGTTCCAGGGTTCAGATAAGTAAACCTCAAGGTGGTCAAGGATAGAGAGCACTAGCTAAGGTTTGTGCCCTCCAGCATAGGGATACATCTACGGTGAAACACTATTACAAGTACGCTCTCTGTACTCCTATATGGTGCTTAAGTACTTTCTAATATTAGTACAAGTTTTTCATGAATCTCTGGGTCAATGTATCTGTATATGGTGTGTGTGTGTTGAATGTTTGCCTAAATGTTTGTTTGTAAACATACCTTTAGAAAGTGGAAATATGTTAAGTAGGATTTGTAGGGATGTGGATATAGAGATAGAAGGCAAGCATCTACCTTTGATGTAATCCAGGAGTAAATTGGTTGGTAAAGTATCATACTGTGATTAGTTGTCACAATCTAGAAGTGGAGTTTAGTCCACAAGATGGGGATCCATTTGTATACAATCTTGAAGTGCTTCGTAGTAATTATAAAGAAAGTGGGAAGAATTTGAGTACTAAATTGAAGGTTAATGTAAAGATGGAGAAAGTGCTCATGTTGTAGATGAAGGTGTATTTAATATGAATTGTAGTAAAATTCAAGATAACAAGTATTATGATGATTTAAGAGGATTCTTACAGAAATCTATAAAATCATTATATAAAGAGGCAATACAAGTTTTAGAAGATAAATGGAATTGCACAATTGATATAAGAAAGTTGTGGATTAACTAGGTGCTTAACAATGATGATAAACTAGTTAAACCAACAAAAATGGAGATGTTAACAACATATATCGACCAATCTGAGGCTTGATCTTTAGAGTTAGGGTTGAAAAATCTTAAATTTCATGATTTAAATTTTCTGGTTGTTATTTGAAGGATTATAGGGTGACTATGTTCTAAGAAGTTTCAACGGAAATGACAGTAGTCAGAGGTAAGGTATAATGATCAAATAGTGTTAATGAGTTGGATTGATATTTCTAAAGCACATCATACAGTTGTTTGAGCTAAAGAGATGAAAGTATATAATCAAAGAAAATCTTTTATTGAGACGTAAATTTAATAGATATAGAGGGATACTAAATTCAAGTGAAGAAATATCACTTAGTATTGAGGCAATAAATGGATTTGTATGGTGAAAATTTTAGAGATAGAGTGCATTAGTAAACTAAATGTCAAAGAAATATCGGAACATTAGGGTAATGATGTCAAAGGAAGAGTTGGAAGTCATTTGGTGATTTTGAAGCTTTACTTAAGACATAAGTATTAATTTTAATCCTCATGTATATATTGATGGAAAACATAAGCAAATATATTAGAGATTGAGAAAGCATGTTGGAAGTAGTATGGTTAATTAATAAGTGTTTTGGGATTAGATGAATGATATGCGAGCAATGTAAATTCTTTTGATATTGAATAATAGGGGTAAAAACTAAGTTGAGCCAATAAAAGTACAAGTGACTCAGTGACATTTGAAGCTTTAGGTTAATGTAAAGTTTGACCTTTGGAATTTAAATTGGAAATTATAGTTGTAAGATTTTCAGCTTTTTAAACATCGCTTGAGGAATTGAATTGGAGATTTAATGTAATGGGGATTTTTCAATAGAAAAAAGCTAATAAATAGAGACAAGATTACATGATGGATATTTTTAATAAGTTTATTTTATATTCAAGAGGTGTGTCATGTAGTAGTGGAAGAAGTGAATCTAATATGAGTAATGAAATTTAAGAGTTAAGGAGACGTCATCGGAATTATATTCTAGTTAGAAGATATAATCATGAAAATGGGTCAATATAGTGTAAATAATCATAAATAAATAGAAAACTAAATAAGTGACAAAGAACTGATGGACACATGGATAAAAAGGAGATAATGATTCAAGTAACTTTCGAGGATTAAAGTTTCTTTAAGGGAGGGAGAGACGTAATATTCAAATAAATGTTTTATAAAAAAGGAAAAAGTGTCATTTGATTAAAAATAAGAGGTTTTTATGATAAAAAACTAAAGTATATGTTTTATCACATAACAGAGACGTGCTAGGAGATAGAAAGTGGCAAAGCAAAAGCGAGCTTGAAGGCCGTCGTCCTTAAACTTCAATGCCGCCAGCATTGGATCTATTCCTCACCAACGTTAAGTCGGCCTTCAACGAAACGTAATCAAATTCGAGAGCAAATGGCCTCAGCTTTTAGAGATAGGCTACCAACTTTCATTCAAGCCCCCCAGCCTTCATATTAGCTTGTGTGTATGGAAATTGAACGGTTTTTCATGTTTTCTTTATATCCTAGGCTTTCCTCTTCTCCAAAACTCATTCCTAAACCTAGGTTTCTCTCAAGAACCTCTCTGTTTGTGATCCTAACATCAAAGGAGATCATGAAATCAAGATCTAGGTAAGTTGGTTTTTCAATCTTTTAAAGATTTTAAAGAATAAGATCTTTCCTTAAAGTTCTCTTGTTGTTTGAAGAGACGTTTTGGACAAAACCTTAGGACTTGTTGGGAGAACTAGTGAACTACAATCAAGAGGAACAAGAATCAAGAATAGGTAAGAATTATCTTTTTCTTTTCTTTTGGTGATTTAAATGTATGATCTTTTTTAGAGTTCTTAGTGGATTATTAAAGGAAATCAAGTGATTGGAGAATTTTAGAGAAAACCCTAGTTTGAGATGTTTGGAGAAATTATGTTTTATAATCAAAGGAGAAAAAGGTGTAAGTTTAGGGTCTTCTTTTGTTTATTAAGTTCTTTTTAGATTAGGGTTCACATGATAAAGAATGTGTTGTTTTATGAAAATTTATTGGGAATGAGTTTTGTCTTTCTTATAAGGTGTATTGGTGAATTAGGGTTATGTTCCTAAAAGTGATTAAAGGTACAACCTTAACTTGTTTCTTATTTGTGTTTGTAGGCTTAGAAGTATAAGTTGATCTAATTTTTATTTGGTTAAAAGTTGAATTTTTTTGCTTATGCTTGGCTATGGTTAGTAAAGATCAGGCAGTACTGTGATACTAATGTGACATCTTGATGATCTATGTGTGAGGTTGTCCCAAGTGATTCATGCATAGATATGATTCCGGTAGTTTAGGAAGTAGGATGATTACAGTACTCCAGGCGCGTAGAAGATTTCCAACACCATATATGTATATATTATCTATTTTCAATATTGGTTGTTTTTACGGAGTCTTGAGTTGCTCCAGGTTTAGGGTTAGGTGCGAACGACCTTAGACTGTGCTGTTTGACGGCTAATAAAAAGATAACAATTTATGTTTGTTGCATTATTATTTAGGTTGTGTGTGAAACTGTATAATGCTTGTTCATATGCAAGTGTTTGTGGTATGTCGTATTGGGCTTTGTGCTTATTTTTATCTTTTTAAGAACAGGTAAAGATCTAGTGGTGTTTGATTTAACAAGATATGATGTGTTCATAGACTATGGGGAAGACGATAGTGGACCGAACTTTCCTACTGATTTATAGCTAAAGTGAAAGAAGGAAATTAGAATTTAAGACTGTTTTCATGGTTTATATTTGAAAGATTTTATAAGACTTCTTTTATGATGTTTTAAGTTTTGAACTATGTCGGCTTTAGTTTATGCTAACTATGTTATCGTAAGTTGTTATGAGATGTCCATTATTATTGAACAAGTACCTTTTTTATATGAGAGTTTGATGATATTTCTATAAAGTGGTTTAGTATCATATTAGCCTTAGCGTGTCCATATTTAGTAAAGACATGTGGTGGGTTGTAATGCCTTTATATTAGGGCGTGACATGATAGATCTTTTTTTTTTCTTAATGAAAATGGTGTGTGGTTAATCAAAAGAACTTTGCTACCATGAAAACAATGTTATATAGTGGCATTAGTCTTACATCGAAGCATGAAGCCTAATTATGATGAAAACGGAATTTATTTGATGAAAGAAACCCTAATATGGTGGAAATGATGCATGTTTGGTGAAATGAGACTTGTTATGGTGAAAATTGTGTTTATGTAGAGAATTATCCTTACATCAAGGATTTTAGCCTTGTTATAGTGAAAATGGTTCCTTGCGGTAAATTAGGCTTTTGCAGGTGAAAACCACATGTGTATGGAGAGAGGTTTTTTTTTTTTTTTTTTTTTTTAACTTTGTATATTTTTTTTTTTTTTTTAAAATATCTTCATGGTTGAATGAGAGTTATTTGGATGTTTGATATGGTGAAATCATTGTGCAACAGGTGAAATTACCTCTTATTATGGTGAAAAGAATATATTACATGAGTTGGTTTTAGTTTAGAAATTTTGATGGAGAAATCACCATCAATATTTTCAAATTTCACCTTTTCTTATCTTTTATATGTGTGTGTATATATATATATTATAAAGGCTATAGGAAAGCCCTAGTTAGTATGCCATTGCTATGCTATTGCTGCTACTGCTAATAATAATAATAATACAAATATAAAACTTCACATGAAGCATAATCTATGCGGATTTCAAATTTCAACACATGACAAATCAAAACCTCGATATCATATCAATATGCTAGATATTACCATATATTAAATATATATTTTTAAAATTTTCTAGTTTTTAATATAGCTCCATCTATGAAATAATTATTAAATGCAAATATTGGTATCTAAAAACTACTACTACTACAAACAACAACAACAAAGTAATAAATAATAAAGCATAAAACTTGACATGAAGACATAATCTATGTGAATTTCAAATTTCAACACATGACACATCAAAACCTCGGTATCATATCAATATGCTAGATATTACCATATATTGATTTTTTTTTTGTTAATTTTCTAGTTTTTAATATAGCTTCGTCTATGAAATAATTATTAATTGCAAATATTGGTATCCAAAAACTACTTAAAGGCTAATATTAAACTAAACTTGTTATATTATGCATAGAAACATCAACCATAATGACCTGAAACTTTGTTTATAGAGATATTGTCTACTTTGGTGAGATGTTGCATAGACCTCCTTAGAAGTAATTGGCACCAATGACAAAAGCATGCGGTATCTAGGTAAAGTAGTTAATGCCTCAATAGTCGAGTTCCAAGTTGTTATAGGTAGTATCAAAGCAGTTTATCAACTGAAAGTGAGGAAGCTAAGTGCTATATAGGGTAGAGTACCTTAGATTGAGGGCACCTCTTGACTTTGTATAGAGCACCTATAGTGTTCTCCATACCATGGACATTCTGTAAATGAGAGAATCTTAAATATAAGATGGTAGAACTCTAAATATCAAAGCATCTTTTGGTGTAATGGCATTAATTTATTCACAACTATAAAATTAAGCATGCTTAGTAGGGAGAAAATCTAGGATAGATAACCTCTTGGAAAGTAGCTAGTACCCAAGACAAAACTATGGCCACTTCACTAAAGTAGACAATATCAAGATAAGGAAAGTCTTAGGTCGTTACAGGTGGTATCAATGTGATATCCCTCAAATATAAGGAGGAAGAACTCTATATTGATGCATCTTTTTGTGTAATGGCTTAGAATTCATTGGAACTCTAAAATTTAATGTTCTTAATGAAGAGGACTCCTAGGATGGGTGACCTCTTGAGAAGCAGCTGACAACAAGAACAAAACCATGCGATATTTAGCCAAAGTGGACAATATTTTGGTGAATGGAGTTTTGGGTTGTTACAAAAGATATTAGAACAATTCACTAACTGGAAGTTGGGGGAGAGGCTAAGTGTTATGCAAGGCAAAGTGTGTCAGAGTGGGGGCACTTTTTTACCTATATGGAGCTCCTTTTGCATGCTCCCTACTTAGTATGATTTTGAATCAATGTAACAAAACTTACAAAGAAATTAGTTCTATAAGTGAGGGAGAATGTAATATCTCTCAAATATAAGGTGGTGGAACTTTACTCATCGAGATGCCTTTTAGTATTATGGTTTAAAGTTTAGCAAAACTTTAAATCTAAGCGTATTCGGTGAAGAACACTCTTAAGATGGATGACCTCCTAAGAAACAGCAGACACTAAAGAAAAAATTATGTGGCATTTAATCAAATTAAATAATACCCTGGTGAGCAGAGTTCTAGATTGTTACATCAAATGGCTCAATAAAGACATGATTATAATATTTTTAAAGTTTGTTATCTTGTGAATTTGAGGATTTTTTTTTCTTATAATTTAAGCACATACTGAGCATAAAAGACACATAGTAGAATTAATCCAAAAAAAAAGGACACATAGTAGAACAAAATTAACATCTTATTATATATCAAGCATGTCAAATTAGTTATGATACTAGGGAAAAAATCATAATTTTTTCTAGTGGAAAAAAAAGGCATAACTTATAGTATGAAAAGTTAGCATTAAATGTCTTCTTACTAATAAAAAATAAAAAGTAAAATAGAAGATTAAAAAAAAAAAGAAAAACTATTGTCTCGCCTAATCTTATTTATTTTTAGTTCACTTTCTTTAAAGTCGATTTGTATCAAATCCTAACCCATTTGATACGAGCTTTCAATAGGAATTAAAATAGGGAAAATTCTACGGTCTTGTGGCGGTTACAATGGGACTGGTCCCATAGTACAATTCAACGATTCAGATTTATTTTAACTATGAAAAAAACCCATAAGTTATTTTACACTAATTTTTTTTATAATTAATTTAGTTACAATATTCGTGATAGTAGGTCCCGTGATGGGACCATAGAAGTTCCCTTAAAATAAATTTGTTTTATTTTTTAGAAAAAATTATTTTTAGGAATCACATCTATTGATAAACCTAATTTGACCTAAAATAATAAGTGTTAAAATGTGCTTTTACTAGTTATTATAATGCATAATATTATGAAAATAGTACTTAAAATAACTATAATTTGATTTCAGGTTTCTTAGGTATCAACTTAAGTGAAAGAGAAGAATTTAACCAAGTTTCACGTGATTTGGAAGCAATTTAATCAAGAAAGGAAGGTGTTTTATGAAGGATGCAAAACATACATAATCGTGTCTACAGTAATGTCACTGGTAGCATGGAAAATCAAGGGAAAGAAATCAATAAATTCTAGTTGAGCAGGATACACCTAGCAAGACAACAGGTCTCTACTTTTACGATTTCTAACTTAAAAAGGACACAATCATGTTGGAGTTGTGTCCTAACAAGATTTTAGCACGAGTTTTATTTCAACTTAAGAAAAGGAAAGTTACCTAACTTGAAGGAGAAAGAATTCTTTGGGCTAATTTGGGAAAGTTTCAAGCTTTAAACTTTCCCACTCAAGAAGAAAAATTACTTTCCTAAATCAACAAATCCACTATCCAGTTTTGAAGATTTCACCTTTTAAATGAAAGAGATACACTTTTTGTTTTTGAAAGAGGCAACTTTCCTATTGTCGAGAGAGAGAGATCTTCCTATTTCATCCATGGAATAACTTTATATATGAGGGAAATCTTAATTTTGCAATACATCACTTTAGATTTAGAATTACACACTTTAAGATTGAGTAAGTCAAGATCTGGGCTTCAACCACTTTGCAAGAATTCTTTGTAATAGATCCTTAATTGTATCATTTTGATGTTTTTTTATACTCATTGTGCTATTATTATTATTAATTCTATGGAGGAGTAGAACTATTAGTCTAGACTTTGATGAACCTTGAGTTGTTTATGCGATTTTTTTTTTCATTGTTTCTAGATATTGCTTGATTTTCTTGAATATAACAATATTGCTTTTATTGTTTCTCTTGAATTGATTGTCCTGAATATCAATTATTGATTAGATTTCACTTAAGTTAATCACAAATTACTTCAATGAATAGATTTGCATAATTAAAGGGAGTTGCACACACTCCTAGACATAGAACTACATAAATTTTCATGATTAAGGTTAAACCTAATAAGGGAATTATAGATCGACAATCTTATTTTAGGGGTTTCAACAGGAAAGAAATTTTTTGGATAAATTATATCAAAAGTTATCGATACTTAAGGGTAAGTTTATTTAAGGTATCAATGTTTTGAGTGGTTACAAAGAGGTATCAACATTTGAGGGTAAATTCATTTTAGGTATCAACATTTTGAGTGGTTAAAAAATGGTATCGACGTTTGGCAACGTGAGTCCAATAAGGTATAAATAATTTATTATTGATGGAAAAGTAAAGAGATTTGATTGAAAACTAATCCAAACATCGATACCTCTAATGAATTTTGTAAAATGTTGATACCTCAATTAATATACTTTGTGAAACGTTTGTACCTTTTTTAACTATTCAAAACGTTGACACTTTAAATAAATTTACCCTTAAACGTTGATACCCTCTAGTGCAATTTACCCAATATTTTAGTAATCAACCCAAGATTAAAATTTAATAATCTTGACAGAGATACCAAATTACATTGGGAATTTCTATCATTTCAAAATATCTAAATAAAATTAGAATTATCTTGTGCATAATCATATAGATATTTAGTGGGGATCCAATTTGTAGATAATTCTTGCAATTTAGTAAATTTTCCCTAAATTTTGATTTGTGAGTTGTAGACACCCAATTTTTGCTCAAGTTTAGAGCTCTAATTATAATAAAAAATTAGTGTTACATCAAGCTCATAAAAAAAAATATAATAATAAAAAAATAAAAAATAAAAAAAAAATAATAAAAAGTAATAAAAAAATAGAAAAGATAGGAAAAGTAATTAAAAAGAAAAAATATAGGTAAATAGGAAGAAAATAAGAATTTTTGAATAAAAATAATAAAAATAAATAAATAAATGAAATGAACAAAAATAATTAATTATTTGAGCTTGATATAATATATTAAACAAATTTTCAAAAATTATTTTGTGAATTTTGAATGAGCCTTAAAATCAAAATTTGTCAAACCCAAACAGACACAGGCTACCACTGACCCAGACCCTAGCCTAAGCCATAGGTCATGGGTTCGAACCAGCTTGAATGCGAAATTTTGGACTTTCTTCCTCTTTGTTTTTGCTCGAAATCAACCCAAACCACTCACTTTGGATCACGATTTGAGTGTGTAATTGTTGTTTTTTTTCAAAATTGATTATGTGGATTGATAGTCGGCATGGAATAGATTGTAATTGCATTGAATGTTGGATAAAATCAAATCTCGAAGAGTCTCAATTTGTCGGTTGAAATTTGGGAAAAAATTGCGAAAGTTATGGAATCTTAAAGGATCATCAATGGTGGCCGACCAAATTCGATGAATTTGGGCAATTAATTGATCCTATACAGAGATAGGATTGACTATTCGAGTATTTACTCATTAATTTCACTCCGTACAAACGATCGATTTCTAATTTTCAGTTTCAATTTTTGCGAAAAATCGGGATCTCATTAAATGAAAGTTGTAACCGAAATCAAACCATGGATCTATAAATAGGGGTGATCCATGAGCAAAAGGCACACATCAATTGCAACAAACACAATCAGAATCAAGAAATTCGAAAATTTCGAAGCTTAGGGTTCTTAGGAAGAAAATTCCAAATTCGAGAGTTTTGGATCATTTTTGATCCAATTAGAAGTCATAAATAGGTTTAGGGAGTTGTTTAAAGTGATCAAGTGTGCCCAGATTTGTTCAAATTGTTCGAATTGAATTATGCAAATTTTTTGAAAATTTCCGATCGAAGCCGCCGTTAGCCACCACCGCGAACCGCCGCCCACGGTGGTTCTGGGAGGGAACCACCACCACCAACGGACGCACCACCACCATAGGCGTCGAGCCGACAAGTTTCCAGGGCTCGAAAACCACCACAGGCGGCCGAGGAACGCTCGAAAGGCAGCGTCATCGTCTTCTTCGCCCGTCGGGTACCCAAGATCCGACCCAAAATCCGAAGCCCAACCCGGTCGGTCGTCAATCAACGGTCATCGGTCATCGGTCAGCGATTAGCCCAGATCCAACGGCCCAGATTCAATCAACCAGATCAGACGGCCCAGATTTGATCAGGCAAATCAGCGGCCCAGATTCAATCAAGCAGATCAGACGGCCCAGATTTGATCAAGCAGATTAACGCTCCAGATTGGAAGTCAAGAGATCAGACGGTCCAGATCAAGCAAACGCGACCAACGCTCCAGATCTGATCCAAGAGATCTAACGGCCCAGGTCAGTCCGCATTATTTTATTATATAATTAATTTCGGAAAATAGGAAAAAATAGTAAAAAATTCAAAAAAATCATAAAAAATTCAAAAAAATTCAGAAAAATCCAGAAAAATCAAAATAATTATTTTTCATATAAATTTATTTGTTTTAGTAATTTTTGAAATTTTTGAATACTTTATGTACATGGATTGATTTTGAAATGTGTAGATAATGCATAAAAAAATAATTTTAATGTATTATAATGTTGATATAATACATTTTGAACATGTTGTGAATGTATGTGATGATTATTGAAAAAAAAATAAAAATGACAAAAATGGGTTTTCCAAAACCAAAATTGTTTTTTTGAATAAAAAAATGAATTTGTTTTCAAAAATACTTTAATGAATGATGAATGAGATGAATGAAAATGAATGAATTATTGTTAAATATAATTTTTTGAGAATCATTAAAGTTTAATCAAATTATTTTCATAAATTGTCTATGAAAATAATTCAAGTTTTTCATCAAATTATCTTCATAAATTTGCTATGAAGATAATCATTAAAGTTTAATCAAAGTTATTTTCATAAAATGTCTATGAAAATAATTCAAGTTTTTCATCAAATTATCTTCATAAATTTGCTATGAAGATAATCATTAAAGTTTGTTCAAATTATTTTCATAAATTGTCTATGAAAATAATTCAAGTTTTCATCAAATTATCTTCATAAATTTGCTATGAAGATAATCATTAAGTTGTCTTCATAAATTTGCTATGAATATTAATCAAATTTTTCATCAAATTATTTTCATAAATTTGCTATGAAGATAATCATTAAGTTGTTCAAATTATTTTCATAAACTTGCTATGAAAATAATCATAAAGTTTTCAATCAAATTATTTTCATAAATTTACTATGAAAATAACCAAAGGTTATCAATCAAATTATCTTCATAAATTTACTATGAAGATAATCATTAAGTTTTCATCAAGATTATTTTCATAAATTGGCTATGAAAATAATAAAAAATTTTCAATCAAATTATTTTCATAAATTTGCTATGAAAATAATAAAAGTTATCATCAAATTGTTTTCATAAATTTACTATGAAAATAATAATCAAAGTCATCAAATTGTTTTCATAAATTTGCTATGAAAATAATCCAAGTTTTCATCAAATTATTTTCATAAATTTGCTATGAAAATAATCAAGTTTTCATCGAATTATTTTCATAAATTTGCTATGAAAATAATCAAGTTTTCATCAAATTATTTTCATAAATTTGCTATGAAAATAATCAAAGTTTTCATCAAATATTTCATAAAGCATTAAATTAGCTATGAAAATATTCAATCAAGGTTAATCAAAATTGATTTTTCATGTAGCATTAAATTAGCCATGAATTATCATAAAATGATTTTGAAAAAAAAACGATTTTGGACTTAGAAAAATTGTATTTTTATTAAATGAAAATCAATTGATTAGATCATAGGATCATCAAAATGGTTTTCATAAAAATTCAAAATTTAATGAATTTAAAGTGAAAAGAGTTCAAAAATTAAAATTGATCAACAAACAAGGTTCTTTTAAAAGAACTACGTTTTGTCTGATCTCGATTAGCGAGTACGTAGGCACCTACGGGGCGACAATAAAAAATGAAAAAATATTTTTTTTTGTTTATCATTTTGGTTATTTTTGTGAAATTTTTTAGCAATAAAAAATATAAAATATAAAAAGAAAAACAAAAAATGTGACTTGTAAATATTTTCACTTGAATTTTTGAGCATGAAAAGGATATATTATAAATTTAAAATTCCAAAAGTGGTAACCAATTTGGTTTTAATAGGTTAGCCCCCGAATCCATGATATTTAGTTTTTTAAAAAAGTTTGTTTTTTTTTAAATCAAAATTTTTCGCAGACTAGTAGCTAAGTTAGGATCAACCGACCCATTGATCCTAGCTTTTGTTTTTTTTTTTCCCGATTTATATCGGGTGGCGACTCTAAAAAGTTTTCAAAAATTAAAATTTCTTTTAACCCCTAGTCGAGGATTCATGTTAAATGGGTTCGGGTTTAATGTGAATCGAATTAGAAGAAATTGAACCAGATAGTAGAAAAATCCAGGCTCGACATGAGTGATGATTTGATAATTATTAATTAATTTATAAAACTTAATTTTTATTGGCTAAACCTTAGGAGAATGATAAGTAGTAACCCAAAATGATCCTAAGGGATGATACTTATACTTAATCCATATAAGATAATATCGATAGATGCACTTACCTTCGCGGTCATACTTTGACATCGAGTATGAAATTATTAACTTGTAATTTCTCACAATTGTTGGCAATCACCAACTAAGGTCCAAAAATAATAAATTAGGGTTAAGTGGTAAGCTGATCCTAATTTGGCATGATCTTTAAAAAATTAATCTAAAAGAACTACAGTTTATGAATTAAAGCTTATTTCCTTTAAGTCTCCAAATAATATAATATTTGAATTAGTATTTACACGATAGAGTAAGATAATATTCGCAAAAATCACTTAATTAAATTATCACTTTATATAGTAAGAACAAACAAAAAAAAAAATCATTTTTAAAGTAACCTTGTAGGTGTCTATGTACAAGATAATTGGGATATGATTGACATGGTTCTTTTTCTTAAAAAATTAGGGGTTTGAGATGGGAACTTAATAACTACCAGTTCAATTTAATATTATTAAAAAAAAATGTTTTTCTAAGTTACATGAATCAAGGTCACATCATATCATGTAGTTTCACTTTCATGTGTGCATCACTATATTATTCCTTTACATATATGTTAATATTTTTCAATTATTATTATATACTTTTTATTATATTTTACATATATATTTCTGTACTTATTATTATTATTTTGGTGGCGATGGATCGATTTGAAAGTAATTGGCTTATTGCGTTTCGAAGGCGGCTAGTGTTCTTGGTTGGTAAGCAATGATTAAAGCACTTCATGGTGATGTCGAAATGATTTCGAGCTATAGATTTAAAGCTTTTCTCCCTGAAAGCTTTACGCGATGTTATTTTCATTGCTTTCTCCTACAAAAGGAGCAATTCAAAGAAAAAAAATTAAAACCATAATCCAAGAACTCTTACTTTAATTTGACCAAACATTGCAAATGACAAATCGCGAAGATGTTGAACTTGAATTCTAGGATTTGATTTTGAATTAAAAAAAAACAAAAAAAAAAAGATATCATAATTTTAAAGATTAAAATCAAATATCTTGTGTGTGAACAGGAAGGAACCTGAGGGGTCCGATGGCCTCGCCCCCCAGCGGCCAGCCCCTTGGAAATTGTGTATATAAAGAAAAAAAATTACATGATATTATGAATTGGGAGGAATATAGATGCATATCATTCTTGATGGTGCAGCAGTTGGAGAGCTTTGTTACATTCTATGAGTGATTGGCTTGATCCATGTCTCTCTCGTTTCATTTTAGCTTTTACTTTCTTGGATAAAACCTCTCTTTTTATGGGCTGTTTCGTAGATTTTTCGGCCTTTCAAATTTCATATTTAGAAAAAATCATAGCACCATTTTAGATTTAAATTTTTTTAAAGGACCATTTTAAGTTTTTCTAACCATATTCTATGTTAATTAATCACATCATATTGGTAGTAAAGACTTTGAAAAATATATGAAATAAATTGAGATGTTCAATTTTTTTCATTTTATATGGTGGTTTAAAATTGAAAAACATGTTCCTAGTAATATATATATATATATATATATATAAGGTTTTATATAACCTCATTGACACAAGGGTTCAAAAAATAAGATTATCACACCCATATTGTATGAGTAATTACATTATATCATTACTAAGTTAAAAGAAATATGCTAATTATAATAGAATTCTTTTCTATGTTATATATTTTTCTTGTAACTACATTAGTTATAATTTTTTATTCATCTAATTTTTAGGGGTAAGAAAGGAAATTTTAATCACTAATAATTATATATATTAAATATCGTTGACCTATTTGAGGCAAAAGGGTAATTCGTAGTGTTTTATTAGTTAATATTTTGGCAAATTTATTTGGTTTACTTATTATAAATAATATGGTCTTCTAAGTTACTAATAATAGAATGTCATATATATATATATATATATATAAGGCAATTTCTCAAAATAACTTATGAAGAGATTAACATGTGTGTCTGTGTGCGCACACTTCTATATTTAGAAGTCAAGATATTTGTCTATTTATTAATCTGCCACAAATTTATTTGCACAAATACCAATTATGTGAAGATAATTATGTAATAACCAAGAATTTCAATGCATAATTAATTAAATATATATGTTGATTTATTAAAATTATGAATTTTGTTATGTTTGCTTGAAACATAGAAATTTTAGTGAATAAATAATTAATGAAATATGATGTGTTAGTGTAAATTAATTGTAACGCCCTAAATATTTAATCATTTGAATTAAATCGATGAAGGCACTGCCGCCACATATAATACTCTAAAGTATTACACGCTCAGGCTTCCTTAAAAAGGTTTTGTTTATGTTGAACATTACTACTCAATTTTAAGTTATGAAATCATTTAATTAGATTTTCAAATAACTGAATTTAGTAGTGGAAATAAATTTTATAAACCAATTTTAAAATAAAGACATTTCAAAACTTCCACTCTCTCAAGTGGAAATTATTCGATTAAACAAAGCTTTGCAAAACTGGGCTCCACTATGCCCTTTAAAGAATATAACAAGTTTAAATCATAAATCCAACTCTCACTAATACAAAACAAAAAGAAATAAAATAGCTAAACTACATCCATGCTCTTACTCACTTCATTCATTCCCAAATCCTCTCCGAATCATCACAAACACCCAAAACCCGAGTCAAGCATCATCAACAACAACTCTGTCATCATCTTCATCAAATCATCATCAACATCATCATCACCAACATTATCATCAACAAGGAACACCATCATCGTCTTCATCAAATATCAACATCAACTCAACTTCATCAACAATAAGCAACTCTTGTAAAAAAAAGAACAACAACAAGAATGAGACGAAGGCCAGTACACAGCAACACAATCACACACGGAATGACACACGAGCCTAACTAAATGCAATGCATCAAACAATAAGTTATTATCTTTTTTTTTTAAGTAAACAAACAGCACGAGAGTATTTAAACTCCGGATAATAGGGGTAATTGGGGTCCTGAGTAACGACCTCAATGCTTAGGGAGTTGATATAAGCAGTTCAGATACTTATATCTTCTAGGTGATATATCCGATAAAGAGAAAATAACTTCATCTAGGGTTGACAGCCATTACACGACTTCACTTATCTTAATCCATAACATCACCTAGTCCAATTGTTCTCATAAACATTTGAATTAAATCATGCCACTTCATTATAAGCATAAGCAAACATTACGTCAATACCGTCTTCCCCATCAGTTATCCGCCGTACCACTTAGGAAAGTCTTATCAAAGACAAGGGTGGTCTAAGCGCCTAATCTACCATACCCCCAATCTGAGCAAGGTACTGCCCCCCGAACCACATACCGATCTGCTATACTGGGCCAGATACGGATTTAAACAGTGCAAGAGACATTTAATTCAAACAAGGTTTGAGTTTTTCTATATTAAAGTTGATTAAAGATAAGCCTATCCTAAGCATAAAATGAATACGTTATTGCATACCTTTAAATGATGCCCATAGCTCAAAAGAATCATAAGATAACCTAGGAGAATCTACAAATCAAATTCAAACATCTGTTTCAAGAAATCAAATTCTTATAAGAACTTAAGCTATAACTCATTTATCTACTTATATTGACTTTTATTAAAATCCTATTTGAGCAAATACTAAATTGGAACCCTGCCATAGCTGTGAAGATCGCCGCGCCAAAGTACGGATAATTCTCCTTTGTTTGCCAAAGTATTTCCTTTTCTCTTTGTTTATAGTGTTTTATTACAAAACATCAACAAAGAATTCATATACCAAAAGCATTCATTTTTCCAAATAAACACACATTTGAAACAACATATTCACCATGTTAATCTAAGGTTATCCTACCTCATTAACTTAAACCAATTAATAACCATTAACTCCTTTTAACTAAATCCTAGCCAAATTGATTAGAGTTATTCATTGAAGTCATTTACTAAGTCAAGTTGATTAAACTTAAACAATCTAACTCATTTTAGCTTAGTGAAGTTCATTAAGCTAAGTTGGACTTAAATTAATTACTAATTCATTATATATCTAAGATTCATGTTACTTAATCCTAAGTTAGCTTAAATCAAGCCAAATTCATCAAAGTTAAATAATCTAATCCATTTTATTTCATTCAAGTTGATTTAGTCAAGTTGGACCTAGGTTTGTTAACTAAGTTCATTTTATAACTAACTTCTAGATTTAATCTAATTATTTATTAAATCTAGAATTCCACATAATTCATGCTTAACTAAATCAATCAATTAACATAACACATCAAACATCACTTATCTATCTCATTTTAATTCAAAAAGATCCATTTCTTAAGCAAAAAGACATTTAACAAGCAAAACATAAGTTTTTGACTTAGTTTGAAAAACACAATAGTTAGAAAGAACTAAAATTTAAGCATCTATACTTTCGAATTTTGTAAAAACTCAAAAAATGAAAATTGTAGATCTCTTTTTATTCTTTCCAATGCAACTTGAATCACCTCAATCGGAGATCATATGGAAAAGTTATGAATAAAATATGATCAAGTTGCGAAATAGGAAAAAGTACACAACCTAGTACACTACTGTGCTCGATGCCGTGTAGGGCACTAAAAAGGGACCTGAGAGGAGTTTTTCAAGGTTTCATGACCTATGCAACCACATACACGCCCGTATACAAGGTGGGGCAGAGGTTAAAAAAGTGATTCGACAGCTTATTTTGATCAGCACAAGCTCGAGCACGCCTGTGTATAAGGTAGTGTTGATCTGGGAAATTTATAGAAGCAATCCACGCATTTTTCATGTTTTCTTTACATAACATATCAACTTTTACATGTTCTAATACAACTTAAACATCATAAAAACTTCATATAACATATTATACACTTCAAACAACATCAAAAGCACAAATTCCCCTCATCATATACATCAAACATCAAATCATTCCAACAAACCCCAACTTCACTATTCATCATCTTCTTCATCACAATTCCAACTCCCGTCAACCATAAATCCAATAAATACATATATATAAACAACACTTTTATCTTATTTCAGCATCAATTTATCAATTACAAAAGTAAACAACAAAAATAACAAAGAAATAACACTTATTTCCTTTAGGAACACGAGCACTCTTGAGTTCTCTTTACATTTCTAGCTTTGATTCCTCTTTCTATCCTCTTTCCTAGCCATGATTTCTTGTCAATTCTTGTTTTAATGAAGATTTGTGGGCTTGATTTTGGAGATAAAGTGAAAGAAAAAGAAGAAGAAGAAAAGAAGAGGAAACCGATGGTATGAAAGAGAAAAGGGGGCAGCCACAAAATTATAAGGAGAGAGAGAGAGAAAGAGAAAGATAAGGATAAAGGAAAATTTTAAAGGATATTTATAAAATATGGTATTAAGTTTAAATCTTTCTAATAATTATTTTTAATACCATAATTAATTAGAAAATAATTTAAGAACATATATATTAGAAATTTATGACTTGTTATAGAAACACATTTCAAAAGTTTAAAAATGAAAATTTGATATTTAATTTGGATTCGAGTTTAAAACTGATATTTTTAAACAAGTATATAATTTCAAAAATTATAAAGATTTAGTAATATGAAAGTGAACTAAAATTTGAAGGTTTAGAACTTTACTAAATATTTAAAATATTTGTTTGGGAATTTAAGAATTTGAATTAGATACGAGAGGAGTTTATTCAGAAAAAGAATATTATAAAATAAATTAAATAGATTGATTTATCAAATCGATTTAAAGAAGGAATAAATATAAAGAAAAAGAATATTTAAAATCACCAATCTCCATTTAACCTATTTACTAATTTAATTATCTCAATTTGTCTATTTCTTTTCTACAATTCAATTAAACCATTTCTAATTAACTAGGTGAGAGTTTGAGGTATTTTATTAATGTATGAGTTTGTAGTGTTTGTTTTGTTTAAGCCATTTTCAATTCCTTATATAGTAGATTTTGCATCCTATTTCAGCCCAAAACAAGCCTAAAAAACAAACCCAAAGAACCCATACAAGAATCCATCCCCAAGTTAAGGTAAGTTTATATGTCATTTTGTGATGATTTATTATTTTTTGTTCCATGAATTTCTATCAAATAAATCTCTTGGTAGGATATAAGTAGTATTAACATGTTGAGAAAGTATTTAGATCTTTGAAGTTATAGTAAATAAGCTGTTGTAAGCTTTAAAGTTGTTTTTAGTTGAAGTATTTGAGGATTGGTAAATATATTGAAGTTGTTTTGAAAGTGAATATTGGATGTGGATTATGGGAAGTTTTGAAAGTTTTTTTATGTGAGTGATGAGGAGTAGTTATGTTTATGGTGTTGATGTGAGTATGTGATGGGTTGTATATGGTTTTTGTGGCTTTAAAGTTGATTTAGAACATTTAAAAAAGTGATGAAATGAAGAATAGAGAACACGGGATTTTTTGCAAGGATGTTGCCCATTTTTTTCCAGTCAGCACGGGCATACACGTGCCAGTGAAAACCAAAATTTTGTTTCTGGGCACTTTTTTGACCCCAGTACAACTTTGTGCACAGGCATGCAC
The DNA here is from genome assembly GCA_024138025.1 of Combretum micranthum. Lineage (NCBI taxonomy): Eukaryota > Viridiplantae > Streptophyta > Magnoliopsida > Myrtales > Combretaceae > Combretum > Combretum micranthum. The sequence goes on along the minus strand of JAMXBD010000686.1, from coordinate 409,281 downwards.
AAGCCCGTGTTGAGTATTTTACAGGTGAACATGGTTCTTAGCACTTTTTTGTGCCTAGCATGGTCGTGCAGAAGATCGTGTACTCTGTTCGTGTTATATTTATACATGTATATATAAAATATATATGCTCGAATGCTAAGTTATGATTTAATATAAGTTTTATTTAAATTTTACTTTAAAGGAAGAACTTAAGAATTGTTTGAAATTGATATATAAGTTTATATGAATTGAATTCTTTTCTTACAGATACTTCTTCTCAGTTGAAAATATCTACTGATCCTTTAGGTACACAATAACTTGATTGTTGTTTGCTTAGGATAGGCATGTCCTAACTTGATCTTAATTCAAGACGGTTTAAAGAGTGTCTGTATTGGTTGTGTTTTCTATCATTGTATATGGTCCGAGAAGCGATAACCTTTTTAACGAGGTTAACATAGTAGTCTAGGTGCTTAGGCCACTTCGTATCATTAAAATTTGACAATTTATAAGTGGCATAATAGGTAATTGATGGAGAGAATAGTATCGGTGTAACATTTGCTTATTTTTAAGAAGAAATAATATGATTTAGTTCACGTTTATAAGACTGGTTGAACTAAATGATATTATAGATTATGTTAAGTAAAGTTGAGTAACGACTATTAACCTTAGATGATATTGCTATTCATTTTCAGTTAGACATAGGAGATATAGGTATTCAAGCTGCCTATATTAACCCCTTGAGCAGCTGTTGTTACTCAGGACCTCCAGCTTCCTAATGGCTTGCTCCAAAGTTTGAATACTCCTTTGTTGCTTGGTAAACTTAATTATTAGATAATAAATTGATGGTTGATGCATTGCATGTAGCTTAAGTGTGCCTGTCACTTCACATTTGTTGTGTTACTTGTGTATTGGACCATTGGCTCGTGATTTTCTATTTAAGGTGCTGATGAGGATGAGTTTTATACGGGGATATGGAACAAATTTTGAAGACTTTTTGGTGGAATGGGATGATTAAGAACCCTGACCTTGATGATTGAAAGCCTTTGTAATAGATTAGGAAGAATGTCTATCTTTTGGAACAATGTGATAGTTGTTAGATATTTTTATAAAACTTATATGTATTTTATTATAGGTATGTCTTTGAGCCTATATTTTGAAACCCTTATGTTTGTGTGTGTATATATATATTATATGTATTGAAGTCTTTTATCTTAATGTGAAAGGACAATGAAGTTTGTGATATAATGTATTATGTTTCTCTTAATGAGATGCTTTTGAAATGGTTCTCAAGACAGTTTTGGACAAGCAATTATACAAACTCTTCCTTTACATACAATTTTATATGTAATACAACAGATTACGTATGGCCGGAGACTAGATTCACATGTTTTAAATATATGAAGTGAATCTGAGTCTTTACAAATTATATATATATATATATATATAGAAGCCATTAGGTGAATTTTGTTTTACGAATATACAATGTTTCTTGATACTACTTATTACATAAATTAAAATAGCTTTTTTTTTTTTTAAGTATGTAGCATTTTAGTGAGTATCCAAGCACTCATTAAATAATCAGCTTTTATATTATCAAGAATTTAAATAAAAATTATTCACAAGATTATATATTTTACTTTGTTAAATTTATGATAAATAATTATCTTATTACAATACAATATAAATAAATAAATCAAAGAACACACATGTGATCGATAAATCTAACAAGGAAAGTTCAAGCCCTCCAAACATAACAATCCTGCATCCGACCCTGTGTGTGAACATAGATAATAATATCTCATGAAGCTTCAATTTTGTTCAATTTTAGAATCAAGATTGGATCTTTGAGAGTGTAATTCGCAATTGTAATTTTTCCTACTTTTTGTAGCTTAATTTAATCTAGAAAATCTATGAATCAAGACCATTTTTCGGCCTTGATTCAAAGTACATCCACTTTCCATTTTATTGTTAATTCAATGAAATTGCAAAAGTAAATTCAAAAGTGGTTGCTCTGAACAGGGTAAAGGTAGATCTCCTTTAGCTAAAGGAAGAAGAGGATGACATGGTATGCTGAAATACCCCAAACCTTCACATATATTAGAAATTGGGTTTAGATAGATTTGAATGAATTAAATTAATCATAGGATATAAATAGATAAGTTGACAAAGTTAGATTAGTAATTAATTAAATGAAATTTGAGATTTAAAACCTAAATTCTCTAAACAAGTCATTGAAATGTTTAGAGGATTCCTAAACTCTTAATTTTTAGCCTAAACACTAATTCATAAATCTCAGTAAAATTTGAGTGCATTTGCTTGAATAAAAATATTAGTTCTTAAACCTGAACTCAAATTAAATATCTTTGTATCTAAATTAAATTCCTAAATTAAGTTCTTATTTTAATATCTTAATTTATAACCTATCGGTTCTAAAATCATCTTCTAAATACTTCTGGAACTATAGATATTGATCTAAAAGTTTTAAATTCGATACCCTTATTTTAAAATATCCTTTTGATTTTATTTTTCCTCACCTGCTCTCTCTCTCTCTCTCTTCCTTTCACTTTTCTTTTCTTACTCTCCCTTTTCCCAATCGATGCTTTCTTTTCTCTTCTTTTCTCTTCTTTTCTTCCAATTTCTTCCACAAATCTCAAGATTAAAGTTATCTAAAAGAATAATCAAAGCTAGGAGAGAAGCTAGATGAAGGAAAACAAGTTAGAAGTGTAAAGAAAGATCAAGTGTGCAAGTGTTCTAAAAAGATAAGTTGTTATTTCCTTGTTATCTTTTTTGTTTACTTGTCTAATTGATGAATTGATGTTGAATTGAGTTAGAAGTGCTGTTTACATTTGTATTTGTTGGTTTAATGGTTGATAGAAGTTGGGAGTTGAGTTTGAGGAAGAAGATGATGAATAGTAGTTTATGATAGTTTGATTGTTGTTTGAAGTTATTGGAGGAAGACTGAAGTGTTAGGAGTTGTTATTAGAGTTTAATTGATGTTGGAATTGATGTAGGAGATGTATAAGTTGATGAAAAAGTGTAAAAATAGATTTTAAAAACAGAACAAATTCGTAACATGTATCAGGGGATCAATCACGGGCGAGCAAAAGGGAGTGAAATGAACTAATTGTGTGTTTTTCAAACATCATGGGTGACCAAAGGGGCATGATATGCTCTAGTCGTATTTTTTTGAAATCACGGGCGATCGCTTGGGCGTGATCCTTCCCTTGCAGCTTTATATTTTCGTAATTTGATCATAACTTTTTCATAAAAAGTCAGATTGAGATAATTCAAGTTGCGTTAGAAAGCTTAAAAAGAGATCTACAACTTTTATGTTTTGAGTCTTTGCAAATTATAAAAGAATCAGTGCTTAAAGTTCATTTCTTTCAAACTGATACATTTTTCAAGCAAAGTTAAAAAACTTGTTTTTGTTTGTTTTATGTGTTTTTGCTTAGGAAGTGGATCTTTTTGAGTTAAAATGAGATAGATAAGTGATGTTTGATGTGTTATATTGATTGGTTGATATAATTAAACATGAGTTAAGTAGATTGAGATTAAATCTAGAAGTTAGTTATAAAATGCACTTAGTTAATAAATCTAAGTTCAACTTGACTAAATAAGCTTGAATTAGTAAAAGGAATTAGGTTACTTAATTTTAATCAACTTGAACTAGTTTTAGGTTAAATGAATAATTTTAATCAATTTGGCTTAGATTAAGTTAAAATGAGTTTAATAGCTAATAATTGGCTTAGATGAATGTGTTAGGATAATCTTTGAATAACATGAGCAATAAGTTGTTTCAAATGTTTATTTGCTTTGAATATGAATGCTTTTATGTATGAGTGCTTTATATATGTTATGTTTTGTGATAAGAAACTATAATTAAAGTGAAAAGAATTACTTTGACAGACAAAGGAGAACTGTCCATATTTTGCGGGGCGATCTTCGCAGCCATAGTGGGGTTTCAAGTTAGTGTCTGATTAAATAGGTTAATAAAAGTTTGATATAAGTGGATGTTAGTTTAGTTTCTTATATGAGTTCTTTCCTTAAACAGTGGTGGACATCTGATTTATCTTCTGGATTATCTTCTGAAATTCCTTCTGAGGCTATGTTTGGATTTCATATTCAAGGTACGCAATAACTTGCGTGATGATTGATAGGATAGGCATCCTAAATGGATTAAGAACTTAAAGACGGCTTAATAATTGATGAGTGTCGGTTGTGCTTTACGTCGTTGAATCCAGATCCGAGGAGCGACAACCTTGTCATGATGCAATGGCACGGTAGTTTAGGCACTTAGCCCAATCCTTTGTCATGATGCAATGACTCAAATCCATGATGCAATGATTCACCATGATGCAATGGTGGTTTCTTTTATTGGCTAAGTGGGTAGTTAATAGGGTCAACTGTATCGGTATATTCTCTATTAAGCTCGAGAGGAAATAATATGTTTTAGTTCACGGGTATGGGACCGTTGAACTAATTGATGTTATAGACCGGGATAAGTGGAGTGTATAAAGGAGTGTGAACCCTAGATGATGCTATTAATATTCTTTATCGATTAGATATAGGAGATATAGATATCGGTCTATCTATATCAATCCCCTGAGCAGCTACTGTTACTCAGGACCCCCAGATTCCCATTAGCTTGTTCCGGAGTGTGAGTGCTCTATTGTTGATTTGTTTATTTTAATGGAAAGATAATAACTTATGGATTGATGCATTGCATTTAGTTAAGCTTGCGTGCCACTCTGTGTGATTGTGTTACTATGTACTAGGCTTCGGCTCATTCTTGTTGTTGTTATTCTTTTTACAGGTTTTGTTGTTATAAAGATGATGTTTTTTGTTGATATTGATGAGGTTGATGATGATGAGTTATTGTTGACGTTGTTGATGTTGGTGATGATGGATGATGAGATGATGATATGATGATGTTGTTGCTATTGATGATGTTGTCTTAGGTTTTTGGGTGCTTCTATTGATTCGGAGAGAATTTGTGATGAGTGAAGTGAGTAGGAGCGTTGAGATGTATTATTTTATTTTTTTTGTTTTGTATTAGTGAGAGTGGATTTACGATTTAAACTTGTTATATTCTTTGAAGGGCATAGTAGAGCCCATGTTTTGTAATTTAACTTTGCAAAGCTTTGTTTAATCTAATAATTCTCCACTTGAGAAGAGTGGAAGTTTTAAATGTCTTTATTTCTAAATTGTTTTTAAAATTTATTCCGCTGCTAAATCCAGTTGTTGTCAGAATCTAACTAAACGATTTCACAATCTAAAATCGGATAGCAATGTTCAACATAAACACCTTCTTTTCAGACAACCTTACGTATAATTCGTAAGAGTTATACGTGGTTGGGGACTTGGCATGCTTAATTTGAGAATTGAGCATGTCGGGTCTTTACACATGCTTTGCCACATGTCGCTCTCATAAGCTGACATGTTTCCCTTATGTGGGATGAAAGCAAAAGGTCTCGAATGCTATTCTAAGAATCAAATCTATGATCTCTCCCATGCTTATATTATGTCTTTCCATCAAGTCATTGGTCTATGCTTTAGTAAGTCATGAAAATAAAAACCTTTTGAGGTTTTTGGTTGAACTTAATTAAACAGGTTAGTATATTGTGGGTCATTTAATTGGGTTCAAGATAAATGTATAACAAGATCCATATTATTTCAATCACGAATAAAAAATACTTTATAAAATTTGAGGCCTTGTTATATTTTAAACTCTTTTAATTATAGCTTAATATAATATTTTATTTTTATTATATATTAACCTATATGTATGCATGTGTTTGTGTATATATATTAGAACTCTAATGGACAAAAATGGGGTGTCTACAGTTATACCTCACCTATATAGTCCAATATAACACCAGATAGGGATACTTAAAAGTACTCTCTTATAGCCTTACATGTGACCTTACTATGATACTTTACATGACACTCAACGCAACGCACCCCCCTTCCCCCCCCCCCCCCCCCCCCCCCAACTTTCAACTAGAATATTATTATGATGCCACCTTAAAAATCTGATCTTAACTTATTATGTCAAGAGATCATCTATTTTACGATGATATGCTACACAATTTTATCATTTGTGTTGATTCTTTCTTAGGAAGTTACCTATTTTATGAAAACTCTTCATTAAAAATATTTAATTTTAAGATTTCTAATGAACTCCAAGCTATTATATTAAAATATGGCTTGATGATTAGAGTTTTGTTACTTTTTATTTTATGATATTATATTCCTAATGAGTTAGGAAGCTATGAGATCATAATGGATTTATAAAAACAAGTATGAACATCATGGTTCTATTAGAGACTGCATGGTACCACTAATAGTCAATGGATACAATCAAGTAGAAGTAGGAAATTATCGCCACACTTCTTAAATTTAGTAATATTAGAATTCTTAGTTGTTGGTGTGACTACTAGATTCTCACTCCATTAAATTGACATCATGAACACTTTTTTGCATGGACATATCATTGAGTATATATGCTTGTGTTGGCTCCAATGGGTGGTTATAATGCCTGACCAAAGCAAGTGGATAAACTTAAATGCTCACTTTATAAACTCAAGCAAGCATCATGATAATGAAATTTAGAGTCTTTGAATTTCATGTTTGTTTGTGACTTTACCTAATCTAAGAGAGATTACTTTCTTTTCACTCGACAGTCATCATGGCCTTGACATTGCATTTCTCTATGTGGATACAAAGTTATTGACAAATAATAATGAAGCTTAGATTTCATCCTTAAACACAAGATTTGGATGTTGCTTTTACTATCAAAGACCTTAGTTATGATGCAGCAATTAACATGAAATTGAATTAGGGTTTATACCACAAACCGTTGTTCCTATGAATATCCAGAGTACGATCCTCAAATACCGATTGATTCTGAGAATTCCTAGGTATTTGGCATCCAAATTCAAAGAAATATATGAAATTTGGGAATCCAGGAAGAAAGAGAGCAAAGACGGCTCAAATATTTTATTTATGAAAGATATGATAAGTAGCTATCTAATTGTCCTAGGGCATATAATATAAACAACTTAAAGCTGCCAAAAATAGAAAAAAAACTGCTAAAAATAGAAAAGTCCTAAAATTTTAGAACAAAAAGCACATGAAAAGATAATACTAATGCCACCGGCAACATTAAAAATAGATGTGCCTATGAAGAGTTATAATGAAATTAAAACATGCAAAAAATACTAAAAATGGTCGGTTGAGACTCAAAATGAAGGAATTTGGCCAAAAGCTAGCCCTGCTCAACGCCAAAAGTAGTGATTTATTTGAGTTAGCTCGTTTTCTTCAAAATAGGGTCTTTAGATCACCCAACGGTAATAGACCAGCTTTTGTCCCATTTCTCTAAGTACTTGTTTGCCACTATTTCAACCTCATCAGTTCATTTAGATTCTTTCTTAGCATTGAGACTGGTCATACTTACTAGCTATCTTGTTGAGTCAAAGGAGATTTATGCTTAGCATCTTAGCTTATGAAGGATTAATAAAAGTAAAAGAGACAATGTCATGAATGTTACATGAACTTTAAAAAATATATAATTAGGTACTTGAACTTTTAAAATAATTAATTTAATGCTTAAACTTCAAAATAAAATTTACTTAGCAAAAAATAGCTCGTAGGTTTAACTTGTGATTTCCATACACATAACTATTGAAAATTACATTCCACGTAAGGAGAAAAAAATATATATTGCATCTCCAAGAGGTGATTTTAGATTGCATATTAGTAAATAGGGTATGTTTGCTTCACCATTCTCTGGTCATTTTGATATCATATTTTGTCATTTTCAAAAAGATATTTGTTAAGAAATAGATGCCAATGAAAAATTAACAGTTTTACTCATAAATAGACTAAACAAATATGATACAGATAAGTTACAGATGTAGATCATATATATATATATATATATATCCAACAATCCAAACAAACCCTTAATTTTATATGATCTATATTTTAGTTTTTTTTTTTTTTTTTGGCGGTAGACATGTGCTATGGTCATTACTTCTTAACTATAGCTAGCTATCTTACTTAAAATGTTGTTGGTGAGACACATTTACACTTCCTTTGTTTTAAGTTGAGCTCTAAAAACTCTACTTGACCGAGATGTGAATACTTGAGCTTTAATTTATTTAGTCTCTTTACTTAGTACTTGAATTTTACACACGAATAAATCAATAATCTTTGATTTCGTTAGCTAGATGACTGTGTATACTTCATTTTGTGTGAATATGGAAAAATATTCTCCCCATCCAGGTAAATTCTTCTTTCATTAATTAGGTCTTGAAATTAAAGTTATATAAGGTTTTGTTTGCTTTGTTAGCATGTTGACAACACATTGTCATTTCAATTTGTACTATTTATCAAGAAATAAATACATAAAAAAAAAACAGACATTTTTACTCATAAACAGATCAAATAGAGCAGATACAAATTAGATCAAGATAATATACAAGTATAGATCAGATACAAATATAGATACAAATGAAAATCAAATAATCCAAACAGACACTATTTTGAAACTATTTTGGCTCATTAAATAGAAGCCATAGCATGTAGGTAAAATACTCAAAAAGTACAAGTTCTAGCACCTCTTCAAAAAGAAAATGAATTTAACCAGCTAACTTTGAGGCCACGTACCAAATCATGTAAAACCTTTATTTGTCATTTTATAAACAAATATCTCTAATGAAAATCTGCACATTCAGACTAGGAAAACCATTCCACTGTATCTTCAACGAAGCACCATATTTTTTATATTTCAAAGATAATTATTTAAAAGTTTGTATATTTGATTATCTGAATTTTATTTATTTTTATAATTAATTATCAAAACATTCTTCAATTTTGTAATTGATGAACACCATAAAAAATTATAGTTAGCAAGTTAATAAATTTAAATTTAGAATAATTAATTGTACAAAAGTATTAATTTTTAAATATCACATGTAATTTTATCCTTAAAGTTTCAATTGACAAAATCTAACCCGAACGTACTTGTAACTGCTTGATGAACATACTTTGGTCTACGTAAAGTGAATTTGATAATGCTATATTTATTCAAGAGGAAAAACCCTCAAATAAGAACACCTTCTTTTAATTACTTTTCTTCCTTGAGAGATAATATCAGATTAATATATTCTTTTACAAAAAATTCTTAGCTTATAGACATATCACTAGTAAAGATGTGAGCTCAGGACGTGAAATGTTGAGGTGGGTTTTTAATGAAAAAAGAGGCGAGACTTGCCCCGCAATAAATGGGTGCACACAACAAAACCCAACACCCCCACCCCAATGCACTTCCTTTCATTCACTCTCTCAAGTCTCTCTCTCATCTCTTATGTCAGAATTGTTCTGGCTTTTTATGTTAAATTAATTAATTTCTATTTTTAATTATCTTTTTTTTCAGGTATTTTATAAAATGTTCACTTCCATTACTATATTTGAAGTTCTGCTAACATTTGAGGGTTAGTAAATATTTTTATTAATTTAAATAAATATTTATTTAGGAGTTAATATTTTGATAGTAGTTATTCAATATATATATATATATATATTATGTATGTATAGGCCCAAGCAATTATTCAAAAAATATATAATATGTTTAAATATGTGCCTTGTTAGTAGTTTAATAATATATTTATTTAGAAGTTAGCATTTGGATATTAGTTATCCAGTATATGTTTAATGTGTTTAAACATATGCCACGTTAGTAGTTTGAAAAAATATTTATTTAGAAGTTAGTGTTTGGATATTAGTTGTTTAATATATATTCAATATATTCATATATGTACCTTGTTATTGAAATCTGTATATTTTTATATAACAACCGTTTAGCTAAAAGATTCAAAATTAGATAATTAGATGAAAATATCTAGTACAATAGGGTGTTGTCATTCATTTTATGCTAACGTAAGATATTTGCACAAAATTTGGCACATGATGTCTATTTAATAAACGCATCATATAGAAATAGGGTTAGGAAGTTCTCACAAGCTACAATGGACCACCAAAGATAGATAAATTGATAAGATGCCTATGTAGAGACTGTCTAAATCCCTCTTGGTAATCCATCCACTTATCATGCATCACCTCTTGACAAAAGGAATGGCATGGTCTTACTTGAGATGGATTTACAACAATGAGGAGTGAAATTATGGAATGGACAATGAAGATGAGGTTAGCGACGATGTAGCTAGGGGCGAAGGGAGTATACTACATGAGTATCCACACTTCAAAGATCAAGTAGATCACCAACTTTTGGAAGATCTAGCCACTGATATGAGTGACCTCGAAGGGGATGACTCTAATAGTGAGGATGAAAGCTGTGTAGCAATGGAGAGTAGTATATAAGATTGTTTGAAAATGCAAATAGGCTAGTGTATCCAGGCTATACCAAGTTCTTTTGTATTTTCTGTGGTACTTCAGATGATGAATCTAAAGGTTGATGGCAAACAGTTAGTAAAATCCTCCAACAATGGCTTATTTAGTAAGAAGTTTGCTAAATTTGTTGTCTTCCTCATACTATAATGCACACAAGATGCTGAAGCAGTTGGCATGGATATAAACACGATCCATGCTTGCAAAAGTGATTGTGTATTGTTCCAAAAAGAATTTTGGAACCTTGACAGCTGCCCAATGTATGTTGAAGCAAGGTGGAAACTTCATTTTAAGAAGTGAAAAATTGTGTCGGTTAAGGTTTTGTGGCATTTTCTATAATTCGAAGATTGCCACAACTATTTATACACCAGAAGACAGCTCCACAATGAGATAGCACAAGAAAAATTATGTCATTGAGGAGAGTGTGTTAAGGCCCATTGAGAATTACCAATACACACATATCAAAATGAAAAATGGCATTCGATCACAGAGTTTGAATCAAAAGTAGGGATGCAAATGAACCAAGATGATTCATAAACTACTCGAGCTCGGCTCGATGTTTATCAAGTTTGATTAGAGAATAATTTATTCAAGCTTGAGCTTGTGTTTTTTTGAGCTACTCAAGTAATTTATCGAGCTAAGTTCGAGCTTCATATATTTAGCTCGATCAATTTGCGAGCCTAATTAAACTCTATTGAGCTTGAGTCAATTATTAGTATTAATCAAATTTGATTGAGTTTATGTATTAATATCATTTGAATTAAAATTAAAAATATGTTTTTAATAAACCGAGCCTAAATGGGCCTAATCGAGTTAAGCTCGAGTTTATGTAGTGTTATTTTGAGTTGAACTTAAGCTTAAAATCTTAATCTCAATCAAGCTTAAATCGAGCTCAAGCTTTGAAATTTCAAGTTGAGTTCGAGCTCAACACTGTACCATCTTAACTTGACTCATTTGTAGCCCTAGTTGAAAGCGTTGAAGAGTAATTATGTAAGAATACTCAAAGTTCACTTCTATGGTAGTATACTATAATTGTCTTTTCATATTACTAATAACACTACCGTTCCTTTATTCTAATATGCTATGGTGAAGGTGAGAAAGGTAGGGGAGGATGTACCTACCGCTACTCGGGTAGGTGCTATAAGCGATAAGAATATTATGAAGGAGGTTTTAGGCCACAGATCTTATTATTTGTGACATGGGGTATGGTGCTCCAATAAATTAGAAGAGACATGCCTACTTCAAGTAGCCCCAGGATGAGTTTGTTGTACATTAAGAGTGGATAAAGACATGATACAATGTCATATGAGTGAGATGCAATAGTAGATTAATACGCTAATAGGCGTCATTCGATTTCATATGTCATCTTGTGAACAGTACTCACATATACCAGCATCCACCACCTATTGGTAGCCCTGCTAGGGGCTCTGATTCAAATCAATTGAGCTTCACTTCGACACCATTTACATCGGTAATACCACATCCACAGCCATGTTAAGGATATTATGGGATGTCAAGCCAACCATATAGTTATGTGCCAAGATGCTCGACTATCAGTCGGATCCCTAGGCAACTCTGCACAACAGCAAAGCCATCTCCATACATCGGGTTGAATGTTATGGTCAAGAGGGGCACCATTTGGATAGTCTTCATTGCAGCCACCCCTCTTTGGTTCATTCCCTATTCCTTGGTCCAACCCCATGCTTCACCTAAGTTTGTCCCAATTTCCTCCTCTATTGCCTAGACAAAGTTTGTCCTAGTTTGCTTCTATAGTGCCCCATCAGCAGTATCTACCTCACCCTCTCAATTACTATCTAACACTACCTTACACTTCTTCCAACAGCATCTTGGATGACCTTGGTTATCGGATCAGGTTGTGCCAAACAGTAGGCTTAAAGACACTAGGCATGTTGCGATTCAATTTTATTAGTTTTTTATATTTAGATTGTTCGTTTCTATTTTTTTAGGACTTCAATGTTTTGGCATACTTCATGGGATAAATATTGTTATCTTCAAAATGATTCCCATTTGTTTTAGCAAATAGATAATTGACACGTGTTAAATAAGTTTGAAAAATAATAATATCCTAAAATATAGCAAACAGCCTTTATCACTCTATATATACGTGGCAATTATTTATTGTTTGGGACAGGGTGGCACAACATTTTTGAGACAGCAAATTTTCATCATACTTCATGTAACTTGTGAGGACTTAGTTTGTGTTTTTGTTTGTAAGAATGGATTATATTATAATTTTCCTGTTACCACATTTTAACTGTTCACATTTTACCAAATTTAGACGTACAGTATATAAATGCCACAATTTAGAAAATAACAACTTAAAATTGAATTAAAAAATTCAATATCAAATATCAAAGAATAATCGCACATTATTAGTGAATAATTTCAAAATTTCATAAGTCTATGATATCAAGTACATATTAAATATATTTATAATATATGTTAATATAATACTATCATATTTTATAATATATGATATAATAATATGTAATTTCTACATATAATTAATATTAATATTAATATAAATATATGATAAGTCTAGAATATACAATCCATATTAAATATGCTTACAATATATTTTAATATAACATAATAAAATAAATATAATGTGTAATATATATTACTACATGTTTATATATTATAATAAATATTTATTTTAATATATAAATATTTGCATTAATATTTATAATATATTTCCCTCCCGCTATAAAATGCAACGGCGGAAGGTGAAATTTTGATATATGGAAATCAGAGGCGAATTTCGCCTTAAACCCTCCCTATATATTCACCGTGCGAATTCATCTAGGCCCATTTCTTCACTCCAAATTAAACTCCAATCCTAATCTCATTTTCTCTCTATGCTTGCCACCGGTCAAATTTTCCGGCAAGTTCTTTTTTCTTTTTCATTTGTTTTGTGATTTATATATTAATGGCAATTAATTTATTTTTCAGGTGTTTCATCACTCTGCGATTGCAAAAATTCTATGAATGAAAACAACTAATTATCTTTTAATTGATTTTTTCGGGGTATTTAATCTATTCACGATTGTAATATGTGTATACACGAATACAATTTAATAGTAATATGATGATTTAATGATTTATAAAATATGTTTATTATATGTTTTCTAAATAAAAAATTAATTATTTTAAATTTTTTATTTAATATAAATTAAAGCAACATAGTATACTAAAAAATTAAATATAATTTAAAAATTTTAACAATTATCATTATAATTTTTTAAAATACAAAATTAAATTAATTACTTTTTAGAAAAATAATAAGATACTTTGAGAAAATAAATAAAAAAGCGAGTTTTGCCTCTTTCATGTTAGTTAGAGGCAAAATTCACCTCACAGCTACCAGATAAAAAGATTTTCACCTTTAACTAGCATATAGGCAAGACTCACCTCTTCATTTACAGAAGTGAAACTCATCTCTTTGGTATTAGAAGAGGCAAATTTCACCTCTTCTGTTCCAACGCAACAAACTTTTACACATGAAAATCTTGAGGCAAAGGTGTCTAAGCCAAAACTGGCAAAATAACTGATGAAAATCTAACTTTTACATATTGCCCAAGATATGTTGGCTTAGTGGATTGGCGTCTTGGGACATTAGCTTCTCTCGCACGCGGCACACTTAATTATTGCTTATTAAATTCCTTAAAGATGTATCGTTAAATAACAAATGTAAATGATCAACATTAAAAAACAAAATGAGAATTTTTCTATGCAAATGCATCTAAAATTTATTTAATTTGCTTTTATCTTGATTAATAAAGATTAATTAATTAAATAACGGTGCACGTTTTGAGAGCTGCAGCCACCTTACTTAAGCACATTTCTACCAATATATATACATATTTTGTATGTATATATGTATATAACATTTGAATTATTAATCAACATGAAAATTAGGCCAAAATTGAACAAGGGAGAATAGGATAAAGGCAGCCAGTGTGTTTTTATTTTTAATTTTTGTAATTTATTATCTCATTTTTAGATTTTGACAAAATAGTAATGGCAAGTACTTAGCCAAAATACCAAAATCTAAATGTGTGATTCTAAACTATCACAAAATTACAAAAAATTAAAGTACGGGTGCTTAGCCTGCCATTATTTTATCATCAAAATAAATTTTTATTAAGTATTATTTAATAATGATATTGAATTATACATATTTGGAAGCACAAGTATTCTAAAATGAGACAATAAATTATCAAAAGTTGAAAACACATGTCAAAACTAAAAGAATATCTGAGGAATGATAAGATTACACAAAATCCAATACTAGTGAAGCATTAATTGCATTATTCATTTAAAAAAAATTATTGTCCCTTTTTTTTTTTCTAATCAAATACATGTTTTCCCAATTAATCAGATACATTTCAATTACAAAATAATCAGCATTCTCAACTCAGCCAAAACCGATGTCCTGTCAAAGATTCTTCTACTTCTCCAGAATATATCTCAACTAGAAAGGACGCTAATTTCCAAATACTTTCTGTTTTTGGAAAATAAAGGAAAAAAACAAAACATTTCTTATTTAAGTTCAGTGCACGGGGTGCATCCATCTAGAAAGACATTTGATCAGCAAAGGACAGTACAGATTGGCCTTCTTCAAATTCAAAAGTCACGAAGGTCATTCAAGATATTTCCATTGATTCATCCGCAGATTTTTAAGAAAATAAATACAGAGGATTCAAATTCCCACATACGCATGAATATTCTCTTAAATCTCTCTGTATTTCACTATTATACCTTTCATCGCAAGCTTGTGGATAAATGATGCTTTTGCTTTGTCATCCAGAAAAGAAATGCCCATAATTTGGTTGTTCCTCTCGCTGTTATGGAATCTGAGATGACTTTTCCGGCGCTACTTACGGTAGCTTTTTGCTTAAATAAAGTGGCATGCTTTAGAAAAGATATATTGGATATTTGATTCTCATCCACTGTATATAGAAAAAGATTCCTTTAAATTTAGTTTTTATAGACTTTTAAAAATTAATTCCTTGATATATTGTTAGCAAAATTAAACGGATAAAATTAAAGAAAGATGATATGATAATAATATCACATCACATTAGAAAATTAAACAGTTTTAACTAGGGTTGCCTCGAGACAAGCTGAGCTTTCTGAGATTTAGATCTAACTCATTTAAAAATTATTGAGTTTGAGCTTTTTTTTAGTCTAAAATTTTGGACCATGTACTGCTTGTTTAGATAAACGAGCTTTATTTAAAGATTAATCTTGACTTGTTTATAGATCAAGTTTGAGCCAAATAGTTTTTTTATCAAGCTGAGTCGTTTCTTATCAAATTTGGAATTCAAGTTTGAGCTTGCTATTTTAAATGAATAAGATTTCTTATTTCAAAATCGAATTTTATTCTTTTATTATTTAAATTTTTTATATCTTGAGTTATTTTTCTAAATTTAAAAATAATGAATAAGATCTACAAAATATATATTAAGCTACTTTTTATTTTAATTATATATAATATATTATAAATAAAAAATTCATAGTCCTTCATTGGCTTATCAATAAGCTTGTTAGTAGTGTACTCATGATTCTAAATGAGCTTATTTATGAATTAACTCGTGAGTTTAAAATAGAGCTTAAATTTTGCTTTTTTGATAAACAAATTTTGAACTCATGTTCAACTTTTTATTAATCAAGTTCAAGATGAGTCGAGTTTAAATAACTCCGAGCAGTTCGACCGTTCATGAAATTATTCTATCCACTTGTAGTGTATACATAAGTGGGCGGTAACATTGGTAAAATATAAATCTCTATTAATCACAGCTATTACAAGTCTAATATTATCGATATTTTTCCATATTCATATATACATGAGGTATATAATTCGCAATCAATCATTTTAACGTATTTGCTTCCTTTTTTTTTTGCCCCAGTTTTATTCTTATCTTATCGGAATCTTCAACTTATTGCATTGCAAATTGTATGGGCTGACTTTATACAACCTAAACAACCGGTAGCCTTCATCGTTCGTTCTACACATTTATAACTAATAAAAAAGATACGAAGGATGTTGTATAAATAAGAATCCGAACCACAGCATTTCCTCAACACAGTAGCGTACATAACATAGTAGTGTGTCGTGAAAACGAAAGAAAGATGGTTGTAAGTGGCAAAGTAGAGCGAAATCTAGAGCTTCAAATCTCTGCAGATGACTACTACAACCTCTTCAAGAGTCAAGCGTACAAGCTTGCGGACATATCATCTGATGTCGTCCAAAAGGTTGAGCTTCAGGAAGGCTGCCAGTGGAACACCAATGGCGGTGTCAAGTCCTGGAATGTTATCCATGGTAAGTTATTATTCCTTGGATGACTATGTAGTGTTTCCCCAGGAAAAAAAAAAAAAAATAGTGGTTTAAAAAATATCATTGTTATACAAAATGGTGGAAATAACAAATCAACGTGTTTTAAGTGCTTTAAAAAAGGAGATCAGCATCTTTGTAATATAACAAACGGATGTTGACATAAGTTAATGTAAAAGTGGTTAAAAAATGAGATTAACCTTATACGATGTGATGTAAATAAGAGATCAATATATTTTAAGTGATGAAAAAAAGGAGAACAACATTTTTTAAAAATAATAAATGGATGTTGGCATGACTTCATTAAAACATAATAGGTCAAGTTATCTTATAATAGCATAGCAATGATAATTTATTTATGCCATTTTGTAATGTTGATTCCTTATTTGATCTTACTTAAAAATGTTGATTCTTGGTATAATTTTATTGATACTAACAAAGAGTAAATTTCATGAAATGTTTTTAATTATCCTTTTATGACATAGTGGGATAATTGGGGTTTATCGTAAATCGTTGATTCACGCACAAATACTAGCTTAATATCTTTAACTACCTATTGATTCTAAGAATACCTAGATAATTGGTATAAAAAATCAAAATCCTATGCAAGAATTCTATATTTGGAATAATAGAGAAAAACAATCTCAAGAAACATTTTATTTTATCATCAAAATTGCCTTTCTCGTCCTAGGGTGTACAATATATATGAAATGCGTTTTTTGCCGATAAAAGAAATATTCATTATAAATATTTAGAAAGAAAATAAATAAAGAGATAGAAACAAATGCCACAGAGGACATGTAAAACAAATACTCCTAAAAAAAGTTATGATATAAATAAAAAAAATTCAAAAATAGCAAAAACACAGTTTCAAAGGCCTAAATGATTGAATTTGCTCAAAAACTGTTGTACATCATGAGCAAAGCTAGTGTGTTTTATTCGTTGGCTCGTTTTCCATCAAAATAGGGTTCTGAAATGCAAAAATCCACAATAGCCCAAAACCCCATAATTACGAAACTACCACTACGAAATTCTATGCCATTTGTTTAAGTAAACATGCGGTACTTCCTCCACTACATCATTTTGCCTTTTCAATAAAAGGTAAATGTGAATGGTAATTGAATATCTATTAGATTTATAATTGAACAAGCTAGACACTGGATCCTTCTTGTGTTACTTTCTAACGATTCCTAAGCTAATAAATTATTGGTTGAGATTGTTTAAATATTTGAAATATGGTGTGAAATCACCGTGACATCATGTTTTTCTTGTAACTATAATGGAAAATGTCAATTTTGGTACTTAACTTTGTACAAAAATTCAATTTGATATCCAAACTTTAAAGAAATTAATCTAATACTCAATTAAACTTTTGTGGTTAGTTTTACTACCTTGCTAATACCATTTGTTTTGTTTCCCGATATGAAAGAAGCAGTCTAGTAGTGTTAAATAGTTTTAGAAAAAATAGTAATGTCTTAATGATCTGTTGTCTCTTCCAAGTTAGCCAACAAAGAAAACAATGTTAAGAAGGCAATAAAAATAATTGCAAAAAGTTCGATGGGGTATGAAATTGATCACTTTAAAGTTTAAGCATTAAATTAAATTTTTATACAAAATTCAGATACTCATTTCAACATTTATCCTAATCACAATCATGAGGGCTAACCCAAGAATACTTTAGAGTAAATAACTTTCGAAGAGTCATTTCCTTAAGTTCTTAAAACTTAATCCTAGAGAACTCCAACAACCGTTTTGAAGGCCAACCATAAAATTTGGGGCATATTGCAAATGTACTAGAAAAGTTTCGATTAGGCATAGTATATCTTTCAAAGCTTTACATTATGCAGGTTGACTATGACCCCTTCCGTCCCACAGCACGCCCCACCCCACCCCCACAACCACCACGCGCGCCACCCCCCCCCCCCCCCCCCCCCCCCCCTCCTAAAATTGCATTTACCTATACATCAAGTTTAAAAAAAAAAAACAGAAAATAAAATAAATTTGAAACAGAGTTGGTCGTCTTTTGCTGTGACCTATATATAATTGGGGTTGCAAACAAGTTTGAGTTGAGACGATGCAATATTGAATCAGAGTTTAAATTTAACAAAAGTTTCATAAGTTGAGCTTGATTGGAATTCAATGAAGTTTAAAATATTAAGATTGAATTCAACTAAATATGACATTGAACAAATTTGAAACTAATTTGAATATGCTCACTAAAACTCAATTGTTGTTTTTTTAATTCTTATTTAATCTTTTAACTCAACTAAAACATATTCTTAGCCCAAACTCGATTAGACTATTAGAAGTTAGTTGAGTCAAGTATTATGAAACTTGAATTTCACTCGACTAAGTACTTAAATGGCTTGAGTTTAAATTTAATTCAACTCTTCTTAAATCAAATTTAAGTAGATGTAGTTTGAGTTTAAGTATTTTGTAAGTAATAATTTGAGCTAAAGAATCTTAATTCGGTCTAGATTTATTATTATCATTTTTTAAATAATGATGTGACGATTATAATGTACACATTACATAGATGGTAAAGCAATGTCAGCTAAGGAGAGGATGGAAACTGATGATGCTAGCAAGTCGCTCACGTTCAACATCTTGGAGGGCGACATGATGAAGGAATTCAAGAGCTTTAAAGCCACAATGCAAGCAGTGCCGAAAGGGGACGGCGAAGGATGCATTGCCAAATGGAGTATTGAGTATGAGAAACTGAACGAAAATGTTCCTCCTCCAACTTCTTATCTCGATACTGTTGAGAAGCTTACTGGGAATATCGAAGCTCATCTAGTAGCAAATGCGTGAATATCTTAATATTATCAGCATAAATGGTGTGTACGAATAAAAGTGCTTAATATATTACTTAAAGAATAAGCTTGCATCTCTTAATGTACTTTATCTTAAAATTCTAAATGTTCTATGAAAGAGATGTGACATTTGAATAAAGCATTTCTATATTGAAAATAATTAACTTGAATTGCACACATGACAAGTGTTTACTTTAATACCGTTAAGCAAGTAATTATATGATAAGGCAAGGATGATGTTCAAGTTATAAGCCCCTAAAATTTACAGTAATCTTATAGGTAAATCCTTAAAGTTGATACTAGAACTGGAATCCTAAAGTCAACTAAGTCAACCCTAGACTCCATCAATTATAATTATAAAATCCTAAAGTATCAAATGAAATAAGAAAAGATGGAGACCCTAAGAATGAATCAAGTATAAGGTTTATATCCTAAAATGGTAGGAGTTTCTGGAACCCTAATCTTTCTGGACCTTTTTTTATAATGGATTTTGTATCTGATCACCAACACGGGAATCAAGACAAAATATTCCAACAAAAAATTAATAATCAAATAATATTAATTCATCATTGTAATATCAAATAAAAATTTTATCGATTTATAAAAATGTCAGCTACAGCAACTTATATGTATATTTTATTTTCTACCGGTAAATAATTTTGTTTTTTCTACTATTTATTACTATTTACTATTATTCACATCAATAATTTTTTCTCACATTTTTCACATCTATTGTTACACATACATTACTTATTCTTACACGCATCTAATCTACATTACTTTTCATAATTTTTTTTTCTTTTTCTTTTTCCTCTGTCTCTCTTCACTCCTCTAACGCGCCGCGCCAACCACACCCCCATCCCCTGGCCGACCAACCTCTCTCTCCCTATTTAATTTTTCTTTTTTAACTTCTTTTCATACTTTAATTCACTTATTTTCTCTCAATAACTATCACTACTCCTCCCTCTCATTTTCACTTTACGTCTTCACACATCACTCTTAGAACTCTCTCAATTTCTCTCCTGAAAATTTTCTCTCTTCCTCTCCCTCTCCCCTCCTTGCCGATGCCACTCTCTCCCTTTCTTGTCTCTCTCACTTTTCATTTCTTCTTTAGGTAAAACCTACTAAACCTCCTTCATATATGATATTGTGTAAGCATATGTATGTGTGTCTTTGAATGATTTCCACAAAGTATCCCAATGATGCATCATGCTAGAGATGGAAAAATATAAGACAACATACTTTGCTTCATGTTATATTCATGTTTCCTAATCTAACTTTTATATATACATGAGTATGTATACATATAGGTGTGTGTGTGTGTAAACTTTAGAGCCCATTGCTCATTAATCTGACTCACTTATTTATGTTATTAACTTTCAAGCAATTTATTTTCACATTTAGACTTGTTAATTTCAAGTCACGATAAAAGTCATAATAAGATTAGTCAATTTCTAGTTTTTAACTTGTCCATATTCAAGTCCGAAGGAGACTGGACTATTTCAAGTCTCGAGGAGCCTTGTCTAAAAAAAAAAAAAAAAAAAACCTAAGACTCCCTCTTTGTTTTATTTCATCTTGTTTTTCTTCTATTTATTTTACATGATGAGTGTGTTATTTCAAGTCCTAGGAAGCCTTGAACATAAGCTAAGACTCCCATATTTCTATTTTGTCATCTATGTAATTTTATTACTATCATTGTCAATTTTTATTACATTAAGTTCATTTTTATGGATGCCATATTTTTTTAGTAAGTTTCATGTTTATCTATATAAATGCTCATAGTGATGTTGTTATTCCTAAAACCCCATATATTGACAATTCTTTGTTATGTAAAAATATTTTCTAAAACTCATTTTCAATACCTAGGAAATCTTTGTATAAAGGGAAATTTGAAAATAAAGTCAAATTCCTACTTTCTTAAACATGCTGAGACATAGGCATAAACTTGTAAAATTTTTATAACTTGAAATTCTTAAAAACACATAAAAATAAATATTTTGGTGAATGAGTTTTTCAAATGAAGATTTTTTAACTAAAGTTTACAAAGTATAAAATAAAGTGTAATACCTTATTTCAATTTTGAATCTTCTATTATAAAATCCTAAGAATAAATCTTCATTACAAGTTTTTAGAATTCGTTTTTCCATGAGCCTAAGTTTCCTAACTTGATTACAAAGGCTAATTTGTAAAAATTCTCACTAGGATCATGCATGTATTATGAATTATAGAGTTTCTAATTATGTTTAGATATAGAAATAATAAATATACATGCCTTAGAGAGTCTATAAAGGATGACATTTGCAAAAAGTGTCAAGTTGAACTTAAAAACAAGTATGGGCACAATCAACCTTATAGTTCTAAAATCTACATGACCCTAGATGTTTGAAATGATCTTAGAAATGGATAGAGTATCCGAAGTAGGTGGAAATCGACTACTCATAGTGACAATCAAAGTTAGAATAAGTAATTTATGACCATTTTAAGGTTTAAACTTAATAACCGGGAAATCTACTGCAAATAGAATTGATAGAGTTAGAAAATTTGAGTAAGACTAATATGGAATACTCATTCAAGGTATTTTTTTATCTAGGTGATGTGAATTTTGAAGCTCCATTCTCGAAGGATTACTTTGACTAGAAAATACTAAATAGCTGAGTGAGTTTATCTCCATTACTTTACAGATTCTTATATATGCTTATAGCGTAAAACACTAGAATATAGGGAAAAAATAAAAATGGAATTGCATATGGGATCATCATGGGTTCATGCTTGTGCTTTGTGGTGCTTAATGACTGAAAAATAAGTATATTAAAACTTGAATTATTGATTAATACTTTTGTTTCGTTACCATGTTATTGTGTATGTGTATATCTCCACGATCACCGTAAAAATAGATAGTAGCTTAGTTGGGGATCAATTGATAAATTATTCATGTATGACATGAAATCCAGTCACTTTATTTTCACTACTATTTTTACACATGGGACCAGATGAGTAAGGTGCCATGCTCCAGCATGAGGAACTACTTCGTTCGGGGAATACAGCCTCATGAAGGAGCTTCGTCGGATCGATCACTTTAGGCAAGAAGCCCGGGAACTAGTAGTGGTAGTTGATAGGAACTTAAAGCCCACCAAAAATTATGGTCGTGTAAGCCTTTTATGTTCAAAGGATTCCTTAAACTCAGATATGAAGAGTGTAAATTTATTCTATATATGATGTCCAGTTAACCATATGTATTTGCTACTCATATGAATGATTCATCTCATACATTCACTTAGCAAACTTGGTTGATTATATCTATGTGTGGACAAGTTACTGCGGGAATTTACTCACTAAGAAAGTTGTGCTTATATCCCAATAGATTCCTTTTGATGTAGGAGTAACTGTGGCTATAACCTTGAGGGATTTTTCCTCAAGTAATGACTACTAAGAATGGAGGAGCTTTTGGAAGAAGTTTACAAGAAGAGTTTGGGTATAGACTTCTATAGAAATCTCCTTACATAGTGATTAGTCCTTTCAATATATATATTTGTTTACCTTTGAAAGACTTGATGATATGTAACTTTTGAGACTATGACGGGAATAATGCCCCTTTAAGTTGTAAGCTTTGATCTTTTGAAGTTATGAAATTTATGTTTGGAAATTCTTATATGCCATTTATTGCTATTTTCTTAAATTGCACAACTCCAGTAGTATCTCCTATTGTCGTGAAAGCACACTTTGTGCACAATCTCGAAGCTTTTGCATAACTAAAGGAAGTCATTCCTAAGCTTTAATATTGTGTGCGGTGGACTGTCACATTTAGGGTATTCTTTAGGGCATGATGCAAGTCATTTGGTAGTTTAATTAATTCGATTTCATTTTCTTGTCACTTGATCTTTTTTTTCTAAAGGAATAAAGTTATTATTTCTTATTAAAAGTGTCTCCCAAAAACCATGAGAACTCCGCATGATTTCTCCTTCACTTTCTATCTATTGCCTCTCTTTAGTATTAAGTCTCAAGGTTTCATTTACCAGGAATGAGATTAAAATGGTAGAAAATCTAATGTTACCAAGTTTTTTTTTTTTTTTTTTGTTGCCAATATAGTTTTTCTAGTTTTATTATCGAACTCCTTTCCTAAATTCATATGCATTTGTCTTCCCTTCTTTTGTAAGTCAAGAAGTTTTGTCTAAAGACATTAGTTTTCCACTTTATTATTTGTAAAATGACTATGAATCCATTCTTTTAGCTTCAATTTGCATTGTTTCAATTTGATGCCTAAGAGATAAGGGTTTCTAACATTGCTTCAATCTAATGCCTAAGATATAAAGGTGTCTAGATGGTAGGCTCTCTTCCTAAGATTCATATATCACTCTATGACGTCTTTCATTAATAGACACGCTCACTATGCTACATAGAGATTTAATGAATATATGAGCCACTCTTGTGAAATTAATGCTCTATTTATTCTCTCCATCGTTAAGGAATCATTTTTTTTCCTTTAATTCGATTGGATAAAGCTTGGTTAATGAAAACTTAGATCATACAATTTTGCATTCTTAATCATTTGTAAAAGCTTTCTATAACCCTATTATGACAAAGGATTGTTTCCATTCTTTTTATGAAAAAGTATGCTATCGTTCAAATCCTATGTACACACCTATGGTGTGACATTGTTTTGACCTATGGATTCTAGCATTCTAATGCATCTATTAAGGTCGTGATTTAGGATCAATATAAATCCATGCCATCTTAGAGAATAGAGAATCATTTGCTAGAAACATTGAAGTTTTGATGTGGCTCTTCTTAGACTTGTGTATAATTATGTATACATTATTCATCCACTAAAGGGTTAAACTACCTAATCTACCTTTTGGAGGGATATACAACTTATTACTAAACTACAATCTTCACCTTATTGTAGATAATTAATTTAATTTATACTTCAATTTCATCAACAACACAATACTAAGGTTATGTTTGAAGCTAAGGTCTTTAAGGTGCTGGACTATCAAAGAAGACCCCAATGTTAGATTGTTCTAGCTATGCTAATTATGGCCTTATATAACTTATTCAAGTCAACCACCATAGGCATTATTTAAAGGCTTAGCAAAGATGATGGAAAATTCATGAAAGGATCAATACATATGTCAATTTGACATTGAAGAGAGGTAATCCCTTTTGATTTATCCCTACCTTCCTTAGTAGAATGGTTATGTGAGAGTAATGTGTTGTTAAGGGGAAACCTTTCTAAAAGGTGGTGTATTGGGTATATGGCTTAAGACAACATTGCATGAGCTTGAGTCCAGTTAGTTGAAGGAGCCTAAGGTTTAGAAATCCCTTTAGAGTTTAATGATGTAACAAGGGAGATTTACTAAGAGCAGCCTCTTTTAAGGAAGACTAAGTTGAGAAGACATTTCTAAGTGATTCATCTTCTTCAACTAATGATTTGATTGTTGGAACTCTCAGCTAAGAGCTATAGTTTTGACTTTAAGATTCATAAGTGCATTTAGTTATGGACTGACCCATTCTACCACCTCTGAAGAATAACTAAGTAACTTCTCATATTTAAAATTTAGGTAAATTACACCAGAAGGTATTAATGTTTAGGGTAAATTTATTTAGGATATCAACGTTTTAAATGGTTAAAAAAAGGAATCATTGTTTGTTAAGTGAATCGAATGAGATATTAATGTTTTGCAAAGTTCGTTTAAAATATCAACATTTGAATTAGTTTTCATTTAATTTTCCTTAGTTTTCACTAATGATTAATTATGGTTATCTCATTTGATTCATTTTTCGAAACATTACTTCCTCTTTTCAACCACTTAAAATGTTGATACCTTAAATGAATTTACTCTTAAATGTTAATTCCTCTATTTTACTACTAGAAATGTTGATATCCAAAATAGACTTATCCCTAAACATTGATACATTTCAATATAATTTACCCATTGAAACTCATAAAGTATTTCTTTTTACTATTCTTGCTCGTCCATGTACCTATTTTGATAAGTTGAGCCTAATGTAGCTCTATCTTCACACTTGAAAAACCTCTCGATGCTTTTTTATCATCTCAACTAGTGTTCTCACAAGCAACTTTTTGACAATAGGGTTAATTTTCTTCACATTATAATCAATCATTTGGTCTTGACTTAACCCATGAATATCTACTTAGAAAGTACTCACTTGTTCGTTTCCATATCCTTTAATTGGATGTGTTCTCATATATTTAAAACCAATAATTTCCCCAAAAATTCTTAAGGACCATCTTTAATAACACTTATGGCTTGTTTTCAACTTACAAAAATTAGACACAAAACATTTGCCTTTATTGCCACCACTTAACATGGTCCATAACTTGTCTATGATTTCTTGATGACTAATATAATAGCTACTTTATTCTCCACTTACGAACTTATATAACGCAATTGCTCTTAAAGAATTATTGTCAATTGATTGGGTTTCAAGATTGATGACTACTAAAGCACCTTCATCCAATTCATTCGCATTAGCCTAGGCAAGATTATGTTGAGATACACAAGCCAAGGGACTTGTTGCATCTTTTTGTCCTTGATAGTATGAGTTATCCTAGGAGTGGCTCGAGCCATCCAGTCAAGTAAAGTTCTATGTAAAAGGGATGTTGCTATGTGTTGCATGTAGGTGTAGGAAAAAAATGGCAAACTTAATTTATTGTAGACCCTTAATTAATGAGTATCGTTTATGCTTGCATTAATCTAGAACGATAGGAAGGTCAAAGATTATGCATTTGTTGCCTATTGTAAAGTAGATATTTGGAATGAAGCCACTCATATTTAGACATTGGGGCCGCTTTAATTGTGGATAAATAGATCATTAACATGGTGGAGTCGACCTTTTTAAGTTATAGGCACCTATAGAGAAGTTGTCTAATAAATCTTGAGGGTGGTATGGGACCCTGTTTTGGAGAGAAGCTGTGTATTAGACCATTAATGGCAAATGCGATCATATAAACTAATTATGGGACAATCACATGCATCGTGGATATGGATATTGAGATCAATCGATCTATGTATCGATTTCATGCCTTAGACGCCGAGTTCATCGTGCTTGTAGCCCCCCCACTTAAAGAAGATAAATTACCAATCCTAAGTGTGATGTTTGTGATTGATTGCTGCATCGATATATTTGTGTATGATGTAGCTATGCAATGCTTTCTTATTGAATTGTGTAACTCATCATAGTTAGAAGTTTTTTTCGGGTGTAGATGATATAAATGATGATAATTGCTACAATATCTTCGGCTTCAACTTGTGGATTGGTGGAGAGTATGATGATAATTCGACAAACGACCTTGACCTATAGATTCACAAATTTATTTAAACCATAACTAATGGTAAAGTTGCATTTATAAAGATGAATTTATGATTTCATAAGTTATTGATAGAAATTATGATGACCTATACAATATATAACATGCTTTGAGTCTATGGGATTGCTATAGACTTCATAATGTATGGAGAAATTTATTGCAAATTTTGTGGATTTATAATTAGTACTGTAGAGTCTTACATGTTCCTGCAGTTCGGAAAAATATGCATTGAAATTATCATATCTTAATGATCATGACGCTTGATTATTGTTTCACATTGGAACAAAATTGTTTATTTGGATAGCAATTTCTGCATTATAGACTTAAAGTCCAGATCGTCGTTTGATGGAAAAAAAAGATTCAGTAGGTAGCACCAATCAACCTCTAGTATCGTATTTTATTATTTGTTGCATTACTTCAAAATCTGCAACAAAATTAAAAACATTCAAAAAGAAAAATAACATCTCAATTCACCATCAAGTTCTTAGGTTTTTTTTTATTTTTTCTAATCTGACGTGCATAATTGATTTGTTTAGATTGTCTGATTTTTATCTATACCGTATCTGTATCAAATCTGTATCTATAACATACCTATAACATATCCATAACATACACATTTGATCTATTTATAAGTAAAATTATCAGATTTTTATTGGTATCTGTTTATTAATAAAAATTAGTTTAAAAATAATAGAATATAATGTTAAAATGATTAGAGTATAGTAAAACAAACCGACCCTAATTAAATTTTAATTATCTCAGGATGACATAGAGAGAAGGTAAGAAGATAGATGGTCTTGGCTTATTTACCATAAGCATTCATATGGTCAGAAGCCTCCTAGTAGGTCAAAGGAAATGCTAGGGTTAAGCCATGCACAAAGAGAACATGAAAGACATCCATCATAACATGTCGTCCCCAGAGCAAACAGTGGAAAGGGACTAACGCTCCACTTTTGCAACCGGGTAGCAACATCATGAGAACACATGGTCCACCTTCATAATGCGTAAGGAACCACATACACACCACAGTCTGCAAATTCCTTTTTAGAAAATTCCATTCTTTTAAATCATAATTAAGAGAACGTTCTATATGGATCTATATCTAGCGTGTCCATAAATTTTTATTCCTATTTCACCTGACTTGTAGTTTATCCAACTGAGCTCACGTTTTGTTAAACTCGATTAGGTTTTGCGTCTAATCAAATTTAAATAGAATATAAATTTTAGTTAAGATAAGTTGAATTTAGATATTTACAACAATTATTTCAAATAAAAGATATTTTTTAAAATAAGTTCAAGTCTAAATGATTTCAATCTAATCAAGATCAAGTTGATTAAAATAATTACAAACTGAGCTCAACTCCCAAGATTTTGAATCGAGCTCGAACTTCAGCTAATCACTATGTTGTCAAACCTAGCTCAAAGATATAACTCAGACATGCTAAAGTCAAAGATCAAAGTGTATAATTAGGTTGAACCAAGATTGAATTGGATCATTTCTAAAGTCGGATCAATTTCAACTGGGTTAAATTGGACGAATCAATCCAGGTTTGACAACACTAACTAAGCACTGTGTTGATTCAATTTAGCTCATTCTCTCTCTCTCTCTCTATATATATATATATATATTCTCTATTTTTAATGTGATCAATAACTTACGCAACATTAAGGGAAATTACAGTTTTAGCAAGAAGATGGTGCCTGAGGAAATTGGAAGCAAACTTTAATATATGATATTTACTTTTCTAGATTAATTTAGGAAACTTTGATTTTTACTTTTCAAGATTAATTTAGGAAACTTTCTTAGTTAATCTTACTGTAAACGTTGCTTTAGTTGTCCAATTTGCAATGTTTCCTATTAAATTATTTCCTAATTCATTCATGTATCAATTTCTACATACAAGAGTTGTTCTTATTATCCGAATCAGAACTAAATTTATTAATATTATTGTTCTTCTTACAATAAGTGTGTCAAACAAATTCATTTAAGTAAGGTCCTTGTTACTTCTTCCCTTACTTCTTTTACTCTCACCATAAAAAATTTTCCCTCAAAACTCATAAACCATACCGTCTATATCACAACTGATTTGTCGAGGAAATAAGGGTTCTATTACTGTCCACTGAAATGTGCATGATTATTGGAAAGTGATCTTCAATCACTTATTGATTATGATAATTCTTAGATAAATGACATTCAAAAATCGAAAATCTCTATGTATTGAAATTTTGGGAAAATAGAGCAAAGACAACTCCAAATAATATTATTAACGCAAAACTGATTCGTTTTTGCCCTAAGGCGTACATTTATATAGGGCTTAAAAGCTACTAGAAATAGAACTCGATAAAATTGTCGAGAATAAAAGTCCTAAAACTTAAGACACAAAATATCTAAATAGACAAATAAAATGCCATTGATAGTATACAAAACAAAAATATCTATAATAAGTTATGACAATTATAAAACATGCCGAAAAAAAAAGTCCGTTTGGGAACATAAATGATGGAATTTGCCTTAAAACTTATGTAATTCACAATGTAGTTACAATCGGACCGGTTGATTCAACCATGAAATGCCTCAAAACCAATCTAATCCATGCTTAAAAACTGGATTGACTCAACTCGATACCACATCAGCAGACAAGTCGGTTAGATAGAAAAAACGGTCAAACAGGGTCAAAATGGCCATCAAATGGACAAAAAAAAATTAAAATCTGAACCTGCAAAAATAAGAAGTTAGCTAGTGAACTCACATGGATACAGCTTCTAGCAAAACACCTACTTCCCAAAACTAGTACTACCTCGTGCAAAATTCAATCGAGTGCTTAAAACACAAACCCAAGATTGAATTAGGTGAGTTGCAAGGGAAAATATCTCACCTTTATATGATTAAAACTCTTATGTTATATGGGTACTTTCGTTTCTTCGCTGTACAAGTTGTGTGTGTTATGTGTCTTTTTGTCCATGCATGGGTACCCTTGCCTTCTTCGATCCGAGAAATTGGTAAATAATAGGAAGTAAAGGTGGGTCTTTTTCTTATTCTATGGAT
The DNA here is from genome assembly GCA_024138025.1 of Combretum micranthum. NCBI lineage: Eukaryota > Viridiplantae > Streptophyta > Magnoliopsida > Myrtales > Combretaceae > Combretum > Combretum micranthum. The sequence goes on along the minus strand of JAMXBD010000686.1, from coordinate 379,345 downwards.
CACTAGGAATTTGTTGTATCAATTTTGGTGCTTTACCGTTACTTATGTAGTGAGGATATTGACGACTTCTAGAGAGGGAAAAAAAATCGTTCCTAGAGGTTGGACACATTAGAGAGAGAAAATATATCCCTACTGTTCTCACCCCTTTTCTTTAAAATGACTACAAATATCCTCGTTTCTTTTGGAGAATTCAAGAAATTATTTTTAACTTCCTAGTTTTAGTGCTTGAAAAAAGTATAGCTAATAAAAATATAATATTTCTTTACCATATAAATTACATATTGAAAATAATAACATCATCAATATTAAGGTGACAAAAAATATAACTTTTTACTAATTAGTTAAAATGATTATTGAAATTTATAATTTGTTGTAATTTAATGTTTGTTGTTATTAGTGATTAATTTATAAATTATTTTTTCATATTTTTATGCCTTTGGTACGACTCCTCGACCTCTAACCCTTTAGCAAGCCCGGGTCAATGTCTGATCCTATTTTGACAACACTAGTAGTTCATCACCAAAGATGATAACTTATTTTTATTGGCTCCTTTCTTTCAAGATAAGAAACTACAATTATGGAACTATCATTAGCCAGTGTTTACCTCAATTTCTTAGGTACTTATTTACCACTCTTTCCACTTCATCATCCTTCCCAGGGTAGACATAATTCCCCCTCGAATTCTCATCACCTAAATTATCTCAAGTGTGAGGAATAAGATGTTTCACATTGAATATATCAACAGTTCAAATGTGGTTAGATGGTTTCAATCTATATACATTAGGGCTGATGACTTGATGTGTTGGTTAATTGTTATGTTCCCTTAAAATCTAAAATACGACAGCAAAGTTGTTTTCAAAAGTTTATAAAAAATGATATTAATAAGTCATGTTCAATTTCAGTTGCAACTACCAACATAGGCAAGCGCACTTACCAAAGAGCATAGAAAGTATTAGGTCATACTTCTTCAGAATCGTTAGCATCTATTTTACCCACTTTTAATCAATTATCTAGCCAAAGAAAAACCTAGTAAAATATTATGAATAGAAAAATACTAAGCTAAGTTTTATTCTAAATATATACTTGTTTTAGGGAAAAATTATAAGATAAGTTTATTAATATAAAAAAACTTAGGATTTACTTCACTAAGTTCTTATCATGTGATTTTTTAACAAACTCAATAAGTTGTTTGTTGGGTATCCTTGTACTATCAGATTCATTAAGGTAAGTTAAAGCCTCTCTCAAGGTTAAGAACTTTAGATCCAGATTAGATCACTAGAATCCCTTTACAAGCTATCGGCAACCTAGTTCCACATAAAAATTAAGAATCCTTTTATTAAAACTCATTTTAATGAATTTAAAATCAAGTGATAGAAAGTTTCACTATCCCTATCTCTAGTGGTTATGAGCAACTATATTAGAAGCTTAGATCTATTTTAAATAATGATTTCTCAATCTATATAGATAAAATCAACACGAATCTACATGGTGCACTCACATAAACTCACGAATTAAGCTTCAAGCTACTAATTACATGTACCCAGAAATTATTTTATTAAAACATGTTGAAATCACATAAATAAGGTCTTGGATTCACAAACCCTAAGTTAAAATGATTATTTCCTCATGGATATGAACATTAAATACAGATTCAAGAGAAAAAATATGAAATAAAGATAAATATTACTAATTAAACACAGGGTCTTATAAGAATAAATGTTGGGTTAAAGTGAATTTATATAAAACTTGAATTTCTTGTAAAAGAAAAGTTTCTCTCATTGGAAATTCTCACTATACTCTATTCTACATCATAAATTTGTTACATATGGCATAATACTGTTACAATATCTGTGTACATTTATTTATAGGTATCAAGGACATAAATCATGAAAATTTTATTCACTGACGTGGCATAATCTTTTTAACAAACTTATACATATCTTCACGCGCATTATTTCACGACAAGATCACTTTTCATTATTCAGAGTCGTGGCTTTGAAAGTTAGTTGCAGTAGGAGCTGTGTTCTTCTTATCAAAGGTGCGATTTGTTTCTTCTTGAACCGTGGTTACAACCGCGGGTATGATTTGCACTTTTGTCTTGTATTCTTGCTCTGATTTATTCCTTGAAGGCATAGTTGGATTCTATCTTCCACTATTCTTGTTGTTTTTCTTTATATCTGGCACAAATCACTCTATTTCTTCTTTTCTTGTTCTTAGAAGCTGAAAAACAATATTTAAACACTAATAGCACAAATTTACAGAATTCATCTAATAAAGAATAAGATAAAGCATGAATTTCTATAAATTAAATAAAGTATAAATGACTTATCAGTTGATCTTCTCAATGTCCTCAACTAGTATAATCTTCCATGGCTGAATGTTTGGTATATCCACCTGTAGAAAATCAATCATCTATAAGAATAGCGCATACAAAATCTCCTACAGTAATTTTTCATCTCCCCATTTCCTATCAGCATTCCTTGTGGCTACCTCATTTTCCACAATGCCAGAAACAACTTTTGAATCCTGTAGCTCTTCTTCAAATCTAGTAATAGACAAAATACTATTACCACTCTATTTTACAATTTTGGACCCAACAGTTTCTCTATTAGAAATCAACACAATTTTTTCTCCATTATAAAATAATTTATAAGTATTAGTCCCACCATCATGTGTTACACTCTTACCAAACTACCAAGGTCTCCCTAATAGCAAGTGGTAAGTGTCCGTTGAAACTATGTCGCATAACAAAGAATATTTATATAGAGAGCCAGTGGAAAATGAAAACAATACCCGTTTAGAGACAGTTACCTTACTTCCCTTCTTCAGCCATGTTAGCTTGTACGACTTAAGGTGTTGTTCGAGTTTAATGTTCAATATCTACACTACTTCTATTGATATGATGTTCTCACAGCTGTGAGAATCTATATGAACCTGTACACTTTGTCCTGAATTGTATAGATAGACTAAAAGATGTTGGTTCTTAACTGATCTTCCTTAACAGCTCTAGAAGTCATATAAGACCTTCTTACCACTAAAGACTTCTCTCCATCTCCACTAGAAACTCTTCTTCTACATATTCAGTATCAAAAACTAGACCTCCATCGCCAACAACCTCAAAAACAGTCTCGTCCTCTCTTCTTTATTCTCAAAAAGCAAGGTTTTTACAAAAACAAACCGCCTTTTTCTTAGCTTTTCTACACTTAGACTATTGATGACCAGTCTCAGCACACTTAAAGCACTTGACCGCAGTAGTGCTAGCGTCGCCGGTATTAGGTTTATTAAAATGACCATAGGTGTTGTTGCTGCACCTCCACTTCTAGCACAATTCACCTCATTGCTACTACTACTACCTCGCTACTAAACATGTTACTATTAGTCACACCAATTCCTGATTGCCTCTGCTGTTTGTCTACGATTACGCTCTTTGATGCATAGCCAACATAGTAACAGGATCATAGAAATTAACAGTATCCATAATTTGCAATTTTAATCCTCCAGTAAACCTTGCTACCAATTGATCTTCCATCTCCTAAAGCTCATTCTTAGCTACTAATTAAAAACTCAGAAGTGTACTCATATATGGTCCTACTACCTTATTTCAATTTTGCAATCTCTAATACGTAATGTGTTGAAAATTGTAGGGCAAAAATACTACTCACAGGTGCTCTTCATTTTCTCCCATTATGTAATTTTTTATTTCCCCAATCTACATCGGGTAAATTTTGTCCATTGCTACTACGCAATGGCTCTACTGCAGAGTCCAGTTACGATCAATTGCACCCATTTTCTCCTCCTGAACCCTCTTAAACTTTAGAATCTTTTCCACCATAGTTAACCAGTCCAAGAACTCCTCTAATTGAAGGCTTCCATGAAATTTTGGAATCTTTGTCCTCATCCCTAATTCCGAACATCTCAGGTCTTCCTCAATAGGAGGCCACCATGCCTATATGGCACCTCTTTGTCCTGGTCTTCTTCCTTAACAGAAGAGAAATCATCCTTTTCCTCATCAGGTTCTAGCATCGTATTATGGTTTCTTGCACACCTAGTAGGGCTGTAAATGAGTCGAGTCGAGTCAATACAACTGAACTTGAACTTGACTAGAATAAAAAACTTGAAACTCAAACTCAAACTCAATCGAGTTATGATTTTTAGGCTCAAACATGACTTGATTAAGCTCGATTCTTCTCTTAAATATCGATTTAACTATGAAGAGTATTCAATACTTGATAAACTCGAACTCGACTCGACTCAACTTAATACTCGATTAAGTATGATTAAGCTGCAAGCTCATTGAGCCAAGAATTTTAGAGCTCGAGCTTAGTAGCTACTCGAGTAGCTTAAACTCAAGCTCACTCGATTGTAAGCGAGTTGTAAATTCGAACTTTTGCCGAATCGAACTCGAGTAACTCGTGAGCTGTCTCCACTCACTTACAGCCCTAACACCTAGGGTTGATATCTTGATTCTGGTTTCCCACGAGTGCACCCATCCTCCCAACAAGACAATCCACCACCACATCCAATCGAAGTTTGGAGCCTACATCCAACCTCTCATCGATCATTTGTCCAATCCATCGATTTAAATCATCATGATCATAGATTCATCCAATACACATTGTTGATTGGCTTGTCTATGAGATGTCATGTCAATTCCAAGAGCGAACATGGCTTTGATTCCAATTGATGTAGCAAGTAAATAGGGTTTCTATCATAGTTCGTTGAATCAAACAATTGCTGGAAAGTGATCTTCAATTAATTATTGATTTCGAGAACTCCTAGGTAAATGGCATTCAAAAATTGAAAATTTATGTGTAAATTCAAAATTTTGGGAAAATTGAGCAAAGGTGGCTCCAAATAATATTACTGCTACAACACTGATCTATTTTTGCACTAAGGCGTATATTTATATGGAGTTCAAATGCTACTGTAAGTAGAACTTGATAAAATTGCCAAAAATAAAAAAGTCCTGAAATTTAAAACAAAAAATATATAAAAAGACAAAAAAAATGACACAAACAGCATACAAAATAAAAATGTCTATAATAAAATTATAACAATTATAAAACCTGCTCAAAATAGGAGAAAAAACCGTTTGAAGGCCTAAATGAAGCGATTTGCCCTTAAACTGATGTAGTACATCATCAAAGGTGATGGTTTTTATTTCCTTCAAAATAAGGATCCGTAATTATAAAATTACCACTAACCAATTTTATCCTACTTTTTTAAGTACTTATTTGTCGCTTCTTCTACTTTATCAACAGCCAAAAACCACACCAATTAAATATCATCATTCCACCATCGAACTTGATCTTCTCTAGATAAGTACAAGAGGTGCTTGTTAACTATATTTCTTCTATTCCTACCCCTGCCCACCCAATTTTTTCCCCTAAATTTCTGAACTTCTATCTACGGAAAAAAATTTTGATTCATATATATAATATGAGTATTTCAACCTATTGGACAATAAACCAGACGGAACTATCATTCCGAAAAAAAAAAAAAAAAGAGGAAGATTATGTATAAATTTATACATATGGTCCATATTTTAATTTGTATAGTGTTCCTTTGCAATACCAATAATGATTAACAATGCATGAGCTGAAAATAATGAATAATTAACATCACACTCTCAGGCTCAAAAACACACCTGACCTTTACTTTTCACACAGCCTTCACTTTTGGGGCATGATAATAATCATGATCAGAGCTTACTAAAAAAATATAAAATAAAATAAAATAATAACAATAATTATAATAAAGATCATCCTTAAGACCAGTTCGTTACATCAACTTCCGCTAGTGTCAAGTCAAGCTACAAGCTCTTACCCAAAATTTCATCGCATCCGATACTTCAAAGTCCATTGGAAATAATGGTACTTGCTATGTTCTAAATTACTATGATGAAGTCCACAGGTCTCTTCCATGGAGAAAACTAGAGGCAGCAAGTCTGTCTGATGAGTTTGATCATGGTACGATGATGTGTCTGAAACATGCACGTTTACTAGCAGCTTTACCAGGAATTTTAAAGGCAAGAAACCAACAACAACAACAACAACGTTATCTGATCATGAATCATAGTCGTAGTTCCAAGGGGTCGCGGATAGGTTTCGTTTTCGCCTGTATTATAATCGTGTCCTTGATTTTTCCAATCCATTGCCGAGAATCTGGGGATAATCAATCTGCGGTGTACGAGAACTTCCATCCAGGACAAGAATTAAGTAACTTAAAGACAATCAAGGCTCATTTGGAGAAAATCAACAAGCCATCCGTCAAGACATTTAAGGTATAATAACGTCATAAAACATTTTTCTTGTTTCGACCCCATATTATATGCATCATAAAAACATGTGCTTACCATGATATTAATCGTTTTTGCAGAGTCCACATGGTGATATTATAGATTGTGTATTATCCCATCAGCAACCCGCTTTCGATCATCCGTTGTTAAAAGGGAAGAAACCATTGGTAAGTTACCTAGCTATGTGCAATGATTTGAAATTGGATAAGGAATTAAATTAACGTTAGTCAAATGTTAATGATGTTAGTGTAAACGATCTTGAAATATATAGGATCCACCAGAGAGACCCAGGGGGCATAGATCTAAGGTTTTCGGTGTTATGGAGAATTTTCAGCTGTGGAGCACGTATGGTGAATCGTGCCCAGAAGGAACAATACCAATTAGAAGAACAACAGAAGAGGACTTGTTGAGAGTCAGTTCTGTAAGAAGATTTGGAAGGAAATTGGTTGGGCAGACCAGGAGAGACACTTCCGGAGATGGCCATGAGGTAAATACGATTACATCTTGATGAATTCGAAATTTTCTTCCCCGTATCAATGATCGTTGAAGTCGCGAGCTAACCGATATGATTCTATGGGTTCATACCATTATATAAAACTTTTCTGCTGAAAATGAATGTAAAATCTTTTGACATAGAATCAGAAGAATTTAGGTATACAATTTTATAAATTACAGTTCTATCAGTTTTGTACAATTTTACAAATTTTATATATTTGATGTAATCAAGACAATCTTATAGCTAATTGATATGCATGCTGTCCTTTTATCGCATTCATTTGTCATTAACGTCTAAGATTTCATATTATCTGCTAGTTTAGCTGGATGACGCCGCAAAACCATGCGAAAATTAAAATAAAATCACATATTCGTAATTCTATTTGTAATATATATTACATACTATTGTTTTCATAATAATTTTTCTGGGTATAGCATGCGGTCGGATATATAACTGGAGACCAGTACTACGGAGCAAAAGCCAGCATAAATGTATGGGCACCCCAAGTTGACAATCAATATGAATTCAGCCTATCCAATTATGGGTCATCTCAGGTTCATTTGGTGACGACCTCAACACCATCGAAGCCGGCTGGCAGGCATGTCATAATCCTTGCCAATTTATGTTCATGATTCAATTTATTTATTTTTTTTTTTCTATCTTCGTCTTATATTACAGGATGATGTATTCCCACAATTGCAATGAATTAAAAGTTAATTCATAATTGTTAAACGATTGATTAAACGATTTTTATGTAAACAAGATCATGGAATAATCCCATGTTATATACTATGTTTCAACAACACTGTGCCATATTCAAAATTGAATTCCGTCACTAACTACAAAATTAAATATAATCTGGATACTGTGCTTTAATAAAGCTCTGGAGGAATTTTCCACCAGCTACCAAGCAACTGAGATTTAATAGCTTTAAAAAATCACATTAATTGGAAATCACTAAATAAATGCTAATTGTTGCTACCTCTATTAGTTCCAATTTCTACTGTATTATCCATTATTTTGAATTAACAATGAAAGTGTTTGTTGACATATTTATTACTTTTGCTCAGGTTAGTCCAGAGCTGTATGGAGACAACTATCCTAGGTTCTTCACGTACTGGACTGTAAGTGACACACGACCTACTATCTATTTTGCTTCAAAATATTTAAATGCTTATCTTATGAATAAATGTATTTTCCATTGAAAAAAAGCGTATGGCTCCACATTTTTACTTAATTACTTAAGAGATAATGTTAAAACGGAAATGACTTTGACAAAATATGCAATTAGGTACCTAAACTTTGAAATTGATTAATTTAATATCTAAACTTTAAAATTAATTAATTTATATACCCAAAAAATTTGAACTTGATAGATGTACTTTTGGTGTGCATAAAAAAGTTTTTAGTAATTAAATTGATCAATTTTAAAATTCAAATATCTAATTACATATTTTGTTAAAGTTCGGGTGCTTTACTTAATAAGTATTATGAGCATCCATATAAACAGGATCCAATATAATGTTACAAAGGAGTAACCTCGGTTTCTTTACAACAGACTGATGCATACCAAACAACCGGGTGTTACAATTTGCTATGTTCCGGATTTGTGCAAACGGACAGTAGGATTGCACTTGGGGCTGCTATCACTCCCACATCTTCGTACAATGGGGGGCAGTTTGATATAAGCTTGTTAATCTGGAAGGTGAGCATAAGTGGTCAAAAGTTTTTTCTATTTTCCCTAGAAAGTACCCACAGATAATGAAGCATGCGACCCGACCATAATTTTGTGATTTCATATTCAACCTATGGTCCCTCATATTAAAAAGAGCCAAATACGCGTTGAAATTATTCAACAGCCAAATACCATCAGCTACAAGGTGATGTCAAATAGTGATTGATTATATGATAGTGGAAGTGACAATATATATTATATATACATATATAGTTATACTACAAAAATTAGGATAAATTATAAGTACATATATCTTTTACATTTGCTTTAGATCCTGAATTTTTGAAAAAAGTATTTTTCAACCCAAGCAAAAGACATATAAATTGAAATGCATTCCTTTATGATTTAATTTGGAGGTGCGTAATTGCTTAATTTCAAAGATAACATTGAATATTATTTTGGATGAGAAAGAAAATTATGTATTAATATACTAACATATATTTATGATTATAAACAACTATGGATCACTCTACCGTAATAACTATTTTTTTAGCTGGATATATAATAGCTAGATTGGGTTATTTAAATTATTGTTATCATTTAATATTTCCCACAACCATAAAAAAAAAAAAAGAAAAAAAATCCAGTAATACCACCATTATTAGCATCGAATTGGTATTGTGGAAAACCATATTTGGAGGAAATCTTTAAATATTGACAATCAAATTCGAAAAGAATATACTAAGAGACTGCTTATCATGAGTAATAAGTGCATTTGTCTTTCGGGTGGCAATTAGTTCTATATGTTTATTCGTAATATAATATTGTAAATGTCAGAAAAAACCGAAATAAGAGAAAGAAATAAGGAAAAGGAATATAATTTACATCCGCCAGTTATTAAATATTGTACACCAGGTATAGATTCTCGTTAGAAGTGTGTGGGATCGGCCTAGATTTATGTGGAGGGGGTCTAAATTTACGTGGAGGGAGTTAATGCGAAATTTGGGTCATATCAATACATGTGGGATTTTCTTAATTATATATATTATATACATATATATAATTTTATTCATCCCTCTCAAATCCAACTAACCTATCCTTACTTTTTCACTTATCTAGGAGTTGATGTAGAATTGGACCATGTTAGGAAAGAGTAACTTTTGTGTTTAAATTGTCAAAGGTTAATCTAATCTACACTTACTGTTTTCACTTGTTATATTTAAATTAGTTGGTCCTTGATTATACGACTTGGGACTTTTATATATATATATATATATATATATGTATATATTTTCAACAATCCCATCCATTAAACTTGGTTGATGATGATTTTGAAGAACATGCATGTAGTACATAAAATATTTTTCTATCTAAAATTTCTTTTTCGTGCCGACCATACTAGACATGTCAAGCTTGCTTTAGGAAGAGTCCACATTACTTATTCAGTGATACGGTAGAAATCGTGTCACTGGGTCGGGCATGGTGTGCGATACATCAATTGAGCCCCAGTTGGAAGAGGAATAATTATGTGTAATTAAAAACGCAAGAGCCGACCACAATCATCACACTCAAACCTTAAAGCAAATAACGTTAATTAGAGGGACAAACTTATGCGTGAAGAACAAACTATGTTGCTTATTATTATGTGAACCACTTGATCAATTCACACTCCCAGTGTGCAATAGAAATAATGATTCCCAGTTGCTTCTCCTTCAGCCCTTGAATTCTTTTATTTTATTTTATTTTGTTTTTCCTCGTTGTCACCTCTTCGGAGATGTATGTGTGTGTGTTTATATTTATATCTCTCCTAATTTACTGTGAAACCGTGTGAAGGAAGCTATGATTGCCGTCAAGGTGTAGTCCCTTCATGATCATGGCGTGACTTGTGTTTTGATTGCATGGTCTCACCCTCAATAAGACGCTTCTTTTGTAAGCTTTTGGGGGGAAAAGAAAAACACTTTTATCTATCAAAACTACATGGGCCATTACTTTTCTTTTGCATTCATACATACATTATTTATATTGTTGTTTTAGCTTTTATAAACAAGTGACCTAAATTTTACTTTGGACAAATGCATGACCAGTTTTGTCTTCTTTTCAAAAAGTGATCTGAGTTTTATTTTTTGACAAATACATGACATGTGTTTTTGTATCAATAATAGATTAGACGTGTGAAAACATAGGTAATCTATTTATCAAAAAACAAAACTCGACTAAACTTTTTTGCAAAAGTACAAAACACGAGTTATGTATTTGTAAAAAATAAAACTCGTATTACTTATTTATCAAAATGTTAAAACACAAGTAATGTATTTATCAAAAATCAAAGCCCAAGTCACTTGTTTGTAAAAGTACTAAAACACATGTTATGTTTTTTGTAATTTTCCTTTTTTCCTTATCTGTATCTTATCTATATATTTTTATATATAATTTGTTTCTATTTTAAATCCAAAATTTTAAAGCAATCTAATAATAATAAAAAAGCAAAACCCACATAGAATAGAGAGGGTAATATCCAAATTTTTTAATAACAAGGATGCAAGCTGTAGACCTTTTTTTTTTTATCTCATATTTTTTACATTTTTACTATGCACATACATGGTCGTTATCCGAAGAAGTATTAAATTTTTATTAATCTTGCTATTGCCAGTCACTTGTCTTTATATATGAGGTCTTACTCTTAATCAATCTTTTCTCACTAAGAGGTAATGATAGTAAGGAAAATAATTTATTGTGCATGAATCAAAGCTTTACCCTAATTGTAACACTTCTTGTAATTTATTTCTTTTATATAGGATCCAAAACATGGGAATTGGTGGCTTGAATTTGGATCCGGAATATTAGTCGGATATTGGCCCTCATTTCTATTTACTCACCTAAGAGATCATGCAACCATGGTACAATTTGGTGGAGAAATTGTGAACTCTATGCCAGATGGTTTTCACACCACAACCCAAATGGGAAGTGGGCATTTCTCAGGGGAAGGGTTTGCAAAGGCATCATATTTTAGGAATTTGCAAGTTGTTGATTGGGACAACAACCTTGTTCCATTATCAAATCTCCAAGTATTAGCGGACCATCCGAACTGTTACGACATACAAGGTGGATATAACAATGTGTGGGGACATTATATCTATTACGGCGGACCTGGAAGGAATGTGAGGTGCCCTTAAAACTTGTGCCCAGGCGTTGCTTGGTCCAAATTCAATTGAATTTTTGTTTACAAATTTTTGTTCTTGCAAACATATAGATAGGGTATAGGTTGGTCGGCAAAGGTCAAGGAAAGGAAGGAAGCAAGAAAGGGGTTATACCATAAAAGAAAAGATTTGTGTGTCTTTCTTAGTCAATGTTTCTTAGACTTGGGAAGTCCGTAATGTCCTCGTATAATCCAATCATTCATCTCTGTAATTTGTCCAGTTATTATTGTTGGCGTTGCAACTACATCATTCTCCATAGCGTATGTAAATGCAAAATGGGATAAAAAGCTCGCAATGTGTTTAAATTATGGCTATTGAGTGTTGATATTTTGCAAATCATTGTTATTTTTAGCAAACGAGTAAATTGTTTTCTTTTTGAAACTATATTTTAAGAAAGGGTTAATTACAAAAATATTATTTATGTTTTCATCAATTTGCAGACATATGATTTGTGTTATTATTATTTTTATGATAAATAAATGACCTGAGTATTATAAAAAAGTGTTAATATTATTAAATAATTTTAGAATAATACATGTCAATATTTTATTGGTTATGAAAATTAATTTTACATTTTTTTTTAATTTTCTCATTTTAAAAAAAATTAATATATATTTATTTATTTTTTATAGTAATATTTTTTATCAAATTCATTTTTTGTTGACCAATAAAACTCTAATATATATTCCTCTAATAATATTTAATTATAGTGGCATTTTTTGTATAAAACTTGGATCACCTATTTATCAAAAAAATTAACACAGATTGTATGTTTATAAATTGATTAAAACAAAGCTCATGTTTTTGTAATTAACCCTTTAAGAAATGATTTCGACCAAGCTAAATTGGAAAAACAGCATTGAAAGTGTCTTTACTTTATAATTTAGGTAAATTAGTGTCTAGACTTTCAAACTTTATATTTTTTGTGTCTCTAGATACACGAGTATGAGCAAAAAAGAAAAACCAGAAACACAAAAAATGCAAATTTTAAAATTTAGACACTAATTTACCTAATTTACAAAGTATGAACACTTTCGATTCCTTTTTTTCAGCTAAATTAGCTAATACTATTCCGAAATAACAGGTTTAAAATATGATTTTGCTTCAATTGTAGCAAACTCAAAATTTACCTAAAAATAATAGTTTGAATATGCAATTTTAGAATCTCATGTGAAAATCACATGTTTTGACTAATGATTTCAAATCCGGCTACCTCAAATTATGATTTTTTTTTTATATTGTCGATGATCTAATAACTGTATGCTTCAATTGTCACTTCAACGTAAATTTGAAATGGCACCTTCTACTTCCAAATTAGACAGGGTATATCAACCAAATTATTTGTCTTTGAATCATGTTTTAAAAAGAAAATTTTGAAAAGAAAGGGGCACTTTCACTTCTCACCCATTGTGGATCTGGTCCTCCTCATACACGTTTACTCAAATTCCATCATTTTACCCCGTTTCAATATTGTCATGTTTGATTAGTTGTTGGGATTATAATGTTATGTCTCGTACACAAAGAACATCAGTTTAGTTGCACATATCACTTAGATGATGTGAATCATACTTAAGTAAAGGGTCTCTAATAAAATTTTAATGAAATTTTATAAAAATTTCGGTATAATATGTTGCATCGTTTGATTATTTACATAACCTGAAAAACTTATGACAAATTATACGTTTTACAAAAATACTTATTAATAATCAAGGAAAAACCCAGGCCACATCACACGTCACCTCCAAAAATCCTTAGGTCCTTGTGGTCTTTCCAATTAGCTTTAAAAAGTTTTTCCAACCAAACCACTCAAAATCCTATTACTCAGTGTCTAAGCCAAGATTAGCTCGCCATTGTACACTTAGTCGGCATCTACTTTCCCAAAAACCCAAAGCATTGAAGTTAATGTTTATGTACAGATCATCCCCAGTACCTGAAATATTAAGAAATGAGTGGTGAAGCCAATTAGCAGTAGTAACAGTACTAATAGTGTCAATAGTATATTGTAATCAACAATATTAACTTGATACAATCTAGTAAATAATAAATAAGATTATTTTATCATATAATAAATGATACAATACTTGATTCACATATGTTATTATTAGCAAAAAATAACAACATTCCATTTATATAATTATCGTATTAATAGTTATAAACTATAAGACAATAATAATAATAATATTGGTATGTGCAATTGAATTTAAGTATAACTTTAAACATATCTTAATAGATATAAATTGATGTATAACATATATCATAGATTATGAGTGTATATTTTATGTATTATAAATAGTTTATAAAACATTAAATGAGCATGTTATCTATATCCATATGAGTATTACAAGATACAAATCCTATAAAATGCATTATGTAAATATATATTAACGTTAAGATTATATACCAATATTAAAATATAATTTTTATACAATTTTATGGACTTTATAGATTATACAAATATAGTTAACTTATATAGCATATATATAAAAACATATGTAAAATATCGATTATGCGTAACAAATAATATGCTAATATATAATATATCATAACATATATATCATATTATATATCATACAACAGATAATAATGATATGTATAATTGTACTTAACTCATCTAACCTATAAATATAATCTAGAGGTTATAATTAACTACTCTACATGATTTGTTATACTTGAAATTGTCATAATAATAATAATAATAATACATTTATATAACCTTATATGTACTAAGGATTAAATCAACACACCATCAAGTGAATTAGAAGAAGAAGATGTCATGTCCTTTCCTTTTGTAAACCCCGGGAATTTTTCACATTAGTACCCGACTTTATAATAGATTGTATAAACTAGATAATAGATTTAGATTCTGATTGAAGTCTAATAATAGAATAATATTTAGATTTTGGATAAATGAAAGATTTATGAACCGAATAAAGAAATTGTTTAACCCTAGTTAATACAAAAAAATGAGATTTTGTATCTTGAATAACTAATTCAAGATATGATCTAAAATCTAGACCCGAAATCTAGTATACAAATAGATTTAAATAGAAAACATGAATATAGAGATCAAATGATTGTTTTTTATCTCGATAATGATTCGAGATTAGAATAACGAGTAGTGATGAGTTTATATTTAGACTTAAACCCTAAATTCAAGATTTCTAGTTGAAATTAAAAGCTACTAATAAGATTTCATGTTTGATATCAAAACTAAAGATATATATATATATATATATAATTTGATTTCTGTATTAAGTCCAATACTGTATAAATGATTATTTATGCTCCTAAACAGAAAACGATGATCCAAAAATGAACTGTTAAGATTTTAAATATACAACGAAAATATAAACTGATGAATAACTCTAAATCTAAACTCCAAACAAATAATCGGATCACGCTATTGTTCTAAACTGAGTTCTTAAGCTATCGGAGCCTGAAACAAAAATTGACCTAATGAGCTTAAGAAATCCAAATCGCGGGAGATAAAATTATACGAATAATTAACTACATATATATATATATATAATCTAAATTTGTATTATTTGAAAATCTAAGTGTTTTGTATAAATTTATAAGCATATTTTTGTACAAAACCTTCCAAATATTAGCCGATTTATACCCGTATAACTCGTATAATTAACTCAAAACTAAATTAGAATAAATAAACTAATATATATATATATATTTCGGTTGCAAATTCGGTGGGAAATCCGGCTGAGGCAAGAGGGAAAAGAGGAGTTGAAATTAAGATCAATAATTCACCAAATAGTCAACAAAATCAACCTCCACACCAATCAAACAATGCCAACACACACTAGCATTTATGAGGATGACAATAACAGATTAAATGAAAAGAATATTGGAGGAAATCTGGAAGAAAACATAGCCGCAACCTCTCCTTCTTCTCCTTCTATATATATGTATTCAATGCTATTAATGAGGAAACAAACAACCTTCATTATTTCCCAAACTCCCCTAGCACGAATCTACTTCCAGATAACAAACAAAACAAATCAAAAACAAAGAATAAACCGATCAAAATATACAAGTTCGGATCAAGGGAAATACAAAGCTGAAAACCCTCAAAAACGAGTTCAAAGGTAAGTTGACATGATTCAAAGGATTTTCGTTCAAATATATGGACTGTATCTGACTTAAAATCATCTTAGGAATTTAATAAACACAAACACGAGCTTCGGATTGCATCAAACGAGCGCCAACAAGGTAAAACTTCAAAACCCTAGTTTTACTTTTACAAAATCGAGATCTATATATTTATGTTTTTAAACGTGTTGAAAGTTGTTATATATCCTTATATATGATATATAAACACTTAGAAGTAGTTTAAGTATGTTTTTAACGTGTAAAAATCAAAGAAAAAGAATTGAACCGAGAAGGAAGATGATGAACAGTGCAACACTGTCTCAAGGCCGACAATGTAAACGCTGAACGCCGGCGGTTTACATGGATAGGCCGGCGGCTTATAGGCGGCTTACACTCAACAGAGGCTACGTAAAATAATTTTTCATGTAAAAATTATACGTAAGCCGGCTTCCTGGAGATCTACGCCGGTGGCGTAGAGCCAGCGTACGTTGAAAGCCGGCAGCCTTCAACACTGGTGCACTCTATATGAAATTTTCTTCTGAAACAATTTTACACCGACACCTGGGGATGAAGGCCGGCGGCCTTGAGCCGGCGTACAGCCAAAATTTCTCCAACAAAAGTTTTTCGAATCCAATAGAAACTATATATATATATTTCTTAAGCTTATTTAGTATATTATATATATATATATGTACAACATATAAAATTTATTACCAATTATTAGAATAACTAGATTAATATCTATTAACTTTTGAAACCCTAGAATTAAGAAAATATTTAGTGTTAATTAAAGTAATATTAGTCTAATATTTGTTCTAAACAAATAAAATAGATAAGAATGGAAATTGAAATAAGTTAATTTCTTGAGTAATGTGACTTCTAAAAATAACCAAACAATTATGCGAGATAAAATAAGAGAAACACAACTACGCTAAGTAATAATAATTACCAGAATATCGAATTTAGGACACAAAGCACATATAGGAATTTAGCTAGATTGTATTGATGAATACTTTGTTTTAAATAGGTGACTTTGACTCACTAGAGGATCTACTAGTGGATTATTACGATTGAGGCAGTATGAGCAGGTGAGTAATTCAGTCATATTGTACTGGTTGTGATTGTAAATAGTTAAATATGTAATGCAAGATAATCAAATGAATGTTTGCTGAAAGTATGATATGATCTGATTGTATGATTGTTAAAATATCATTATAACAGCGATAATGCAATGGTTGATGTTGTGAAATAGTGCAATGATGATTGTGTGAAATGTATGGTCATCCTGAAATTGAGTAAGAATTATGGACTTAACAAAATAATATGAACATGCATTGCACGAATTGCATTATTGCATATATGGTTGTGACAGCCTACTACATATTAATATTCCGGATCTCTGTTTTTGCTTGGTTAATCTAATGTGTAAGTTCTTCCAAGGTTCTCTTTGGTTTGGCGGTCCTATGAGGAACTAAAAGGCACCGAAGAACGTCGCTTGTAGAATCGCTTTGAAATGATTAATACTTAGGGAGTTTCTAAGGAAGTTGCAGGAGATGGTCAGATTAATCAACAATATTAAAAGTGATAACTTAAAATGAGAAATTTCTTAGGCTCCTGTGTACTTAGTCTCTCCTGGGCAGGTGGGTCATTGAGATTTGGTTCTTCAACCCATTAAAAAGAAGGCGTAAATATTTTTCCTGTTTGGATTCTAGATCATCTAAACTTGTATCTGTGCATATGGTTAAGTGCTTGCATTGCATATGATTTGTTAATGACTTGTATGATGTATGGTATGTCTGGTTATTCACTGAGCTGTGGTTTTGCTCATACTCCTATAGTCTTTTCAGGTTCACTTTACGACCCTGGTTAGTTACATTCAGGAATATGGCTCCGGTAAGAGCTTTGAAGCTAGAGGTCTTCAGATTTATTTTAGTTAATGGTTATGTGCTATTAGATTAGATTATTTAGTTGTGTACTACAAAAGAACTATATGGTCTGTAATAGTTTTGTAATGTTTATTCACTAAGTTATTTCTTTCATATATTTGTTATTTCTTATCAAGCAACTAAAAAGATCCTGTTGTTTTGAAAACCTGTCATTCTCTGAAGGTAATCTAGTAATGGTGTGTAAGTGTAACTTGTTTACTACTACTAGGGTACCCTCGGGGCGTGACACCTTTCCCTATTCCCAATTCACTTCCTTGAAAAGTTAGGCATGACAGACAATCACAAACCTTAAAAAAAATTATTTCAGAATAGTGATAGTAGTACTATGAGACTACACCATAGTGATCCTATACTCATATATGACCTTACAGATAGCAAATGAAAGCTCATAAACGAACCAATAGCCTGAAAAAAACATTTGATAAGATCTAATGATGGACTGAGTAACAACATAAACAGCTAAGATCTTAAACATGGACACTATAAATAAAATCAATATAGCGAATATTAATTTATAGAGTTGGAAACCCTAATTTAAACTTCAAACTCTTAATCGCATATATGAAAGCTATAATTTGAAATAATCGCATAAATGTTCGAAAAAGAATTATCAGTAGTGAATTAACAACATCATATGATATAAAAACATATGTCCTTGATTAATTAATAAAATTTTCCTCCAATACATAAATATTTGACAGATAATAATATCATTCGCCACATATATATGATAGAAATTCAAAATATTACTTAAGGAAAACAAAAACACCCCTTTCTTTGCCATTTAAAACTGTGAACCACGAAAGAGCAACCCCTTATTTTTCTTCTTTGCCAAATTTAACAAGTTTCCATGCATAAATACAAAAGTACTATGGCATAAACATCATAACCTTATATCTTTTAGCCACCCATGAATAGTAATAAGTACAAAAACTATACAAAGTCTTCGATACATAATATTTCCCCATATCACATATCCTACCCTCAAATTTCCAACTTGACGAATCAAATCTACCCCTATACTGCCTCAACACTCAAAACTCCACTTAAACAATTTAAAGGTCTCTCTCATTTCCTCATCTCTTTCTTTCTAGCCATACGCCCTAATCTCTCTCTCCTACATCTCTCTCTCTCTCTCTCTCTCTCTCTCTCTCTCTCTCTTTCTTTCTCTCTCTCTCTCTTCATCTCTCTCTTCCTTTCTCTCTCTCATTCCCTATCTCTTCTCTTTTCACTCTTCCATTTTCAAGCAAAACAACAAACAACACCTTTTTGCAAGGATCCCATTTTTTCAAGCAAAAAGAAAGCACCTCTGAGGAAAAAACCTGTAAAGACCCGACCTGCCAAATCCTATGATTAAGCATGCTAGATCCTCAGCTACATATAATACGTAAGTACTACACATAAACCTGTCTATAAAGAAAATGTTCATGTTGACTATTTGTTTAACCTGGTATAACTTTATAAAACTTTTCATAAAAACTACTCAACATGAGTAGATAATCATTAACATTTATATACATTAACATTAGTACCAACAAGTAGGTACTTCAAAAGATTACAAAGCTTAATTCTTTCGAAAACTTAAAAGAAAAACTTTAAGTAATAATTTACAACCTAAAGGCTTAACCAAAAGCCTTAAACAAAAAATTACATTTATTTTCAAAAGTCTTTAGAAAATCTTTTTCAAAACATCCTTGCTTAAAGATAGGGTCCTTAGTCATACCATTCATCCATAAACGCTTCCCAGTCTGTTCTATATCCCATATCATCATAATATTCATTATCAACAACACCTGCAAAGAAACAACATGAGCTAAAGGCCCAATACACAATAACATAAACAATTACAAAGTGACACATATTCTTAACTAATGCAATACAATAACTAATAAATTAATTATCTTTAATTAAGTAAACCAATCAATGTTAGAGTGTTTAAACTCCGATTACAATCCTTGGAAACCTAAGGGTCCTAAGTAACAACAGCTGTTCAAGGGGGTAATATAGGCGGCCTGAATACATATATGAAATAGCTTAAAATCTTATTGGAGTTAATTAGATATTATTAGACGATTAGTATAAAAATATAAGTGATTTTGAACCTTAACTTAAATTTACTTTATAAATTGGTTTTAAATGATTTAGTTAGTGGAGTTTTATAAACTGTAGGATATTATTAGATAGTTTAACCTAATTAAATTAGAAAATGAATCTAACTGAAAATAGAGATTTCAATACATTAAATACTCGAGTTAATCCATTAAACTACTTCAATCACCTATTTCAACAAATTCAAACTTATTTAATACCTTCTAATTATTAAATTAAATTCCATTTGTCAAGTCCAATCGCGTAAACCCTAAATCGTCAGTTTAGCTATTTGAGCCAAAATTCTAACACCATAAATCTTAGAAATTTAAAACTAAATAATTCCTTTTAATATCAAATTCCTAAAGCCCTAAAATTCTAAATTCAAATATGATATCAAGTTTTCTTCAATTAAAATTCCTAAACCTAATTTCTAACTCTAATTAGCTAATTATCTTTCTTCTTTCCCAATTTCCATTCCACATATCTAAAAGCCCATGACCTAAAACCCTAATTCTCATCTAAAACCCTAAACCCATTAGCAACAAAACCAAGCCCATAAGCTTAAGAGATCAAGCCCATTAAGCCATGAGAACGTGAAATTATCATACACACACGCACATCCAATAAAAACCTAATGTCTAGAAATATCCAACATGTAAAATGATCAAAATGACCTTAACCGACTCTTGAAGTTTCTACACTTAGGAAAAGGACCAAAACACCATCAATTAATTAAGCTAAAGCACCTATATGCCCCTAAACCCTAGAAATTCTACACAAATCTACAAATACTATAAAAAACGCACCTTAGGAAGTAACCCCACCCATTTTATATGAATTTTGCAGCAATTATCTCCCCAATTCACTCTTAAAAACTCCCTCAAAAACACTCCAAAAATACACAACAAAGTCATCTTCAAAATCAACACTCATAAGGTAAAGTATTACTCAAGTTTATGTCTCTTAACATCCTCTTTTGTTCCATTAATCTAAGCTATATTCCAATCAATTTCTTAGGTGAAATTAAAGACTAGAAACAAGGTTGAAGTTAGGATAAATAAGCTTGAAGAAGTTCCATCAATCCTTGAGTGATAGAAGTGGTAGTGGAGGCAACTATTTGGTTCATTTTCTAATCCAAGTAAGTAATTGTAATTAGTATATTTCATTATGTTGATGACACATATATTCATGTAAATTATTAAATGCTAACTTAGATTCAAGTATAGATTACTATATGTATGCTTAAAAACCAAGATGAGCATGTATGGGTGTCTTGATATATGTTGGAATTGGTTATGTTGTGTTGATTGTGATGATGTGAGATGTGATTTGTAATTTTGATTGCAAAATATAAATATGTGTGAACTAGATGAAACAACATAAAATAAACATGTTTTAGATGAATTCAATATGCTTGAAGATCAATTTATATGCATATATATTAAATATGGACAGCTTGGATTATCAAATTTAAATAAAATACTAAATGAATTTATTTTTGGATGAAATTTATAAATGATAGTTTAACATGTCTATATACAAACTACAATTTTCGTGATTTTTGAACATTTACTATTTTTAAAAATTAAATTAAAAAATGGCAAAATAGTATTGACCAGCAACGGTGGCGTGAATTTATGTGGCTGAACCGGTGACTTTTTCTTTTCTTTTTGGATAAAAATTTAACGGTTTGAAGGCTCAAGAAGTCTACTTTAATTTGGTGTAAAGAACCGGACAAGAACTGATCGGTTAATGGTCAAAATTGATCAAACCAATCGGTCGTCGCTGCCTATGCCCTGTTCTAAACAGTTTTGAATCAATTAAAATTAAAACCATAATTAACTAATTAATTTAGGCCAAATGAACTTATAAACATATAAATATATGTGTTAGGAAGTTTTCATAAAAATTTAAGCTCAAGAACCCGAGTTTAAGATAATGAATCGAATTATTAATGTTAGAGTGCACACTAGTTTTCTATAGAAAATGAAATATTGGAATTTAAGGTAAATTATTTCTAATCAAATAAATATAAAATAAATATAAATAATGTGTTCAAATATTAAAATACAAACTTTAAGATAGATAATTAATTATTTTGATTATAGGAATTTATAGTAATGAATGTGGTATTTTAACATAATATAAACATAATAGGAAACTAGTTTAAATTCCAAAACATATTTAGATAAAATATATTATAAATGATATAAATAAAATAATTATATTTTAAATGAGTTATTTTACTAAATAAAAGTTTATTAAATTTAACATAGAACATGTTATTGAAAATTACCATTTTAAGGACCTAATTACTATAAAATGGGTTTAGTAGACTAAGTTGGATATAGCATAAACTTGATTGATTAATTCTATTCAACTTGGCTAAATTAAGCTAATATAGATTTATTAACCAATATTAGCTTTGTAAACTCTTCCGAGACCAGCTACTGACCTAAATAGTAAACTCTTATATGATCAAATTAATTAATAATTGACTTAGAGGTAATTGTAATATGATAGAGCATGAATAATAAGAGGAGTATGTTGTTTCAAATGTATATTTGCTAGAAAACTAAGTAGTTAATACGAGTTTGATATAAGTTGATAATTGATTCAAATGCTTATACGAATTAATCTTTGAAGTAAATATTTGTTAAGAGTCTGCATTCTGCTTTATCTTCTGTTTATCTTCTGATTGTTCAGAGCATAGATTTTATACCAGGTACGCAGTGACTTTGTGTGTTACGTGCTAGGATAGACATGTTAAATGAACTAATACTTAAAGACGACCTTAATAATTGCTTGTTGCTTGTGCATGGCCGTTTTTGAGACTTGGCCTGAGGGGCGGCAACCTTGCTAGGCGGTGCCAGCACGGTAGTTGGGCGCTTAGGCTATCATGGGTGGCTCGGCGGGTAGCTGATGGGGGGAACGGTAGCGGGATAACGTCTACTTGGATCGAAGAGAAATAATGTAGTGTGGTTCACGTTTATGTGACCGGTTGAGCTACACTATATTATAGACCATGATGGGTAGAGATGCGTAACGGCTATGACCCCCAGACGAGCCTATTACTTATAGAGAGGTAGTAGATATAAGTATTCGGGCTGTCTATATCGACCCCCTGCGCAGTTGCTGCTCTCAAGACCCCTAGGTTCCCAGCGTGTTGTCGGAGTGTGAGTGCTCCACTGTTGTTTATCGCACTTTAATTTAAAGATATAAACTATTGATTATTGCATTGCATTTAAAACAAGCATGTGTGTCCATCTCGTGTGTGCTTGTGTTGCTGTTGTACTAGGCTTCGGCTCATTCCTCTCTTTTTCAGGTGCTAATGATTATGATTATGATAATGATGATGATGATACCTATGATTATACGGGGTACAGTACGGATTTCGAGGAGTTTCTTGATGAATAGTGATTAGGACCTGCCGATTATTATCTTATTTCTATTTTATAAATTTCACTATCAAACCTATATTTTGATGAGGGCCTATCAACAAGCCCATGGTTTGTACTTGAGTTACTTGATACTCTCTGTTTGAAATATTTGATGATATGGATCTTATGTACACATTGATCTACTATTTGAAGTAACTTAATCGGAAAGTGTTTTGAAAAATTTATTTTCCGCTGCAAAAATTTTCCATTGTTTTCATAAACTAATTCAATGATTTCAAAATCTAAAATTTGTTTAGCAACAATTAGATAAATTGTAGACTTGGTTAGCCTTAGCGTATAACGCCTAAGCGTTATACGTGGCAGACTGGACACGCCTTGGTTCAATTCAGGTGTGACAATATATCTCTTATATCTAACTTTAAAGAAAAGCAGTATCCTCTAGAGTTCACAGTTGTTTCTCATCTTTACTTAACTTAATCCATAATATTACTTATTTCAAGCGGCTCTATAAACGTGAACTAAATCATTTTATTTTCTTTTAAGAATAAGTAAATGTTATAATGATATCATTACCCCTATCAACTACTCGCTAAGTCACTTATAAGGCATCATTGCATCATGACAAGAGTGGCTTAAGTTCTTAACTACCATGTTAGCATCATTAACAGGGTTACCGCTCTCCAGATCAGATTAAACGACACACACACAAAAACAATACAAACACTTTTAAGTTGTCTTTGCTTATGGTTCATTATACAAAATGCCTACCCTAGTATTCAACAATCAAGTTACTATGTACCTATACCAGTTGCTATGTCAGGCAAATGATCGACAAACAAATTCAATTGGATTGGCGAATCTGTAAAATAAAGAAATTTAATTCATATAACATTTAACATCAATTATCTATAAATACTAAGTCCTTTATCCTTATAAACTTAAATAAAAACTCATATTAAATCATAATTTAATATTGATACACATATCTATATAATACATTTCTTGATTTTTAAATTTTGAAAAATATTTTATTTTAAAAGGAACACAACATGCATACGGTCGTGTTTCACCCCATCTTTCATCATAATAAAAACATGATAAAAAACAAGACAACATGTTTTATCATGTTTCATACGAAATTTGACTCAAAGAAAAGTATGGCGTGATAACAGACATCATGTTCTAGTCGTGCTTCTCCTTAAGTTAAAGTAAAAGAGAAACATAATGTCAAGAATAAGTCATGTTTCATCCTAAAGAGAAGCACGGCATGATGTGTCGAGCCATGTTCAAGTCATGCTTCTCTTTAAATAAAAGCATGATAAGATAAAATGAATTGTGTCTATCCCGTGTTTCATTTATGCTTAAGTGTTCAAGGATCAGAGAGAAACACGATTTAATTGGAATGACCATGCTATGGTCGTGTTTCTTGGAAAATCAATTTCCTTAAAGAATAAGAGAGAAACACAGTTTAACATATATGACGATGTTCCACCCATGTTGTCACACTTTTCACTTCGTTCAATACACAATGAGAAGCACGGTGGAATAGGTGTGATTGTTTTTCCCTCATGTTTCTCTTTGAGTAGTATTATTGCGAGGGCTCGATAAGATACATGACCAAAACATTGCCCCTTAAAGCATCCTTGTTTTAACGCTTAACATCAAATTTTCACTTCCATCATCTTACATAGAATCAACACAAGCACTTGTCAACACTAACCATACAAACTCCACATCTCCTTCATCAAACAACTTCTAACTTCATATACAACATTTGAACATACCACACTAACTCATTCATCTTTCAAAGCTACTTTAACACTTCCAACAACTCATCTATCACAATATCAAGCATTTATCTACTTCTATAAACTAACTTAACTCATTAATATCGCATTCAACTCACTAAAAACTCATTTAAAACAGAAACTCATCTTGATAAAGATAACAAATGAATAGAAGATCATAAAAGCATGCAAAACTTACCTTGTTTAACTCTAACTTAAAGATGAGGTCTTGATGAAAACATCAAGTGAATTATTTGCAAAAATTTTGGATAAGAAATTATGGGATTTGTCTTGTTATATGAAAATATTGATTTTGTCTATTTTTGGGTAGTGATTTCACAAAAATTTGATAATTCGATACTTGCTTTGTTGACTTTTGACACAAATAAAGGAACAAGGAAAGGCCTTGGGCTGGGCTTGGTTTATGGGTTATTTTAGCTCATAGGGCTTGGGCTTTAGATACAAAAGTTAGGCTTGGTTTTTATTAAAGTCTAGATTTTACAACTTAAAGAAAATCATCAAAGCTTAACTAAATTATATTTAAAGACATTACAACTGATTGAACAAGAAAATAAACAACGTAATGAATTAATCTTTACTCTAATAGTTATTCATACCAACATAAAAATTTTATCAATTAAACATTTATAACTAACTTCATGCATCAACAAATCAATATATATATATATATAAATATTTAATTAGGTTTAATAGTTTAGGTTATTTGAAAACCACTCAGGCAAGCTATTTTAACTCTTAAAGTTTTCCTTTTAGAAGAACAAAAGCTTCTTACAAGTGTTTTCTTTCTTGTCTTCTTTTTTCCTTATCTTATAGATTTGGATCTCTACACCAAAAGGAGAGTGATACTCTATCACTCTTCAAAACTGAAGGTAAAACTCTAAACTCCATAGTAGTTAACGTAGACAAGTTGGAAAAACAAGAAAGTGTTGGTTCTAAGTTTTTAAAAATTCGGAGCCCTAGGTAGTGTGTATATTTCATATAGATTTCTTAGGATTTTGGTTTAAAAACATCATGTATGAGGCCTGTGATCAACTAAGGTTCGGATCCCTTCATGGAAAATGTAAAAATGAAGTTTTTATTGCTTTTCTACAACTAAAAATGATGCATAAGCATATGGGAAGCTTGGAACAACAAAATGCAACCTTAGAATCAAAATGTAGGTCACAGTTTTGGAGTGTCCCTAGAGATCTGAATTTCATCTTCATGTTTCTCACCATATTTGTTTAGAATGGGTAAAAATGATGATATCTTGCTTTTCTGCTCTAGACATGTTGTATAAACACCTAGGAGGCTTAAAACATTAAAAATATACCTATAAACATGCCATGTAGGTCATGGATCATAAGGTTCCATCGAGATCCGAATTGAAGTTATATCTTTTCCATTTCTTGGTTCATGCTCTTAATGAAAGATAATATATTATATAGTGTTATGATTGTCTCTAATAATAAATAATGTAGAAGGATTAAAATAATGTTACATTATAGTATAAAATAGAAAATATTGATAAGTACACTATAAATATCTATGGGTGCCATGACTAGGAATGAACATGGAATAGAATTAATATTTATGTCTTAATAATAATTAAGAATATGTTAAAATTGTTAAAAAAATGGTTGAAATGCCAACTGGGCCTTAGAACTCAAGAACTTTATGTAAGGTTAAGTAAATGACTAAATAAATCCATGTTTAATTTAATTAATTATTGCCAACAAAATAGGTTATGTGCCCAAAAGAAAAAAAAAAACTGGGAAATGTGAATCACTATCTCCACATAGGTCACAACTTTGTTAGTGTAGGACTCGAAATTCCTAAAACTCATTTCTCGATATTTAAGGACCGTAAATAACTAAAATATAAAATTAAGTAGAAACAAGGTTATAAAAATTTGGACATATTTCTATTAAATAAAATGAGAAATGGCAAATATAGTATGATACTTATATGCTTCAGGTCATATTAGAACAATGCGATAAAATTAACCAAAGTCCATGTCTATGATCAATATCATACCACGTTAGTAGATTAGAGTCAATATGTAGAAAAAGATTTATACCCAATGTATAGAGGCTAATTTCGGCTCATGAAAGGACATAAGAACAATTTGAGTCTAATACATGAAATTAAGTGCCTCAAAAAGACCATGAAATAGAGAAATAACATAGCTAATGGTAAAGTTTCTTATAAAAGTCATATTAATTTATAAATTATCTAAGTAAGACATTAGTTATAGTGTGTTAGAATATAAATTATAAGGAGAATATATTGTTTCAAAAGCACATTCACTAGGGACAACAATGAGCCCATCGTTTGAAGTTAATCATGGTGACTATTACATTGAAATTTTGAATAACATTCTTGTAAGGTATAAGAATAATATAAACTGTGTGAATTTGCAAATAAAATGATATAGGCTACTATATTGTAAGATAGACTTCCTAAATTATTAAGTATAAAATGTATACAATATACTACGATTCAACTTCATAATAATTTTAAAATATATTAAGCCACAATATGATTAATGACCGTTTATCTCATTATCTTTATGGGAATTATACAAGCAATAAGACCATTCTAAGGGTCATTCCCAGTTAAGCCTATCATTTAACCTAGTCCCAAACTTGAGGTATTTCAAAGGATCGTATCAAGTAAAAATTATGCTAAGGTGAGCGAGTTCTAATGATCAACCATCTGCTTATTGCTTGTTCTTGTGTGTTGTTATGTTGTTTGTATTACATGTTGAATGATTGGTTGCTTTAGGTGCTATCATTTGTAGGATCGCTAGTATAAATGGATAAATTTAAATACTCGACTAAATGAACTAGATATACTCATCACATGTGATTGAAACCCCTTGTAGGAAATGTCCTGAATTTTTAATTGAAAGAATTTTCAAAAGATACCTCTAAAGAAACATGACTTAGAGTATCTCTAGTCACTCTTTTAGTCTTTTGAGAATTGCTAAGTTTTACCAAAATAGTTTATGAAATAAACTTGGGACATCTATGAGTAATGTTTTGACAATGGATGTTACCTAGGTCAGGGTCCACATGTCAATTGGTGATGGTAGATGTTGCCCAAATCGGGATCTACCTATCATAATCACCATCATTGAGCAACGGTAAATATTGCCTGAGTCAAGGTCCACCTGCGATGCTGCAATGTTTAGTCACCCATGTGACCTGAGACAAGGTCTAATTCACTAATGTTAGGCAAGGATGGATGTTACCTAAGTCAAGGTCTATTAGAGAAAACTAAAGTATAGACAGTACAAATCTACATCGTCTATCGCTCCAAACAACCACAGACGTGTTGCTTGCATTCATCATGTGTGCATTTATATAATGTATAAATAGATTTACATGAATATTAATTTAAATCTTGATAACTTGTGACCAGTAGGAGTGAGGAACAAACTCACTAAACCAAGATTTTGCTCATACCCCTATAGTTCTTTTGTAGGGAAACGAAAGCTATGATTGGGATAGGATCCAAGTGCCTAGCGTACAAAAGATCAAGCTAAAATAATTAGAGGATTAAGATGTTGATGGACTAAACCTAGTTGAGAGAAAAGATTTAGAACTTAGTTCTCCTCTTTCTTAAACTTACTTTTCTCCCTTTAGTAATTCCTTTTGATGGTAGTCGATAGATATCTTAAGTTTACCTTATCTCATCTTTTGGTAGGGTATCTAATTCTCTACAGTCCTTGAAATCTGTGAAAATATTGGTTTGCAAAACTATTTTTGAAAATAAATGTTTATATGTATAACTATTGAGAAAATAATCAATTAGATTCTTCCAAACTCTGACTTGTAAGGCAATCCTCATTTTATAAGCGCATACATGATATGATGACTTTAGAGCAATTCTGCTAGCCCCTTATTTAGGTCATGACGTTATATATTATACACGTTCTTCATATTCAACATTGATTCATCCATCAACTTACGTCATAATCATCTTCGTACATGCATGCATTGATCCAACACATATTTATATATATTTAGCTGATTACACGTATGTATATATAGATACATAATCTAATCATCAAAATCAAATTAAGACATGAATCTAATACCCAAACACTCATCCAACACATGAACCTTCATAAAACATCAATCCTATACCCATACTCATAAATAATTTAGAATTTACTTATCTAAAGGATCGAAAAACAAGCAAAAGTCTAATCTACTACTACTTCTACTCTCGCATGTGAATTGTGGAAGCTTCCACCCTTTACCAACCTTCTCTTATTCTTCTATTTGTTTTTTTTTTTCTTGTTATTTATTGGATTAGCTAGGGAGAAAAGGGTATTATGCTTGGGTTTTCCGAGAGAGAAATATAACTTATAGAAGAAAATTAAGTGACAAACTTGTAAGAGAAGTTTTGAGAGAATAGCTTATAGAAGAAGATAAAAAGAGTGAAGAGAATTTAGGAAACTTATTGAAGAAGAAATAAGAGAGGAGAGAGAAATCAAGGATTCTGTAAGTGAAGTTAGTTAATGTAGTTAAGTTAATTACTAAAGTACCCTTAAGTTGTCATGTACACTTTAGCTTCTTATTTATTAAACTTAACTTGTAAGTCTATTCAATAACATGTAATTGTTATACTTAACACTTTAAATGTTTCGTCATTTATAATTATGTAAGTTAATATTTATTAATTAAATTAATTCTTGTTAAGGTAAATTAATATTTATAATTAAGTAACTTGTTATTTGACATAAATTACTTAACTAAAAATTAAAGATTCAAATTCACCTATAATTCCATATTATTATTATTATTATATTATTATTATTATTATTATTATTATTATTATTATTATTATTATTATTATTCTAGTCTAGTCTTAATTAAATTTTAGGGGTATTTCAGCTTGAATTCAAACCTAATTCAAAATTTTGAAGTTCAAACTTGATTCTACCTCAATCCAGATTAGAAACTTAAGTCCATGTCCGACTCGAAGTGGTATTATATAATTTTGAGTTCATGTAGACTCCATCTATGTAAAAACTATATTAAAACATGTATGGAACACATAGCCGGATTCAGTAAGATAAATTATAACTCATGTCTTTTGAGATATATATATATATATATATATGGAAAGATTATTTTATGTTTAACCATCGTTTAAATATATATATAAATACAACTTGGATAAAAATAATTGTATAATTACCATCGTCGTATCACATGTTGAACATGCGATATAGGTTTTTTTTTTTTTTGTATATTGCATATTGAACATGCGATACACATGTAATTATTCAATGTGTATCGCATGACCAACATGTGATAAACATTCAAATCTATATTGCATGTTTTTATGTGATATACCTATTTTTAAAAGTTTTTCGAAGCACATTGCTATATCGCATGTTAGAAATACAATATTTATGCAAATCATTATATCGAATCTTCATCTTGTGATACAACGATGGTGATTTTGTATTTTTTTTTATAATTTGTGTTTTTTTAATTTTTTTTGCAAAAATAGTAGATATATCTTTTATCCAATATTTGGGTATTTGAAACTTTTGCCATGCATTTCATTGTTTATATAGTTCAAGGAAATTCTTTGTTATGCTTCTATTATAGGGAAGATTTTATACGAGTTAAACCATTAGGTCGTTGTTGATATATCTAAGCAATCACCCTGTCGAGTTTCCAATGATGAACCATAATCAAGCTGTGGAAAATGAGCCCAAAAACTCAAAATGTGCGGAACAAGCATGGCTCTCGGTTAATAATATAACATGTGAATTTCATTTGGAAAATGTTGATGAGTGGATTAGGGTTCTCCTTGAACTCCATAAAAGATGTTATATTCATTTTTCTACACTTAAACTAATTTTTTAAATTATACAATTAAATTGAGAAACCTAAAAAAAATCTTAGAAGCGCTTCAGTCCAGATGAGATACATTCGGTTCGGCAATTTTATATTTTAGTATAGATTTAATACACACCATCATGATAATTTACAAGACTAATTCTATTGGTAGTTGTAGAGGGTCATTTCAGTAATTGGGTTTTGACCCAATTTAATGCCATGGGTTATGTCTTTAGGCTAGTGACGGGGCTTAAAAGACTGAGTCCAATAAGGAATGTCGTAGGGAGATTTAGCTTAGTAGGCTCGGAATATGGATCGTCAGACTGGTTTATTCCGCTTCAGCCTTATTCGGATTTCTTGTGTGCAAAAAGTAAACTCCAAAAATATCTTCATGGGTCAATTTAGGCTTTGCTTGGCTAAAATAGGGCTTATTGGAATAAAATGAGCCTACTTCTATTTTATATTGAAGATAGGCTATTTTAATAAGAAAATGAGCTTTATTTTTATTATAAAAGCTCTCATTCTATTCCAAACCCATATTTAAAGCCCATGCCAACATACATAAAAAAGGCATAGATTCTGGCCGTCGGATTCATTAAAGAGATCCAATGGTTACAAGCAATACTTCATCTCAACCATCCATCTGGATTCATCCAAC
Organism: Combretum micranthum; assembly: GCA_024138025.1. Lineage (NCBI taxonomy): Eukaryota > Viridiplantae > Streptophyta > Magnoliopsida > Myrtales > Combretaceae > Combretum > Combretum micranthum. The sequence continues at coordinate 347,822 of JAMXBD010000686.1, read as the reverse complement.
GGCTATTGCCAGCCTCCAATATCTATAAATAGGATGCTCATCCTCTCATTTGAGGGTATTTTGCAGATTGCTAAGATTGAGAGCAACGTAGATACTCTACCGAAACATCTCCAAGAAAGATCAAAGCACCTATTTTATTAAGAATAAGTTAAGAACAATCGAGTCTACTTGATTTGATCTTCTGTCACACTCGCGCACTCAAGAAACCGGGTTTGCTGTTCCTCTTCCCATGCCTCTCTCTACGACATTCTATATATGCCATTAGTTCAGGACTTCTCTCGGGTCGACCGTTACGCACTATCACACATGATCAGCCAGCTGCAATAACCCACTATACATTATTTGGCGGCTCCACTGAGGACGAGAGTAAGCTCTTGACAAGAATGACACCTTCACGCAAGAGAACTGGACAGGAAGCAAACCCTAAAGATCAGGAGAATCATTCTGATGTAGTTGAGGAGACTCATGCTATAGATGAAAATGCCACTACTGTGGTTTACAAGCTCCTGCAGTTGATGGTGTGCTCATGATACGCACAATGTAGGAAAATACTGAAGCTATCAATCAATTTCTGAATGCTTTTAAGCAATTCCTACCTGGTATGGTAGAAGCTGCTACTGCATCGAGAAGTTCACTTCCCAGGATAATTTTCCCTACACTATGTGTACAAGTGACTGGTACTGTGCCAGCTACTACTGTCCTAGAGGGTGTTCGCCATGAGACCTTACATGATGCTCAACCCAAGCAAACTACTATTTACGTTGCCGAAAATGAGGGAGGACATCGGCAAGAGCCACTACAACCTTTGTTGCCTCTAACTCCAAGAGATCCCATGCTTGTTGTCAGAGAAGGGGTAAGGGTCCATCTTGGAGGTTCCTCTTCCTCTGGATGCAATGTCCAACTACTTATGACTGGCATAGTTGCGCCTTGTAACATTACTCTAACTCCTCAAGTGGGAGTTAATACATCATCTGCTTCCGCTTCATATGTGACAAAGGAAGACATTGAAAAGTACTTGAGACAAGTGCAAGCTACGTCTACTACTAATGTCATCAATCTGATGCTTCCATACCTGCAAAGAATTATAGGAAAACCCTATCCCAAGGACTACACTAGTCCAAAGTTTATCAAATTCAATGAAAAACAGGGTAGCGCTAAAGAGCACCTCATCGAGCTCATTGAAACTCTCGAAGTCTATAGGCTTGATGATGACCTAAAGCTCAAGGAATTTTTTAAGTCCTTAACAGAAAAGATATACACTTGCTATGTCAATTTTACCCCTGGCTCAGTTGATTCATGGGAGACTATATGTATGATATTTCTTGAGAAATTTTTAAAACTCAAGAACGAGTGACGTTGCTTACATAAGGTGCATAAGATAGCGTCCAAAGGAAGATCTTATGGACTACATTGAGTGTTTCAGGGAACGCTCTTTGGATATCCAGGATATGTGTGATGAAAGTGAACTCATTAAAATTTGCATCCAAGGTTTGTTGATAGAGTATGTTGTGTACCTAGAGAATTTGTTACTTAAGTCATTCTCGATGTTGGTAGAGAATGCACGGAGGACAAATAATTCAGTTACCAAGCAAAGGGGTGATCCAAATAAGAAGCGACAACCATTGGTGAGCGCTGCTCAAGGTGGAAACTTCAAGTATGGTAAGAAACATAGAAGAGATGGTGCTCCAGAAGTCCCGCCTTTTCCATGTGCTATGGGAAAGGTTCATGCTATCCTTGATCGATGGCTAAAAGACGGTATCATTAGATTGCCAAGGGTTGAGCGAGAACCTACGGCACAGGAGAAAGCAAATACAAAGTTTTGTAGGGTCCATAGGATGGTGGGACACTCAACAAAAGATTATCGAACGCTGAAGAGGATTTTCATTGAAAAAGTTCGCAGTGGCAAACTGGAACTTGAAGACAATGATGCACAAATGATGGATGATGAAGGCACAGATAATGAATTTTTTTTTCAAGTAATATCAATTATGTACTAAAGGCAGAAGTTGCTTATTACTCATTCCCACTTTGTAAAGGGAGGAGAAATGAAGTAAATAATAATGATAATCAAGTATTTTTTTTTTCCTTTCCCTTCTCGTCCATCTTCTTCTATACTCACTTGTATTTATGTTTAAACACTTCTGATAAGCATATGGTGTATAAATATATTTGTCCAGTGTTCTTCACTTGGGATTCAAGTGATCTCAACTGTGATGAGTTGAAGTGACTCCACAGTAGGCTTGGCAGCCATAACGCCATTTTGTAGAATTGAGGTTGAAGCGATCTCATCCATGGTTGATCGAAGTTGTCATTCCATGGTAGTCGCTATCGCTTGGTAAAAGCATCTACTCCTAAGCATGCGATGGGTGTAATACCCTTTCCTGTAGCATCATTTACGAGATCGAACCGATCTTAACTATGATGAGTTGAAGCAACTCCACAGTAGGCTTGGTAGCCATAACACCATTTTACAGAATTGAAGTTGAAGCGATCTCATCCATGGTTGATCGAAGCTGTCATTCCATGGTAATCGCTATCGCTTGGTCAAAACATCTGCTCCTGAGCATACAACGAGTGTAATACCCATTTCTGTAGCATCATTTACGAGATCGAAGCGATCACAACTGTGATGAGTCAAAGCGATTCCATAGCAGGCTTGGCAACCATAACATCGTTTCGTAGTTGAAGCGATCTCATCCATAGTTGATCGAAGCAATCACTCCATGACAGTCGCTATTGCTTGCAAAAGCATCTGCTTCTGAGCATGCGACCGGTGTAATACCCATTTCTGCAACATCATTTACAAGAACAAAGCGATTACAACTATGATAAGTCGAAAAAAACTCCATAGTAAGCTTGGCACCAGTAATGCTGTTTCACAGAATTAAGGTCGATGCGACCTCATCCATGGTTGACTGAAAAAATCAATTCATTGTAGTCATTATCGCTTGGTAGAAGTTGCTATCGCTTGATAGAAGCATATGCTCTTAGGCATGCGACGGTGCAATCCCCATTTCTGCTACATCATTTACGAGATCGAAGTGATCTTAATTATGATGAGTTGAAGCAACTCCATAGTAGGCCTAACAATCATAATACTATTTTGTAGAAACGAGGTCGAAATGACCTCATTCATGATTGATCAAAACGTTCACTTCATGGTCATCATAACCGTTCAATAAAAGCATCTCCTATTAAGTATGCAGTAGGTGCAATGCCCCTCTCTACAACTTATTATAATCATGTAATTAAAGTACAGTCGGTCTACAATCTCGAAGCAAATTCATGACAAGCATGACATCTGTAATCCTATATCATATGATCTAAAGAGTTGAAGCAACTCTATGAATGCAAAAACTATAAGTGATAGCATGGTATGAGTTGCTACCCTATCATATAATGACGCGCCATCAGCTAAGGGATAAGAAGTTGATACTTGAACTTCAAGAGGATTTTTCCTTGAATATGACTACTACAGGAAGTATCTATCTATCTTGGAGAACAATTGTTTGACATAGGCACTTGAGCGCCAAGCATGCTAAAGTGATGTACCTATCTTGGTACTCATAAGCAATGCACCTCCAACGTGAAGAGAACAACACATTATGGTAAGGAGTCGATACATACATGCAAGTACGATGTTCAATTGATAATGGCAGGCACGAGTTCTTAATACCTTGAAAGCTACCATGTCACCCAGTATTGATGACAACTTTTAGAGTATGCTTGATGGTGGTGGAGCGTGTTTGCTTGCTTTCAACCTCTCCCTAGTGTGCTTTCCTGGCTTTACAAATACAAAGCCTTGTTTGACTAAGTATTACAATAGGAAAGTGGAGATGATAATAAGGTTATTCCAACTCCCACAATGAAATGATGACACTTAGTTGACAAAGCACCGATAGTTTGCTTGTGGAGTGCTACCAGCATGATGGAGAACAAATCTTTATTAACGAATTGATTTGCTTCACTAATAGAATTAATCTTTGACAGCAGAATGACAATGCTTCTAACTTGTTGAGATTTTCGACTATGTACAATACCCATGAAGACTAGTCTTTAATGACTGACTTTAGGAGGTACAATTGAATATCGAGAAGCAGTGTAGGCGCATGTGGACCCATATCAAATCTAGAAGAGATTAGGCACAAGAATAACTCAAGTCTACTCGTGGGTCGTGTTAAAATGTCGATGCCAGAGTGACACAAGATTATTCATGAGCCCATATCAAGTCTAGAAGAGATCAGAAAAGTAGAAGCGACTCATATCAAAGTTAGAAGAAGCCGGGTGCTAGACTAACACAAGTCCACTCGTGGGCCCGTGCTAGAGGTCGGGTGCTAAAGAGACACAAGTCTAGTCATGGGCCCGTGCCAAGTCTACTAGAGATGGAAGAAGCCTGATTCTTGTATCTTATCATGGAATTCTTCAAAAATAAGGATTGCAAGTTCCTAATTGGGGATGGAATTGAAATGAATAAGGGTAGAATGGACGCCATTTCGGATCTTGTTCTACCTCATCAAGAGTACGTGTTGGCACATCAGAAAACGTCTTAAAATTTAAAAGTGATCAGGACTTATCCAATTAGTTTTTTTATGCCTGCTCTCTGTAAGTTAATAAAGTAAAAACGAGGCTATCGGTGGTGGATTGCAACCTAGGCCTTGAATGAACAGCTTTCGCATGATGAGATCGGAGTCGAAAATCAATTGGTCGGAAATGTCCTTCTATTGTTTTTCGAAAGAGAAAGCGATGACAATCTCAACATGCTAGTATTGCTCGATTTAGCATCAACCTACACCGGTATAGTCAGCATTGGTTTACATGGATGCATGGTGGAAGGAGAGGAATTTGAAGCAAGAAAGTCCAAATGTTCCCAAGGATGGTTCATATATATATATATATATATGAGATAATAATTATAGCATGCGACCATTATGGATCAGGAAGCCTTCCATTATGCTAGCAATAAAGGTATTAAATTTTCATTAATGGTTACACTTGTTGCTTGGAAAATGAAGGGTTGATTGGAAAATGAAAGGTCAATTGATATATAAAGATTTTCTTAAATGTAGAAGGTCAAAATATAAGAAGATAGAAGATTTTCATTAATTGTGGGTGATTGGTGACAATCAAAAAGAAACATTATAGAAGATGGAAAGTCTACAAGACTAAAAGTGAAAGGTTAATGAAAGTAAGTAGAGATTTGTCATTGATTGTGGATGATTAATGACAATTAAAAAAATAAGTGGAGATTTTTCATTGATTGTGGATGATTAATGAAAGTAAGTTCCTGTGTAAATTTAGCAAGTGAAGATTTGTCATTAATTTTAGGTGATTAAGGATAATAAAAAAGAAACTTTATAGAATATGGAAGATTTGTCATTAATTGTGGGTGATTAGTGACAATAAAAAGAAACATTATAAAAGATGGAAGATTGTCATTAATTGTAGGTGATTGATGACAATAAAAAAGAAACGTTATTGTAAACCCTTAAATTTTTGGAATCAGTTTAGCTTCAAACCCTAATCTGGAAGTCAACCGGAACTCTAAAGTCAACAAAACCATAGTTAGACGTAATGGCTTAAGTCCGGCAATCCCGAATAAACAACACGGAGAAAGTAAGTAAGAGTTTAGTATATAAAATAGTGTGTCATTACCTAAGAAAGCTTAAAAAGATCAGATTAGTAAAACCGCAAATCATCTTGAATCCGATCGGACACAGTTCTTGAAAAATGTGTCCCGGGTCCCGAAATAATAAAAATATTCTGAATATACCGTTAGACTCGTAAAAATATAAGGATTTCAAAAATATCTGTTTTATAATTTTTTTTATAAGTAAAAATAACACATATCGCAATTATACGCGTATTTTCTTACTACCGGTAATTTATTAGTCATATCTACTTTACATTATACTATTCATTACCATTATACACTATTCTTTTCTCTCTACTTTTTTCTTACACCTACTCTTACAAACACCATAACCTATAACATTTACTTTTTACCTTTCTCATAACTTTATTTCATATCTACTTTATTTAATGTTACAATTATTTAACAAAAATACAAAAAAAAAAAACTCTCTCTCTCTTCCCCTCTCAAAGGATGGCTGGCGCCCCCCCTCTTCCTTCTCTTTCAATCTTGTTTCAATTTTCTTTTATTTTAATCACTCAACATTTTCCTATAAATACCCCATGCTCTTTCACTTCTTTCACACAATTACTACTCATAAATTTTCGATAAAAACTCTCTCAAATTCTCTTCTCAAAACTCTCTTCAAATATCCTCTTAAAACTCTCTCAAAATAATTCCAAAACCACTTTCTACCTACAACAAATCCCATAACCATATAACACTATCAAAACCTTCTTTAGGCAAACTTTTTTATTATTTTTCTTCTCCTCATGTCATGTAACTTTACATGACCATGGTGTGAGTTTCCAAAGACCAAGTGTTATGGAAGCTACACTATGTTCATGTATTGTTCTTGTTCATGAAAATCCATATATGTTTATATGTTTTATTTTATTTTATTCATGTTATTGTTATTATATCTAAGTATTATTATGTATCTACATATATACATATTCTTTAGAGCATATAAGCATACTTGCAATTTATTTAATTTCATGCAAAGCAATTTATTTATTTATTTCATTGCAATTTATTTACTTCTTGCTATTTTAAGACTAGTCTCTTGTCCTCATCAAGTCAAAACAAATTTTTCTTTCTTTTATTTTATTTTCTTTTGGGACTAGTTTATTTCTTAGTCCTGGGAGCCTTAAAAAAGCTAAGACTCCCAATACTTGACTTTATTATTTATGTTAATTTTTGTTTGCTATTATTTCTCATAAATCATGCCATTAAGATTGTTGTCCAAATTTTTCCAAGCAATAAAAATATTTGATAAAAAGGAGATTTTATCACTTAGGAATAAGTTTATATAAGATATAAAATCTATAAGTAAAGTCATTTCTTTTCAAGACACAAGAAGAAACTCACTACAATTTTAGAAGCTACTTTTTGTTTTGAAAAGCTTTTTAAATCATTTCTACATCACTTTGTTTTCAAAAAAAAAAAAAAGAAATGATTTTTGATATAAAAAAATGATTTCTATGAAAACATAACATAAAAAAAACCTTATGAGAAAGGAATGGGAATTTTCAAATTAAGATCTTTTCAAACAAATAATCAAAGAAAAATGGTGTAGAAAATAAATAGGAAAGTAGCACTAATAAAAAGAAATTAGAAAAGAAGAAAATTATTTTTCGAAAAGTCATCTAGGAAAAATAATAAGTCAAACATAAAGAAATTCTTTTAAAAACAAAAATCAATGTATTCATTTTAAAAGATTTACAAAATGAATTTCTTGTAAACTATAAATTTCTAAACTCCTAATTGACATTGTTTTACTCAAGAAACATGATTGGAAAACAAACACTTAAACATGAATAAATATGAGTTATGTAACTATAAAAAGAGGATTTTTCAACTATATAGATAACTAAGTATTTATCAAATAAATTTTGAACTATTTAAAGTTTGAAACAAAATTGTTTTTGAGTTAGAAAATTCGTGGTGAATCTGATCACCACTTTTTTAGGGCCTAAATGATTTAGTTTGAAGAAAATAGTTTTAGAAATGGATAGATCTTTTCGAGTAGGTAAAAATCGGTATATTATATGCGCAATTCCGAGTTAAAATGATCAAGTTATGGCCATTTTAAATTGGAACTCTCCTTTATACGAACTTTGACGTTCTCATGACATTATTTGTCAAATTCCAAGAATATCAACAAGAAATACTCATTTTGGGTATTTTCTTTGGCTAGGTGATTCCGAGGAAGAGTACCTTTACCCCGAGGACTATTTCGATTAAGTGAAGTATATGAGCGACTCATCCGCTAGAGAAATCGTCGTTATGGCATCGTGAGTTTATTTCCTTAAAATACTTTACTTGTTTGTGCTTGTAATTTAGTTGCATTAGAATTAAGAAAAGACAAATGGATATGCTTATAAAGATAATTCTTTGCAAGAATCCTAAGAATATCGAGGCCGGAATTGATTTAATGTTTGTTTTAGTATAACACTTGATTTGTGTGAGATTCTTTGATCACCTTAAATCTGATAATAATAATGTTATGATATCATAAACAAATGGATTCATGCATACCACGAAGTGAGTCACATGGCATTGGGTTATTATCCTTGGGTGAGAAGGATTGTAGCTCAGGTCGAAAGCAACACTTGGCGGAGTGACCGAAAGCGATTGCTTAATGACATTAAGGAAATGCTTGGCGGAAGATCCGAAAGCAAGGCTCGATTCAAGTAGACTTCATATGCTAGGCGATATTGGTCGAAAGCATAAATCTTTTAACTAAAACTACTTGTTTTGAGGTTACGTATCACCAAACCTCGAATGGATGGCGTAAATCCATTCAACATATAGTTCCTAGAAAACTATATATCTTGTTTTCTCACGTGTATATTGCATCTCATTTGATTGCTTAAACAACTTGTTTGAATTTTTATTACAATAAGTTATTTATGGAAATAGTTCTCACTAAGCCTATTAGCTTATACCCTTATAGATATCTTTTGCAGTTTCCCTATTTGTGGTTGAGGCCATGAGGACCTTGCAGCCAAGTACTATCCTTTTGGGTTAAGGAATTTCCTAAGATGAAGGTTAGTAGATAGGATGTACAAATACTCATGTAATAGATTTGTGAATAAGGGAAATATCCCTAAGTTTTGTAAGATCATTGTTATGAATAAATGAATATTATGAATCATCTTTTCTTAATATGTTATTATACCTTCTTAAGCTTCATAATTCCATGTATGGTCCTCCAAAATTGTGCAAGCACGCCTTACACTTAATATCAAAGCTTTTGGAAATGGCTAAGGTTGTCATACTTAAGCTTTAATATTGAGTGTAGCGGACTGTTACGTTTATGGTACCTCTTGGGGCGTGACAATTATAGAAGATGGAAAGTCTATGAGACTAAAATTGGAAGGTTAATGAAAGTAAGTGGAGATTTGTCATTGATTGTGGATGATTAATGACAATAAAAAAATGTTATACAAGAAATGGAAAGTCCATGAGACTAAAATTACAAGATTACCCCTAACGATAGCATTTTCCCCATTTACAACTATGCTTTGGAGCTTATCTTAATATTTTCATTCAATTGTTAAGCGTTATAGAAAAAAGAAGAAGAAGACAAGATGATCATCATAAAGTTGCAATATGAAATAAATGCAAGGCAATGAATCTCTCAACAGCAGTTTAAAAAGAGAAGGTTATTTCATGATACTTCAATCCATACAAGAAATCTTAAGACATATTGATCTACTCAGTAACCTCTTATGCAACAACAAAATTGCTTCATTAGATATTCTACAACAAGTTTGAAGAAAACTACTTCAACTCACTTTACTTCATCCACGAATATAACAAGTATGGTTCATTGACAAATATAAGAAGTATTGGCTATATCAATGCAGTACACAACTTCATGTCAAGTGTAACTTCTTATTAGTGTTCTACAACAACTCTGAAGAGAATATCTACTTAATGAAATGCCCAAAACCCTCTTTATGACTTTGCTAAAGGAGCTTTTGACCAGGGGACAAAATGTAGAGGGTCATTTCGGTAATTGAGCTTTTGGATCAATTTAACACCACAGGTTGGTCTTTGGGGCTAGTAAGAGGGCTTAGAAGACCGAGTCTAATAAGGAATGTCGTAAGGAGATTTGGCTTGGTAGGTTTAGAACGGGGATCATCAAACCAGTTTATTCCACTTTTGGCTAGGGATGTAAACGAGTCAGGTTCGGGTCTGGTCATTCTGTCCCAAACCCAAACCGATTATAAAATGGATGTCCCAGACCCGACCCGATTATAAAAGAAGTGTTACTTTTATTATACACGTGGTCGAAACATTGAATGAGGTTTTAGATGTTACATGACATTGACTCATTAGTCTAGAATTTTCTGTGCCTTTGGGGAGCCGATCAATTATTGAAGGAGAAGATGAGGCTTTCACAAATGCGCTTTACCAAAGAAATCCGTGAAACAACTTCGCAAAGTTCCAACTTTATCATATCCTAATAGATTTTGAGAAAAAAAAAATTAGAAGAGAACAAAAATCCTGATTGATCTTATACAATGCACTATCAGTAGCATCAATGTCTAACATAAAGATTGCTGTCAAAAAACTTCAAAATTTTGGCCAAAAAAAAAAAGAATTCGAAATTTCTTGAAAAAAATCTCTCTGTGTTTAATTTTTGGTCTTTAATTCATTTCGGACGAGGTTCGCGTAATTTTTCCAACCCTTTTTTATATTGTTTATTATATTATGTAACTAATATATTTAACATTATCTTTAATCTATTACATAATTAAATGCATCATTTTATTATTTCATTAAATTATTATTGTAGTGAGGCATGTTGAGGAGGGCAAAAATTTCAATGGAGTTGATAAAGATCCTAATTTTTATTTTAAAAAAAATTAGAAAACGTTAAAGACAAGTAAAAAATTATTAAACATGAAAACTGAATATATAAGGTAAAGTCAGTAACTCAAGACATGTCATTGTCTAAAATTATTAGAAGACTTACATATATCTATATATATATATATATATAAATACATCCAACTCAAAAATAATAATAATAATAATAATAATAATAATATAATAATAATATATGACGACATTACACGACGATCTATATATTCTTGATTTATTTGTCATTATATATATATAATATCTATTTTTCTGAGAAAATTAATTTTAATACTTTATTGTGTAGCATGGGAAAGAATGAATTTTGAAAAAGTAGGGAAGGTTGCACATGGAAATCGATTTTCTCTGGATAATTGGTCAGTGATTATTAATTGTAAATATAATTTATATCCTATCATGTGACTTAATACATGAATAACAAAATGATTATATGAAAAGCATCATTCAACTAATGAACAAGTAAATTCCTTAAACTAAAATTTTTAATTTTTTTTAATTAAATTGGGTCGGGTTTTCCCAACGGGTTATGAGTACAACCCAAAACCCGACCCCAAACCCTATAGGGTCTGACCCTATATGGTTTTTAGCGGGACGAGCGGGTGGGCGAGTACCCTATAACGACCCGCCCCGGTTGCATCCTTACTTTTGGCCTTATTTAGATTTCTCGTGCACGAAAAGTAGACTCCAAAAATATCTTCATAGGTTAATTTAGGTTTTGTTTGGCTAAAATAAGGCTTATTTGAATAAAGGGTCTGTTTGTTTTGGCTTTTTTCGGGCAAATACAGACACTTTTTCAAACTTTTTGCTAACAAATTATTTATCAAAAAATAGATATAGATAAAAAAAAGTTGGCAGTTCTCATCAAAAGATCAAATAGAATAAATATAGATAAAATTTAGATGCAAATCGGATATATTTACGCATATCATTTTAAAAAAAATACAGATACAGATGAAAAACAGACAATCCAAACAGACCCAAAATGAGCCTACTTCTATGTTATATTAAAGATGGGCTATTTTAATAAGAAAATGGGCTCCATTTTTATTATAAAAGCCATCATTCTATTCCATGCCCATATCCAAAACCCATGCCTACATACATAAAAGAAGGCATGGATTCTGGCCATTGGATTCATTAAAGAGATCCAATAGTTGCAAGCAATGCTTCATCTCAACCATCCATCTGGATTCATCCAACGACTACTGCTAGCTTCCAACATCTATAAATGAGATGCCCCTCCTCTCATTTAGGGGGCATTCTGCAGATTGCCAAAATTGAGAGCAACGCAGATACTCTGTTAAAACATCTCCAAAAAAGATCAAAGCATCTATTCTATCAAGAACGATCGAGTCTACTTGATTTGATCTTCTGTTATACTTGCACACTCAAGAAACCAGGTTTGCCTGTTTCTCCTCCCATACCTCTCTCTACGACATCCTATACGTGTTATTAGCTCATGACTTCTCTCGAGTCGACTGCTACGCGCTATCACATGTGATCGGCCAGCTGCAGTAACCCTACCATACGGTATTTATATTAATCGTACATCTTTATGTTTGATAAATTTAATTAACGATCTTTGTAATCATGCTAATATTTAGATAAAAAAAGATTAATAGATAATCTAGATAGATATATATTATTCAAAACTTGTTTCGAATACATTTATTAATTACATTAATATCTAGATAAAAAATTAATATATGATGATAAAATTTTAATTGACCCAAATATTCTAGTGTACTCCTAATGAAAACGTGTCTGTCGATCTTTAAAAAAAATACTTAGATACAAATAAGATAAAATTAATTAAAAATTCATCAATGATGAATTGATGTTATTTATGCGATTCACAATTTTACATGAGAAATGCCTTTATAAAATGTGATTTAGTTAAAACTTTAATAGTGCTGAATGGTATCATCAAGATATATAATCCTTAATGAATCACATTTGAAACAAACGATCCATATGAAAAGCACATTTTATATCGATATATTAATAATTAATTTATATAATTATTATTTATATAATTTTATTTTTTAAAATCGATAGTTATACGATTTCTTCGTACTCCCATCCTAAAGAAATCTCGAACATTATGGAGACGTCTTTCACGAGGCGATAAGCATTTCTCAGAAATTTCACATGGCAAAATTAATTCTACTACCGGTCGTTTCATCTTTCCTGCCTAACCTGCCACTAACCTTTCAAAAATACTGAGATTTTAGGTGGCCATTCGCATTTGATTCCCATGCCCAGCTCCATAATCTTGCCACGAAGGATGCTTTTTCGTTTGTTTGAACCCGCTTTGCACGTTTTTCACCATGCAATTCATTTTTCATGCAAATGCACGAAAATGGTTAAATTAATTGAGACAAGACAACTAGCATCATTTTCCATCTATGCAGTGCACTAAAATATTACACAAATATATATATTATTACATAAATATCATTATAATGTCACAATTAAAGATTAATGATAAAAATAGTATTTAAATTTTTGCAAAAAATCATTAGGTATCTGAAATTTGGTTTTAACAATTTTAGTATCTGAACAAAATTTTCATTGACTTTTTTCATACCTGAAGTTTTGTTTTGATAATTTTATTATCTGAACAAAATTTTCAATGAGCTTTTTCATATTTAAAGTTTGGTTTTGACAATTTTTGTATCTTAATAAAATTTTTGTTAGCTTTTCTAATACCTAAATCAAGTTCACTCTAATATGATTTGTCATGTGTAAAATGTTTCCAACCTTAATCATGTGCAACATTCAAACTCTTTAAACTCAATGAGTAAAGAAAACTTACTTTTCCTACCAAAGCACTCAAGATCAGACTAGCTAGAGTGAAAAACTCCACAAGAGATAATATGAGTTTAAATATGTTTGATTATTTACAAATTAAGGGAAGACTCCTTATATACAAAAGGCTTCACAAATTAGAGCCGTAGTTTATTTCGATCTAATGGTCATGATACATTCTTGCTTGACCTACTCCAATTATCTCTATCTATCAAGAATCAATGTCTTCGAAAATTTGTAAAATATTTAGGGAAATGGACTGGGCCTTAATTGTAAGCCTCACATACAATGAACCTCTATAAAAAGAAAAATGGGTTGGGGGGGAATTTCATAACAAGAGTTTATGGACTGATGACAAATGGATAAATCAACCAAGAAACTAGAATAAGCTAATTATTATAATATTTGGTTGAATAAATTTATAAGCCTAATCAAGTTTAAGTCAAATATCAATATTAATTGTGTTTGAGTAAATTTTACATATTATTATTATTATAGCTAGGTTTAAAAATATTTTTTTTTAAATAAATTGAGTTTAAATAAGTTTAATTGAATCAAATTTAATTTGATCTAATGTTATTACAAGTTCAACTCAAACAAAGTCTTTTTAAACGTTTTAGCTCAACTCCAATGTAGCTCTAGGATTTGTTTTGATTGTCTGATTTCATCTATATTTTATTTATATATGTATCTGATTTATTATAATAAAAATATTTATTTTTTATTTGTGATTATTTTTTATTTGATGTCATTGATCTAAGTTCTAACCCGAAGAAAGGTTGTTAGAAGATACTATCATAATTTACACACAAAAGCTATACGTGACCAAAAATTAATGTGAATCACCAAGCTCATAATTAGGCACCGGTCTAACGCAACAAGGCGAGGTTGAAAATGGAATTCGAGTCAGGTGTCATTTTCAAGGCGTTGGAATTAGAGAAATTATATATATATATATATATATGTATGATGTAAAAAAAAAAAAAAAAAAAAAAAGAGGGAACACATCGAGAAGGCAGACAACGACAGAGTTTGAATGGAATTGTGGTGCTTATTTCAGCCTATACAGTTTACTATTATTAATTAGGGCATACGGCATCGTGCATGTGGCATGTGCTGACCAGATTCCGCCTCCACACGAATATTTTCCACATCCCACGATCTTCTTGAGGTGCGTACTCGCTCCTTTCCGTTTTCTGGAAAATTCAATGATGTTCAGGGTAAAGGAAAAAAAATTATATATATATATATATATATAAATAAATTAATAGAATTTAAATGGAGAGATCTAAACCATTAAGGTTATTGGGTCTGTTTGTTTCGATTTTTTTTTTAAATTTTTGATATTTTATATTTATTATTTAAATTGATATTTATCAATAAATAGATATAAATGAAAAATATATTTTTTTACTTATAAATAAATAATATATAAATAAGATATAGATGCAGATCAAATATAAATTAAAATCAAATAATACAAAAAGACACTATATAGAAACTTTTTTTAATTGTTACTTATTTAAAATTCAAATTATGAAAAAAATTGTGGACCAGTGCAGTGCAGCGACTTCTTCTCATTTAGGAAACTTGGGTTGATTATCATTTGAAATAAATGTTAAGCCCAATACTCTTACATTTACATCCCATTTCAGTAATATAGATAATTTAGGTTCCATTAATGAAGCTTATTAACAATCACCATTCACCAACCACCCCACCACCCAACCTTTATCAAAGGGAAAAAAAAGGAAAAAAAAAAATCATATTGTCATTATACCCCTTATAAAAGAAGTAAGCATATGATTTTTTTTTTCCTAATATTTATCAATAGTATTATAACATAATAACACAATCAGCAGTATTCCAACGGGATGAATTAGGTTCAAAGGAAATAAAAAAATAATAAAAAAAAACTTAATTAAGTGCTTTAGGGTCATCCATTTTAAAAAATATTCATGTACTTATTTTAGGAATTAGTACGTTAAAAATCCCCTCTAATTATTATTTATAGTGGATTTGGTGTGACAATTTTAAGATAAGGGCTTCAATCTTCATTTCTAACAGACAAACCTCGTTGAAATAAAGAAGAAAATTATTATTACTCATCCACTTATTGATATTATACTATAATTAATAATTTTATAATTGTAGCACTGCTTTGATAACTAGCATAAATATATCTAATAGGGAAATCTGTACTTCTCAATGATCTATCTATATTTCTATGAGGTAGACAAGAACAAGATCATGGCCTGCACGGTTTCTCCAAACTGATATTAATTTTCACAAACCCCCACCATCTCCCCTCCCAAAAAAGAAAAAATTTCATTTTCACTATTATCAATCTATTGAGATTATTATATGTAATGCCTTAACTTAAAGATATTATAACCTGTCATGTGTCATTCTCTTTATAAGAACATGCCAAGGCTAAAAAATTCTAAACCATAAATAAATGATAAAATGAATCTTCAAAACTCACATAAGAGATACCTGTTTAAAGATACTATCAAAACTAAACCTTCAAATAACCTCGTTGGCATAAACCATAGCTAACAATAATCCAATTAATAGCATAAAAGAAAACTCTTAAAACATCTTTAAACTTATAAAAACATATAAATGATTAAGCCTTCATCTTATCATAAATCCAATCCATGTATCCTAAACATCATTATGGTAGATCCACTATCTTCCTCTCCTTGATTAACATAGATATCATATTTAGAAAGATCATAAATCACCTGATCTTCTCTTGTTCTTGAAAATTGAAAGGAATGAGCAAAAAGCCTAGTATGCCAAACCACATACAAATGCATATGCACATACAATATATATAATCACGTGCAACTATTTCTAATGCAATAAACACCATTTATTATCTGTAATTAGTTGGTAAACAACACAATTCAGAATCATATGCATATAGTTGCAAATCTGGAGTAACTCATGAATTCATAAAAAACAAACATATAGAAAATAGATAATTATACATATATTGATGTTGGGAATCTCCTACACACCCCCAGACATACTGCTAAAACCTAATCTATCGTAATCATCTCCAGGTGCAACTCCACTCGGAACAACGCCATACAAGGATCATCAGGTTTCCAGCGTTAGTATCATACTCTGCATAGTCTTTACTAACCACAGCCAATCACAAATAATAAAACAAATTAATAAGCAAGATAAAATTATATTGATTTGATATTCTAACCCTACAGCATATGCAACAAGCAAATCTAAACCTATAAGCACATACAGCAATAAGGTAAGGTCGTACATGAATCAATTTCAAGGAACAGAAACTTTAAATCACCAATTCTCCTTTAGAACACAACTCAAATTCACCAAAACTTAATATTATAAACATAATAGCTTTCAATAGCATACACCATCATATAAAACTTAATTGTGTATATCATCTAATACCCTAATCTAAATAGGAACATAAATCCGCACCTTTCTTCTCGACCGAAACACAAAATTCCTCTAAAGAACATATTTTACTCAACAAATCTCCCAAACCCTAGAATTCATTCAATCCAATTTCAGACTAAAAGTTAACAAAATTATTTCTATAATAACATAAAGGTTAGGAATATTCAATTTTATCTAGAAATAATCCTTAATCCTTCTTGATCCTTCAAAATCCAGATCTCTCAATCAAGGTAGGTCTTTTTTTCAATTTCCCCCGCAAAAAGATAGATTCCACTGAAATCTAAAGACAAAGAAGAGATCACTTACCTTGGTTAGGATTTCCCAAACTCCTATAGGTACTAGCAGACTTGTAGAGAGGATTTTCTAGGTTTAGAGATGATTTTGGAGAAGAGGAAAACCTAATTTATATAGAAGACATGGAACAACTCTTCATCTTTAATAACGTCTCTTCATCTTTGGTATGACGTCTCTTCATCTTTAATAACATCTCTTTATCTTTAATAATGACATCTCTTCATCTTTAATGGCGTCTCTTCAATTTCATTCACGCATCTGATAACCAATAAAACAAAAATCGACAAAAATTAATTAAACTTTAGGGTTAACCATAAAACCCTCTTGTTTTATATCAAATGACATCTTTGCCCTTCAATATAAAATATTTATTTGTATATTACATTATAATTCTTGTATCGATCACAAATTCACTTTTGCAATAACAGTTGAACGAAATTGAATATAATTTTGTCTAAGTAATTAAATTTAGACGAGCTTAGAGTTTGTTTGTTTAATATTCTTCTTATCGTTTAGATATCTTATGTTTATCATTTCCAAACCAATGTTTGTCAAAAAACATATACAAATAAAAACAGATATTTTTTCTCATAAAAAGATCAAACAAATCAGATACAGATAAGTTATAGATGTAAATCATATATAAATAAGATACAAATGAATGTCAAACAATTCAAACAAACCCTTAATCAAGTGAAACTTAACTTCTTTTAGTTGTTGTGGACGACTTAGAAGACACATGTGTAAACAAAAGGAAGTCGTCCAAGAAAGAGAGGAGGTTAAAGCAGACTAAGTCACCCCATGAGCCGCTAGCCTACATTGTCCGAGTCGTAAGCCGCCAACTTTCATTTATTTAGTTTTTATTTTTTAGAATTTCTCAAGTAATAATATAAATAGGCCTTTAGGTTTATCTTTTCTTATCAGATCATTTTTATACACTTTTTAAACCCTATTGAGAGAGTTTTCTCTTAGAGATTGTTTGTTTGCAATCATTGTGTTTATTTTTGAAATCATTCGGTGGGTTGATTTCTATCATTTACGCTTCTACATTGCGTCAGATTGGTATCAGAACTAAAGTTTTTAGCTCCATCAGACCGCTTAAATGCTACCCAGAGTACTTAACGAGGAGTAGTTCTTGTTGTTGATGCGGTTCGTATGGATGAAGCTCGAGTGGAGCGGCCACCAGAGAGAGGACATCGTTGCTAGAGAGCAACTATGCTGCGAGTCATGGAGACAAGATTTTACCCTAATCTTGTAGTTAATTCAGCTCGTGTGGATGAAGCTCAAGGGGAGTAGCCACCAAAGAAGGACATTGTTACCAAGAGAGTAACTCTATCATAAGTTGAGGTTGAAACAAAATCTTATACTCAAATCCTATCATTGAGCAACTCCATAAAAGGTAATCTCAGAGGATAGAGGAATGGGGAGGGTGAAAGGAAGCCTATAAAAGCCCGAAGTCCTAGTAAGATAATCTTGGGTGTGTTAACAACGGGTGTGGAGAAGGGATTGAGGCTTAAGAGTCGATACTGGTAGCAGCAGAAGCAGATCTGCCTCATGACGAGGGCATCTTGAATTTTAGTGGGGAAGAATGCTATGGTCTGAGAGTTGAAGGCTTTGTGGGGGTGTTTAACTTGAGCTTATAGCATTGTGAGTGGCATCAGCAGAGGGTTTATTCGTGGTATGGTTATTTCTGAAGGTGGGTCTAGCCTCCTGTGAACAAACTAGTTAGGAGTTGATGCCACTCTCCTTATGAGGCCAAGGTAGGCTAAAACCAATTGTAATAATTGAACATCTCAAATATATGGGAGATCGTGGCAAAGCTATGAGGGTGCTCTTTATGAGAATGTGGTGCTCGAAACAAACCTAGGAAATAAGTGAAGATAAGGGCGGCTCACCATCGAGATTAGCAACAAATGATGATATGAGGGATGATCGAGTATTGTACGGGAACTCTTTGAGGGATGAAGGCGGGTCTCAACCATGTCTTATATCACCGTTTGTTGCTAATCTAGATGGCGAGCTAGTCTTATTTTCTCTAACTTTTCAGGTCTATTCTAAGCCCCATATTTTCATAAGGAGCTCCATCTTGGCTTTGCCACGATCTCCCATATGTTTGGGAGGTTCAACTATTACAACTGGTTTTGACCTATCTTGGCCTCATCAGAAGAGCAGCATAAACTATATTAAGAGAATTTTCTCTTGGAAATTGCATGTTATTGCAATTGAGTTTGTTTTAGATATCATCTGGTGACTTGATTTCTATCTTTACTCTTCATGCTGCGTTAGATTGGTATCAAAGTAAGGTAAACTCCTCTGAAGATAGCAACTAACGATAGTATTAACAGTGGTTGTGTCCTTGACAATGATCTAAATGCAGGAGTTCGAGTAACTGAATAGTCGGTTCCTAAGGTAGCAATTGATGTCATGGATCAAAGAATCTGACGAGTAGAATAGCATCTTGAGGATTTGATCGAGCGTTTCGACATGATGACAGTAGATGCCAACAGAGATAGAGATATTGGTAGGAGATAACCAAGGATAAGGGATGTTTATGATGGTCCCAGCAATAGACCTATAGCTGCAAATCAATGGGCACATATTTCAGATGAAGGCTCCACTGAGAGGATGATTTCTTGTATGGAAATAGGCAGTCATAGACGAAAGGCAATGATGGTAGTGGCAGATATCGAAGGGACTACTATGGGTATGATCAAGGAGACGGTGGTGATTTCCACCTAAAGGAAGATATCCTTAACTTTAACGAGAATCTCAATATTGAAGAATTCTTAGATTGGCTAGCTAAAGTAGATAGATTTTCTGATTACATAGAAGTTCTTAAGGATTGTAGGGTTAGGTTGGTAGCATGTTAGTTGAGAGGTAGTGCATCAGTCTGGTGGGAAAGGCTCCAAACTAGGAGGTACCATGAGGGCAGACATCCATTGAGAACCTGGTAGAGAATGCAGTAGTTGTTATAGCGAGATTTCTTACCTCCTGATTATGAATAGATCATTTTTCAGCAATATCAATGGTATTGTCAAGGGCAAAGGGCTATGCATGAATATATCGAAAAATTTATGTTATTGGCGGAGAGGAACGACCTAAGGGAGAGTGAGGTTTAGCAAGTAGCTAGGTACCTAAATGAGTTAAAACTACAGATTTAGGATAAAATTAGAGTTCATGTTCTACGTAATTTGAATGAGGTTAAAAACATGGCTCTTAGAGCAGAAGTAATGTTGCAAGATGTGAACAAGCGATTTGATTATGGTTTTAGGAGGTTCGGGGTTGGAAATTCGAGTAGATCTATGGTTGAGGAAAATAAGACCACCCTAGCAATGCAAGGAGGAGTTAATGATAAAAGAGAAGATAAAGCGGAACAATCCATATATAAAGCCTATTTTGGGCAAGTGTTACCGTTATAACTTACCGGAGCATCGGTCAAATGAATGTCCTAATAGGAAAACCATGAATTTTGTTGAGAGAAATGAAGAGATCTGCTGTGAGCCCAGTGGAGAGAATGAGTACTATGATGAGGAAGAGAAGGAGGTTGAGCAGGTTTATGTTATTACCAAGCTGATGTTGATGCCTAAGCGAAAGAAAGACACCTAACTATACTAGTTGTTTCGTACCATGTGCACAATAGATGAGAAGGTTTGTGATCTGATAAGTGATAGTGGAAGCTGCGAAAACATCATTGGTAGAGAGATTGTAGAGCAATTATAGCTACCAGTGGAAAAACACCCACCCCATACACTGTAGGGTGGATTAAAACAGCTCAAAAATTTGATGTGAAGAAAAGGTGTAAAGTATCATTCTCCATTGGCAAGTAAAAAGATGAAATTTATTGTAATATAGTGGATATGGATGTGTGTCATCTGCTATTTGGGAGGCTGTGACAGTATGATGTGAATGCCCAACATGCGTGAAAAGAAAATGTATACAGGTTAGAGGAAAGGGGTGTGAAATATACTCTGCTGCCCTTAAAGGTAACAACTTGTCCCAAAACCATCAAGGCAAAAGGACGTTCTTTTCTAACTATCACTCATTTAGAAAAAGAGATAGAGGAGGCCATGAGGAAGTCTAGAGTTGTACACGTGCTCATAATGAAACATAAGTCAAGCATATAGAACAAAGTAGCCGATGCCTTGAATAGAAGAGTTGATGTATCCCCTTTCCATCCAGACGAAACACCTTTCTATTTAAAAGAGAACTCAATTTCAAGTTCAAGTTCTTCTCGTCCAAGAAGGAGAGGAGGTTGAAGCAGACTAAGCCGCCCCCTAAGTTGGCGGCTTAAGAGTCTACACTGCCAGCCTATATTCCATCCTACATTGCCTAAGCCTTAGGCCGCCAGTTTTCATTTATTTAATTTTTGTCTTTTAGAATTTCTTGTGTAATAATATAAATAGGTTTTTAAGTTTGTCTTTTCTTATCAGATCATTTTTACACACTTTTGAAACCCTATTAAGAAAGTTTTCTCTTAGAAATTGCTTGTTTATAACCGTTGTGTTTGTTTTAGAAATTATCCGATTGATTTCTATTCTTTAGGCTTCTACGCTGCATCATTAGTAAAACATATGGTTGTATTCAAATTCTAAATTTTAAATTTTAAATTTTAAATTCTAAATTCTAAATGTAAGTTCTTTTTATTTAAGTTTTTATTTTGGATACTCTTCCTCTAAACTCAATTTTCATTTTTAAACACAACATTGAAAACTACTTCTTTTTATATTCACTTTAACAAAACTGAGTCATTTTATATGTACATATGTTTCGATAAATTATCTGTGTATATATAGATATTTTTTTTTATTTAACGCTTCTCTTTAGATAGAAAACACAAAAATTAGGTGGTTTTCTTTCCTAGTGTTTGGAGTATGCTTACTAAATGGCATAAAAATCTACCTCGGATCTACTGAAGCTAGAGATCCCTCTAAGCTCCAACTGATCATCAAATTGTGGAAAAACCTGTGGGCATTGCACATGTGATAATTTAAGTGCCATTTGCCTAGCATCAGATCCAGCTTAATTTCCATGCAAGAAAAGAGTCCATTACTATTATGTTTGTTAAAAAATTTGCAAGGAGAAATATTAATCTTATAAAAATTCGCATAAATAATAATCAAGTTATATATATTGACCAAAGACGTTACTGGATCTCTTCTTGTGAAAGTATTTAAGGTAGCAAAAGATGTTTCATGCATTTCACGCTCAACTTGGTTTGGCATATACTTGGAAGAGGACTTGAAAAATAAGGAGTTTCTACCTCAAAGGAGATTTGGACATGTACACCTGCAATTGGAGGAAAATACATTGTTGGCCTACATCAATATACAAGCCAAAATTAAAATTTGAATTGTTTGTCGAGAGCTGCAGAATGCCAAAGCCAACTCCAACACTACCTACCTTGGGGGGCTACGCTACCGGCATAGGGCGAGTAGGCCGCCGGCATATGGCCGACATAGGAATACCGATTCAACACTTATTTAATATGTCGTCAGCCTTTAATTTAAACACACCAGCCTATGTTGCAACGTGTTTTTTCCTTTTGTGTTTGATATATATACTTCTTATTTGTCCTAGGGTTTAGATGAGATGAGTGTGGAGGCTATCTTAAACCTAGAGAGAGATTCTATAGAGAGAGAAGCCATGCTTAATCCTAGAGAGAGCTCTAAAGAGAGAAAAACTTGTTCTTGTTGAAATCCATCATTTGTGGTGAAGTTTTGAAAAATCTACTGGTCGGGTGAAGAAACAAAAATCCACAGTTGTGGTGATGAAATAGTGATCCACCATTTGTGGTGATGATTGAGTCATCCACTAGAATTATCTAGTGAAGAAAACTTGCATATCCCATTATTTGATAGTAGAAGAATTGTGCGCTATTGGTCCCGTGGTTTTTCCCCAAATTAGGGTTTTCCACATTAAACCCTGGAGTTATTTAGTTTATTCTACAATTGTTTGTTATTGTATTTATCGCTTTAGATAAGAGAAGAATTAACTTGTTGTTTTAGGTTGATCATTTGATTTGATTGAAATTGGATTAGGGTTGTTTTCTCCTGACATGTTTCATATGGTATGTAAAAATATCATATTTTCATATATTCACTCTATATAACATGTGAAAAGAAATTTAAAAAGTAATTTATTAATATCATAAGTTTTACAATAGTTAGAATCTATTTTTGCATAAAAGTTAAAACCTACAACAAATACATATGGAACTTGTTTATATGATATTAAATAAAATTTTAGAACTTGTAGCAAATTCTAAAATTGTTGGAACTACTTCAATATTAAATGGTGTAAGAAGGTAAAAAATATCTATATATTTTTTGAAAGTTAAAGTACATACACATAATCATAATTATTCAAAAGTAAAAATAATGAGTCTTTCCAAATTCCAATTGCACGTGCCCTGCTATAATTAAAATATTTGGAAAGTGGTCTTCGAATAATACTCTTGAATAAAAGTAGTTGCAAAATAAAACAAAAAAAAGGAGTATGAATATTTATTTCTTATATATTAACATTATTTTATAATATTTAACAAGATGTCTATAACCCATATCATTTATAATATAGGTTTCAAAGTAGGTATAGGGTACGAAGACCCTATACCTATATCCTACCCTCAAAATTATACACATGCCATACCTTGTGGCCCTTAGTTCCGACCCAAACCTTGCCCAATCAACCAGGGTGTGGGTGAGTATTCTGTATAAGAAGGTCACCCGCTCACCTCTATCTTTTTTCATATTAAAAAATAGAACAAATAGTATAGGTGAAATAGTAAAAATAATTATAAAAAAGTTTGACTAGATGTTAAATTAACTACTTTAAAAAGTTTACGAACCAAATCAAATTTTTGTATAAATTTTAAGTAGCAAATTTGACATATTCCTTTTACTAGTGGGCAATTAACTCGCATTGCATATGCAGGGAAAAAAAATAGATTGAAGTTTACATGTGTTAGAAGAAGAGAAAGAATGTATGGAGTATAAGATAAAGAAATTGCCATTTATTTTTTTAACAAGAATAAACTAACTCTCATATTCTATCTTCACTTAATATTAATAGGTAATAGCACTTCTATTTACATAGAAGCTTAACTGTTACCATAATAATAATAATAATGGCTTGTTCAAACATATCCATTGCTCTAGAGTTTCAGTACAACCTTGATGGATGCTGACAGCTCCTACATATCCATTGCTCTAGATTTGCCAACCGTCTTTCTAAAATTACTCATGCTATGACGCTTGAAATTGTTTACACAATCCCTAATATCAATCTCAATAGAACCAGCCAATCAATCAACTCACAGAGCAACCAATATAGTCATATATAATTATATATCCTCCAAATCATAATCACAAAGCTCAACTCCAGTTGTCATCAATTAACAAAAAAATTCAAACAAAATTTTTTTTTCAATTTACCACAAACTCATTAATAGATCATGCATGTCGTAGTTCTGCTGCCAATTATGTTGGGATTCGATACAAAACATCATCATAGGGTGCTCCTGTGTTAGATTTGCTACTTCTAGCAGTTATGAATAAAAATTTTGGTTGGGATTCGATACAAAACATCATCATAGGGTGCTCCTGTGTTAGATTTGCTACTTCTAGCAGTTATGAATAAAAATTTTGGTTTTCTCCTGGGTTATTTCGTGTATTTTAAGAAAGTGATACAAATATAGGATATATAAATAATCAATGAATCCATATAATGGACCATTTATAAAATTGAGCTGGTGCAATTAAATCAAACATTGATATCAACACCATCATAGAAATAAATAGAAAGAATCATTAAGAAACCAATATGATTGATGGATTATGACTAATTAGTATTTGCTGCAATTTGAGAAGATTGATAAGAACTAAAGAAGACAAAAAAAAAAAATCAATAACTTAATGAACAAAAACCTAAAGTTAAAATATTTTTAATATCTTCAATTGCATTTTTAATACAATCAATAAAGCCCTAATATGTGGCTTTATTAATTAGTGCTAATAAGGACCATATTACCATCAAAATAAAATAATTTATTAATTATGAAAAACCTGACAAGTTTATTAAATCCAATCGATTGTTTTTACTAGTTGGTACTTTCTATATAGTTGACCCTAATACGAATCTAGTCCACCTATCTTGTTGTTATATGGCCGCATTCCGTAAGTATAATTCACTTGAGCTTTTCTTCTTGTGTGTTTCTTGCCTCTTATGTTTTGTTTGGATCAAGGGAAGGAATGTGAATGGGATTGAATGAATTTGGAAGGAAAAAAAATAAAAGAATGAATTATGACAGTATTTGATTTCTTTCAATGTGTTTGGTTAAAAGAGGGAAGGAAAATGAAAGAGATACTAATTATTGTTAATGACAAAGTGATGGATAAATTGAAAAATACTAACATGTCCCCAACAACAATTACAAGAAAAAATAAATACATAAAAAGGAAAGCATTTCCTCATTTCCTTTCTATTTCTCTCCATTGTGAAAGGCAAAACAATATGTGGATCCATGTAACCTAATCATTTCATTCTTCTTTTCCCTCTCATTTACCTCCCCATTCTTTCCTTTTTCCTTCGGCTTTCCCTCATCCCAAATAAGGCGTCAGAGAAAGTCTTGGGTCATGGTTGCTGTCTAATCAAGTACGTTTCTAGTAAGGCATGAAATATTACAAAACATATTCTCCAAAATCAAAGAGTAAAAAAATTTACTTTTAAATTAATTAATGAAATCCCATTTATTGTTAAATTTATTCCCTAAATTGACATTGCTCTTGTGTCCATTTTTAACAAGTTTATCATGATTCAAGTTTTATTAAAGATGTGAATAATGTATTTGGATATCATAATAGTCCAAATCTTTGAATAAAAAAAATATAATATCTTATGTAAATTTTCCTTTAATTGATTTATCAAAGAAACAATGTTTAGATTTATTGTTTACGTCTATTTATGATTAAACCATCAAATTCTTTTTATATTAATTTTTATAATTATTTGAACAGTAAAGTAAAGCGTCAGTAAATTGTTTTCCAAAAATGCAAGTCAAACATTTGAAATAGATGGTTGGTTGTTGGTTAGGAAAAAAAGGCACAAAAGAACCACATGAAGGTAGAAGTCAAGTGGAAACCACGAAAATCAAGGCGCGTGAGAGCCTTTAGAAAAAAGTTGTTTAAATGGATAAGGGCGGTACAGTGGTGTGTTAGTTGGACTGCTGATTGCGAACCTTCCAGCCCCAATCCAGCACAGACCTGTCTTTCTCTCACATTCATGAAAATACATACATATATATATATATATACGCATATATACACCAACTGGAAAAACAAAATTATATATAATTTTACTGATGTTTGCATGTTGTTAGGAAGCTAGAAGAACCTTTGGCCTTATTAAGATTATATATATATTTAATTAATTAGTATTGAAAATGGTTAATTTTTTTTTTTAAAGTAGGCACTCATTAAGAGACTTTTCTTTTTTCTAAAAAAAATTGAGTAATACATTTACAAAAAAATAAAAGGTCGCAATCTATGGGAAATATATTCTTTTAAACTATTAATAAGTGCATTAAAGGAATTTCTTTTCAATAGGTGCGTAAATTGCTTGTTGAAAAGGAAGTAAAATTTAACATATATAACAACTTATATTTTATAAAAAAATAGAAAATGCACAAAAAAAACATTACCATTTTAAAAAATAATATAAAATCAAAATTACTCTCTTAACTCTTTTCATTTTTAAATATAAATTTTAATATTACTAAATATTCTATTCAATAAACTATTTACATATTAAATTAACCAATAACACATTATCTTTTGCATATATAAGAGGTAGTAAATTTAATTAAAATAACCCCTAGTTCTCCTCAAAATGTGTATCCATATTTACGGACAATTAAATAAATAGTTAATAAGCCAATTAAATAGACGTTTTAGTAGACACACTCGAATAGATAGTTGGATAAATGTTACTTCGGTTCGTAGAATGTTTGCTCATTCATTTTTTATTCATTTTTTATCTATCATCAAAATACAAGTTAGGTTTAATTGAAGCCCCAACTCAACTAATTAGGTGTATTTAGGTAATGCATTTAATTCATTCCACATAAAGAGTATAATAATCCATAGGGACTTCCTTCAAGTTGCTTCTCGAGTTCTTCACGTGCGCTCCAATTGGTTGCAAGGAAAATCTTTTATGAGTTTTATCGAGACACTTTATAAAGATAAAGGGAAGTTGTTGAATCAAAATAGTTAAAGATTTTATCTTGACATAAATATGAGCGGATGAAGAAAAAGATAAGGATAAGTATAAGTATGAATCTATCTTGTTGGTTATCAACTGAAGCTTACCCGCAAAAAGAGGGATCTTTGAATTTCAAATCAAAGCTTATCTAATCAAAATAATGAAGTTTTAGATGAAGAAAAATGTCAACATTATATAAAGAATCACAAGAGGAACAATATATTATCGAGCAATTCAAAGTTTGAATATTTTGATAACGCATTCACATCCCATGAAAGAAAGATATCAAGCCTATCTATGCAACAAAAAAGCTATTAGAAGATTTTATGAGATTTTTATTTGAACGTTTGAAGATATTATCTAAGAGGCCGTTCAAAGAAGCTCACATATATATACTCCAGATTTCAAGATTCAAAACATGAGAATATGAGAGAACAACAAGAACAATTACAAAAGTTTTGATTCGCATTTTACAAAAAGTCCTTTGAGCATAACTGACACTTTAATTGCCACTACAAGCTTCATCTTTTCATTACGAGCTTAAACTAGAGAATTCATATTTTCTCATACTTACAATATCTCTCTTTTCTTTTCAAGTGGGGATTAGCATAGTAGTGAGGTTACACAAGTCTTGTAGTCTGTAATTAGCTCAATGGTAGACTAAAATGACCTGAGTGGTAGACTAGAAAGATAGAGTAAGAGTTATTGGTGTTTGTAATTTTTCTTTACTATTGGATTAGTGGAACGATCAATGTGACAAACTGGATCCCAGCAATGGAGCTAAAAGAAAGGACTGACTCGCAATAGGAACCTCTATAAATCGATGTCTCTTTTATTTACTTACACTTTAAATTTTGTCATATTATTTATAGCTTGTCACTTGCATTCATATCATAAAATATCTTAAGTAACAAGCCTCATAACTTGAATTTGTTTGAATATTTTCGAAAAAGTTTTGAGAAACAATTCACACCCCCTCCCTGTTTGTCTTTTCAAGACCTACAAGTATAGGCTATGAGAGCATACCAAATTGAGGCAAAGTTTGAATACTGTATATGATCTCAAAATAATAGGATCAAGGTCGACTAGTGAGACGATAAGGGATAAGTTTAATTTACATATAGTATCTAATAACTTTAAGAGTAAAATATAAATGTTATTCAACAAATATCATCTTGATATGATAGTTAAAAATAGAGATATATCTATATTATTAAAACAGAGGACTCTTTTTGGTGTCTTTAGTCCCAAAGAAAAAAAAAAAGCTTTCTCTTAAATTCCATTTTTCATCCCTAAGAATTACAATACTTACAAACAATTGAAATAATTATCAATTATAAAGTATAAAAGATTTAATGATATTATTATAAGTTTATATTATTTTTCAATTTTTCTCTCTCATATTTTTCCTCTCTTCTTATGTGTTGTTATTGTCATTTTGTCAAAACAACTCCCCTTTTCTAGAGAAATTAAATATATTTTAAAATTCGTTAGTAAACTTCATCCACCAATGGGCAAAAAAAAAAAAAAAAAAAACTTCATGCACCAGTTCTTAAGTTATTAAGACATATTTATTTATTTTGTCAAAATATTAAGATATTTATTTTTTAAAGAAAAGTGATAATCTTGGAGGAAGGTTTCAGTTGGTCAATAATATATATAATAATGTAATAGATATTGAGTAAATTTTAATTATTGTTTTTCATATGCTCAACACCGGATGGTGGCGGCCGTGAAAATACACGGGGTGCATTCGAATATTTTTCCAAAACGTCACTGTCAAAACTTCTTCAAATTCCAAAAAAACACAAATTTAAAATTCCAACCTAAGAAAAGAGGAGGCTTTTGGATGATTTAGATTCTATAAGATCCGCCATCTCAAACTACACACATTTTGAAAACCTTCCACGTGGCCGCAACCCATTGCCATTAGGAGCCTCTCAATTTCTGTGCGAAGGGAAACATTACCAGCATAAAAAGTAATAAATTTTCCCATTTATGGTTTGTGGCGTTGTTAGGTTCCGGGACATCGATAATCATTTTCAGCCATAATAAAAAACCAATTATATAAACGTAAGTACATTCCGGTTTCAAAGTTTTGATCTTTAAGCAAAATACATATAAGAGACTGAAAACTAAATTGATAAAGGATATTGGGTATTCATATTTTCACACAAAGTCGCAATCTTTTCAAGTTTCTTTGAAGACTTGGAAGCTAAAGTTCTTATCTTTGTTGTATTGAGAGCCTTCTTTCATCTGGGGTTGTCGGAAGAAGGCTCTTGGGTTTTTTGAGTTTGTCTGTTGTTTTTGAGGAGATGATAAGATTTGGTTGTTTGGGTCTGCAATTGACAGAGCTGTTTGTGAGCTCTCTTGGTGCATATGCTTTATGGGTTTTACATATTCAGCTCAGCTGTTGCTGGAGATATTTCTCAAGTTTTGAATGATTATCGTCTTTTCAAGTCATACTCAAATGTTGAAACCAAAGAGAAAAGTAATAGAGAAGATGAAGAAGAGGAGGAAGAGAGAAGAAGAAATCTCAAAGTTCAAGACTTGCCTCCAATTGTATTAGTTCATGGAATATTTGGTTTTGGAAAAGGGGTATGTATATCTGTGTGTTTTGTGTGTATGCATGTATGGATTTTGTTCCTAATGTTATTTTTTTTTTTTTAATGAATAAATTTTCATGTTGTATAAAATGGGTTTCATTTGTGTGTGTGTGTGTGTGTTAATGTAGAGATTGGGTGGTTTATCCTATTTTGCTGGGGCTGAGAAGAAAGATGAGAGGGTTCTTGTTCCAGATTTGGGGTCTTTGACTAGCATATATGATAGGTGAGGATCCAAAATCTAGCTTTTCTAAACTTTCAAAGGCATGGTATTTAAAGCTTAGTAAGAGATTCTTATGTCATCCAGGGCTTGTGAATTGTTCTATTATCTCAAAGGTGGGCGGGTTGATTATGGCGAGGAGCATAGCAAAGCCTGTGGCCACTCACGGTTTGGGAGAATATATGAACAAGGTTGTCCCACAATGGCCGTTTTCATAAAGTATGTTTTTGTTATATGTCTGGTCTAATGTGAGTGACTTTGTAAACAGGGCATTACCCAGAATGGGATGAGGATCACCCCATTCACTTTGTTGGACATTCGGCCGGAGCACAGGTTGTTCGTGTTTTGCAACAATTGCTTGCTGATAAGGTTGCCTCTTAATGGCTTATGATTGTTTTTACATTGTAATCATGATGGTTGATTTTTGATTCAGTCATGTGATGTGCTTTATATTGAATCTTTAGGCATTTGAAGGGTATGAGAGCACTACTGAGAATTGGGTTCTGAGTTTAACTTCTTTGTCTGGAGCATTTAATGGGACTACAAGAACTTATCTTGATGGAATGCAGTAAGTTTTCGTTCTAAGTTGCCTTTTTATTCTGGGTGGATGCTACTTTTTCTTAATTATCAACTATTGCTGCTTGAAAACCAACTTTTTTCAGTGTTTATCTGCACGTAGTTCCCAGATGTAATCTTCAATTACCGAAGACCACATGTGTGGAAACATAACTTGATTACAAATGATTTTCCTGTTGTGGACTGATACTTGTTTTTCTATTATTCATTAGGCCAGAAGATGGAAAAACCATGAAACCAGTGTGTCTGCTTCAGTTATGTCGCCTTGGTGTGATAATATACGATTGGTTAGATATTCCTTGGCTTAAGAACTACTATAACTTTGGTTTTGATCACTTCAACATGTCCTGGAAGAAAATTGGCATCTGGGGTCTTGTAAACTGCCTCTTAGGGAATACAGGTCCCTTTGCTTCTGGAGACTGGATTCTTCCTGATCTTACAATCCAAGGGGCAATTGCCCTCAACTACCACCTAAAAACATTCCCTAATACATACTATTTCAGTTATGCTACAAAGCGCACTCGAAAATTATTGGGCTTGACCGTTCCTTCTAGCATTCTTGGAATTCATCCTTTGTTCTTCATAAGAGTGCTGCAGATGTGTCAATGGCGTCATCCCTCGAATGCTACTTCTCCTTACAAAGGCTACAGGTACTTTATATAGCAGCTATTGCTAGCACATTATCCATAACATATATAATGACGTGATGTTGCTCTTTGCACAAAAGAAACGGTTTCAGTCTACTTAGAACTATTAAAAGACAAATTTCATGTTATGCTTGATTTACTGAAAAGGATGAAGTTATAAAGGAAAAGGAATTCTTCTAGTATTTTTTGTTTAATGATTGGGGTTTTTTAAATAAAAGATACCTTTTGTGAGGAATAGTGTCTTCTGATGAATAGAAAGAATGGAAATTTCTTATTTATTCCATATCAAATGGAATTGACATCGTTTATGGTATGACTTTTTTTTAAACCTGACATGGGAGTAGCTATTCTATAAATAATAAAGTTAGAAATGTACTAAGATCTCTTCATCAAGGTCTTTTCTAAGATCATCATCTAAGATGTCAGCACGATTTTCAGTAATTCGGTAATTTGTAATCTCATACCATGGGTCTTTTGAAAATGCTTTGGCAGGGATGAGGATTGGCAAGACAATGATGGAGCACTCAACACCATATCAATGACTCACCCGCATCTACCAATTGCACATCCTTGTCATTATGTTGTAGATGACTCAGATTGTCAAAACCTGCAGCCAGGCATCTGGTTAGTGATAGATCTTACTGTTATTATCTGCATGTGGCTCATCCTGTAAAGTTAAAAAATCAAGCGCTTTACCATTAGCTATATTGAAAGTAGTAACTTCTAAAAGAAGTTTACATCTAGATTTATGTGTACCACTATCTGATTTAGTCGAAAACAATCCTTTCCCTTTCTCATTCATAATCAAAACATATTGTATTCGGGTGAATTTTGTGCGTATTTAAAGGATATCACAATAAGAATTTGTACTTGATCTTTCATTTATTAATCCTTGAATTGAGGTCTTAAACTATGCTTTCATGTTAAAGGATGATTCTGTAAACTAATGTACAAATGTGGTGGGTGTAGGTACTATAAATATGTGGAAGCTGATCATACTCTTCATTATAAACCGGGAAAGAGCTGGAGTTCAGTTTGACCTGATATATGATAGCATCTTTGAGCGTTGCAGAAAGCACGCATTTAGTAGAAGACTGCCAACAATGCCGAACCAATTGCATTCATAGTTGAATCAAGTAGTTAGGTCAAATCTTACAGTTTTGAAGAGGAGATGGATTAGGGAGGTAGTTATTATGTCAAACGCCTACATTCAATGTGGATAGCAACGCTGTCAAGGCATCGGTTTTAGTGCTGGATGATCTTCTATATTTCTTGTCTTTATCTCAAGTAGATGATAGAGATACGACATATATTACAGGCTCAGATGATGCCTAGTGAAAGCAGCTCTTATGGAGTTGAAGATGTAATCACAGATTGTCAAATGGAGCAGCAGACGAGCTCTTGTCCTGATTCTGCTTTTGCATTATTGCTTCGCAATTTATTTCATGCAGTCTCCCTTTTTTCCAGAACTACCTGTTGAATTTGCATAATGAAAAAGCTTAGATTTCGCTTGGCTACTTCTATCTGAAGGTTAATAATGGCTTTCATATATAGTTCATAAAGTGTTCAATAAAGATTACTGCGTAGAAACGTCTTTCTATTCTCTTTATGTGGCTGTAATAAAGAAAAAGGAAAAAGGAAGGAAAAGAGAGTTCTCCTAAATAGTTTAATGTCATAAGAAGAATTTAGACAATAAACAATGCAAGGTCCATTAACGTATTCCCTCATGTTAAATGTCCTGTGAAGCTTAGGTGGAAGATGTCGAAAGCCTTCTTCTCGGGCGACCCAAGCCATCATTGAGAAATTATCTTGGAAGAGCTAGAAGAGCTGGAATTCTAATATTATTTCAAAGGAATAGTCTTTGGTAGACAGTTCACATTCGGCGTAGGCCTCCTATAAGGTAACAGACCTACAAGTCAAGAAATAGTCTTTAGGTAGATGGTTTCTATTCGGTGTAAGCCTCCGAAGAGGTAACGAAGGTGTGTAAAGGCTTCGGGTTAGATGGATAAAGGAAGAAGGAATATTGATCAAGACATACGGTCGAGCATGGACATTGGTTGGCCTTAATGATTCGACGGTGCCAAGTGGAAGGGTTATTGCTCAACGATAGAAAGTTACTCTAGGATAACAGGCTAGATATCCTAATTTGTATAAAAATTTAATTTGATACTTGAACTTTAAAATGGTTAATTTAATATCAATGAAACTTTTCGTAGCTATTTTTATATTTCTTACTAAAATTGTTTATTTTGTTTTTTGATGTAAAAGAGATAATCTATTAGTACTAGATGGTATTTAGAGAAGTAGTAAAAATTCAATAATAGGTTTTCTTCCGAATCAAAACAAAGCAAACGATATAATAAAAGTAGTAAAATTAGTCACAAAAAGTTTAATTTGATATTGAATTAACTACTTTGAAGTTTAAATACTACACTGAAATTTTACGTAAGGTTTAAATATCAAATTTGACATTTACCTTCTTTTGAAATCCTTAAACATTAATGCTGGATCCTTAAAAACCATAAAATAAGTTTATAATACGTATGTATATATATACACGTTGGATTTGATGTATTTGAATAATATTATTATGTTACACAAAATTTTAAAAATATTATTGAGAAAATTTTATGAATTTGGGGATAAAGTTTAAATAGGTCTCAGATATATTCCATAGCAATTGTAGTATTATATAGCAAGTATTAGCAATGGAGCAGCAGTAAAGGAGTTCAATGAAGTGTTGCCATGTGGCTCATAAGCAAAAACGTAGTAGTATAAACGGGGTAAGTAGACAGGAGAGAGGGTATGCAATCATTTTGTATTTTCTGTAGTAAAGGGTGCCTAACGAGTTGGAGCAATCTGCGCAAAGGAGCATATTGCTCAAAAGTATGCATTCAAGCCCTGATCCCATTAAATTAGGATTTGTAATTAATGATAGTATTTGTATAACTTGTATTAGTAATAATACGGTGGTTAAGGAGTTTAATAAGGATTGATACGAAATCAGGAACTAAAATATTGATTTCCTTAAATGTGAAGTAACTACAAATCATAATTTGATAGAATTAGAGGCTAGAGCTATTATACACTTCAGAGCAAAATGCTCCTAAACACTGGGCTTATAATTTCTTATTTGAGTGAATACAAAAAGACTTCATACCCCTCCTCTACTACTTTCCCCCTATTTACACTACTATCCTTCCATTGATAAACGACACTGCAACACCACCTCATTGGACTCTACATTTCCTCGCACAGGCTTGCTTGAGAGGAGTAATTCATTAATTCCTCATCCAGTAAGATATCTCAATGGGACGTAATGCACCTATGAACTATTAGCTTTGTGGTTCCTTCTTTCCCATTCTGCGCTATAATACAACTTAAACATTGGTCATCACTGCATCTTTTGAACCAATCAAACTTTAAGAAGACACAATTGAAGAAGCAACATTATACCCAAACAAACCAAGAACTGGTCCTGCTTAAATTCATTGGGAAAAAATGGATTACTACAAAAGGAAAATATCCATACAACAAGAGCACTATGACTAAAAGCTGAATAAATGGAATATTTTTTTTCTTTTCTTTTTTAAAAACTCCAACGTGCTCAATGCAAATATAATACAGATAGATCAAAGAACATGAGACGAATACATTGCCATGATCAAATATACTCTTTTAATACCAAGGCAAAATGAACAATTCTTAAGCCTGCACACCAAAAACCAATATCCTCATTGCTGCTTCAGAATACTCTACGCAGTCACTTCTGTTTTTTCCATTACACGTATTGTCCCCCATCAGATTAGTCGCAACTCATATTCACCAGCCATTGTAATATATCTTACCCATGGAAGAGCCTGATAACCACTCTTTTCAATGATCTTCAGGTATCGAACCTAAAAAACACAAAAAATCAGAGCATTTGGTCATCCTTGCCGCCCTTGGATTGTAAAACAGAATCTAACGATGATTACTTAATCAAAGTACAGAAATAAAAGTCTAATTCAGAGACAGAAAAAGAACGCAGTATCTTCATTCGGTTTTCATGCCAGCTAGCCAATTCACTTAAATCAATGGTAATGCCATTAGCTAGGCATTCTCTCATAATTGACTAACCAAGGTTTCCACTAAATAAAGATAAATACATCCAGTCCTTCAAACCCCCACAGCAGAAATTTCAGGACAATCTCACTCCAAATCACATCCCAATAAGCATGTCTTTAAGAGATTAAATGGTAAAAATTTCTAGGTAGCACCTTTATGAAATGTTCTTTTGATAGAACCAGCTTTGTGAACTCACAATTCGTGCTGCAATATCAGAACGAACTGGGCATTTCTTTCCAACCATTAAGCAAAGTCTATTGCAAGGCACATGTTTGCACACAGATTCAGCTTAATATTGTTAAGACGGGCATATATGTTGGAGTTTGCAACATTTTGAGCTGAGTTAACTAAGTCAGAAGTAGAAACCTAAACCAGAATACCGAAAGGTATAGTCCTTCCATCGATGCAACTATTGTGCTCGAATTGGCTTTCTACAGGGTAACTCAAATAGTACGTCCAGAAAAGTGAACTCAAGACCACTCCCCCAATTACCCCTAAATGTAGGATAAATATCAATTCACAAAATCTTATAATACAGTAATTCATTATCTCACATTTAAAATTGTAAATTCAGGGCCCATGACAAAATACCAGTTTTTGCATCAGCCTCTGAACTATAGAAGTGAAACTACACAATCAAAAGCCATGTGGTCTGGCACCAGTTCTTTCTGGCAGAGGTGTCGGGTTCAGACCCTAATCCCAATTATAAGAAAATCATAAAACTATCATGCTACAGAGGACAAACCTGAATCCCAGAGACAGTGAAATAGGGGATCTCAAACTTCACACGGATTGGGGCTTTCCTCCCAGGCGTTCCTTCCTCAGCTGTTATACTGGGAAGACTGAACTCTGCTCTCAACATATACTCCTGAATGCAGTTAACAAACATAAAATTAGAGGACAAGGCTTCCAACTATTAAAAATAAATATAAATAGAAAAATTAAAAATTTAAAAACAGAACAATCAAGTTTTTATGTAAAGTATCATTTTGAGATGAAGTATATATACCTTGCCACCAGGAAAAGATTTTATTTTCCATAGCAACGCATCACTTTCAGGTGCATAGGATGCTGATCCCATTGATGTTCGAACGTTTGGATTTGTAGAATCAGCAGGCACTGGCAACTCAATCTCTACATTTGTAGCAGTACTGTTTTCAAATGAAAGTTTTACCATTATTTTTTCCGTAGAACTCAACAACAGAAACAGAAGAAGAAATAAAATAGAATAAAAGAGACAAACCTGCGTTCCTTGAACTGACTCCTAGCTTTGACCATGATTTCAATTCTACTTCTTGAATGCTTTTCCACCTGAGCTTCCACCCATATGAGTGGCTTTACCTGATAAATAGCATGGATTCTTGTTTCAGAATAGATCTATAAAAACGCTAGCTTACTAATAAAGGAAGCATTATACTGGAAGCAAATGGTTAACCTGGGTACTGAGTCTATAAGTCATGAGGTCAAAAGATCCATCTGGTGGGATGAATGATATCGTCCTATCATTTTCGAATCGAGCCAATCTTACACACCTAAATAAAAGCATATTGCTCAGCTCACAACATGTAATGCAAATAGAACAATTTATTTAAATTAAAAGAAAGAACACAGACATACTGATGAAACTTTATATCTTCCAAATCAATGGCCTTCCCCTTTGTAGCACGACCTTGTGCCTCCAATAGCACTCTGTCATTCAAGCCTAGCTTGCACTCAGGCATACCACTGCAATAGATTAGATGGCAGATAGTGATCAGCCATGCTCCCACATGGTCAGTAAACTGAACACTGTTTTAAAATTTCCATGACAAAAGATATCAAAAGAATATCAAAAGAGAATTCTGCACACACTTTAAGAATAAAGAATATAATTACTAAAACTAAGCACGTATGACTCAGGCAAGACGTATCATCAATCAGGATATATCAGAAATTATATTAACACAGTCAGATAATTCAAACTGAGGCAACAATGTTTTAAGGAGTTCCCACTATGTAATTGTAGTGTGTGATATTAAAAAACCACCCAACCTGACAGCAGAATATTATTAATTTCTTTTTTTTTCCCTGTTTCCGCAATGACATATTTATACTGCATTTATCATTTTTCCATTATAGTCCATGATTTCAACTAAAGGTACCACAAGATTTAACCAAAATTAAATAAATAAATAGATAAGTAAATAAATGAAGATGCCAAAAGAACCCATCAATTAGGACAGAGTACTGAGTAAAATTAAAATCATCATGGTAATCTACAAACCTAAGATAAGTTCTCATCTTTAAAGCCCCAACGACATCTGATCTAATGATTTGCCCATTGCTATTCACAAGAATGTTCACACTTTCTACTACATCCAAGAATACCTGCATGGAGAGGCATCATTATTTCCGTAACAAAAGCCCAAAAAGATAGATAAAGAAAGATGTTTTCAAGCACTCAAAAGGACAAGAAGAATAAACCCACTTCATTTTTCTTGTAACGTATTCCTTCACTCCGCCAGGAAACTGCATTGGTAACAGCCATGGGAGGCCTCTGTGACACTTCCATCCTATATGCATCAGTCTTGATAAATTCACTCAAAATTCTAGCTTCTGTGTATTGAGGGTATCCAAAATCCATCATTTCATCAAGTAATTCATACTGCCAATGACAAGAACAATGTGCATCCATTACTACAGACTACAAAACCTCAAAACACATTGGCAAAGGAACCACCTAACTGTCCCATCCTCATAAAGTATCAAAGAAAGAACAGCATCTCACCACTACAACAAAGTTATCTCTGAGGGATTCCTCTTCTAACTCCTCAAAGTAATGCTTAAACACCTGCCCAGTCCAAGCCCATCCAAATGGAAAAAATAAATAAATAAAAAGGAAAGAAACTCTAAGATGATGTAATTAGGACACTCAAAAGGAAAAACCTAATCGCCATCGTGAAAACACGATTTTACCAATTTTGTCTTACATCAACTACGCGGTGCAAGAAAAAGAGAAGACTAGCAGCATTGCAGTTCTGCCGAGCCGCAACCATCAAGTAAACATTGCTGTGCTGTATAAACATATACGTGACGCCATTATCATAGACAACCGGATCTTGAGACTGCGGATCACCCTGCAACAACACACAACCGAGACTTCGATACACGGAGCGATTGACATGGAACGAGAACATCTAATTTCTAATACAAGAAGTAAAAGCAGACAAATTTATGCTACAAAAGCAAAATTTAACCAAAAAAAAATTATGCTACAAAAGCAAAATATCCGGTCACATTCAGGAAAAAAAAATCATAAAATTCCGAGGATCGAACCCAAATCAAAAGCTATAAATCTCATATTGATAAGCAGCAGATCTAATTAAGTGCAGCACAGTCAAAACTTATTGACTATTGTAATGCAAAGACTCTAGAACAATTAGGGCAAAATCAAAGCTATCGAAGAGAACTAGAAGAGGAGAGAAAATGAAACCTCTTTTTCGATGAGTTTGGTGAAGAACTTCTCGGCTTGTACGGAGGAGACATCGCCGCGGTAATCGCGCCAAACGAGAATGCGGCCTTTGATGTCGAGCAGAAAGAAAGCGGAGACAGCTCCGGCCATTTCTTCCGCAGCAGATAGTGATCGGATCCGGCGAGTGACCGGAGAGATCTGGATAAATCAACGGAAAGAAGGAAGAAGAAGAACAGCTATGGTTTCTATAGACATTGAATAGAGTCGAATATGGGAATCGGATTAGCGTTTTATCAGTTGGAGTGAATTGTGAAATGATCCATTTTCGACTTTGTGTTTTTGTTAATTGATTTTGGGGAAGATGTGGGAGGCTATGGAAATAAGGCTGTTAGGATTATAAAAGCGGAGTACTGGAGTTCGATGATCCAACTTTCTTGATTTAATTATGCAATTATAAAATTCTGGAAAAAAATATAATATAAAAAATAAATTGAATATTTGATGATTTGATCTGGAGTTGCAAACAAACCGAATCGATCAAGCTATTACGTCTGAAGGTACCTTGGTAATAGTATACATGTCACTTATACATATTACTATCAGTTTACCATCAAAAATGACATATTTTTAAACAAATATGATTTTTAGTTGCATCGATAAAAAATGACAAATACATATATGCCATAAATTACTAAAATAATTGTCATCACAAGCCTTAAGTAATATAATATTATAGATCTAATTCTTATTCTATAAGTTTCCAAAATACATAAACTGATATTTCAATTACTAACTAAATAACAACT
This sequence comes from Combretum micranthum, assembly GCA_024138025.1. Lineage (NCBI taxonomy): Eukaryota > Viridiplantae > Streptophyta > Magnoliopsida > Myrtales > Combretaceae > Combretum > Combretum micranthum. The sequence goes on along the minus strand of JAMXBD010000686.1, from coordinate 308,078 downwards.
AAGAAATAAAAGTAAGATAACTTATCTGAATATCTCATAATCTCTCAGCTTCTAATTCTTATCGGAGTCATGCTTCTTGAAGTAACAAGCCAAGATCGAGTGTCAACCTAAAAGATCTTTAAGAGTGTGAGCAAAACCATGGATTCAGAGAATAATCAGACATATTACACATCAAACAAGTTTATTAACAAATCATATGCAATGCAATAATCAATCATATGCACAATACAAGCTTGCATGATCTAGAATCTAAACAGGAAAAAAATTTACACCTTTTTTTAGGGTTAAAGAGCATTTACTTAATGATCCACCTATCCAAGAAGACTAAATACTTAGGAAATCAGCGATTTCTCATTTTAGGATTATCACTTTAGTTTGAAAGTATTTTAACTTATCATTTTCTGCATCAATCCTTAAAACTCCCTAAGTATTAGTGATTTTAAAGCAATACCACGGGCAACGAACGCTGCCACTTAGTTCCGTATCAACGAAATAAAGAAAATATTGGAAGGCTAATATCTTAGAAAAACCAAGCATCAACAGATAACCGAAATACTAATACGTAATATGCTGTCACCTTTTAGAATATGCAATAATGCAATTCGTGTAATGCATGACTACTTTAATTATAAAGCCAATAATTTTTAGTTAAGCTTATGGTGATAATATATTACACAACAACATATAACATGCTTTTCTCAAATCATCAGACAATCTGTATTATCATTTTTAATATCTTGGTTTGTCAACCAAACAAATAGCTTACAACACACACTCGATAGTTTTCCACAACAACCATATTATTATTTTTGCATTACATATGCTACTAGTTACAAACACAAACAATGTAATAGATCTGAGTTACTCACCTGCTCATTTTGTCTAATCGAAATAGTCCATTAGAAAGCCCTCAACAATATCAAGATCACCTATTGAGACAAATAAAAATATTCATCAATAAAACATATATTATATAACTAAACTCCTACAAGTGCCTAAGTGTCTTATATTGGTATTGATTTAATTTCTATTACCTATATTGGTTTTTAAGGTAATGATCATATGATAACAGATATTTATTATTTAATATTTATTTTCATTTTGTTTGTCTTGATCTTAAAATTATTTTATTTTTATTGGGTAGTTATAGAGTTTGTATTTAATAACTCAGTACTTTATTATTATCATCATTATTATTTTTATATTGTTTGTTAGTTTGACCACTTTATGATAACAAATATTTATTTTCTATTATTTAGTTTGATCTCATTTCATGTTATTATCTATTATTTATGGAAATCACATTATTCTTAATTATGACTTATTTATATTTTACATTCTTATATACTTGCCTACATAAAGTAATTATTGTATAATTATTATAATATAACATTTTTAGTTAATATAACACAAGTGTTTTCTATTTAAAGATTATTAAAGTTTAACACTTAATAAATACTTAAACACATTGATCTTAAGTATTTATATTTATTTATAATTTAAGTTTAATGTTTGTTTTCATTATATATATATATATATGTATATAATACTATTAGGGACGAAATAGTTTTCGTTCAAGAAAAATTTTGCATGTATGCGGGCATCCAACGCCTCAGCATTAAACTTCAAGATACCGGTGTTCGTGTAAAATTTACGTGATATCGTTCCAGGAAAACTGGCTTCGAAAGCCGCTAGCATTACAACGTACGTCGCTGGTGTAGATAGTCTACACCACTGGCGTTCGTTCATTTTAAGTAAAAAAAAAATTACGTAGCTTTTGTTTCAGTGCACGTTGACTTAAAAGCCGCCAGCCTATCCACATACGCTGCCAGCTTTGAGCATATACACTGCTGGCGTAGGGCGGGCGGTATAATCTTCTTCCTCGTTTTTTCTTTAGTTCGTAACTTATTTTTCTTGCATTATATATGTATTAAACCTATGTTTAAGCTATTTTCAAGTGTTTTTCCATTCTACATAAGTATTATACATGATATATCTTCTCAAATAACATCTTATAATCATCATATTATGTGGTTTCCTAGCTTCTACATATATCCTCATGTATAAATAGGGTTTAAGGTTAATATTATCTTTTTTCATGGTTGTCAAAACCGGCCGGACCGGCCGATTCAATCCAATTCGACCGGAACCGGTACTAATGCCGGGCCGGGTCTCGCCTAAAACTCGTTTTTGCAACGAACTGACGAGACCCGGATTGACTCAGGCGGTCGAACCGGGTTTAACCAATCGACTCGGACCGATTGACCTTGATCCAAAAAAATAAAAATAAAATAGAAATTTAAATATTTATTCATACTTTATTATAAATTTATAAAATATAATCATTAAATTATATTTATTTAATAATTAATTGATGAATTTGATCCAAATATAGAGTTAATCGAGTGATTACACACATATTGGTTTTTTATAATTAAATTATCCCTTAATTTTTAATTTTTCGTGACCCCGGTTCGACCCCCAGTCTGACCCCTCAACCCCAGACTCCCTAGCCTGTCCGGGTCAAACGCCGGTTCGGTTCTGACAACATTGCTTTTTTTAAGGCTGCTAGGGTAATGTTCAATCATTCCCAGAGCTTGAAACGATCCTAAGTTAATGAGAATATGGTTTAAGCTAATGTTTAATATGTAAACTTAATTGCAAACAAATTTGCACTTACCTTTTTTTGTTATGTTCCTAAGCTTGGAGCTTGTTTATGGAGCTATTTGTGTTGTTTTTTTAGCTTATTTTGTGTGTGTTTTGTGTTGCCAAAGGTGGAAAATTTGGTTGTTTTTGTGTGTTTCAATGCCTTCTTTCCTTGCTCTAGGAGAAGTAGTAGCAACTCTTTTTCATCGGGAATTTTTTTGGCCAAGAAGCAACTTGCTTCGTGTTTTATGTGCTGATGTTGGTTTGTTTTGGAGAGTTTTGATTGGTTTTTGTCGAATTTTCTTTTACTTTATTTGCTCTTTTTGACCTATTTTCTCCATAAATATAGCTGTTGCAATTCCAATGTAATCTCAATCGAATATTGTGTACAAAATGCACCGAATACATGTATATATTTAATATAATATTATTTAATTAATTAATTGTCTTAGTTTTAGGATAATTTATTAAGCTAAAAGGGTATATAGATAAGTTATTGAGGAGTTTTGTCTCCAAAAATTTATTTAAAGCTTTTACAAATTTTCTAGATTATCATTGAGTTTAATTTTGAGTTTTAAGTTTACGCGATAAATTATTTTTAGCATTTTATCTTACACAATTAGGGTTTTCTAAGATTAATAGGCCAATTTTCATTTTAGTCTCTAAAAGCTTTAGAATTTTCTAACTAGAGCAATAGTGTGATCCAAATATTTATTTAGTGTCTAGATTGGTAGTTATGAATCTATTTTTGTTTTTATTGTGTGTTTATAACCTTAATGGTTCATCTATAAATTATTGTTTTCTAACTATAAGCTTTATCGATTATTTACTTTCTAATGTACTTGAAATCGTATCTTAATCATTTCTATATTTTGAATTTTCAATATCAGCTATGAAATCTTATCTTTGGTATTTGTTACTATCTATAGGACTTTGTTTTAGGATTTGAAGTTATATATAGGTTCATTACTACTTGTAGTTCTATTCTAGTTTTTGTTGACTCCTGCATTGACCTTCTATTTTTTATATTTTTATTTTTATCAATTTTTACTAGCATGAAAAAAATCTCGGGGTTCACACAAGCTCAGGCTTGACTTGTTTAAAATTTATTGAGCTCGAGCTAACTTTTTATCTAATATGAAATTGAGACTGGAACTTGGTTCATTTAGCTAAACGAACTTTAGTTTGAGCTTAAGCTCAGCTTGTTTATGAAATGAACCTAAACTGAGCCGAGCTTTTTTAGCGAACCTATAGAGCTTAGAATTTAAGCTTGAGCTCGACTTGTTTAGATAGTTCATTTTCCATTATGTAGTTTTAAATATACATAATTATTAAATATAAATTAGTTTTTTTTTGCTTTAATTATGTAGTTATATATAATATGAAATGTATAAAAAATTCATAAATCTACTAACAAGCATAACGAGCCTAGTTATGAGCCTATTCACAAGCCTAAATGATTGCTTTGGGGCTCACTGCGAGCTTAGATCAAAGCTTGAACTCAGCTCATTTAGATAAACGAGCTTTACTTTAAGCTCGAGCTTGACTTGTTCACTAATAAAAGCTAAGCCGAGCCTAAAGTGAGCTAAGAGCTCACAAGTAGCTGGCTCATTTGTAGCCCTAATTTGATCTAGACGTGGGTCAACATACCAAAACTGACCCAATCCATGTAAGGTCTATGGATCTTGGGCCCAATCTAGGCTCAACAGGGACAACCTTGCTTTTTGTGGTTCCGTAATCATTCTTTTCAACCCAACAGATGTTAGCTAATAATATCATGTTTAGTATATAAGGTTGCAAACAAATCTGACTACTCAAACTTGATTCGTTTTAAACTCAATTTAGCTTAAACTTTATCAATAAACAAGACGTGCTTGAATTTGACTCAACTCCCTTGCAACTTAAGCTTGATCAGCAAAAGTTTCTCTTATAATTAAGCTAGCCACAACTTTGTAATGCAAAACCAAGCTTCCTAAATTGAGCTCACTTGAGAAACTTCACATCAGTTCCAATCCACACAAAACAAGCTAAATTTCAAGTATCCATAGCCACATGTAAGAGCATTAGCAAGCGTAGGAATAACATGTTAATATGATCCAAAGCAAACTAGATTCAAAGAAACCAAGTAATTGCGTGAATAGTTGAGCTTCACTTTTCAAGCGCCCATCACCTTCCATTAAAGTGCTTGCAGATAATTGGGACTCATTTAGAGCGTTGAGAAGCAACTAAAAAATGCATCTTATGCATTAACAAGGAGCGCTCCCTACCTTTACTAGAGAGCCCCTATTCACAAATCAAGCAACTAAGTTAGTCCTAAACAGAGTTGAAGGTATAGCACATCTAAGCAACTCCCTATTACCAACCTGAGTTATAAATTGCAACAACCTAACTCTGCAATTAGGGATGCAACCGGGGCAGGTTCGGACGGGTTTTTGAAACCCGAACCCGACTCGAGTCTTAATGGGTGTCCCAAAACTCGAGAAAAACCCTATTGGGTTTTTTTGTCATTCCCAAAACCCGACCTGCTAGGGTTTTAAGGAACCTATAACCCAACCCGACCCAACCTGACTACAAGATTTTCAACTTTTTTCTTTAAAAAAAAAAGCAAAAGAAAGAATTTTGTTTTAAGTTATTAATGATACAAACATTTATATTGAAATAATGAATTTTAGACAATAATATCATATAAAATGATTCAAACACTTTATTTTCACTTACTTTTATATACATAGGATATAAATGGGTTCCTTGCTTTAATAACTTAATATTTTTAATTTTTTAATATTTTGAATTTATATCGAGTCGAGTTTTTCCAACGGGTTACATAATAAACCCAAAACCTGACCCGATAACTTGTTGGGTTTTTTTTTTTTAATCCCAAAACCCTACCTTATAACTTGTATTCTACTAAATATATGGTATAGGTTCTAGTACTCCTGCCTAGAGGTGGGCATACCGGCCCACTTCGGGCCATGGGTTAAATAGATCAGACTAATTTGGTTCACTTTTAAACGGATCAAAATTTCTTAGCTCGAGCCTGACCCTCTTTGTTGGGCTAAAATGATTTTATTTTTTTTTATATTAATTTGCATGAAATTTGGAATATTTTTTTTTGTTTGAAAATCCAATAAATCTCACTCACATCTTATACTAAAACTTAGCTCCAAAAAGTTAGTGTTAGGCTCTCAATTATTACTTACACTTTAATGCTCATTGAAATAACTCCAATAAAAATCAATGTTGCTAGACTCGAATAGGCTAGGGAGTTAGGAGTCAAACCAGGTGCAACCGTGATCAATGAAAAACGAAGTTTTAGGATTTCATCCAATTATGAAAATACAAATACAAATAAGTAAAATTTATGCAATCAAATCCATCATTAACCACACAAAATAAAACTTTTGGACACAGACATATATATGACGTAGCAATATATGCTCTGTTTTGTGGCTTTAGAGTTATATAAACTATAAACCAATTAAACTAACAATTAGTTTTCGAATTCTAGCTAGAACTTATACACCAAATTTTAGTGATTTACACCAAAAACAAAAATAAGAAGAAAAATCAAACTGTTTTTTTTTTCCTTTTGTAAAATTACTTCAAAACCATGGGTTTAATACTTTTCTGCATAAAATTGGAATGTACAGAGAAGGAAAGAAAAATTCAACAATCAATTGGAAAAAAAAAGGCTAAAAGGCACAGCTCTTTTTCCACTTTAAGGTTGCAATCTTTAAAAGTCGATCATCTTGGATGAAGACGCACATACCATATATTAAAAATCTGAATCAAACCCCGCATAATCAGATGCCAGAAATCACAAACATGAAACCCCATAAAACAACTAAGCCAACGTAAATATTGATCTCATGATAAAATAAATGAATTTCGAATTCCATCCTATGCTTACGAAAAATAAAGAGGGAAAAAAAGACGAAAAAATTAAACGAGCATGAAAAACAACAATAAGTGCTAACTTTTCCAGCATATGACAAAATTTTCTCAAAATTTCTGGAAACCGACTAGTAGAGAACGAAGATGATGGTGTAGTCATTTTGCGCTGGTACTTCCTATGCATTGACCTTTTTAGTTTAGCAGGTTGGTAATTTAGCTTAGACGTTCATGGTTTTTTATCTTTTTTATAGGTGGGCATTTTGACTAGGTTGACTCGGCCGAGTTACCCAGTATGGCTGGTTCAACTAAAAAATGAGTCACAAGCAAGATTCCACCCGCCTTCAGTGTTGATTCTAATCGAACTGGTTGAACTAGCGAATATAGACCGATTTTGACAATATTGATAATAATACAATCGTTTATCGTGTTTTCGTGTTTTGACAATAACGTAACCCCTCTTCACACTCAATATCAAAGTTACAATGATACATAAATTATAAGATAGTAATTTGTAAGAATTGAATTTAGTTCGTTTACTTTAAATAAATCGTTTAAGTTTTTCTTTTCTTTTACTTTTTTCAATAGGGTAAGTTCTTATATTAATATCTCATGAACATATAATTATAAATAGCATATATTTGACATGATGATAAGTATAAATTACTTAAACAAACCAAACGTGTAAAACTTTACCTTTTTTAATAATTTGATTTAAAATAAATGCAAAGCTATTTGGATTTTGATCCATGAACCAACATATACTAATCTCTTGTTTCTATAATGCTTCATACTACATTTGATGTTTTCTCCTTATCTAATTTGATGGTTAGCAATTATTACCATCACTATAGTGATGACACACGCCTAGACGTATATGTATACAAACAAGTGATAAAAAAAATTTCTTTCCTTTTTCCTTTTTAAGGTTCAGCTCGTGGCCAGCAGTCTGCTTTGGCTTGTGAGTTAAACAGGGCAAACTAATTTGATTTGCTTTCAATGAGCTAAAAAAAATTGGTCGTGACTAATTTTGTAAAGCACGTAAATGAGGCTGGCTCGCGGACCATGGCCCATATGTTCATCTCTACCTATACCTACCCTAAAATTAGATAAAATAATATTAATTTATTAACAATAAAATAATATTATTTATTTCCAATAAAAATAGTATTATTTATTTCTATTAATTTTTTTTGTTAACATAAATATTATTTAAGATAGTGATACTTCTTTGTTATCTTAACTATTTATTTTTTAATAATGCTACATTCCTTTAATTGTCGTTAACGGCTTAACCTAAGAAATACTTTATATATTATCCATGGAAAATTAAACTAAAATATGAATCTTTTAATGAATTTTTGGTAAATATATTCATTCTTTTATAGTTTTCTTTTTATTTTCCCTTTTGTTTTTCATTCAATTAAAGAAAGTTATAATTTCAAAACTTTCACACAAATAAATTTCCCATATTACAAAACTTGTGATCAAGAAATTAATTTTTAAATTACTTTCCATTAGTTGCTTATTGTAAATATATGAAAATAAGATAATTTTACATACTATATGAAATTATATATATCACCGTAGGCTTGAAACTTAAGAAAGAAAAAAAAATCACAAGTTTCATAAAAAAATTATAGGTTGCATATGGTATCTTGTACCCTGTAGATTTTAAAAGTATAAGGTACACAGTAGATACGAGATACTATTGGTTAGTTTTTGGATAAAAGAATTAATAATACCATGTACCTTATAAATTAGGTACGGATAAGGTCTCATACCCTCTCTATCCTATACCTGCTCACCCGGTTTTGAAGACTTTGATGAAAAAAAATTCATTTAAAACATTTCTAAACAATTTTTTTATGTTGATTGCTTGATTTTATTTATTGAGATGTTGTAATTTATTTATTTTTTTTTTTATCATGGTTCTTGTAATGATGATTCGACGAATTAGTTATTAATGACTTATTTCAATGTTGATTTATGATTTATTGAATATTCAACTACTGTTGCTTGTGATCTATTTAATTTGTGTTTTGGCTAACGCCAATTAGATCAATAGGAGTAGTGATACTCGGGAGGAATTCACCAATCTAAACAAGCATATCTTAGGTTTTTTAAAGTAATTCATCATGAGGATATGCTAGTTTTGAAAAAAAACTCATGAATTTGTGCACTTAATGCAATTAAAAATATGGATTTTGGTCACTTAGCAGTGCTTAATCCATAATTTCAATTAGAACAGTAATTTCGGTGCAAGCAAATTACTATTTGCTTGATTTTCGTAGATAGATTGCCTTGATAGGAAATTTATACTCTAATTGGAAATTTGTTGCTCCAAGACATGAGCCAGTTCCATTGAGTTTAAGTATACCCCTAAAATGAAATTCAATATCAATCCAAGGTATCGCATTATTTTAAAATGAGGATATAGTAGCAATTCCCAATTTGATTTGTGACATCTCTAAACTCGAGGCTTTTGATAGTGTTGTTAGGACATGTGGTTAAAGTGTTCATTTATCTCAATAGTTTTTTTTTTAAATCAATTTGGATAGTTTAGATTAGGAAAAAAGTCAATATCTAGTAGGTAAGAAAAGCTTCGTATGGATACAACTCGGTTCTCACTAGCATTTTTATTAGTGTATACATACTTAATATACTGGCTAGTGATTTTATGCCTTAAAAAGAGATGTAAAAATATAAGCGTATCATAGGCTCATAACTAGGCTTGCTAGTAGGCTTTTGAGTTTTACACATGATGGATTATATATAAATATATAAATAATATTGTCATGGGATGGGAGATTCTCCTTTCTTGGAGTGCTTGTGGCGCTTGACCATCCTAGATGTTATCATTTACATGTATTCTAGATAGCGAGGTAGTCTTCTTTTTTCCCATTTTCCCTAATTTTCTTGGAACCCATCTTTCTCTCAATAAGTTCCATCTTACATTACCATAGTACTCCACATATTTAAAAGACTCAATTATTCCAACTAGTTTTAGCCTGTTATGGTCTTATCAGGAGATTAATATCTTTTAATTAGTTTGATCATGGGAGGCCATAGTTGCATTCAAAATAAACCCATTCGTTGGACAAACTACTTTGTTGATGTTACTCACAATGTCCTGTACCTGCATTGGACACTCCCACTTAGCCTTTAACATTTAGACCATGACACAAGCTCATTAGTAGGCTTATGAGCTTTGCATATATGATACATTATATATAAACTAAAACTTAAAGTTAGTTTCTCTATACTATATACATTTTGCATCTCTAATATATTATTTTTAGGTTTAATAAGAATCAAATATGGGAAACTTAAATGAAAATGAGTCAAACTCAAGCTCATAATAAAACTTGTTTATCTAAACGAGCTGAACTAAAGCTTGATAAAAGCTTGGCTTGACTTAAGCTTGATTTGTAAACTAGCTAAGTTTGAACATGAAATAAAGTTTGTTTATTTAAAAGGGCTACGTTTGAGCTTGAATTTTTGGTTCAATGAAAAGATCGGCTTAACTCAACCTAATTCATTTCAAGCCCTATTAGTAGATAAGAATGGACCAAAATAAAATCATGATTATTGGTTTCATTCCTTTTCTCATGTTTGAATGCCCTCTTAGAAGTCATAATTGTAGTTTATTAGAATTAATGATCCATGATTCAAAGGGGAAATTGATTACACCTTTGAGGAGAAAAAAAAAAAACACAATTCTATTCTATCCTTATCAATCATATATGGTCCAATTGTCTTTTATCCTACCACATATTTATAATCTCTATGTATTGTTAGGTACATTTGGATCTCATTATGGATTTTCCTTTTATGATTACAACCGGGATACAAGATCAATGGTAATACCACTAGGTGGGAATACCATTAGCGATTAGGACTTAGATCAATTGGAACATGAATTTTATTTTATTTTATTTTGTAATTTTTATGATATTTTGTAATTTTTTATGTGACATATTTACAAGTACTATTTAACATAAATTAATATATGATGAATTAGAAGCCTCTCATTTAAGGGAAACATAAACAATTTTATGAATTTTTCTAGAAAAGGCATAAATAAATAAACAAAATAATCCTATTATTTTTACATGAAGTAACGGTAGAACACATAACAAAGTCATTAAAATTCAAAACTTAGGAATTTTCATTTGAAATCATAATAGTTTTTACACATTATAAAATTTTTAAAGAACCTTTTAAACTTGTATTGCAATCTTTATTAGTTATCTTTTATGTGCAAATCATTTATACATGTTAGATTAAAAAAAATTGTTTCATCTTTTCTTTAATTTCTAACCTTTACATCTATATACTTAAACTTTCATATTAATCAAGACATTCTAAAATGACACAAGTGTTCAAATATGTTGTTAGTAGTAGTAGTAGTAGTAGTAGATAAGCATGATTGTGTAAAATATTCAATTTAAGTTAATTTTGATTTCAAATGGGACCTTAGTTGAATTTAAAACAAGTATTTTACGAATATGAAAAGTTTGGTGTGAACCAGAATAAAATTATTAAATTAAGCTTATGATTTAGTTGAATTCGTATATTTAGAGAAATAAATAATACATATGCATATTAGGCTATTTCATGGAATATTGCATTTTAGGTTTCTTTATGAAACATGGGAATCAGATCAATTTGGGCCTAAGTAGTGGCTAAAACTCGTTCCATGCATTGTGCATATATTATCAAGTGTAATTTGATTTATGGAACGACAAGGTGACTTAAGTAAATGGAGTGTGCTTCTTGCTCCACACGGGTCAGGGGTTTAAATTTCCATAGACGTGCACTGTGTGTGTTTTTTTTAAGAGGAGAGAGAGAAAGGAGATAGAAATGAAAAGAAAGGAAAGGGAGAGAAGGAGGAAAAAATAATAATAAGAAGAAAAAGGAATCTACATCACATATAAAAGATTTGCTAAAAAACTAAAGGAAGAAGAATGCTAAGGTGTAAGTGTAAGGTTGGAAAAATCCCACATGGAAATATGAGACTTATGTGAAGGGTTTATAAAAGGTAAGACTCATTAACCTAATACCTTAAGGTTTTCGATTATAGATGGCGCCAAGCCCATTTGTGTATTTCTTCACAAAGCCTATTTGAAGATTTTCTCCTAGTTAAAGACTTCCTTCTCTTATGACAATTGGTATCAGAGTTGATGGTTCGATTGGGAAATGTCACGCCCCGAAGGGTACCTTAATCATGGCAGCCCGCCACATATAATATCAAGGCTTAAGGATGGCTACCTTAGTCATGCGAAAGCCTTAGTATTATATGTAAGGCGTCTAACACGGTAATAGGAGACGCTTTTGGGAAGCATAGTTTAAGCAAGTAAAGATAAACATACAAGAATCCAGAAATAAAGTATATCATATCATTAATAACCAAAGGTCTGTTACATAATTTCTTAGGGGCATACCCCCGCTAATTCCAAGGATCGAGATAAACTTCATAACATCCAAAATACTACATTAAAGATTTCAAAGGAATTCTAATCTAAGTCTTCGAGTAGATTTCCTCCAAAAGCTTCAATATAAAATACACGGATACGGGAAGACCTCGGGCACAAAAATAGGTGTTCCTGAGAATACAAATATCTATAGGGGTGTAAGCTTATGGGCTTAGTGAGTAAATCCCAAAATTCATACTCGAAGAAAATTATCAATCAAGTTTATTATTCAAACATATGAAATGCAACAACCACGTGAGCATACAAGACATATGACTTTCCGGGAATCATATGTTGAATGAATTACGCCCTTCATTCGGGGTTGGGTATTCAGGCCAATTACAGCCACAACTTTTAAAAACACTTTTATAGATCTTACCGGCTCCTATACGCCATCAAAAACTTGTAGTTATTACAGGCTCCTACTAGCCACCAATTTAAGTAGTTCTTACTGGCTCCTACTCGCCACTTACATGATATACCGGTTATGTCTACCACCACTATTATACACTTGTCCCACCAATTGTATAGTAGTGAATGCAATGTGACTCAACATATGAAGTGCATGAATAATTTCTTTAATTAAAGTCTAGTAGTTACATTTAACTTCTTTCAAGTGATCAACCAATTTCAAACACTTCAAGATATTAATGCACATACAACTTTATTATAAACAAATCGAGTTTCGATATACTTAGTATTCTTCAACATATTATCATACACTTCCTTTTGATTTTGCTAAATTCTAGTGCAACTAATTTTACAAGCACAATCGAGAGTATGAAAAATTAACGGGAAGTAAACTCACTCGGCCATGATGACACCTTTCTTGAATTGGATGGGTCGTTCGGAATTTCCACTTAATCGTAGTAATCCTCGGGATACGAACAATCCTCCTCGTGATTATCTAATCAAGAAGAATACCCAAAATGAGTATTTCATGAAATTCTATCTTGAAGATTCTAATCTTTCTTAAAATCGTGGTAAAATCGTATAAGGGGAAATTCCAACTTAAAATGGCCATAACTTGCTCATTTTAACTCGGAATTTCGCGTATAATATATCGTTTTCTACCTACTCGAAAAGATCTACGCATTTCTAAGCTTATTTCCATAAAACTAAGTCGTTTGGGTTCCGAAAAGGCAGCGACCAGATTTGCCACGAATTTGCAAACACTTGTTTTCCTTCTTGTAAACAAAGCTCATTTGAAAAGATAAATATTTCAATTATTTTGTAAACTTTTGAAAGGTATATATATATATATAATGACTCATAACAAATGTATGAAGTAAATGAAGTTGTCTCAACTTATAAAAATTAAGGTTTTAAAAGACTTTGAACTTGAGATTCTATTGAATATTTATTTTACTTTTGAAAGATCTTGAGTTATTGAGATGAATATTCTTTTTCTAAATTTAATCTCTTGTAATTTCTTTAAATTCCTAAGGTGTGGTTTTATTTTCAAAACTTGGATTCAAAAAATAATAAATGACAATTTTTGTTTCTTGTAATGATTCCAAAAGAATTTCTTGATGAAAGATAAGTTTTCATAAAACCTTTTGTTTATGTAAGAAAAATCATTTTCCAAGCATGTTCATGAGTTTTTAGGAAATCTATTTCCTATTTTTATTTAACAAGAACCTTTAGTTTTAGAAAGACACTTCCTCATCTATTTTTGTTGAGACAAAAACATTATGTTCATGCATGAATATGAATCATAACTATAGAAATATAAAGGAACATAATAACTTGAAAGCTTAAGTAAATAAATAAAGTAAATCAAGTATTGGGACCTTAGCTTCATCAAGGTACCCCGGACTAAGAAAAGACTAGTCCGAAAAGGAAAGAATTGTTTTGACTTGATGAGGACAAGTCTAAGACTAGAATGACTAGTCTTAAAATCAACTTGAAATTAAATAAATTGCAATGAAGTAAATAAATTGCATGAAAGATAAATAAATTGTAAGACAATGAGCTTATATGCTCTAAATAATATATATTTATATAGATATATTAGATAGTAAAGAACATAAAAAAACATAAATGAACATAGAGGAATTATGTTTATGAACAAAAACAAAGCATGAACCTAATGTTGCTTTCTTAACCTTCATGGTTTTAGAAAACACACACTAAGCTCATACTAAGTAGATGAACATGAAGAATTCTTGAGAAATTTCTTACCTAAAGGAAGCTAAACTAAGAACTTCTTGAAAGAACTCTTGAGAGAATTGGAGAGAAATTTTTGTAGAGTAACTTTAGAGAAGAAGAGGTGTGAAAGAAGTGAAGGTATGAGGGGTATTTATAGGAAAATGTGGGAGATAATTTGTGTTAATTAAATAATGAAAATAAAAAAATTGAGGAAAGGGAGGGGCCGGCGCTAATTCTGCATGGGGAGAGAAAAATTTATTTTTTTTGTTTTTGTTAATTAAAAGTAAGAAATGAAAGATGTGAAATTGTATTGGAAATGAAAATGTGTAAGAAATAGGTGTATGTATAGGTTGTAAGAAAAAGTAGAGATAGATGAATAGTGTAGAATAGTAGAAAATAGTGTAATGTAAAAGTAGACATGACAATTAATACCGGTAGTAAGAAAATACGCGTATAAAAGCGATATCTGATATTTTTAGCTATCGAAAAATTATGAAATTGATATTTTTGGAAATCTTATATTTTTACGAGTCTAACGGTATATTCGGAATATTTTTCCTATTCCGGGCTTCCGGACACGTCTTTCAAGAACTATGTCCGATCGGGTTCAAAGGACACTCGAATTTTGAAAAACTGATATTTTTATAAAACCTATAGCTATTACGAACCATTACAACTAATTTTCCCCACTTCGTTTTCTAGGGCTTGAGAAAACGGCAATGCCGGACTTAAGCGGTTACGGTAAACTAGGGTTTGGTTGATACTGGGAAATCCGGTTGACTTCTGATTAGGGTTTAAACTATAATTCAGATCCAAAAATTTTCGGGGATTTACAAGAAACTTCCATGGTTGGCTCTCCATGTGAAAAGAAGAGTTTTGTGGTGTGACTCTTTTGTGAATTCCTTCATATATGGTGAGTAAGCGGGGAATGGACCATTCACAAAGCGGGTTTAGTAGAGTCAATTTGACTAGCTCTTATTAAGGAGGAGTATGACCTAGCCATTGTAGAGACTCAAGCTTGAGAGAGAGATTTGTTAGGGTACAAGTGTAAAGTTGGAAAAATCTCACATAGGAAATATGAGAGTTATGTGAATAGTTTATAAGAGGTAAGATCCATTAATCTAATACCTTAAGATTTTGAGTTACAAATGGTATCAAGCCCATTTATGTATTTCTTCACAAAGTCTATTTGAAGAATTTATCCCCGTTAAAGGCTTTCTCCTCTCTTAACAAAGAAGCTTGAAAATTGGTGAAGAATCTAGAGTTTCCTAAACATTACAATTTAGTGAAGAAAAACATTAGTTAAGCTTTGATTATCCTAGAGGAACATGTAAATATATATATATATATTTTGAAGAAATTGACCAATGATAGATCGAACAATCCCTTCCTCTCTAGAACTAAACACATTTAAATTCCTTTCTCTCTCTAGTTTTCTTATCTAAAGTCCTAAATCAAAAGTTAAAAGTGGATTATGGGGATAACGAATATTTAGGAGACCTTAACTTTAATCTTAAAGCATAAAAAAGCCAAAGATTGAAACATCAAGCTTTAGCCACTGATGTAGCTTTCACACGACTCATTATCCTGAGTGCTGACAATGAATCACCTCGCTACCACCAGTAGTAGTGGCTTGACATTACTCGAAGCTTGAACAACTACTACAATTGCTTGAGCTAGTTGCAAACCCCTACATTCTAGCTCTCTATTTGTGACTCCATATTTAGAAAACACAAATTGACTTGTAGTGGGGAGTACCCAAATCCAACCCCACACTAGTTTGACTCCTTACCCATGCAGTCTCTTTTTAGATTTAAGCATTGATTTATTGGTTGAATGTCTTATTATATATGCAAATGTATATATGTATATTTTACCACTCTTATATTTTCTTGTTAATTGGAAAAATAAAACAATAGAAAAATTTTAAAAATTATTTATTTAGTTCTTTGTTTTTATAGGAGATGAAAACTTTAGTTTAATTAGATTTTAATATTTTCATGTTTATTTGAAAGTCATATTTTCATTTGTAATCAATAGGATTCCTATCTATATCTTGTTATATACATGTTCAATGTTAGTGATCATATTATAGTGATTATTTTGGTTTAATTGATCAAATTTTTTGAAATAATCACAAGATCACAAATATTTATATATATATATTATCACATTTAAATTGCATTAGCATGCTATATTTTTCATAAAATTAATTTTTTTATTGAAATTGCATCCTTTTAATAACTTTGCATGTCTGTTGATCTTTACAAATTCTTCACAAAATCTACATCTTTTACAAACTTTGCATGATTTCCACAATTTAAGCACATTTAAGATCATATTGCATAAAAGTTTTTTTCTTGCTTAGATGGTTTCATAAAATTGAAAAAAAAAAACCATTAATTAGTGTCTTGATAAATTAGGGCTTGCATTTAAAATTTTCAAATTTGACCTTTAAATTTGTATTTTAAGATCTTTCATGAATACAACTAGTTGACTAGTTATGTAAACCTAATGATTCTTGAAGGTTAGAATCAATTTACACACTATTTTATAGAAAAAACAGGTAAATTACGTCGAAGAGTATTAATATTTGAGGGTGAGTTCATTTGAGTTATCAACATTTTTAGAAGTTAAAAAGAGAAATTAATTTTGAATAAAAATTTATTTAAGGTATAGCATTTTAAGTAGTTAAAAAAAGAAATCAATGTTTAAGTGAGTCAAATAAGATATTAATAACTGGCTACTGATGAATGGGCCAAAAAAAAAAAATGACTAGATGAAAATTAAGAAAACTTAATTAAAAACTAATATAAATATTGACACCTTAAATGAGCATTGCAAAACGTTGATACCACATTTGATAAACTTAATTAAAAACTAATACAAACGTTGGAACCTTAAATGAGCATTGCAAAATACAGATATCGTATTTGATTTACTTTATAAAATATTGATTCTTCTTTTTAACCACTTGGAATGTTTATACCTTAAATGAAATTACTCTCAAACATTAATACATTTTAATGTAATTCACCCCAAAAAAGAAAAAAAATAATGATAGCTTTCAGTCTAAATAGCAAATTTGTAGGCATCTATAGGGAAACCTTAAAAAATGAAAAATATTGTTTCTTCTTCTTCTTCTTTTGCAATTTTTACCATATTTATTATATCTTTTGCCTATGTATGAATATTTTTGTGTTTTAGTATTTCTCACTAATTTTACAAACTATATGAAATATCCCAAAATTTCATTACAAGGTTAATGTTGTTAATAATATAAAAGAAGAAGAAGAAGAAAAGATATTTATAATGATTAATAATAATCAATTTGGAATAATAAAATTAAATTCAATTAAAAGTAATAATAATTTATTTAGGAAAAATAAAATACAAAACTATGAGGAATCAATTAATTAACAAGAATAATAAATCAAAATAAAAATAAGGATAATAAATCATGACATAACTTAAGAGAACTTAACAGAAGGGCATGGAGGTCAATTCAACCCTACATCAACCATGATAGTGTAAACTGCAAGGGCATGTTAGTCATTTCGAGCCTAAATGTATATTATTTGTTTAGAGGCTCCACCAACACATATTTATACAGAAAATTTTCTTTGTCCTCTCATTTGTACACCTCTCACACTTGAAGAACAAGCTAAAATCCTCTCTAAACTTCTCTAATAAGACAAAACATTTTCTCTTTTGTAGATTCAATCTAGACTTCTACAACAAGCAATTAAGAAGGAAGGTAAAACATCTAAATGATCCAATCTTAGACATCGTTTTCCATTAATCTATATCATAATACAACTATTGATTCATCGAAACACAAATTAAGGATCAAAGGAGGTTTGGGTAGGGTTAAGAAGCTTCTTCAACAAACATTGTCAAAGTAGTAGTAATAATGTGCCAGTTGTTTTCATCCACTTAGGTAAGCACTTCAATCTTATATTCTTTGATACGATCTTGTGATTTGAGTGATTGAGAACTTGTGTTTCAATGTTTTGATTATATACTTTGCATGTGGATTAATAATTAGATAGATAGAGATTAGGTTGCGGTTGATTAGAATAGTAAAACATGATTGTAAATCATGAAAATCATTGAGATATAAGACCTATATAAAATATCAAATGAATTTATTTTTGGATTAAATTCATAGGAAGGATATTTTATTTTTCTATATTTAAAAAAAATTTTGATTTTTAAAATACATTTACTATTTTTAAAAAATAAAATACGAAATAGTGCAAAATAGGGTGTTCGACTAATAGTAGTGGTGGTAATGTAAAGGACTAAACTAGTAACTTTTCTTCTCATTTGGGGGTGAGAGTATAACGATTTAAAAGCTTAAGAATTCTATTTTAATATAGTGCAAAGAACAGCTAAGAACCGATTGAGATCAACCTCAATTTGGCCAAAACTATTCAATCCTCAGTGCTATTTCCCTGTTTCAAACATATTTGAAGTTTTTTGTTTTTTATTTTTATTTTTATACCATACTAAACCAATTCAACGATTTGATCTAACCTGAAAACATGTAGAAAAAATAAGTTAGGAGGTTTAAATAAATATTTGGGGTTAAGAACCAGTTTAAAAGTAAGTGAATGGTCCAATTAAGTTAGGTTACGTACTAAAATTTGATAGGAAATGAAATGTTAGAAATAAATGGAATCTAATTCTAACTAAATAAATATTAATTACATGTAAATAATATGTTTTCATATTAAAAATTAAATTTTCAGTTGACTAATTAAATAATTTGATTTTAGGAATTAATTAAATAATAAATAATACACTAAAATGTATTATAGGCATAATAGAGAACTATTTTAGGTTTCTTAGCATACTTTTAGGTATAGTTGGACTAATTAAGATATAAATGGATTAACTAAACCCAAGATGAGTTAGTTAATGAAATATTTTTGGTTTAATTATAAGTCAGATTATTAAAGATATCACTTAAAGGACCTAATTACTATGTGATATGTTTAGTGGTTGACCAAGTAGAATGTGGATTTAAATATATGATAAATGATTTAATATAAATTTACTTTTGAACTTGATATCAAATTTATGAATTAATACTTAAAAGGAATTAAGTAAAACCTTAATAGGAATAAGGTAATGTATATATGATTTCAATTGGATTAATAATTAATCAATTGTGAATCAATGAATAAATTAGTAACTTGAATCTTATATGAGATAATTTATTTATACATATTCTTATTCTCGAGTGGACCTATTTTCTTATTTGTGATGGATACCTACTTTTGTTTAGGGATACGGTGGCTTGGGGGTTGCTCATTAGGATAGACATCTTAAATTGAATGTGCAAATTACATCGAAAGGTCCTAATATTTGAGGTAAGATTATTTGAGGTTCTAACATTTAGAATAATTCAAAAGATGTCCCAATGTTTAGAGAAATAGGCCAACTAAGGTTTCTATTGGTACGTGTCATAATGTGTCTGTCTTTTGAGTTTTAACTAAATATTTTTTCTGTTGACACGTGTCAACGGAGACCTCAATTGACCCACTTTTTCAAACGTTGAGACTTCTTTTGAATCACTTGAATGTTGAGACTTGAAATAAACTTACCTTTAGATGTTAGGACCTTTTGGTGTAATTTACCCTAAAATGAATTAATACTTAAAGATGACCTAGCTAATTGCTTAAGTGTGATTTTCATTGTTTAATCCTATCCGGAGAGCGACAATCTTGCTTGATGGTGCCAATACAATAGTTAGGTGCTTAAGCCACTGGTGGTGGCTTGGCAAGTAGTTGATAGGACAAATTGTGTCAAAGTAATGCTTACTTAAATCGAAGAGAAGTTACGTTTGTTTAGTTTAGGATAACGAGCTCTTAAACTTAACAATATGATAGGCTAAGGAGGGTAGGGATGAGTAATGGCTATAGCCCATAGACAAGGCTACATACTTTGAATTTCTTCAAAGGGATATAAGTACTCAGGTTGCCTATATTAACCTCCTAAGTAGTTCTTGCTACTTAAGACCCCTAGATTCTCACAGAGTATCGCTGAAGTGTAAGTAATCTGTTGTCATTTACTACCTAAATTAAAGATCTAAATGGTTGATTGTTGCATTTGTATTAGAATAAGTGAATAATTATATCATGAGGGCTTGTGTTGTTGTTATAGTAGGCTTCAGTTCATTCCTTTTTTTTTTTTCAAGTAATTAAAATAATTTGATCTGGATGTGTGGTTGCATGGTTTATGGATTGGATATTGATGAGAGATTGGACGAGCTAAACATCTAAATATGTTAGATATTGTCATGTTATTTTCTAAGATTTAATAGTTGTATTGTGAGCATTTTCTTCACATTGTTGAGAAATTACTTATTTTTCTTTTTGTTGCAAGTCATTTTTATTATTAACACTAATTAAGGATTTCTTAATTTTAAAATTTGTTACAAATTCACTTAGTTAAGTGTTATACGTGGTACAATTGTTGGCATCCAGCCTTTATTTAGGGCGTGGCACTTTAATTATTTTGTGACAGATATCAAGAATTTAATCATTTTGGGCTATCTTTAGGTAACGTTTATATTTTCCTTACTATTAGTTTATTTTAATTCCTTTTCTAGATAAATAAAAATAACATTTCTTATTATGCCCATTAACTCTTTAAAAGCTTATAAGTAATAACCATTCGGGGTGTAGTAGATAAATTCAAACTCATGTTTTTTCTATTTACCTTTTTTTTTTTATAAATTGATTATAGAAATTCACATATTAGTTGTTGGAATTAACAATGGCTTACACGATTGACCTTAATTTCTCCCTTTATCCTACTTTAATTGGCAGTATCTTCAAGTCAATTTTTAAAGCAATTTTTAAAATGTTTTTAAAAAATTTCTTAATTATGTCAAGCTCCATAATAAGCAAGTCTTGGCTTAGAATGACCCTACTCGAATAAAAAAAAATTAGGCTCGACATGCGGGGTTTGAGATTAATTTGAGTGATGTGCTGGGTTTGAACCAAAATTGTGTAGAGTTTTGAGTTTGCTTCTATTGGTGAGGTAATTATGAGTAGTTATTGCCTAGTTTAGTGAAAGTGAGTGTATAAAGGAGTTGAGTGGCTTTTTTCTACCTTTACTTGACAAAATGGGAGGGTTCCTTTAAGCTTAAGTTTCTTGTTGGCATGATACCTTTTGTGGTGAGTTGCTTTGTCTCTCTCTCTCTCTCTCTCTCTATATTATAATATATGGTTTTGGCAATAGTTTAGTTGTGGTCGCATCTATAATGAGTCGAATGTGAAGAGTTATCCTCAATTCATGGACTATCTTACCTCGGTAGCCATGTTTTTCTTACTTTTGGGGCCTTTATCTTAATGTGGTGGTATTTGGATTGTTGTGTGGTGAAAGGTTTGTATTACCCTTGATGGAATAGATTGTAGGGCTTTGAATTTGATTAATGGTGTGTTCTTTTGTGTTGAGTCCAATTGCTACATAAGCTAGGGCTCTTTTACCTTAATGTTAGGTAGAGTCTGTAAAGAGAGTTTGCATTATCATGGTTAGCCAAATCTTATAGGATTTTAAACCCAATCAATGAAACGTCCTTAAATATGATGAGCCCAAAGCTTGCTATATAAGTTCAACCTATCTAATTTATGGGTAGGTAAGATTATATGTCCAATCGTTTTTATTACCTTGGTTGGAAACAAACTTGATATTATAGGGTTTCAAACCCAATCAAGGAAAGTCCTTTTATTTAACGTGGGATCCTTGCTGAACTACTGTTTACTTAATCACTCGTAGTAAGATTAGAACCATATGTCTTAACCTAATAAGTAAGCATAGGCAACAAAGATCGATGATTTCTTAGGGTTTCAAACCCGATGAGCATGTGGATTTTTTTTGTGCCATGCATTGAGTGGGAATTAGATACTAGGCTTGTACACTTGTTTGCTTAGTGAAGGAAAATACTATGTTTGCTTGTTTATTATAAGGCTTCGAACTAGTATACTAGTTATTTCGTTACCTTAGTCTGGTCATAGTTACCATTTGTCTAAAGTGAGTGGTTGCTTTATCTTTTAAGTAGGTTACTTGTCTCAAGAGGGTTAAACTTGGGCCTTGAAGCCTAGTAAAAAACTGGTCATCAACAAGTATGGATTTCTTTGTTTCAATGTGTTTGATTAATTTTAGGAATGACCATACTATTTCCCTATGCTATTATAGTATAATGTTTTTAAGATTTTGTCGAACCCCTTTTGGTTATAAGATATTGTGTTTCATATAATATTCTTAAAAACATTCTTCTTATATAACTGCATATTTGCATCATATCAATCTTATGATCGATTGATTAATTGATTTATTAAATTGTATGCAATATCTCTTTTGATAATTCATATACCATTTATTTTTAGTTTTAAGGTAAATTACATTAGAATGTCACAACGTTTAGGGGTAAGTTCATTTAAAGTTACAATGTTTTGAGTAGTAAAAAAGAGGTTATAATGCTTAGGGAGTAAGTTTATTTTAGGTCATAATGTTTCAAATAGTTAAAAAGATGTTACAACGTTTAGAGAAGTGGGTAAATTGAAGTTACAATTAGCATGTGTCATAATATTCTAGATATTATAAGTTTTAATTTTAAATATTTCTCCTGTTAATACGTGGTAATGGTGATCTCAACTGACTCACTTTTCTAAATGTTGTAACCTGCTTTTAACCACTAAAAACAATATGACCTCGAATGAACTTATCTTCAGACGCTATGACCTTCCAATATAATTTACCTTTTAGTTTCATTATAACAAAACCATAAAGAATTGTTCATGTACCTAAAATTATAAAAACACATAAGGATCCAAATTTTCATTTTATTTATGCTATAAAGATTGTGTCCGTGACCCTACCTTTATATCCATGAACATTATTTTTTGGTATAGAGTGTAGGTTTTAACATTGGGATTGAAGAACTAGTTGCCTCATTGATCATTGTCCTAGGTACATTATCCTTTTGCTCTAGGGAATTAGTTGGTCAAGTGATTATACTTTGCACACTGTCCTTTTTATATCACTTGTGATTATCTTCCTAGTGATTGTGTGATACCCTCAAATAGAAGGTAAAGAAATTGTAATGCCCTTTTGGTGTAGTGACGTGCATACAATAGGTCGCTCCCCTAATGTGGGTGATATCTTAGAAAGCAATTGATATTGAGGACAAAATCATACGATGTGCCATGCTAAAGCAAATAATACCTTTGGCGGGCAGAGTTCTAATGTAGCAAAAGGTTTAGGGAATTATCATAGACTATTGATTTTAACACGAATGCCAAGGTGCAATCTTTAATTACATGACGATTTTGTGAATAACTAGGTAAATGATATCCAAATTCAAAGACAATAGAGAAAATCGAATTTTGGGTAAAAGATAGAGTAAGATGACTTAAAATTGTGTATTATTGAAAACTATTGTATTCTTTGCCATAGGTATACATATATGAGCAAGCTTGAAAGCTGCTAAAAATAGGATACAAATGCTACTAAAAATAGAAATGCCTTAAACTTATAGATGCAAAGAAGATGAATGAACAAGTGAAACACCACAAACGGTATACGAAACGAAAGTATCTATAAAAATTCATAACAATACTAAAACTTTCCCAAAATACAAAAATCATCATTTTAAAGGTCTAAATGATGGAGTTTGTCCTATAACTAATGTAGCACACCTCCAAAGGTGATAACTTCTTTCTATTGGCTCGTTTTCTTCAAGATAAGGACCTTGAATTATGGAGCTGACACTAACCAATCCTTACCTCATTTTCTCAAGTACTTATTAGCCACTGCTTCTACCCTATCAAGTTTAAAGTCGTTACAAATAGTATTAATGCAGTATACTATTTAGAAGTAGGGGAACTAAGTTCTATATAGGATAAAGTGCCTCAAAGTTAAGGGCACCTCTTGAGCTTATATGTAAGCACTTCTAAATTCCTCCTTTCTTTGGAGTGGTCCTAAACTTGTATGATGGAATAAAAAAGGATGTCGATTCTATAAGTGGGGGGAGATTGTGATAGCCCTAAATAGAAGGTTAAGGAACTCTAATAATTGATTTGCATTTTGATAGAATCACTTAAGGTTCATGAGAACTTTAAACTTAAGGGTACTTAATGGGGAGTACTCTTAATATGAATGATCTCCTAGGAAACAGTTGACTTTAACAACAAAACCATGTAGTGTTTAGTGCCAAAGTAGACAATTTCTTTGTAGATGAAGTTTTGAGTCATTATGAATTGTTTGTACTTTATAATAAATTCAATGATAATTTATCATGAAAGTTATACAAAATGATCTAACTTCATCTTTTATAGAAGATGATATGATGCACCTTAGTCACAAGTTAGCTACCCCTTACAATCTTCAATTTATAGTTAAAGCCACAAATAAGGATCTTATTATCTTTTTTATATTAAGCTTTGTATTTAATTGGTTAATGATGATTGAATTTTCGATTTGGTAATTTTTAGGTTTGATTTAAATACAATCTTTTTTGCATCATATATATATAATATATATATATTTTCACACCATAAGGTATCAATATTTTGAGGAAAGTTTATTTAAGGTCTCTACGTTTCGAATGGTTAAAATAAGGAATCAACATTATGAAAAGTAAGTCAAACCATGTATCCATTGAGAAAAAATTGATAAAAAAAAAAACTATTCAAATGTTGATACTTTATTTGACTTACTTAACAAAATATTAATTATTTTTTAATCACTCAAAACGTCTATACTTAAGTAAACTTAGCCTTATATCTTATGGTGTAAATTTGGCCTTATTTTTAATGTGTTTCTTTTTATCTTTACTTTCATAATAAGTGAGGTTCTTTATTAGCCAATGTCAGTTATGTGTAATAAAATAAAATATCATATGCAAAATAGGAAAATTACTAAAGATATCGATATTTGGGGGGGGGGGGGGGGGGGGGGGGGGGGGGGGGGGGGGGGGGGGGGGGGGGGGGGGGGGGGGGGGTGGGGTGTGTGCCAAGAAGAAATCAACATTTTCAGTGTAAAAGGGAGAAAAAAAAAAAAGATTAACATTTCACAAAATGGGATGGGTCAAATAAAATATCAATGCTTTAAGTCAATCAAAGAAGGTAATTAATATAAGATTAGAATATAATATACATAAATACATTATATAGATGTTACATACATGCTTTCATGGAGACGATGGAATCCTAGAAGGCATGTAGTAGGTGGTAGGTTGTACCTAGTGTTTAGCTAATACAACAAAAAGTTTTAGTGCATTTTTAATAAATACCAAAAAGGTATCACTTATTTGTGGAGGTGGGCAAAAAAACCAACTGAACTGAACCAATCCATACATGAACCAAACCAAACCGAAAATATGGTTTTTTTTTTTTTTTTACAATATAGTTTAAAAAATTTTCCAATTCGTACCAATTCGTAAATTCGAACTAGACCATTTTAGAAAAATATAGTAATATTTTTTACTGTAAGTTACAACTATAGTTTTTTTTTTTTTTTTTTATGATGATTGATTAAAGGTCATATATGTTGATATGATTTCAGTTGATATTTATTATTTGGTGAATATTGATTAAAATTAACTTGTTTATTTTTAAATTTATTTTTTAGTCTCATGATATATATATTTTTTGTTGGTGATGAACTATTATTTTTTAAATAGTTTTTAACTTTATAAAGTATGAAATTTATTTATTTAGTTATAAACTCTTTTTATGTATTAATTGTTTAATGTATTTTGTTAGCGTATTATTTTATTCGTTGATAAATTTTATTGATAGATATTTCTGTTTTGTTTTGGCTAAATTTATTGGTAGATGATTAACTTGATGATTCTATTAAAAATTATAAATTATGATTTAGTATGTATTTGTACTGATTAGCGAATATATTATAGTGGTGGATAACTGATTTTATAGAGAACTATATAATAAAGGTATGATGAATTCATAAAATATTTTATCGTGGTTTATAATATAAACTTTGTAAAGTGATGTAAATATTTAAGTATCTATAGAAATGTAAAAAAACCAGAATAAAGAAAATTTTTAGTTAGAATTTTGATTTAATCATAATTTAAACCAAACCAAACTGTTACTTAAGGGTTTGGTTTGTGATGGAAAAAAACGAAACCATAAATTATGGTTTGGTTTGGTTTTAAGAAAAGCCGAACCAAACCAATCCGTGCCCACCTCTACTTGTTTGCACCACTTTTTGTAAGGGTAATTATTTTTGTTAATCATTTTAAAAGTGGATATGTTGTTTGACTTATTTTGTGAATCCATTTTTTAACCGTCAAAAACTTAACACCTTATTTAAAATTTATATTAAATATTGATGCTTTTCAACATAACTTAGTCATATAAAATGACAAACTCTTCTTTGAGTGATTTATTTATTCATATTGTTCTCATTATTCTTTAAATAAATTATGCGGATCTTCCTTTAAAAAAACTCCTACTTTTTTAACGGTTAAACACTTATACTATTTGAAAAGATGGCATGTTGTATGATGTGTAAACTTAACTAATTTGGTGTTGATGTGTCACTAAATGTAATAGATTTAATCGAAAAATGTTTAGAGAAATACCTAAGATTTTGATCTCTTTCCCAAAAAAAAAAGAAAAAAAAGTTTGAATTCTTTATAAGCACAAGACATTAAAAGGCTTATTTCTCATAAACATTTACATTGGCCACCTAAGAGCTTCCGCCTTTGATTGGCTTGAGAGGGATCTTGTGCTACTTTTATCCCTCCTTGCATGTTTGAAACGTAAATTCATCGGGTTGCATTGCTTTTTTGTTTGTTTTCTTTAGTCCTCGATAACTTGAAATTCACTGAATAACTCATTCAAAACACATGTTTTCAGTATTAATCATGTAACTTTTAAAGATATTTTGTCATTTACCGAAGCAAAAAAAAAAAAAAACACAAATATTAGTTAAACAAAAAAATTACATAATGACAAATACAGTTTCACATTTAATAGATGCGATACACATACTATAATGGCTCGTTCACTTCGCAGTATGGAATAAGGAGGGAATGAAATTCTAATTCAAAAGGAATGTAATAGGATTGTAATGGCTATTACAATGTTCACTTGGTATAAAAAGTAAAACAAGTATTTATTTGAGTAAAATGTGAAGTATCTATAATGCCCCTTATATTTAGTATAATTACATATGTGATATTTTCAAAATAGGGGTATTTATGAAAAAGTTGAAAAATAAATCATTGAATAACAATTCATGGGGTGGGGGACATGAATGGCTATTCATTATTTCACGTAATAGCAATTCATTATGAATTGTAATTCCCTTCAAGTGAATACTGTAATAGCATATTTACTGAGAACGAGGAGAGAATTAATAGCTATTCAAGCTAAGTGAACAGGCAGTAATTGTTTTATGCATTTAATAGATGAAAATAAGTATTGAATGTATTAAATGAGACATATATTAAATTGAGATCATTACATGTTAGCCATTAATTTTAAAAAAAATACATAAATATAATTTGAACAAAAATAATACTAAATTACTATCGCCATATATTGTATGTGTATCGCATGATCAATATGCGATACAACCCAGCTTAAATTTTCTATGGAGTATATTGCTATATCGCATCTTGGTGATATGATATATGTGTAAAATAGTGTATCTTATTTCCAAGATGTGATACAACGATGAAAATTTGGTAATAATTTAGTCCCAATTGTATTTAAGTAATCTTTTTTTAGTGATGGTAGCTATCTGTTTGACCATTAAAATTGCTATATCTTATGTAGTAAATCAGACATAGGGTATTTCTGTACAAATAAAAATTATGCAAATCCAAATTAAACAAAAATAATTATGAAATTACAAACACTAAATCATGTCTACTTAGATGTGATTCATGTACAAATAATTATCATATTTGTACATGAATTGCACTTAATAGATACAATTCATGTAAAAATATTCGTGAATTGTACCTTGTAGATGCGATTCACTTTAAACATTAATGAATCACACTTTGGAGAGCTATTCAATATATGTGACTCTTATTGAATCACATCTTGTTAATGCAATTGTTTTGTTAAATGATAAATCACATTCTTTACATCTATTCAAACTTTGTAATTTAGTAATTAAAATTGTCTAATTTGTAAATTTTTTTTTAAAGTTTATGGACCTATGTTTCGCACATTATATCTACACGAACACTAAGGGTCTATTTGGCAACGTCTTTTCCTGGCTTTTTCGGGTCTTTTTTCAAAAAAGCATGTTTGGATAAAAAAAAGTTTTGAAAAGTGAACAATGATTTTACAAATATATCCTCAATTTAATAAATTAATTCCATTTTTTACATTTCTTGGCATCGTCTAGTCAACAGGCCAAATATTTGGACCTCCAAATTTTCAGGGAATCTCTTCTTCCTCCTGCTCCTCTCAGTGCATATTCCTTCCTCAATGGCAGCAAATTTCCATCACTCACGAGACAAACAGTCCATCGTTTTTGGGTTATAAATCATGGCTACCAATGGTGGAATTACACCACCATCCACAGCAGATTCGGACCACACACACACAGAAAGATAGAGAGACAGAGAGAGAGAGAAAGAGTGGAGAGCGAGAGAGGGGCAGCAAAAAGGTAAAGCTCACATCTTTATGTGTACATGTTTTATGCATATCCATAAAATGACGTCTCTTTCTTGTTCATAGCTATATGATGTATCAAATGTTTTGTTGTGGGTTGGTTTAGTTATCTTGGTAAATCAACTAATTGAGTTTTGATTGTTGAAATGGAAGTTGGGGTTGATTCTAAATTTGGGTCTTTGAAATCTGTAGATTTACAAGAAGTTTGCTTAGTATGCTGCTGAAAATCGTTGTTCCTGTCCAGTAAGCTTGTAATTTCATTGTGATTTCGTTGTGAATCAACTGAGGAGCCAATTATTTGATTTTAATTTTACGAACAAAATAATCTAACAACCTCAAGTTCGGTTAAGTGTTTCAGTGTATTAATCATTTTGTTAGTATATTCGCGTGGGCTCAGGCCATTGTTCCCTCTCTTCATTGGTTTGATCTTCAAATTCGTTCTGTTTTAGCACTGATCTAGAAGAAACTATCGCCATAGCAACCATCTCGTCCTTGGATGAGATGCCGGCCCAAGATTGCATGTTTGATTACCCCAAGATTGCCCTCCTCTTGGACGAACTTCTTGCAGCAATCTCTTGCAGTTAATATTTCATGACAGTTTAAACATAACCACTTAGCTCTTTCTTTCTACCATCTCTACATGCCTCAAAATTGCCCCCAACACACCACATATGTTATAACTGCACTTTTCACTTGTTCATTCACATATAAGTAGAGATCTGGACTTGAATACAGAATGAAATAGAGAAACTTTATTCTACTCCTTATACATTACTTGAAGCCATTCCTGTCACAAGTAGGATTGACAACGACATGGTTATCATGCAACGTGCACAAAGCAGCAGCATCATATTCTTCCACTTAATTGGCCCAATACATATAACTATATATATAATCTTCATCATCCTCTTAAAGTCTCTCCATTAAAGGGCCAAAAGCGGATTAATGTATTATAAAAAAAAAAAGAAAAAAAAACAAAAATCAGACTCATGCACTCACACAAAACACTCACACGACCTTTTTCTTGATCTAGTTCTAGGACACTTAATTGGTATATAGGGTAGAAATATGATGATCATCATCATTAATATGATCCGATTCCGGTCAGATGTTTCTTCATTTCTTTTTTCCTGGTCAAACATTTTCGGTTGACTGATGAGGAAGGAGAGGTTGAGTGAGGGATGTTCTAATGTGGGTGTGGGCTGTTGTTTTATTTTTCCATGCTCCGAATTGCACTGAATTCTTGCAGTCTGTTGCTTTGCAAATTTTCTTTCTTCGTTTTTGCCCCAGAGAACAAAGTATAGTCCCAAAATGATCAGCCACAATCGGCCATAATCTTGAGAGGCTGCATGTGCATGTCAAACTTTGAAGTCCTATGTAATTCCTTAGAAATAATCAGAGAGAAGACATGAATTTCAATGAATCAAAAACGACAATCATTTTATTGAGTAAGATAAAACTAGCCGTTTTCTTTATTCATTGCAGATTTCTAGTCATAAAACTTCAAAAATCGATGTCGCGCACTCTAGACCCGACATAAATTGCTGAATGCTCATGAGTATTGTATCTTCAAAAGAAATCTCCACAGGACAGGGGTATGTTTATATGCATGTGCATGAATTGTTTGGCAAAAACATGCAAAGCTGTAAATCCGAGCCATTGGGCCATTTTAGGTTCGCCAGGGATCCGCTAACCCAAACACCAGGATTTACTTGGTGCATTATCGCGGTTCATGCAAGTGTCAAGGGCTGACCCGATTATCATTGCGGCATTTGGCGTAGGTGCCATGACATATTATCATCACTTTCCACCCGAAATTCGATCGTAGCTCCAATTGGGCCATGAACTGGGTGAATAGTTCAGTTTTAACTCAATTTGGGCCTTAGTGCATGCCCTGGAAATCTAGGCCATTAATATCAAATGCAATTCTTATCTTCGTTTCCTATTCACTAATCAGGTATTCTAGAATTCTGCAGAAGCTACTTTACGACTCATATATGCTCTAACTTTTCCCTTCCAAGTGGCTCTCCATTAGCCTTCCTCATCATAGTCTTCCTCATGATTTTAAAATTTCTTTGATAAATTTTGGCACTTGGTCGTGGCTGTTCTGCATCATTTACTGGGACTATATTCTTTGTTTCATGATACATGGCTGATAATTTCGACGGAAAAGTTAACTAAGTCAATGGATATATCCTTGTTTGCAGGTGACATCTATGTTTGTGCAGTCGGTGTGCATGGCATCTCATTGTAGTCATCGTAAGTGAAGATCAGTGATTCTCGTAGCGTATCGTGCGTATACAACTTTCTTCTGCTGTTTTTTGTTCTATTTTTTTTTTTTTTGGGAAATATGGCTGATAGGATCAATTGGAGCCCAGAGGAAACAATTACTTTCGTTGACTTATGTTTGGAGCAAGTTAGGTTAGGAAAACGTGGCAGCGGCACTTGCAGCCTGCTACTTTTCGGAAGTAGGTGTGAAATTCGAGGAAATTAGGGGAAAGAAATTGACCCCAAAACAATTGCGGAACAAGTGGGATTCTTTGCGAAACCAATGGATAAAGTGGAATTGGCTGAAGCTACGCGAACACAGGGGTTGGATGGAATGAAGTGGTTCAAACCTATGAGGCATCCGATGAGTGGTGGCGTGCAGCAGATGAGGTAAATGTCAAACCAATAAGTTTTGTAACTGTTTCATTACGAATTAATCAATAGAACCACTTAAGTTACGGAATACATTTGCCTTTTTTATTGCAGGAATACAAGAGGAGTCACAGTGGAAGTGTTCTCTGTTTTCGGACACGGGGATTGCTGTACAAGGAAAGCCTTGAGGAAATGTTTAGTGGTACCAAGGGGACCAACGACAAGTTATGGGCACCGTCATCATCTGCTCCCCCTCCACAAGATAGTCCAGAAGGAAGTGGAGATTCAGAGGGTGATCCACAATATGTTGATCCTCAGGACAATTTGCCAGCAGTTGCAGATGATTCGAATGAAGATAGCTTTTTTCGAACAACGATGCATGCTGAGGAATCTTCTGTGAAAAGAAAAACATTTGGGTCAAATGTTAGAAAACGACCAGGGAAGAAACGATACTCCAGAGAAGATATTACAAATGATTTAGGGAGCTAATTGCATCTATGAAAGCAAGATCTTCCAGCAACCATGTCCGTATGCAGTGGCGACGATCCACGGAGTATGAAGGCAGTGATGGAAGAAGTGTGGACACTGCCTGCTATTCTACAGAATATCCAATTGGGCTTGGATGCTGCAGATGTCCTTATGGACCCCGATAAGCGTGTAGTTTTTGTCAGCTGCCCAACCCGGAAATAAAAACGCAATTTTTGCTACGAGAGATTGACAGGATGAAAGGAGCTAAACCATGATAACAACTTTTCTTTTTTCTAGTTAAGTTTATGTCATACTGTGATGCTGATATATATAACTTTTGAAGAAAGTTTAACTTATGTATTTCATTCACAATGTTTATATGTGTTGGATGTTATTGTTAGTACCTTTTCCTAAGATTGCTATGGAAATAGTCTTGTGTTTGTCAATTCACGTTCAATTTCACAGGGACACAAATGGATTATGCGTTCGAGGAAGATGTAATCAAAGTGTCGATATATCTTCTAATGGAGAAGCACTTACGCAAAAGCACACCATGCTACAATTCAAGAAGGAGAGGGTCGGACCTTATCAATGAGCTACTCAATCATAACAATCCAAGAAGGTGTCAAAACATGTTCAGGTTGAACCCAGACCTGTTTCGTAGATTGTGTGCAACCTTGCAAGAATATGGGCTTCATCGTAGTAGAGGAGTTGCTATAGATGAAAAAGTAGGGATATTTATGTTTATCGTTGGACATGGAGCTACAACGAGAGTAGTTCAAGAGATGTTTCAGCATTCGTCGGAAACAGTATTCCGACACTTCAATGACGTCCTCAGCAGTAGTGGAACTATCGAAAAACATAATAAAACCTACGCATCCTGACTTTCCCGACATTCCATCACATATACGACAGAGTGATAAATACTTCCCATTCTTCAAGGTTGTTATGTGTTTCTCGAGTTCGCTCATACATCGATATTAATGTTTCCATGTATTAACAAACGTTACTTTACAGGATTGTATTGGAGCAATGGATGGAACTCACATTGCTGCCCATGTTCCAACTAATGACAGAATTATAAACACGAACAGAAAGGGTGAAGTTACACAAAATGTGTTATGCGTTTGCGATTTTGACTATAGATTTACATTTGTAGCAGCAGGTGCAGATGGACAAAGTCATGATGCTAATGTATTGTCTCGTGTACTAGGTGATCCCCAATTCAACTTTCCACAGCCGCCCCCAGGTAAAACTAGTTAGAAAATGGCATTGCAATGTGTTACATTAAACTGTAAATTCGTTTGATCCCCTATATCATGGAAATACTATTTGTACAGGAAAGTACTATTTGGTTGACTCAGGATTCCCAAATAAAAGTGGATTTCTAGCTCCGTATAAAGGAGAGAGATACCATGGGTCTGAGTTTCGACAGGGGTACCCACCAAGAAATCCAAAGGAGCTATTCAATTATACGCTTTGTCTCTTCGAAACATTATTGAACGGATATTTGCAATATGGAAGAACAGGTTCCGTTTTATCTATATAGCATGCCCAATTACAAAATGAGCAAATAGAATAAAAATAGTGCTTGCTACAGCAGCTTTGCATAATTACATTTTAATGAATGATGGTGATGATCCATACGTCAATGATTTTTTTTCAAGCGAAGAAGCTGCAGGAAGTAATTGCTCTATGGTGAACGAGGCATATGGGAGTAGTAGTATGACTAATTCAAGTGGTCATCGGTGGATGAATGGTGTACGAGATAGTATTGCTGCTGACTTATCAGCAAGACCACCTACAACTTAGATATGATATCATCTAATGGCATGTACCTACTACTATGTTGTTCATCTGAATATATGTTCGTGAAATTGAAAAACTAAGTTGGTGAAATGACAATTACCTGATTCAATTGAATAATGAATAAAAAAATAGCAACGATCATACCCATATTAGTTGTAGCAATTATAATAATAACGACAGTAATAATAAAGTCATCATACAGTTGAAGTAGGAACACAACAGAGCAGACAATTTATCCGTACAATGGATTCGAAAAAGAAAGACAAATGAAAACACAACAAAATAGATAGTTTATCCAAACATGAGATTGGAAACAGATACAAATCAGACAGCTTCATCCAAACAGCCTTTTTTCGAACAGACACAGATAAGACAGTTTCCCAAATACCAGGTTACAGAACAGATGCAGATACAGATACAGATCAAATACAGATACAGATGAAAAACAGACAATCCAAACAGACCCTAAATCAACTAATTTTACAAGCCATTTTTCATGTTAACTTTTCAAGTTAAAAGTGTCAACTTCTAAGAAAAATGAAAATTCATACAATTTTTAAAATTTTGAAAGATACCTTGCAATTTATTCTCGTGCTTTAATAAGATTATTGCAAACACCTGTTAGGATAGTATGAGTAAGATCGATATTCTAACCATTCCTTGCACTTAATTATAAACTATGTATCACATAAAATTCCTTTGATAAACCATAAGAATACCAAATTCAAAACTAGAAAATCCTTTTTCTATATATCTAAAACTCTAAAAACATATATGGATCCACTTTTTCACATTTGCCGCGCTTCTCTTATCTATCAACCAGTCAAACACTAACTCATCAAATCCTAGAAATTTATACCATTATCCGAAATCCTTATCTACTTTCCCGCCCTTCATTTAACTCACTTGTTTTCTTTTACCCAAACAAAAGACCTTACTTGCATGTGCTTGCTCGTATGGCTGGATTTGAGAGAAAGTTCCAGAATAGGACATCAATGGAATCTCCATCACAGGTGTACCCCACCACTTGGATGTCTACTCAATTCGTTTGTGTGTGTCTCTATCTTTTATTTTTTGCCCTTTCTTACTCCTTGTCCATCTTTGTCTTTATATATGCTCTTTTTTCACTTGTGTCTGGTCTTATTCTTGTTCTCCTATCTTCGTTCAAAGTGTTTTTACCTCCCTTCTCTAGACTGGTTCCTATTGTGTGTTTGTGTCTTTTTGCAAATGGACTACTCTGCCTACAAAGTTAAACCTGAATATGCCACTATTGCAGGGGAAAATAGTCATCCTATCTTACATTTGGACACTAAAGACCCCAGTTTTACATAAAAAAAAGCTGTGCTAGTATGCCGCCTCATTTCAGACAGGGTAGAGTATAAAGCAACGGTGAGTTTGGTGCTAAGAAAGTTGTGGAAATAGTATGGAAACTATGAAGTTGTGGCCACAAAACTGAATCCGTATGTGTGCACTTTTAATTGCAAATAACAAATGCTAAAGGTAATGAAAGATGGGCCATAGGCATTCATGGGTAAACTTCTAGTAAGAATGTTTGGGAGTCCCATCATAACCTGGAGGATGTGAATTGGATAAATGCCCTTTTTGGGTCCAAATATATGGTCTCAAACTGTATCAGATCTCTGACAGTAATGCTAAAAAGATAGGGTCAGTTGTTGAGGATCTTTTAGAATGGGAACGGTAAATCTCAAAGGGGGAGCCATGAGAGGATTCCTTAGAGTAAAAGTGAATGTAGACTGGCAAGCTCCGGTGAAAATAGGTTGGTGGTTCGGTTGAAATAAGATGGAAAAATACTTTGTGAAGTTTAAATATGAAAAAATACCGGAATATGTTTCAAGTGTGGACGCTTTAGGCACAACATCACTGGATGTAAGTCTGAGACCAGCAAACAGAACTGCAGTGCTTGGCTGAGAGCCCCATCTGTCAGGCCTATATCAAAAGGATAAGGCTCCCCTAGTAACATGTCACTAGCCTAATCCTCGTCTATGATGTAGTGTCAAGTGAATCCCCTCCTACAATCCTGCCATCCACTCATGTTAGGAAAGATAAGTGCCAGGACTTGTTCCAAACAACTAACCATCCGAAGACATTACTCAAATGTTTACATCCCACCCCACTCGTGGAATCCCAATTCGCTTGACAAACAAAGAACTTCTCCATCTCCTTCACCAACCTCCATCTTGTCCTCTATGCGAGAAGATTAGGAAGTTACTAATCCTATAAAAATCCAAGCCAAAACCCCACAAAAGACCTTGTCTACCAAAATTTGTTTCAATAACATTGAACCAACAATTGCAAGCTCTACACCAAATCTTGCCCAACCTAGCAGCACAACCCCTTGCAGCAGCAACTCTTACTATGTGGAGTTGCCAGACTCACCTCCTCCTAATTCTGACCTATAGGCCTTAAACTTACCCTTCACCTTCACACCTTATTGCCGCCCTTAGAACCTTGGCCATTAAAAGAGCTCTTAACGAAAGCCCTTCGAGTTATACAAAGAGACTTAAATTTGATCCTTTAAGACAAAAAGCTGCAACACCAAAGAAGAAATCTCCTTTTAAAAGAGGAAGGAAACCCAAGAAACCAATAGCCCAAGCTATACAAGTGTCTTCTCACTCCCATTGGGGTTCGCTCTCAATCCACTTTAGTTCATGTCCCCATCACTGTTCAAACTACTTTTCCAGATGGCTGTGGTGGGTGGCTAGAAGTAGCCACACGGGAGCCATGATCATCATCAGTTGGAACTGTCAAGAACTAGGGCTAGCCTTGACAGCTCAACACTTAAAGGGCTCATCCATAGAAATAATCCGAGCATAGTGTTCATTATGGAGACAAAGAACAAGTCGTGGAGATTGTCTGGAATAAGACAAAGATTAAAGCTCAATAATGAGTTCATGTGCCTCCCTTAGGCTATCAGGAGCCCTCGCTCTTTGGTGGACTGAAGAGATAGATGTCAAAATAAAGCAGTTCGATAAGAATCACATAGAGACATCAGTGTATCTAGCAGATGAATCTTTTTTTGCTCATATATCCTGGATTTATGCAGATCCAAACTCCAACAAAAGGTAGGTTTTATGGAGAACCCTGGAAAGCATTGGCTCAACTATGAGCGACCCATGGCCTTTTGTTATAAGCTTTAATGATATTTTATCTAACCATGAGAAAGTAGGTAGCCTACCTTGTAATGCAAGATTATTGGAGCAATTGAACTCAATGACTCTAAATGCAAAGCTGAATGACTTAGGTTACGAGGGGCTTTGGTTCACATGGTCCAATAGGAGGGAAGATAACAGATTAGTCCCAGAAAGGATAGACTGTGCTTTGGCATCGGACGAATGGGTCCAAGTGTATCCATCTACCCAAGTGCTACACAATGAAATGGTGGACTCAGATCATGTTACATTGATTGTTGACTCCTATTACTTGGATCTCAAGGGTAAAGAAAATTTAAATTCGAGCATATGTGGACCACTGCTAACAGATGCAATATAGTCATAGGGGAGGCCTGGACTTCACCACCACCAGCTGATCATCCATATCTGATGGGTTTCAAGCTAAGAACTTGTTGGATAAAATTAAAGAATTGGAGCAAGGTAGCTTCCCCAACAACAGAGATGAGATTAGAAAATCCAATAGGAACTGAAAGAATTACAAAAGTGGGGTTGACTTATGGATAAAGGGCATGAAAAGGAGTTGATTTCCCAACTTGGCAAGCTTTGGCAAAGAGAAGAGTTGTATTGGAAACAAAGATCGAGAGTCAGCTGGTTGAGAGAAGGGGATAGAACTACAAAATTTTTCCATCAATCCACTCTAATGAGAAGACAAGCAAAATCTTGAAACTAGAAAGAGTAGATGGAGAATGGATTAAAAAAAAGAAGACATCATGAAGACTTTTCATTCTCATTTTAGTTAACTTTTTTGCTTAGATGGTATAAAGGAATGGAGGGAGCTTCTAAATGTAGTACCTATTTTAGTAAATGAAGAGATGAACAGCCATTTAAGCAGGATGGTTTCACCAGAGGAGGTAAAGCAAGCAGCCCTCCAACTAGGCTCATCGAAGGCTCTGAGTCTTGATGGCTTTTCAGGCATTTTCTACTAGTGCTATTGGCATATTGTAGGTAACAATGTAGTGGAGGTAGTGCTATCTTTTTTCAATTTAGGTACCATTCTGTCATCTCTCAACCTCACTAAAATTCTTCTTATCCCTAAAATCCCTTCTTCTATTGAAGTCGGTCACTTTTGCCTTATAAGTCTCTACAATTTTGTTTACAAAATCATAGCTCATGTTCTTGTTAAACGTTTGAAGCCTTTTCTAAATGTTTTGATCTCAAAAAATCGAAGTGCTTTTATTTCAGGTAAGTCATTCATGATAATTTCATTGTAGCCCATGAAGCTTTTTATTTTCTCAAATCTAAAAAATCTAGTAGTAAGTTGTATTGTGGTCTCAAACTTGATATAAACAAAGCATATGACCAAATTGAATGGGATTTTTTGAAACAAACAATGGTTAAACTTGGCTTTTGTGAAAATTAGGTAAGGTGGGTGATGGAGTGTGTCACATTTGTTACATCTAGTATCTCTGTCAAAAGTAAAATGCAGGTTATATAAGGCTTACTAGAGGCTTGAGGCAAGGAGACCTACTTTCACCTTATTTGTTCATTCTGGTGGCTGACGTTCTATCAAGGAATATTGAGAAAGCTGCTGTTGAGAAAAAACTTATAGGATTAAAGTTGAGGCAATTATGTCCCTCAATTACTCACCTTTTACTGGCTAATGATTCCTTATTTTTTGTTGAGGCCAACTAAGTAATGTACACATGTTACGATAGATTATCCAAGGATACTGTGAAGCTTCAGGGCAAAAAGTGACTTTCTAAAAATCCAGTATTTTCTTTAGCCTAATATGGATAGAATTAATGCGATTAGTGCTACACTAGACATTCCTGCCACAACCAATCCATGTAAATATTTAGGGATGCCTACTTTGTGGGGTAAGAATAAATCTGAAGCCCTTTGTTTTGTCCAAGAAAAAGATAGAAGCTAAAGAGTTGGAAGAGGAGCATGTCATTAATAGCTGGTGGAGAAATTTTAATCAAGGCAGTAGTTGGTGCGATTCCTTTGTATTCCATGAGCTGCTTGTAGTTCCCCAACAAAACGTGTAAAGCAGTAACTCTTTGATTGCTCAAATTGGTGGGGCCAAACAAATGAAGAGAGGAAGGTCCATTGGCAAAGATCGAATAAAATTACTTACCAAAGTCAAAAGGAGGATTAGGCTTCAAGGACCTTCATGATTTCAATATAGCTTTTGTTGAAATTGGATTGGAGACTACATTCAAACCCAAACACTCTTTGGGCACGTTTGCTAAAAGGTATATACTTCCCTCATTCTACCTTTTTGCGGGCTTCCAAAGGATCAAGAGACTCTAGGGTTTGGTCCAGTATCCTCCAAGGAAAACGTCTTTTAACCTAAGGAGCT
The DNA here is from genome assembly GCA_024138025.1 of Combretum micranthum. Lineage (NCBI taxonomy): Eukaryota > Viridiplantae > Streptophyta > Magnoliopsida > Myrtales > Combretaceae > Combretum > Combretum micranthum. The sequence goes on along the minus strand of JAMXBD010000686.1, from coordinate 268,825 downwards.
CTTTGGGTTAAAGCATAATCTTCCAGTGTTCAAGCATGAGCATGTTAACCAGGAATTTAAGTAGCTAATTTGATTCATCACCCATCAGGCTCCCGGAATCTCCATGAACTGAATAAATGGTTTGAAAGGAATACAGTGCAAGCTATCCTTAAGATTCTACTCCCCATAAATTATACAGTGGATGAACTGATTTGGCCACATGAGGAAAATGGTAAATGTAGTGTGAGGTCTTCATATAATTTCATTCGATGTAGAGGGGTTCAACAGTATGTACATGCATCAAGCTCTCACAATGTAGAGAGGGACATATGGAAACTAATATGGTACGGGCAGTGTCTGCCAAAGTTTAAGCATTTCACTTGGAAGGCAATCAACAATGCTCTGTCAACACAAGCAAATTTAGCTAAGAGGAGAATACTTTCGTTAGGTAAATGCTGCGTCTGTTTAGAAGTAGAAATAGCAGAACATCTCCTTTTATGTTGTCCTTGGACCAAGCCTATGTGGTTTGCAACTCTAGGCTTGAGAATACCCATAGAAAGAGTTACCACACTTGACAGATGGCTAGAATCATTTCTTACGGGGGTGGGAAGCAAGAGTGAAACTTCTGAGGTTTTTGCATGTATTTGTACTGCAATGTGGAGCATTTGGAAGGCTTGTTGAGGAGTTGTTTTTCAGAAGAGATCTCCAAATGTGGAAGCAGTTGCCAATGAGGCGACTGGTGCTTTAGCAGAGAGGGAGTTATTGGCCAAAAGAACTCCAGATTGTATGTTGAATCCTGTTAGAGTCGAACAAGATCAAGAAAGCTAGGCTCTTATATCGCAGTCTCAATAGTCAAATTTGACTATTGAGTCGGTTGCTCCACAACAAAGCCAGAATTCTCTTGTCCTATACTCATGTACCGTACCTTGTGACTACTCTGTTGACCTCAGGTATGCGTATGTGTAACAAGAGCTAATAAATTCCAAGGAGCAGGGAAGAAGAAGCCCGCACTTAATCACCGTAACACCAGCCCAGCAGCAATGGAACTATATTCATCGGGCTCCAAGGAGAGAAGGTAGTGCCGGTGTGTGGCATCCTCTGATAGAATAGAATTTAAAGCTTAATTGTGATGCATCCTTTGTTCCACACACGGGGGAAGCAGCTGTTGGTATTGTAGTAAGGGATTGTGAAGGTGGCCTCTATGGAGGTCTTTGCAAATCCATATCAGCGGGTTCTAGCCTCCCTGCAAAAGCTGCGGTGGTGTTGGAAGCGCTCCTATACACCAAGAACAAGGGAAGGTTGAAAGTTGAAAATGAAACCGACTCTTCTATGGTGCATCAAGCAATCATGTACGATGAAGAGACTCCATGGTGCATCTGGAATATCTCTCTAGTGTGAACTCCCTGTTAAAATTTTTTGATGAAGTGGCTTTTCTTTTGGTATCAAGAGAAGCAAACACAGCGCCAGATTAGATGGGTGTGCATCGTAGATTGAAGATGTGTCCTGTGGATTGGGTACAAAATCCCCATCCTCTTTATTGTCCATTTTACAAGGATGACTTGTTGTGTAATGCTCTTTTCTCGATTTAAATGGTCAAGCTGATGTACCGAACTCTTGAATATCTAATGAAGTAAACCTTTTCAATGGCAAAAAAAAAAAAAAAAAAAAAAAAAAAAAAAAAAAAAAAAAAAAAAAGAAAGAAAATTACGAATGGTAATTAGGATAACTTTTTTCTTTAAAGGATGTGTACATGGTATTGGTAGTTAGATGGCTTCTTCAATGTCTAAAAATTTATACATTAAATTAATTAATAACTAATAAATGAGGTTGGGAAAAGAGAAACACTTAATATATAAGATTTGGTATGTAATTACAGAATAAAAAGGAGGTATGGACAATACGCCTTCTCATTCCATTTAATTAATTATATTAATAGTTCGTGCACGGACTAAAATGTGTTAAAATAAATATATAAATTTAATAGATTTTTTAAGACGAATTTATTAGAGACTTGTTAATGAATTGTTGCTTTTATGGTTAATAACTAATGGTATAATGAATACTATAACGATTGTCATGTTTTTTACAATTTTGTATAATATCCAAAATAGTCAAAACCATTGATAGCAATTAAAATTTTATGATTTCTTTCCCAGTTTGATATTTTATTCACAATGTATAGTTATGGTGTAGCTAAAAATGGAATAGTTTCAACTTTTTTTTTTTTTTTTTAAGGTATTCATACTTTCAACACTTTTATTACCAAAACTTCATCTAAAACTCTAAATTTTAGGATTGGCTGGCCCACAAATCTTTACAAATAAGTTTATCAAGCAAGAAATATACCATACTAACAATGAAATATAAAAGAAAGCACTCTCATTATGCTGGGATCTAGTTTTATATTTATAGACCAACTTTTCATAGATTTGATCATAAAATATTAGATAGGTGGTAAATAACCACAAATACCAACACATTAGTAATGTGGTAAGCTGGCTGACATTTATTGATTTATTTTGGACCATCAAAGAAAATCTACTTTGTAGTAATAAAAGAATCTCCACATAAGCATTCATTATTGTGGATGCTCCCTTGTCCAGTTATGGATTCTTTTTAGATAACTTGATGTGGCAGCCATCAAATTTAAAAAGAGGATTTCGGTAGGCTTTTCCTTCCTTCAGTATAGTCCACCTGTGATCATTCAAAGTAAATGATAAATGATTAAATGAAAAAACATATAATAGGTCATAATCAAATCATAATTTAAAAATATGTAGAAAATATTTTGGATGTGTTATGTAAATGTAAATCCTCAAAATAGAAGTAAAGATTTTAATAATTTAGAATTAAAAGTTTCTTTTAATAATATCTTCTATAATTTTGAATTTTCTAAAGGGTCAACGACAAGGCCTTATAATTCTGTGAGTGTAGATTTGGAAGGGTTATAATAAAATTATATGCAATATTGTATATGATTTTGTAGAAAAAAATGAGGAAGTTTTGTAATATAACGAGACTAAACATGAGACTTTAAGATAGGAATATTATGACCTTCACCTATAATTATATTCATACTTTAATGTGTAATAAAAACAAAATTTCACTGTTGAAAAAAAAATATATGTAATAAGTAATCCTAACATAGCAATACACACACACACAATTAAGACCAATAGCTTAGATAGGAAGGACACTTGAAATCAAGTGAATGGCCATTACATGCTAATGAACGTGCAACCTCTGCTAATTCCAAGACATGAAGTTAATTCCTAAAACTACAACCATCTGACACCTATATCCCTTCATTAATAAGCAAAGTAACACATAAAACTCTGTTATTTTCAAAGACAGTTATAATGTCTTCATTAAATCCAAAAAACACAAAACGTATAAATTCGATCCAAATTCATCTAGGAAATTAGACAAATTAGAAACAAAATATTAATTTTATTAAAAAATGGTGGCTTTGTGTTTGGTTCAAGCCGTATCCTAGAAGTTGTTGTGGTGAGGCTTGGGCAGGCCATGGTTTGCGACTAGAAAAAGATTTTTTTATCAAGGGCTCATTGCTGGACAGTGATTGGAGATCATTGCGCCAGTAAGCCATCAATTCCATTGAGAATTTAACTAAATGTGGAAAAATTGAATAAATTATGAGAATTAGTATTATTTTACAAGTAGTTTTATGAATAATTTTTGAAAATTTAGTCCTTTGTTAATTACCCTGATAATAGTGAAATTTTAAATAAAATTAGTGTGATATTGTCTCCATGAAATGAATTGATACGTTAATATTTGTTAGTCGTATTCTTATATGTTTGACCCATTTTTTCAACTTGTATTTTTATAGAATAGAGATTTTACTGCTACTTATATAGTAGGAAGATTCAAAATATAGCAACAGTTTGCAATGCAATGCCCATTAAATTACTAATATTATTGCGATATTTATATTAGATTATGGGTGATGCCTTTTATTGCACCAAGTTTCAAAATCTTGAATAGTTTAGGGAATCAAAACATTTATAATAGCATTTATTAATAGTTGTTAGTTTTGCAAATCAATAAGATGGGAATGCCTGTTGTTAAAGACATAATTTTATGTTGTCAACTTGGGTTTGGTTTGTGGAGAAAACAATTGTTATATTTAATTTTGAATGTTAATACTCACAAGTAACAAGTAATAGATGGCATATTAAATAGGGATATGAATAGTGTTGTTATCAGAAGTTTAGCACTGAATTACTATGAATTACTAAAAATATTGTTATTTTAAGTATGTGGTTTCTATAGCATACTTGTGATGTTTTTGTTTTGCACAAAAATGGCATTAAGTTTGCTTATGTTCTTATAAATCCATGTTATCAATATCACTAACTCTAAATAATTATCTATTGAAATAAATTGTTTTGTCGAGTTATAGGAATACTATTTATTTAAGAATACTCCGTCAAAAAAAAAAAAAAAAAAAAACTCATGATTAAATTTTATGCTTCGACACCCTGAAAGTGATTCACTATGGATAATATTCTAATACTACTAGTTATCCAAAAACATATGGAAGTTACATTACAATAAACATAATAATATCTTACTTATGGAATATATGAAAACAGTTTACTATAACTGACATTACCACTAACTTATATTAGTTGCATGACTCTATCTAATTAAGAAAATGATTATTATATATATACCTTACTTTTTTAATAATTGTATTTGAATAAAACAATCATGGTAGCATTATTATCAAAGTGAAATCATTATAAAGTTTTTGTAATTATACGAAATTGAAAAGAGATTTCCTTTATAGGGATTATAGACAACATGAAGTTTGACATTTGGAGTTGACTTGAAGACGATTCAGGTAAGTGGGATCCATGGTCGAAGTGTGTCCATGGTTGAGATTGTAAAATAGCTCAAATGTGTGCATACAATGCCTATGCTTGTCCTTAACTTGCTAATTGATATATGAACTTCGTGCTATATTGTGTTGTGGTGAATTGTGATATTCTTAAAGTGTTTGCAAATTAGTTCATCGCCTTTTAAATGGAACCCAATAAAACTTTAACGAAAAATTTTAAAATGCTATGCATTCAACCTAATAAAGGATCAATTAGGATTCTATAATCAAACATTGCCCTTGAGGAGAGTCGGTAGAGCCACCTTTTCCTATCCTCAAGGCTGAGCTAAGTGACATGAGAGAAAATCGAGTGAGGTTAGCAACATGTCTAAGGAGGTCTTGGGAGGAGCCGTGGCTCCATCACACAAGTTGGATTTGATCAATAGTTGTTTTATATTACTTTATAAACTCCTCAACCTAGGCTAGAGTGGGGTTATTTTCTCTAGTCTCATGACGGACAAGGTAACAGAGTGTAGATGACATTTGCTTGTTCATGCATTGCATTCATTAATTGTTTGATAATCCCGTTTGTCTTATATACATGTATTTTTACCTTCGTCCCTCTTATTGAGCTGTGGTTGCTCATTCCCTTATCGATTTTCTTGTAAGTTCTGATTGACTTAAGTAGCAGTTGCTAATATTACTATGGATCCTTAGGTGTGTAATTGTATAAATAAGAATAATTCAGAAGAACTAATTTCTACATTTCTATTTTCATTTAGTTAATAGTATCAATTGGGTAACTTGGACAGTTTAGTTTGATTTGGAGACTGGTAATTTAGTAATTACAAACATTTTAAATGCTATTTAGGATCAATGTGAAATGAAATGTTCATATATATATATATATTATTGTCATTATTAAGATTTTATTGTTGAGCTGATGTTACTTCAGAGTGGATTGGTTGTACGTGCCTTGTATATACTAGGCTATGATAGAAGCTAAGTGGTAAGCTTCTGCCATAGGTTAGTGTACACGACAGGACTGTTATGATTGGACTAACTTGGAGCGTTATGGTAAATAATGTGAATTATTTTCATATTCTGTGTAATAAATTCTTTTGACAAGGAAAAGGAATGTTTTTGATGTTTTGGCAATCAACCCCAAATTTTACAGACTTTAAAGGCTAATATACAACTTACAACCTTGTGATGACTAAAGTTTTGTGATTTAGAACATGGTTTCATACTAAAATAATAGTGCTCTTCATTCCAAATGTGCTGAAGATTCTGTCTGGAAATTTCAGTCATGCTCTGATAAATGGAAAAATTACACTAGAAGGAATTAATATTTAGGGCAAATTCAAAAAAATGTATAAATTTTTTTAGTGGTTTAAGACAACATTGTTGAACTTAACCTGGGGATTTGACCCAAATATGCCATAGGGTCAAAAGTTAATGAGTAAAACCAAGAGTTGACTCGTAGGTGAATTGGACCGTCCTGAACTTTGAACAAAGTTCAACCGGATTGAATCGGGTGGGTTAGCCTGAGTCTGACAACATTGATTAAAAAAAGGATAACATTTCACATACTGAGTCAAATGGGGAATTAATTTTTTTTTTGTGTCTATTTGTCATCCACTTAAAATATTGATTCCCCAATTTTTAACCATGAAAAATATTGATGCCTTATTTACCGCCTTTTATGAAGTGCTAACATCGTATTTCTAACAACTTAAAATGCTAATATCTTATTTAAACTTACCCTGAATTTTAATACCTCACAATATATTATACCCTTGGTAAATGGATAATATTTGTATTGAGTTCACAAGATAGACTTATCTTAGGAAGATTTACATTATAATTGGCAAATCTTTGAAAAAGATAAAATGAGTGGGAGTGAATCAAAATGTGTGAAAATTAGAAGATATGAAAGAAAAGAAATGTGATTTCCAATTTGTATTTGGGTACAGAAGAAGGGAGTGGAAAGAAAATGGAAAGGAAATTTTCCATTTCAAATATTTGGTTTTACAACATATAAAGAAAAAATTAAAAGAAAAAAATTCTTTAACAAACTATATCATCCTAACATTTATTTAGAAAACTTAGATGTTAGGGATATTTTGCAACATCATTAATTAATTTCTACTCATTTCCACCATTTTCTTCCATATTTATACAAAAGTTAGTTCACATGAACATTGTTATGACATACCACCCTATTATATACATGGTAGAAGTGTTATGCATCCTTAAGATAACAGAATTGCCCCAAAGAAAGTTAAACGACAAGTTAAAACCATACCTGTATTTTGTTACCAGCACATGAAGGAACATAGACATTAAAGCTTTACTAAATGGAGCTCCAACACAAGGTCTATCTCCAAAGCCAAATGGCATAAAATACTTCCTTAAGTCACTTGCACTGGTTTCCTAATAAACCCACAAACGAGATATAATTTAAAAAAATTGCAATTTTTATATTTTTTCCTTTTGTTTTTTGTGGTTAAAGAATGAAAAGCAAAATTAATAGTACCTTCCATCTCGATGGTTTAAAAGTCAAGCTATCTTCATATACCCCAGGGTTAAGGTGAACTCCCGATGAATATACCATAATTATCCAACCCTGTGGAACCATGAATCCTGTAAATTGATAAATTAAAGGAATGGACCACTTTTCGGAGGTTTTAATATATCATTGGTTATAAATATTTATAGACAATTTAATTAATTACAACCTGAATAGTGGATGTCTTTGGTTGCTCTTCTAATTATTCCTGGTATTGCACTTGTGATTCTCAAGGTCTCATTGATGACCTAATTAAAAAAAAAAAAAAAAGAAAATTCACATGTACAATTATTTATAAAGAAGTATTAATTGCATCACCAAAATGGATTTGAGGTATTATATCAATTATGTTTTATCAACTTACTTGTTCAGTATAAGTCATTGATTTGTATTCATCCCAGGTCAACGGAGCTGCTTTGTCCTTCGCGCTCCTTTTTTGAAGAATTTCATCGTGCTCTTTCTATGATAAATAACAGGGTATTACTCATTTTATTTATTTTTTTCATGGAAAATCTGTAAACGAAAGTTAAAAATAGCCATAAGAAGGAAAAAAAAAAAAAGTATTACTCGAGTTTAGGTTTACTTTTACTCAAGTTTCATTTGAAAATGGTCAAGTGAAGTTCAAATTTCTCGAATAGTTTATCAAGCCGAACTTGAGTTTCATAATGTTTTAACTTGATTTATTTATAAGTCTAATCAAGCTCAAGTTGGATATGAATTTTAATTGAATTTACATATTAATATAATTTTAATTAGAATAAAATTTTTTTTTAATAAATCAAGCTTAAATAAACTTAATCAAATCGAGTTTGAGCTTATATACTGTTAATTTGAGCCACACTCGAGCTTGAAATTTTACTTTCGTTGAATTTAAGATTGGAGATTTCAAGTCCAACTGAAGCTCAAGCTTAACACCATACTCACTGCCATCTTGATCCGATTTGATTGCAGCACTAGTCTTCGTCTCGTATAAAAGACATATTTGTATGCACACATAATTAATGCAAATAAACTTTATATATGTTACCATTATTTTTGCGTACCTCTAGTTGTCTAAGTACTTCGGGGTTTTCGGCGATGAGTTTCGTGCCCATTGTCAAAATATTAGAAGCTGATTCAACAGTGGCAAGTAGCACGACAAGTACTTCACTGACAATAAATTGCACAGTTAAAAACTTTTCAGTCCCCATGTCACGCACGAGATCATCCACTAAGTCACCCTTTGAAGCCCTAGGTGATCGCATTTTTTCTCTTACTATTTGCTCAACAAACTTGGCAAGTTTCTTTTGGGTCTGTCAACAATATAAAACACATGGATCCTTAATCGTTATTAAAACAAGAAAATAAAAATAAAAATGAATATATACATAAATTAAACATATGATTTTATATGTTTTTTTAATCAATATAGATGTAAAATTATCTAAGTACAAACTTTAGATAGAATTATGAATTTAGACGTATGATTTCATACATTTATAATTTTACTGGTCTAATACAATTTTGTATGACTTCTACTAATTTTTAGCATTCTAGCTTATTATAAAATCATGATTTTGACAACAATATGTGTTTGTGTGTGTGTATATATATTAGTCTTCAATGAAAATATATATACATCAATATATTGTTTTTGGTGGGAAGAATTCAGATACCTGTGAGCTAGAGTAATAATTAGTCCCTGGAATATTAATTGGCCAGGACATGAACCCTTTGACAAGTTGAAGAACATCCCCCGACAAATCCTCAGAATTTTTAGCATCAAAACCTAGGATCAACTTAGCAGCGAAGCCAAATACCATCTACCAAAAAATTCGAAAAGAAAACAAATCAAATAAGCACTAATACATATGTTTGCTTTCAAAATGACATACAATCAATAATTGTTAAAAGAATAAAAAAACCACTACGCAGGGTGGTTAATTACTCACCTTTGCAATATATTGTTTCAGATCAATGGATCCTTCGTGCGTCCATGAATTTAAGTTTTCATCAACAAAATTATAAAGCTGCTGTAGTGTTTTGTGTTTGAGAGACTCAACACCATAGTGATTTAAGACTGAGCTCCTCAGATATTTGTGAATTCGTCCGAATGAATTGATCTTAGCCTCTGAAGAATCATCCATATCATCGCCATGGCCCATGATCTTACTAAATGAATCTAGGTACCACAACTCCACAGATTTGCCTTCTTGTAGGAGTATGTACTGATTAAATTCAGGATCAACGGATATTATAATAGGACGCCCCACGATGTTCGATTTAAAAATTTTTCCATATCTATGCCACAAAGGAAAAAGGAAAAAGGAAAAAAAAAATGATTATGTGAGTATCATAGACAATATTAAATTTTGATGGTAAATCTGTAGTTGTATGAGTTCAGATGAAGTGATTATGAGTATGCTATGTAAGAGCCATGCTTCGTGTGATCTAGGAGGAGAGATACATGAGCGATGATCATGGGGAAAAGGATAGAGGGGAATAAATAATCTCAGTAAGTTCAAATTCAGCCAGATAAGGGAGTTAGAAATCATTAAATGCTACTAATAATGAAGAAACCATATATGTTCTAAATTTGAGCAAGTGTTTAATCACTTAAGACTCAAATCCGGCAGCACAATGACTTTTATTTTTTTCCCAAGATTGCTAAAATTGATCTAAACGAAGAGGGACTAGAGGTACGATCTAAAAGTGGCTTCCTTGTGGATTGAGACCAAATCTCCCTTGATCATTTCAAAAGATTTAAGGGATTAACTCCGTAGATCCAAAAAGTTAAAGCCATTTCAAAATCAGACTAAAGCCCATAAATCTAATTTATATCTCTACAAAATTCAAGCAGATGATGAATAAACCCAAACTCTAGAACTATTGATAAGGAATAGCTAAACCCCTAAACTCCCAAAACACAGTTTCCTTATTCCATAACTTTTAAAAATATATATGTTACCTAAAGTCATAGTTCATATGGTATTTTTTGAGGGTAGCCTTAGGGTTATAGCAACTCTTAGGGTATTACTTGTATATTTTCAAACATTATAACAATATGACAAGTCACACATTTTAAGAATTTAGGGGTCTATCTAAAGCTAAACTAATAATATTGGATATATATATATATATATATATATTTGCAGTTATCACTTGTAACTTACCAATGACATGCATAGGCACAAGTAAAATAACGAAAGTAAAAAAGAATATGCGATTTTTGAATAAACTGGTGGAAGTGATCATCTATAATAGAATAAGCATTTGGTTAAAATTTTTTTGTCATAATTACTATACTTTTTGACTCTCTTCTTGATAAAGGATGGCAATTCAAGTGAATTGGTAGGTTTAAGGAACTCTAGAGACTCTCCAATTAGTGGCAACCCCATCGAACCTGGGGGAACCTGCATTCCATTTGAAGTATTAGCAAGACTCCTCCATTTGCAAATCCATTTGGTGATCTTTATAATCAATATGGTGAATAGGGCTAGGCAAATTTGTGTTATGATAGGCCACATTATTTCCTATGTTGGGAAATCTCTCGAGGACAAGAGTTTAGAAGAAGTTGATGGAAAAAACTTCTGAAAGCCCGTATTTATAGGAACCATCTAATGTTGTATGTCTGATTTATGAAATGAATGGATTTAATATATTGCCTAACAATTTACCAAATTTTGTGGAAACATCGTTAAAAGAAAAGATCCAGTGGGTATCACACCCATGTGTAATATACATATGATGTGTAACTCCTGATGGTTTTCTAACGCGCAAGAATGTGAATGATGATTACTTTGAAAACTAGCTACTATATTGCCCATGTGTTAGCATATAGTCAGGAGTTAAGCACTGTGTGTTCATTGTGGTAAAAAATATGCCACGCTGACAATGCTTGAGAAAATTCAGTTCCATCAACTCACAACATACTAGTTTTTAGTTTGTGGTCTGTTTGGATTGTCTGTTTTTCATCTGTATCTGTATCTTTTTTAAAATGATATGTGTAAATATATCCGATTTGCATATGAATTTTATCTATATTTGTTCTATTTGATTTTTTTGATGAGAACTGTCAACCTTTTTTTATCTATATCTATTTTTTGATAAATAAATTTATTAGCAAAAAATTTGAAAAAGTATCTGTATCTGCCGAAAAAAAGCCAAAACAAACAGACCCTTGGTCAAACCTGATGACTTATATATTAGGTACCGGAATTGTTTTAAGTTTATCAGCTAAAATGTACAACGAAGGGTGCTACATTTATTAGTAATATTAAATTCACTCACATATTTATGTTTATGTCTAAACACAAAGTTAGGTTTCCAAAACATAATTGATATTGATGCATGACACAGATTGAAATTATTCATTACGTTTTGAATCTTTGATACAGTTTTTAGTTTCTAAAAGATTTCGTTAAAACAACTTCGTAGCCTCATATAAATATACATTCTATTTTTTTTTTAATAACCTTGTATTGGTAATTGATTATAATAATAATCTTAGAATTTTTGTATGGTTCATTGGCAAGCCAATAGTATACTATCCTTTTAGTTTAAACTATTTGACAAAAGCCAGATACATATAAAAAATAAATATTTTTATCAATAAATAGATCAAACAAACTAGATGCAAATCATATACATATAAAATAAAAATACAAATTAGATATAGATGAAAATGAGACAATCCAAAGAGGCAAGTGTATAGTCTTAAAATCTGCAATTTGTCTGATAATGGTCTTTGTACAATATTTCACTATGTTTGATTTTTATGTTAGTATTTGGAATGTTTCGCAATTTTTTTTTTTTTAATATGTAGCATGAATCTTCTTAGATAATATCTGATCCATCCTAATCGATTGTTCTAAGATCTTATTTTGAAGGTGAAGGCTAAATCGATAATTTCATAAAACCAGCCACAAGTTTAATAACATTTGGCTAAATTTAACTCCCAACACTAGTATTTCAACGCGACTTTAATTTTACTATTGAGGGTAGTATAATCTACCATTTAGCTATCTATATCTAATTATATAGGACAGTTTTTCCGCTAAATAGTTAGGAAAGCCATAAAGGAGATGGTGCGAAGTCGTGTCTAATTCATAGCATCATAGTCAACCTATACTTTGGAAACAACGACCAAAATATGCCAAACAAAGCTTGGGCAACTAACAAGGCGCGGAATAAGGAGCAAGGAGGTTACGTATGAGTGGACATTCTTTGTTGTTTTACTGTATCTTGTAGTGTGAGAAAAACCCAAGGAATTTGAAAATCTTTCACAAAATCTATCCTAAAGTCCATGTGTTCATATTAAATTGAAAAAGAAATTTATAAAAAAACTATATTATATTTAAAAAAGCAAATTCTGTGGCATAAAGTCACCTTTTAAATCTACGATAACAGTTTTTTCCCCCCTTTTCTTTTCCTTATAGAATTCTATAGTATCTTCCACTTATTTGCTTTTCACAAAATTATATCTACTATAATAACTATAAATATAATCTCTCTAATGGTACTCAGTACATGATAGCAATAATTAATCTTCATTGGACTTTGAATGGTACTATAGTTTTGGCAGAAATAGTTCACTTTTGTCCTTTAGAAGTTTAGTTTATATCGGATTTCATTTTCTAAAAAAGATTTTCAGATCTATTTAAAAATATTTTGTTAATATTCTCTAATTAAATATATTATATTTAATAACACACTTGCTATAAGAAAACAGGTTTTTAAAGATAGAAATTGGTAAAAAAGATTTATTTCTACAAATAAAATTAGTAACGATGATTTTTGAATTTAAAAAATTATGTTTAGAGATAGAATTTTTAACTTTAAAGCCTAATTTTTCTTCTTTTTTTTTTTTCTTGGTAGTGACTAGCATTAAATTGGCTAAATTTGCATGACATTTAGCTAGCCTTCAAAATAGAAATTCTGCAATATAAAATTGAAAAAAAGATTTTATTTCTATAAATAAAATCAACATTTATGATTTTGCGATAAAAAAATTATGTTTTAGAAACATAATTTTTATATTTAAAGCTCTTTTTTTTGTACTTGATAGCATTAAATCGACTAAATTTGCACGACATTTACCATGTTAATTTTTCAGGATGCAAGCGTCAAACATTTGAGAAAAATGAAAGCCCATACGATATTTAAAATTTTAGGAGAGAGCTACACAATTTACCCTCATTCTTTAATAAGATTGAGTAAATGTCTCGTATGGTGTCTAGACTTTAACAAAATATGCAATTAGGTACTTAAACTTTGAAATTGATCACTTTACTACATGAACTTTGAAATTGATCAATTTAGTATCTGAAAAAAAATTTCATATAGACAAATCAATATCAAAGCGGTACTATTGTCGTACAAGAAAAGTTTTTTTAGATACTAAATTGATTAATTTTAAAGTTTGAAATACCTAATTGTATATCGTGCCAAATTTCTGGTACAATTCATGACATTAACCAATAAAATTATGGCAAACCTCTTTTATTTATAATATAGTATGAATTAGATGGAGATTCTTAGGATAATTCTATTATGTCTTGTTACTAATTTTAACAAGATTGGTTCCGTCAACTATTTAACAACTTAGATTCGTACCCAGTTCTAAGTGCACCATTATAATAATTAACATACTAATTGTTATATTTATTTTAAAAATAAAATAATTGAATAATTGACTGGATGACTGGTTGAAAGTACATAGAAGTTCCCATATTCTTATAACCATTCCTTGTAATTAATTATAAACTATCCACCATGAATTACCAAATACAAAACCAGAAAAAAAAATCTTTTTTCTATGTATCTAAAACTATAAAAACAAAAATGGAACCAATTTTTCTTATTAGCCGCGCTGATCGATCCCGTTATCCGATCTATGCACGTCAATACATTCCAAGATGAGAAGGGAAAAAGAAAAAAAGAAGAAGAAAAAACTGTTATTACGGATGGTGATTATTTTAAGTTTTTGGTTTATAGGATGTATACATGGATTAGTAGTTGGATTGCTTCATCAATTTCTAAAAATTTAGAGGATTACTTTATTAAATTAATTAGGAACAATATATGATCTTGGAAAAAAGAACTTATATATAAGAATTAGAATGTAACTACAAAGTAAAAGCGAGACATGCACACCATAGGCCTTCTCATTCCATTTAATTAATAATATTGGTAGTCCATGCTCCCACAATGCATTCCTATAATAAAATATAAACTTAATAAATTTCTTGAGATGAGTTGATTAGGCACTTATAATGGATTGACATTTTAATGGTTACTGAATCGTGATATTATGAATACTATAACATTTGGCATATTTTTAAGAATCAGTATAATATGCCAAAATAGTCAAAACCATTGATAGCGGTCAAAGTTAAAATATATATATATATATATATATATAGTATAATAATCTAATAACACACTTTTATCACCAATGTTTCATCTAAAACTCTAAATTTTAGGATTGGCTTGCCCACAAATCTTTACAAATAAGTTTTTGGGCGTTTACAAATAAGTCTATCAAGCAAGAAATATATTATACAAACAATGAAATACCAAAGAAAGCACTCTCATTATACTGGAAAATAGTTTTATTTTTATAGACCAATTTTTCATAGATGTGATCATGAAGTATTAGATGGGTTGTAAATAATTAATATAAGGAAATAAATTAACCACAAATACCAACACATTAGTAATGTGGCAGTAATGTGGCAAGCTGGCTGACTTTTTCTTTATTTATTTATTTTGGACTATCAAAGGAAAACTACTGTGTAGTAATCAAAGCATCTCCACATAAGCATTTATTGTTGTGGATGCTCCCTTGTCCAATTATGGATTCCTTTCAGATATCTTAATGTGGTAACCATTTAATTTGAAAAAAGGAATTTGCTTTGCTTTTCAAATTCACGTTCACCACTGCGTCACAACCCCAAACTTTTCAGACTTTAAAGTCTAATATACAACTTACAACCTTATGATGGCTAAAATTTTGTGATTTAGAACATGGTTTCATAATAAAATAATAGTGCTCTTCATTCCAAATGTGCCGAAGATTTTGTTTGAAAATTTTAGCCATGCTCTGATAAATGCAAAATAACACTAGAAACAATTAATATTTAGAGCAAATTTAAATAAGTTATCAATTTTTTGAGTGGTTCAAAACAATGTTGTCGAATTGGACTTGGGATTTGATCCAAATATCCATAGGATTAAGAGTTAATGGGTAAAAATAAGTGAAACCAACGGTTGACTCGTAGGTGAACAAGACCATTCTCAACACTAAATCAAGTTCAACCGAGTTGAATCGGATGGGTTAGCCCAGGTTTGATAACACTAATTAAAAAAAGGATAACATTTCATATACTTAGTCAAATGGGGAATTCTTTTTTTTTTTTTTTTTTGGTGTCTATTTGCCATCCACTTAAAATATTGAGTCCCTAGCTTTTAACCATGAAAAATATTGATGCCTTATTTATCTCATTTTATGAAGTGCTAATACCATATTTTTAACACCTCAAAATGTTAATGTCTTATTGAAACTTACCCATAAATTTCAATACTTTACAATATATTATACCCTTGGTAAATGGACAATATTTGTACCGAGTTAACAGGATAGACTTATCTTAGGAAGATTTACATTATACTTGGCAAATCTTTGAAAAAGATAAAACGAGTGGAGTGAATCAAAATGTGTGAAATAGAAGATATGAAAGAAAAGAAATGCGATTTCCAATTTGTATTTGGATACAGAAGAAGGGAGCAGAGAGAAAGTTTCCATTTCAAATGTTTGGTTTCACGACATATAAAAGAAAAATGAAAAGAAAAAGAAATTATTTAACAAACTACATTGTCCTAACATTTATTTAGAAAAATTAGATATTACGGATATTTTGTAAGATTATAAATTAATTTCCGCTCATTTCCAACATACCACCCTATTATTTACATAGTAGAAGTATTATGCATCCTTAAGTAGCATAATTGCCCTAAAGAAAGTTAAATGGGCATAGACATTAAAGCTTTACTAAATGGAGCTCCAACACAAGGTCTATCTCCATAGCCAAATGGCATAAAATATTTCCTCACGTCACATGCAATGGTTTCCTAATAAACTCACAAACGTGATATACTTAAAAAAAAATTGCATTTTTTATTTTTTATTTTATTTTTTGTTGTTAAAGAATGAAAAGAAAAATCGCATGTTCAGTTATTCATAAAGAAGTACTAATTGCATCAACAAAATGGATTTGAGATATTATATCAATTATGTTTTACCAACTTACTTGTTCAGTATAAGTCATTGATCTGTATTCATCCCAGGTCAATGGAGTTGCTTTGTCCTCCGCGCTCCTTTTTTGAAGAATTTCATCGTACTCTTTCTATGATTAATAACAGGGAATATTTTTTTTCCTCGGTGGAAAATCTGGAAATGAAAGCTAAAAATAACCAAAAGAAGATAACTAAATTAGTTCAGTTTAGGTCGACTTTTACTCAAGTTTCATTGAAAAACAGTTGACTGAAGTTTAAATTTCCCAAATAGTTTATCGAGCCAAATTTAGGTTTCATAATATTTAACTTGATTCGTTCATGAGTCCAATTAAACTCAAATCGGACATAAATTTTAGTTAAGTTTGTATATTAATATAATTTTAATTAGAATTAAAAGTATATTTTAAAAATAATCGAGCTCAAATAAACTTAATTAAATTGAGTTTGAGTTTGTATATTATTATTTTGAGCCAAACTCGGGCTTGATATTTTAAATATGATTGAATTTGAGCTTTGAGATTTCAAGTCCAACAGGAGCTCAAGCTTCACATCATACTGACTCTCCATCTTGACTCGATTTGACTGCAACTTGTGTAAAAGACATATTTGTATGCACACATAATTAACGCAAATAAACTTTATACCTTGCCATTATTTTCGTGTACCTGTAATTGTTGAAGTACTTCAGGGTTTTCAGCGATGAGTTTCGTGATCATTGACAAATATGTAGAAGCTGATTCAACAGTGGCTTGCACGGCAATTACTGCACTGAAAATAAATTGCACAGTTAAAAAACTTTTCAGTCCCCATGTCACGCACGAGATCATCCAGTAAGTCACCCTTTGAAGCCGTAGGTGATCGCATTTTTTCTCTTACTATTTGCTCAACAAACTTGGCAAGTTTCTTTTGGCTATGTGAAAAATATAAAACACATGGATTCTTAATCGTTATTAAAAGGGTTAATTGCAAAAACGTGATCCATATTTTCGTAATTTTACAAAAATATGACCCGTGTTATTTCTTTTGACTATTAACTGATCTAAAGTTTTATCCGTTTTGTTTCATCCAATTTGGATGTTAAATCCACATGTCAAGCCAAAGTGAAGTAAAAAGGAAAAAAAAAAAAACCAACGGATAATTAAAAGCTGAATTATTGCTGGAGATCTTCATCGTCGATCATCTTCTTCAGCAATTACACCACTAGGACCATCTTCTTCAACAGTCCCATTACCTTTCTCTCTCTCTAGCCAGTCTCTCTCTCTCTAATCCAACATCCCCCATCTCGAACTACCACAAAGCTGGGACTCACCACATGTGCCAAACCCATCTTCTTCAACAAACCTGTTCCTCTCTCTCTCTAGCCACTGAGTCTTTTCACAATCATAAAAGCTTCACTCTTGTTTCCAGCTCATTTTTGCCTCCCAAAATAACAAGGGAAAAAAATTTAAAAATAACTTCTCTTCTATTCCTGCCTCCAACAGAATCATGATCCAAAACCAGAACAATCAAAGAACATAAAGCCTAACCTAGTAACTTAAAAAAAGAGAAAAATAAATAAATTGTTAAGATTGACTAACCTGTGACAGTACATAACATCAATGTAGTCCATATCGAACCTTTTTAGCGAAGCCTTAGTACCTTCAAATATATGCTTCCTAGACAAACCCTTATCATTGGGACCACGACTGCCCCAGAAGATTTTTGTAGAGAGCACGATGTTGGAGCGCTTGCATCTGAGTTCCTGAATCACCTAGCCCATGATCTCCTCAGCACGGCCATTGGCATAAACCTCAACATTGTTGAAGAAGTCGACGCCGTGGTAGTGGCAGCACTAAAGGACGAACTGGGCTTCCTTAACGTCCAACTGATTCCCCAAGCTCACCCATGATCCATATGAGAGTTAGCCCACTTTTAGAACTGGGTTTAGCTACTGACCAAAGAGGGGCAGCCTTGGTGAGATCACATAAACCATCGTTTAATCTTAATCACCTCTTTGGGAGCAAAACCCATATTACTTCTCAATTGGTGGTTGTTTTATGTAGTAAAATGTAAATTTGGGTTGTGTTTTTCTCCCACTTGAATGCTTGACATGTGGATTTAACATTTAAATTGGACGGGGCAAAATGGGCAAAATTTCAGGTTAGTTAATTGTCAAGAAAAATAAGATGGGACATATTTTTGTAAAATTGTGAAAACACGGTTACTTTTTTTATAATTAACCTTTATTAAAATGAGAAAATAAAAATACAAAGTAAATATATATGTAATTGTTAAAATCAAGAATCAAACATATGATTTTACGAACGTATGATTTTATATTTTTTTTCTCCTAATTAAAATAGATGTGAAATTATTTGAGTGTAGACTTTAGATAGAATTATGAATTTAGGTATACGATTCTACATGTTTATAATTTTACCTATTTAGTACAAATTTTTTATGTTTATATTGATTTTTTACATTCTAGCTTATTATAAAATCACGATTTTGACAATCATGTGTGTATGAGTGTGTGTATATATTAGTTTTTAATGAAAAATATATACATGTAAATATATTGTTTTTGGTGGGAAGAATTCGGACACCTTTGAGCTAGAGTGATAATTAGTCCCCAGAATATTAATTGGCCAGGACATGTACCAATTGACAAGGTTAAGAACATTTTAACATCATAACCTAAGATCAGCTTAGCAGCGAAGCTAATACCATCTATAAAAAAATTAGAAAAGAAAACAAATCAAACAAACACAAATACATGTGTTTGCTTTCAAAATGACATATTATCATAGTTGTTAAAATCACGATTTTACCCATATAATTTTATGAGTTTATAATTTTAGGAGGTCCTTCCGAGTTGACTCGTGAGTAGAATATTTTTTTTTGGTAGAATCTTAAGATTTCAACCAAGTCTATGTATTAATTTGGTAAAATCTTACGATTTTAACCGATTTTACCTATTCGAGTCAAATAAGCTAAAATATAAAAAATACAACTGTGTATTTACAATCTCATCGACGATTAGGAAGTAGGATGATATATCTCTTTTGTTGTTCCTTCTATTTAGTTTCCACACACTCTTTCTATCTTTTTTCTTCCTTCCCTTAAAAGCCCCTATCGTACATTTATAGAATTCATTTGAGTCAATCTATAGCTATAAAATTAATAAGAAACTTATTTATTTCATTTATAAAATTAAATATTTAATAAGTTAAAAATTTTGATTCTCCTTCATTTTATCACTTATTTCAAACAAAACAATAGAAAATAAATTAATTTTGACTCTATTTGCTCTTCTTTATATATATATATATATATATATATATTATATGGATTAGAGTTATTACGAAAAAAAAAAGAACTTAATTTTTTTACTTTTTTACATCTATTATGTGTTCTAAATTTTCCACATCTTCTATAAGCATTTTCATAATTTTTAAAGCTATTTTGTAAAGGTTGCAGAAAATTACGTTTCTATGTTTTAATTTTACATTTTGATTCTACTGATCCCTTGACGATTCTACATTGAATTGCAAGTTTAACAACCTTGCATATAATAATTTGTGAATTCATCCAACTGAATTGATCTTAGCGTCTGAATCATCCAAATGATCAAAATGGCCCAGGATCTTACTAAGCGAATCTAGGTACCATGCCTCCACAGATTTGCTTCTTGCAGGAGTATGTATAGATTAAATTTAGGATCAACAGACACTATAATAGGACGGCCCACGAGGTTCGATTTAAAAATTCTTCCATATCTATGCCACAAGGGGAAAAGGAAAAAAGAAAGAGGGGAAAAAAATTGCTATAATTGAATGGAATAATGGATAGTTATTAATTTTATGATTTAAAAATTTAATTTAAAAATTAAATTTAAATAGTTCAATTAAATAAATCAAGTAAATTAGAATATAGGATATGATTAGATAGACTAACATAATTAAATTAGTAAATAAATTTAATTAAAATTAAGATTTCAAATATCCCTATCAAATTATCTATTTGCTTAGATTGCAAATTTCATAAATTTAATCATTCAATTCATTCCAACTGTCCATTTCAACTCCTTTTTTCCTTCAATTTTCAAATGAACTAAATTTCTCAAGTTCAATTACTTAAATTTCTAAAAGGCCCAATTAGCCATTCTATTTTAAATTCCATTTCCTAAATCCCAATAAACTTTGAATTAGAACTGCTTATTTATAAATATTAGTTCTTAAATTTAAATTCCCAAACTCAAGCTAAATATCAACTTCATACCAAATAAATTCTTAAACTAAATTTTTAGTTCAAATTGTCAATTTCAATTCTCTTACCTCTTTTAAATTATTTCAACTTTTAAATCTTATTATCTAAGAGGCCCAATTCAATTTATAGACCAAGCCTAATCTAAGAAAAATCCCAAGCATATAATCCTTTTCCTTATCTTCACCTTCTTCTTTTTCTTTTGTTTAGCTGCCTTTCTTTTTCTTCTTTTTCTCTTCTCTTCTTCTAATTTCTCTCTTCTTTTTCTTTCCCTAAACTAACCCTGAATCTCTATTTCAATGAAATCATAAGAGAAATTAAGGATAGAAAATAAGATGAAAGTAGGAATACATGCATGTAGAAACTTCATCAACTAGGAAGTAGTAGTAGCAGTAGTAATAATGATGATCAACTCGTTTAAGTAGGTTGAATATGTAAGTTAGTTACTTTCTTTAAATTGACTTTTATGAATGTTCGAGCATGATGAATTATTGTTAAATAGATGTAGAATATATGATGACATGGATAAATTAGTAACATGTAAGCTTATGTGTTAAAAATCTAGATATGTATATGCATGTGTAGACTAAGTGTATGATAAAATGCAATAAGGAAATATGATGTAGAAATATGTATTAAAGTATTATAAAGTTAAGAATATGATTTCACATGTTGATTTTGATGTATTTTTGCTGAAGATAAAACCATAAGAATTAGTTAGACTAGTTAAATTTAGGAAAGTAGATGAAGGAAAATTAGTGTTAAATAGATGTAGAAATTATGATGACACGGATAAATTAGTAACATGTAAACATATGTGTTAAAAACCTAGATATGTATATGCATGTGTAGATTAAGCGTATGATAAAATGGAATAAGGAAATATGATGTAGAAATATATATTAGAGTATTATAAAGTTAAGAATATGATTTCATATGTTGATTTTGATGTGTTTTAACTAAAGATAAAACCATAAGAACTAGTTCGACAAGTTAAATTTAGAAAAGTAGACGAAGGAAAAACATGAAAGTGGATACCTTGTGCATCACCAACATGATATGGCTTGTGATACAAGAGGAAGTTAATTTTAAGGGCCATCACAAGCATGATGATGCTTGTGATATACACTGATAAATATATGAAGGCTAATCATGTGCATGATATGGCCAGTGATAAGAATCATGGCTCCCATCAAAGGCGTGATTAGTTCCCTGGTATTTTTTATTAAAAAAGAAAATAAATAAATAAATAAATAAAATAAAATAAAACAAAATAAAAATATTAAGTAATATGTATCTGTTGGTACTTTTATAAATAGGAACGAACTAAGTGGACTTTGAATTATATGGTATGTTAATAAACTTATTAACTAATTAGTTTTAACATGTCTTTTAAGTATGAAATGGATTTATTTCATAAACCTAAGTTCTACTTGACTTAATGAACTTTAGTAAGCTAAAATGAACTCGAATGATTAAGTCTATCTAACTTGGCTAAGCTAAGTTAATATAGGCTTGATAACTTGTAATTCACTTAGATTAATATACTAGACTAAACCATGAATAATAAAGGGAGTATGTTGTTTCACATGTATATTTATTAGAAAAATGTGTATTTTCTATATGTTATAACTTCTTTACTTACATGAATAATAAGAAGGATTGATGTTTTTATAGTAAATATTTGTAAGTAACGAAAAAAGATAAATTGACAAACAATGGAGAATTGTCTGTATCTTAGCATGGCAATTTTCGTAGCCATTGCGAGGTTCCTACTTTTGTGTTTGATTAAATGAGTTTTTAATGTGAATTTGATATAAGTGAATAATATATTTAAATGCTTATATGAATTAATATTTTGAACAGATGTTTAATACGCCTTCTACTTTATCTTTTGGATTATCTTCTAATCTCTGATAGATTTCAAATAAGGTAGGTAATGACATGCATGTTATATGCTAGGATTGGCACTATAAATGAACTAATACCTAAAAAAGGCTAATAATTATTTGTTGCTTGTGCATGGTCGTTAAATTTGGTCCAAAGAGCGATAACCTCGTTATGTGATGCCTGCACGATAGTTAGGCGCTTAGGTTATCCCCTATCATTGATATGGTAAATCATAGGTGTCTTGGCGAGCACTTAGGATAACTTTATCATTAAAACCGATAATTCATAAGTGGCTCAGTGGGTAACTAACAGGGTAAATGGTATTGGCGTAACGTTTACTTAAACTTATAATGAAGTAATATGGTTTATTTCATAACTATGGGTGCTGATTGAACTAAATGATATTATGAACTGAGATAAATAGAGATGTGTAATGACTGTAAACCCTAGATGAGAGTATTTTTTTTTGTAGATGATCATATATGAGATATAAGTATTTGGGCTGCCTATATCAACCTCTGAGCAGTTATTGCTAATCAGGATCCCCATATTCCCAATGGTGTGTTGTTTTAGTAGGAGCGCTCCAATGTTGATTAGCTACACTAATTACAAGATATAAATTATTAGATGTTACATTACATTACAATAAATGTGTATGCCATCTTGTGTGTGCTTATGTTGTGTGTACTAGGCTTCGGTTCATTATTTACTTCTTTCTATGTGTTGATTGGATAATGATGATTGCCTCAGCATGGGATGACTTTAGAGGAGTTCGATGATGAGTAAAGTGGATTAGGATAGCTGGATTTGTTTTTAATTTATTTAAGGACTAAATTTATCTTTTAGAACTTGCATTTTCTTTAAGGGGCTAGTTGAGGAGCCATGTTTTGTATTTAAGCTTTAAAACTTTGTTATACCATCATGACGCAAAGTATTCATGGTTTTTAGATACTTGATGATGTGGTTTTATTTGTGGATGCTGGTCTACTCACGAGAGTGGCTTGAAAAAATATTTTTGTAAAGTTCCTTTTACCGCTGCTAACACAGTTGTTTTCAGAATCTAATTATACGATTTCAAAACTTAAAATTGGTTAGCAGGTGTTCATGATAAACAAGTCTTTTGAGGTAACATGTGCATATAATTCGTAGGGTATTAGATGTGGCACTAGACATGCCTTTAAGGCATGATAGATTATGAGTATGCCGAGCAAGAGCCATGCTTCATGTGATATAAGAGGAGAGATACATGAGGGATGATCATGGGGGGAAAGCATAGAGGGGAATAAATAATCTCAATAGCATCAAATTCACTTGAGATAGATAAGGGAGTTAGAGATCATAAAATGTCACTAATAATGAAAAAATGATATATGTTTTAAATTTGAACAAATGTTTGATCACTTAAGACTCAAATCCAAAAGCATAGCAACGTTTTTTTCTCAAGACTTTCAAAATTGATCTAATTGAAGAGGGACTAGAGATATGATTTAAAAGTGGCTCTCTTGTGGACTAAGGTAAAATCTCTCTTGATCATCTCAAATGATTCATGGGATTAACTCCTTAGACCCTATCACTTTAACCCATAGCATCAAAGCTATTTCCAATTCAGATTAAAGCCCATAAATCAAAATTATATCTCTACAAAATCTGAGCAAATTACAAATACACCTAAACCCTAGAACTATTGATAAGGAATAACTAAATCCCTAAATTCACAAAATACAATTTCCTTATTTCATAACTTTTAAAAATATGGTATTTTTTTGGGATAGCTTTGGGGTTGTAGCAACTTTCAGGGTATTACTTGTATATTTTCAAACGTTATAAGAATGTGACAAGTCATACCTTTTTAACAATTTAGGCGTCTATCTAAAACCAAACTAATATTAGATATATTTGCAGTTATCACTTGTAACTTAGCAATGACATGCGTAGGCACAAGTGAAATAAAGAAAGGGAAAAAGAATATGCGATTTTTGTATAATAATCTGGTGGAAGTGATCATCTATAATAAAATAAGCATTCGGTTAAAAATTTTTGGTCGTAAATATTATACCTTTTTACTCTCTTCTGGAGAAAGGATGGCAATTCTAGTGAATTGGTAGGTTTAATGAATGTAGAGACTCTCCAATTAGTGGTGACCTCGTCGAACTTGGGGGAAGCTGCATTCCATTTGAAGTATTAACAAGACTCCTCCATTTGGAAACCCATTTGGTGATGGCTATAGTCAATACAGTGAACAGGGCTAGGCAAATTTGTGTTATGAGAGACCATATTGTTTCCTATGTTAGGAAATCTCTCAAGGACAGGAGTTCAGAAGAAGTTGATGGAAAAAACTTCCAAAAGCCCGTATTTACAGGAACCATCTAATGTTGTGTGTCTAATTTAAGAAATGAATGGATTTAATTTATTGCCTAACAATTTACCTAATTTTGTGGAACATATTCAAAAGTATGCCCCACCGACAATGCTTGAGAAAATTCAGTTCCAGCAACTAGTAAGATGCTAGTTTTTAATTTGGTGAAACCTGATGACTTATATATACCGAAATTGTTTTTAGTTGTCAGCTAAAATGTATAAGGAAGGTTGCTACATTTATCAGTAATATTAAACACACACACACGCTTATATCCAAATACAAAGTTAGGTTTCCAACATAATTTATATTGATGTGTGATAGATATTAAAATTATTCATTACGTTTTGAATCTTTGATACAGTTTTTAGTTTCTAAAAGATTTCATTAAAACAACTTCCTAGCCACATATATAAATATACATTCTATTGTTTTTAATAACCTTGTATCGGTCCATG
Source organism: Combretum micranthum (assembly GCA_024138025.1). NCBI lineage: Eukaryota > Viridiplantae > Streptophyta > Magnoliopsida > Myrtales > Combretaceae > Combretum > Combretum micranthum. The sequence goes on along the minus strand of JAMXBD010000686.1, from coordinate 243,206 downwards.
ATTATAATAATAAGCTCAAAATTTATGTTTGGTTCATTGGCGTGTTGATAGTACAACATCCTTTCGGTTAAAACTATTTGATAAAAAGCAAATACAGATAAAAAATAGACATTTTTATATACAAATAGATTAAAGACTAGATATATATATATATATATATAATAATAATAATAAAAATATAAACTAGATATAGATATAGATACATATGAAAAGGAGACAATAAAAAAAGCCAATGTGAAGTCTTAAAATCTGCAATTTGCCTAATCATGGTGTTTGTACGATATTTCAGTATGTTTGATTTTTATGTTAGTATTTGAAATGTTTCTCAAAATTTTCAATTCGTAGCATGAATCTTCTTAGATAATATCTCATCTATCCTAATCGATTGTTTAAAGATATTACCATTAAGGTGAAGGATAAATCGATAATTTCATAAAACCAGCCACAAGTTTAATAATATTTGGCTAAATCTAACTCCAACATTAGTATTTCAATGCGACTTTAATTTTGCTATTTAAGGCAGTATAATCTACCATTTAGCTATCTATGTCTAGTTATATACGGCAGTTTTTTTCCCTAAATAGTTAGGAAAGCCATAAAGGAGATGCTTTGTGTGCGCGCCTCAAATAGGAGGTAGTGTTTAATTCATTGCATGATAGTCAACGTATACTTTGGAAACAACAACCCCAAAATATGCCAAAAACAAAGCTTGAGTTAATTCAGCTCTAGCAACTAGCAAGGTGCGGAATAAGGAGTAAGGAGGTAACGGATGAGTGGACATTCTTTCTTCTTTTACTCTATTTTGTAGTGTGAGGAAAACCCAAGGAATTTGAAAATCTTTGGCAAAATCTATCCTAAAATCCATGTGTTACACATTAAATTGAAGAAAAATTTATAAGAGAAACTTATATATATATATATATATATATATATTTATAAAAGCAAATTCTATGGCATATAGTCAGTCAAATGTGATTGCACCATATAGTCACCTTTTAATCTACAATAACAGTTTTTTCCCCTCTTCTCTTTTCCCATTTATATACTTCTAGTAAGATCTACCACTTATTTTGCTTTTCACAAAATTATATTTACTATAATACCTCTAAATATAATCTCTCTAATGGTACTCATTTCATGATAACAATAATTAATCTTCATTGGATTTCGAATAGTACTATAGTTTTGGTCGAAATAGTTCACTTCTTCTTTTAATTTTAGTTTATGTTGGATTTCACTTTCTAAAAAAGATTTAGATTTGTTTAAAGATATTTTGCTATATCCTCTAATTAAATATATTATATTGATAACACGCTCAAGAAAACTAGCCTTTAAAAATAAAAATTCTACAATGTATAATTGGTAAAAAACAAAAAAGGATTTTATTTCTAAATAAAAATTATGTTTAGATAGAATTCTTTATCTATAAAACCTTTTTTTTTTTTTTTTGTATGACAGCATTAAATCAACTAAATTTGCACAACATTTGCCATGATAAAATTTTCAGGATGCAAATGTCAAACATTTGAGAAAAACAAAAGCCCATACAATATTTAAAATTTTGAGAGAGACCTATACAATTTATCCTCATTCTTTAATAAGATTAAGGTAAATGTCGCAAATGGTATTTGAAGTTTAACAAAATATGCAATTAGGTACCTAAACTTTGAAATTGTTCAATTTAGCACATAAACTTTAAAATTGATTAATTTAGTACCTGAAAGAACTTTTTATATACGCAAATCAAATATCAAAGAGGTAACGTTGGCATACATGAAATGTTCTTTTAGGTACTAAATTCATAATTTAAAGCTTAAGTACATAATTATATATCTTATCAAAGTTCAGATACAATTTGTGACATTCATTAATAAAATTATGGCAAACCTCTTTTATTTGTAAGATAGTATGAATCACATGGAGATCCTAGGATAATTCTATAATCATGTCACTAATTTTAACGAGACCGATTCCATCAACTATTTAATGACTTAGATTCATATCTAGCTCGAAGTGCACCATTATAATAATTAATATACCAATTATTATGTTTATTTTAACAAAAAAAAAAAAATTGAATGATTGATTGGAGTTGAGAGGACACAAAAGCTCCCATATTCTTATATCCATTCCTTGTAATTAATTATAAGGGGAAAATGCAAAGACACCCTCTAAATTTTAGGGGTGATACGGATTGACCCGTCGAACTTCAAAAGTGTGGTTTTGAACCCATAACTATAAAGAGTTTGCAAATAAGTCTATCTTGTCCTATTCCTGCCTTGTCTGTACAAATTCGTATTAAATTCGTACAATTTCCACAGGGAATTTTTGTACTTTTTTTTTAATCTAACAATGGAAAATGGACTTATTTATAAATTGTTTATAGTTATGAGGGTTAAAGACCACACTTTTGAAGTTTGGAGGGTCAATTTGCGCCATTCCTAAAGTTTAGATGGTGTTTTGCGTTTTCTCTTAATTATAAACTATCCACCATATAAATTCCTTTGATAAATCATAAGAATTACCAAATACAAAACTAGAAAATCATTATTCTATGTATCTAAAACTATACAAACATAAATGGATCCAATTTTTCTTATTAGCCGCGCTGATCGATCCCATTTTCCGATCTATGCGCATCAATACATTCCAAGATGAGAAGGGGAAAAAGAAAAAAAGAAAAACAAAAAAAAAAAAAAACTGTTATTACGGATGGTGATTATATTAAGTTTCTGGTTTATGGGATGTGTACAAGGATTGGTAGTTGGATGGCTTCTTCAATGTCTAAAAATTTAGAAGATTCCTTTATTAAATAATTAATAACTAATATATGAGGTTGGGAAAAAAAAATTATTATATAAGAATTAGAATGAATTACAAAGTAAAAGGGAGGCACAATGGATTGACATTTTAATGGTTAGTGAATAGTGATATTATTATTATTTTTTTGGCCTAAGAATAGTAATATTATGAATACTAAAACAATTGTCATATTTTTAAGAATTAGTATAATATGCCAAATAGTCAAAACCATTGATAGCGGCTAAAATAATATACATACATACATACATACATACATATATAATATATTATAAATTATATAGTATAATAAATCTAATATCACACTTTTATCACCATGTTTCATCTAAAACTCTAAATTTTAGGATTGGCTTGCCCACAAATCTTTACAAATAAGTTTTTGGGCGTTTACAAATAAGTCTATCAAGCAAGAAATATATCATACTAACAATGAAATATCAAAGAAAGCACTCTCATTATACTGGAACATAGTTTTATTTTTATAGACCAATTTTTCATAGATGTGATCATAAAGTGTTAGATGGGTTATAAATGATTAATTCAAGGAAATAAATTAACCACAAATACCAACACATTAGTAATGTGGCAAGCTGGCTGACTTTTTCTTTATTTATTTATTTTTGACTATCAAAGGAAATCTACTTTGTAGTAATCAAAGCATCTCCACATAAGCATTTATTGTCGACGATGCTCCCTTGTCTAATTATGGATTCCTTTTAGATATCTTAATGTGATAACCATCTAATTTGAAAGAGGAGTTCGCTTCGCTTTTCCTTCCTTCACTTTAGTCCACCTATAATCATTCAAAGCAAATGATAATTGATTAAATGAAAAAACATACAATAGGTAATAATCAAATCATAATTTAAAAAAATCATGCAGTAAATATTTTGGATGTATTAGGTAGATAATGTAGATTAATTGCATTTTCCGTGTGACAAATTCTTTTGACAAGGGAAAAAAGAAGTTTTTGATGTTTTGACAATCAATCCCATATTATGGAGACTTTAAAGCTAATCTAAAACTTACAACCTTGTGATGGCTGAAGTTCTATAATCTAGATCATGGATTCAAAATATAATAATGGTGTTCTTTATACCGATTGTCTATATGAAAATTTGGTTTGATAAATGAAAAAATAACACTAGAAGGAATTAATATTTGGGTTAAATTCAAATAAAGTATCCACTTTTTAAGTGGAAAAAAAAGATAATATTACGTAAACCAAGTCAAATGAGGAATCCATTTTCTATGTCCATTTGTTATCCACTTAAAACGTTGATCCCTCAATTTTTAACCATGAAAAATGTCAAAATCTTACTTAACCTACATTATGAAAATGTTACTATTGATTTTTTTTATCTACTTGAAATGTTAATGCTTTATTTGAATTTCTCATTGAATGTTGATACCTTATAATAAATAATACCCCTGACAAATGGACAATATCTAGATTAATTAAGTTAATTAGATAGACTTATCTTATGAAGATTTACATTGTATTTGGCAAATCTTTGAAAAGATAAAATGAGTGGAAGTGAATCAACATGAGTGAAAATAAGAAGATAGGAAAGAAAAATAGAAGAAATGTGATTTTTGTCATTGTATTCCAATACATATGAAGGAAATGGTAAAAATATGGAGTACAGAAAATTTTCATTAAGAAAACTAAGATAGTAGAGATGTTTTGTAACACCAAATTAATTTCAAGTAATTTTCAACATTTCCTCTCCAATTTTAGAGAGAAACATGTTTGTGGCTTCAAAATTAGAAAACTTTTAAAAGCATTTCTTTCATTTTTTTCTTAAATTTCCACTTTTATATTAAATTGCCAAATGCAAAATCTCGTCACTTCTATCTAATTATTTGGATACATATCCAATTTCACACATTAATGTTAGTTCACATGAAAATTTTATAACGTACCACCTTATTATATACATAGTATAGATATTATGCATCCTTAAGATCACAGAACTACCCTAAAACAAAGTTGAATCACAAGTTACAAGAGCTTTAAATCTATGCCTATATTTTGTGACCCGCACATGAAGGAAAGAAGCCATTAAAGATGGACTAAATGCAGCTCCAGTAGACATCGGCACGGTTCGGGTCGGTTCCGGACCCGAACCGGAACCGGCGGTTCACGGTTCCACATTTCGTGGAACCGGAACCGGAACCGCCAGAGCCGGGGCGGTTCACGGTTCCAAGGAACCGCCGGTTCTGGCTGTTCCGGTTCCGGTTCCACGAACCGGTTTTTTTTTTTTTTTTTTAAAATAAAAACAAAACCAAAACCTTACACGGTGTAAGTTACACCCTACCCCCCTCAAGAACAACCCCCCTCAAGAACAATCCCCACGCACATGTCTTCTTCTTCTTCTTTTTTTTTTTTTTTTTTTTAAATTTCAATATATATGGCGGTTCCGGACCCGTTGGAACCGCCGGTTCCACCACGCGAACCGCTTGGACCCCCGCCGTTCCGGTTGGTCCTTAGACTTCGGAAACCGTCACCGACGGGGCGGTTCCCCGGGTCAGGAACCGCCGGTGACGGTTCGGGCGGTTCCCGGTTCGGAACCGCCTCGTGAAGATGTCTAAGCTCCGGCACAAGGTCTATCTCCATAGCCAAATGGCATATAATGCTTCCTTAGGTCACTTGTACTGGTAACGTAATCAAATCAACTCAAAGGAGAAAAAAAATTGCATTATATATATATTATTGTTAAAGAATGAAAAGGAAAATTATTTGTGATACCCCTCAAATATAGGTTGTGGAACTCTAATCACAGAGATGTCTTTTCGGTATAATGGCTTGGGGTTTATCAGAACTCCAAAATTAAGCATGCTCTAAGTATAGCAATCCCAGGATGGGTGATCCCCTAGGAAGCGCTGGCACCAAAAGAACAAAATCATGCGGCGTGTGGCCAAAACGGATAACTTCTCGGTGGGTAGAGTTTTAAGATGTTATATAGTGCCTCTGGCGTCTTAGTTGTGCCTGAGGATGCACAAGGAGGGCCAATGTACTTGGCATCACTATCCCTACTCAGGGTGACCTGGCCTAGGGGTGCCCCTTTTGATGTGGTGGAGCCTAGAGTGGCAGGTTGTGACAAATGATATCAAAGCAATGGTTCTAGACCTGTGTAATGAAACTAACAAGAACGTCAGTTCTATAAGTAGAGGAGTATATGATACCCCTCAAATATAGGTTGTGGAATTCTAATCATAGAGGCGCTTTTTCAGTGTAATGACTTCGAGTTTGTCAGAACTTCAAAATTAAGCGTGCTCTAGTCAGAGCAATCCTAAGATGGATGATCCTCTAGGAAGCGCTGGCACAAAAAGGACAAAATAATGCGACGTGTAAACAAAGTGGACAACATCTCAATGGGTAAAGTTCTGAGTCGTTACACAATGCTTCTGGTGTTCTGATTATGCCTGAGGGTGCACAACGAGGGCCAGTGTACCTGGCATCATGATCTCTATTTAGGATAGCATGAGGGCCTAAGGGCGCCCCCTCCATTGCGGTGGAGCCTGGAATGGTAGGTCGTGACATTATTAGTATCGGTACCTTCCATCTTGATGGTTTAAAAGTCAAGCAATCTTCATATATATTAGGATTTAGGTGTAGTTCGAGTGAAGACACCATAATTATCCAACCGTTTGGAATTATGTATCCTGCAAAGTTGATAAATCAAATGAAGTGAACACTTTCAGGAGGTTTTAACCATTGGTTATATATATTTATAGATAATTTAATTACTTACAACCAGAATAATGGACGTCTTTGACTGCTCTTCTAAGTAATCGTGGTATTGCACTTGAGAGTCTCAAGGTCTCATTGATGACCTAATTTAAAAAGAAAATCACATGTTTAATTATTCATAAGAAGTATTAATTACATCAGCAAAATGGATATAAGATATATTGTTAATTATGTTTTATTAGCTCACTTGTTTAGTATAAGCCATTGATTTACACTCCTCCAGGTCAATCAAGCTGCTTTGTCATCCATGTTCCTTTTTTGAAGAATTTCATCGTGGTCTTTCTATGAAAAAATGACAATGTATTACTTCCTTGGTGTTTGTTTCGTGAAAATTTGCATAAAATAGAGTGAGAGGCGGTGATGAATGAACTCAAGCTCAGCACTATACTGACTTGATTTAATTTGATTGCAGCCCTAGACTTATTCATATGTACACGTTTTTTTTATTAATGCAACTAAGCTTTATATATTTTTGTGTATCTCTAATTGTTAAACTACTTTAGGGTTTTGAGTGATGAGTTTCACACTCATTTTTAAAGCTGATTCAACATTGGCAAGTAGCAAGGCAATTACTACACTCAGAAAAAATTGCTCACTAACAAAACTTTCTATCCCCATGTCATGCAAGAGTTGATCCACAAAGCCACCCTTTAAAGCCTTAGGTGATCGAGTTCTTTCTTTTACTATTTGCTTAAGATATTGGCGAGTTTCTTTTGACTCTGTCAACAATATAAGAACATGGGTTCTTTATTGTTATTAACATGTGAAAATAAAAATAGGGTGAAATACATGTATGCCAAGTCTAGATGATATAATTTTAATTATATAATTACCAATGCAAAATAATATATATATATGATTTAATTTTTAACAAATATATCGCATAAACAATATGTGATTTAGTGATTTTACTACATTTAATCACTAAATTGCATCTAATTCATGTGATTTATCTATCCAAAGGAAAATCACTTGTGTATGTAACACATAAATTGTATCGCAAGACATGATTTTGTATTAGTGTTCTGGTAATTATTTTTATATAATTTATATTTGTGTAATTTTAATGTAGAGTAGATTATAGGCTGGTTTTTGGATAAATTTGACATATGTAAAAGGTCTAAGAAGAAATTAACGTGCGGCCTATCTTTAATTAGCCATAACTTTTAGCGTATAACTCTGTTTTCTTATTATTATATGTCTACGTGAAGGTTGTTCAGAGAAATAGCATATTGAAATGGTATAATTCTAGCTTAAAACCATTGTTTAGGGCCCAAAATTAGGCTTTCTTTATTTTTTTGAATATTCATGTACATAAGGTTTTCTAGAGATGTTATATGTTCATCCTTTTCATGTTTTGGACATTATTATGTCTTAATAAAATTATTATCCAGTTGATTAGCATTTTTCCAAATTAGTGTGTTTTCTTTCTTTGAGATTAATCGTTGATTATCTCTGTTGTTCCTTATGCTACTCATTGCGTCATATTGGTATAAGAGCCAGATTGAATCATGCGACGATGTCAAGAGGCGACAATTTAGGAAGCAATCATTTTCTGGACGCTACTTGGGATGGGGAAGCCCTGCGAACCAAAGTGCAAGCTTAAAGGGCAACGTTGGGTAACTTAGAGCAAAACATAGATTAGTGATTTTGGCATTTAGAACAACACTTTGATGACCTAATCGATTGTTTTAATGCGATGGTAGTCGACACCAATAGGAACAAGAATGGTGGTGGGTGCGACCAAGGGTAGAGTATGTATGCGATGATCTTGTTGTCGGATCTGTTGCTGCAAATCTGAGCTACATACTTATGAAGACGATTCTAAGGAGGAAGATGAATTGTTGTTTGAAGAAGAATAGCCATAGAGAAGAGGTGGTAGTGGTGGCAGATATAGAAGTAATAACTATGGCTTTAATTATGGAAACAATGGCGGTTCTAGATTAAAGGTTGACATTCCTAGTTTTAGTGGGAATCTAAATGTTGAAGACTTTATTAATTGGATAGCGGCAATTGATTGGTTCTTCGAATATATGGAAATTGTAGAGGAAAGAAGAGTGAAATTAGTAGTATGTCGGTTGAAAGGAGGCACTTTTGCATGATAGGAGAGGTTGTGGAATAGGAGATATTGAGAGGGTAAACAGCTGGTGAGAACTTGGTACTATATGAAGTAGCTATTCTAACAGATTTCCTACCTCTAGATTACAAGCAAATTTATTCCAACAATATTAGAGGTGCGCTGGAGGCAGAGAATAGTACATGAGTATACCATAGTATTTGACAAACTAAAATTATTCCTATTTTATGAGTGCTAAAATATATTTTTGCTGATCATTTTGTTGACAAATATTAAGAATTTCACACTTAAAATCATTGAGCTAAGCTTTCAGGTCTTTAATGGAGTTATTTTATAAAAAAAAGCAAAATGGGTCAAAAATGTAAAGTTTGGAGACAAAAAGTGGTTAACATGACAAGGACATGCCATGTCTTTTAACCATGTTAAGGAAAAGCACAATCAAGGTCTAAATCTCAAGTGTTGAAAAGACAAGCTCAACAACATGACTTATCACAAACCATGTCAATCTGGAAAATCAACTTTGCAAGGACATTTCTATGACACGATCTATCCCCAGTTGTATCGATTCCATGGAGTGCACCGCTTATGACATGGTTCTGGGACAAGCTGTGTCCCCAGTCGTGTCAATTTTTACATTAAGGAAAACAGTTGGACATGCCTAGTGACATGCTTTGTCACTAATCTTGTCAATTTGATAGTCCATTAATGTGAAACGGCTTTTTAATTGAATAGTAACCTCCTATTTATTAAAGAAACGTCTATTGAACATTAAAGGGTTGTTACTTTGGAAAGCTAAGAGATCCGTAACTCTCGTAACTTCCCGCTTTTTCATAATGAGCATTCAATTCCACTTACATGAAGATCATTATAAAAGAAGAGTAGAAGGAAGAATAAAAAAAAAAAGAGAAGAGGGAAAAAAAGTACGAACAGAAAAAATACAAGAGTTCTTGAGGAACAAATTAGCTGAAGATTCGTGAGAAAACAACAAGTCAAGATTATCTTGGATTGAAGATCCACAAATTTGAGCTTCATTTTTCTGGTTGTATCATGAATTGTAATTTATATTTTGAATTTCACGTGTTCTTGTTAATTACTATGGAAGAGTAAAAATCTAGATCTGGGTCTTGTTTGAATTCTGATTGTATCATGTGATAAGGATTTGATCTTAATGAAAGATTTATGTTCTTTTGTTCAATTGCATGTTTGTTATTGGTTTCTTAAGTTTGTATATTCGGAATGCAAATTTATGACTGATTTTCATTTAAGCTAATTGAGAGATTGCTTCTATGAATAAGAACTATGCAATTGATGAGCTTTGTTTGTAATTCTAGAGATAGAATAGCAAGAATCTTTTGTATGTGTTGATTATCCTATGAGTTCACGTTCTTAAAGCAAGCTTAGGTTGCTGTTAATTGAGGAGAGATCCTAATTGATTAACCTAGGTTTAGATAAATTGATAGATTTGAGAGAATTATCACTTTGCTTGAGGAACTCAACAGCTTAAGAACTAAATCTTAACAATATAATCTATAGTTTCCAAGGATTCACATGATAAATCAGATGAAAGACAAGACCTAGGTCATTTGTTTTATCTAAATCTTGCTTGTAGTGATCTCTGTTCATCTGTTTCTCTAAGTAAATTAGATATAATCATTAGCTAATGTATGAATTAATCATCAAAATTGTTAAGTTAAATATTAGAGAATCGGTAATACTAGTACTTGTTATCCAAATCCTAGAGGACGACATCCGTAGTAATTCTATTATGCAATCGATAGATGCATTACCTATTGCCTTTATAGTGAATTAAGAACAGGCTTTTATAAATTTAAAACTACGCTTGAAGGCAACAATTAGTATTCATGTGGTTAGTCGAGAGAAATGACCTAAGGGAGAGTGAGGGTTAGCAGGGGGCGAGTTACTTAGAGGGGTCGAAGCTAGGAATTTGAGATAAAATTGGGTTCACGATGTACAAAATTTGAATGATGCTAAGAACATGGCTCTTAAAGCAGAATTGATGTTACAAGAGAAGAGTATTCATTTTGATAGTAGCAGTAAGAGATTCAGGGGTGAAAGTTCAAGTAAGTCTATTGTTGAAAAGAGTAAGACTAACTAAGAGGTACAAAGGGTATGTTGATAGATGGGAAGATAAAGCAATGGGTAAGAAAGCGATAGAGGCAAAGGACATGCAAAAATAAAACAACCCTTATGCAAAACCAATATTAAGGAAGTGCTAACGGTGTGACTAGCTAAACTATCGGTCCAACAAGTGCTCAAACAGGAGATGAGTTAATATAGAGAGATGATGATAATAAAATTTGCTGTACACCTAATTGGGATGATGAATATTATGAGGAGGATAACGAGTAGGGCTATGTGGTCAAGAGGTTAAACTGACACTAAAGAGACAAAAAAATAATGACATCAGGTGTTTTACAGTAGGTGTACGATTGATGGTTGAGTATTTAACTTAATTGTAGAAGTGGCAATTGTGAAAATGTAATAGGCAGGGAGGTGGTGCAAACACTGTAGCTACCAGTTGAAAAGCATCCCAACCCATATACTACTACAACAAAGTAAGACTTTTTCTTTGTTTAATAAACGTTGCCAAACATTAATTAAATGTGACTAAAGAATTTTTGTCACGTTTAATACATGTAGCCTATAGATGTCACAAAAGGTCCATCATAGATTAAATACATTATGTTAAAAAGTAAAACATTGCTAAAAGAAATTTAGGTGCCAAAGGGACTTTATTGGGCCACATTTAAACATGGCTTATTGTTATGTATTAGCCATGGCCTACTATTATGTATTGGCCACACTTATGCATGGTTAAATGAACTTAATTCTTATCTCACCAAATTTAAATGTGGCTAAAATTTTTGCAGGGTGATGTTTAGACATAACCAAATTATTTGATTAGTCAAGTCTACACATAGGTAAACAACTAAATTAACTTTGTTTAGACATGGCCATGCATAGAACTGATAACCATTACATGCGGTCATTAGCTCAAAGTAGAATGTATAAACATGACAAATCTACTATATTCTTGCCATTAAAACATGGCTATTCAAACACATTAGCAATGTCTAAACATATATGTTCGATTAAATCAATAATGTTTAGATGTGGCTATTCAAACAAATTTTCATTTAATTAACTTAACTTGGTTTTCCAGTATATACGTGTTTATATTATATTGTATGCATAATTAGTAATATAGGCCCATTTTTGGAGCGTATAGTATGCTTTATGTTGGATAAGATCCAATAACACAAAGAACACTTAAAAATCACTAAGACCATCCTTACAATAAAGAAAACATGAAACATAGAACAAAAACATAAGCTCTAAATTATATCAAAATGAGTAAGTACAAATTTCACCACATCTGATACCAATCATGTCAATTGGTTAAAAAAAAAAAAACTATGAGTCTTTAATCTTCTTCCTCACTGTTGCCACTATCATCATCGTGCAATGGATTTGGCAAAGGATCTTGTGCACTTAGAGAAGGACCCCCTTTATTTGGATTTGCTGCCACACAATATATTGATATAATTATTGCAATATTAAAAAAACCATTGATGAGATTATGAGAAAAAAGTCAAGCACACTTTGCATGCTTTAAAGATGTACCTTAAAGAATATAATGGATAATACACAGGACTTTCTTCTTCTTTTTTCTTTTTTTTTTTTAGCTAATACAATAGGAACAATTCATTAATACCAGAGAGAAAATCTACATACACCCCAACAACATTATCCAAAATTACTAGTAACTAGACACTTGATTGAATAATAGAGATTGGTGCTTACTCATCCTCAAGCCATTTTTAGGAATTAAATGTGTACCATCGTATTGGATTTTTAGCCTTAGTGCAGACATTTCAAGCCTAGTCACTCGCTTATGCAGACATTTCAATGTACAGCAACAGATAAAAAACCAAGGCAATGAATGTTTCATAGTCCTAGCATATGCATCTTCAATTATGAGGTGAAGAACAAGAAGATGTTTGAGAGGAGAAGGCAGCCATTGTTAGAGTTTGCTAATATTTTTTCTTTACATATAGGTATATATATATATATATATAAATACATATGAAGAGAATTCCAATATTTTAAACAAGTGATGGTTTTATATTTTATTTTTTTTCGGATGCAAAAAAGAACTTATTCCAATGTAAGAGAACTAAACATTAATATTATGTATGTTGTTATGTGTGAGTCATTTATACAATATGGAATAAGCAAGTCACAAACAATCTAAAACTAATAGACTTAAACCTAGACTCCTAATATTCAATACAAATCCATTTTCATCACAAACTAGCGTTAATTCAAGATGAATAAGTTAATTTCAACATATGGCTACCATCTTACTTGTTTCAAACTGATGTTTAAGATGAATGACTTAATAACAACCCACATTTTAGTCAAAGCCACCTTTCATGTTCCTTTCTTCAATTTTAGATGAAACAATCTGCATCTACATCATATAGGATTTCAAAGGACAATGATAATAGAATCCCTTTGGAGAAACATCTTGCTAATAAATTGTAGAACCAAATTTAAATGAAATACCCTCACATTTTTTAGAAACATTGTAATGCTTATAAAAAGCTCTCATAAGACCATGAAGTTTTCTATTATTTCTATGATTGATCATAATAGCACTACAGTCGACACAAGACAACTCCAACATTTTCTTCTCTTGTTTCATACTTATATGAAATAGCACTATAGTTACTTCACCATATTTATAAGATCTCCTTTTTTATTATGAATGGAACACAATGATAAAATAAAAATCAATCATACAAGCGAGAAGAACTACTTGTTGACCGTGCTGCTTACATAGGTTTCGTTCTTCTTGAATATGTAGTCTTCATTAATGAAAATCAAGCCTATTTCAATTATTATAAAAGAACAAGGAAGAGATTGGAATTTGTTTTATATATGATAAGTAAGAGGTGGTGGATTACATAACTTTTAATTTTAGACCCATCAATAGAATATTTAAAATTCAATTGAAAGAAAAGGAAATAAAAAGAAGATCTTTCTTCAAATTGAAAGATATATATATATATATATATTTCACCTTGTCTAGGAAAAAGTAGTAGGTACAATATTTTAATAATAACCATTTATTGGCTATGTAGAGGATATCAAGGAGTAAAAACCATCAAATATTCAAACAATTATAACCATACTCCTGTAATAAAAAAAAGGTTGTGAATCCATCGCATTTATTGCAATGTCATTTTAAGAAAAGGTAATATACAATATTAAAGAGAAGAGTGATATGATCAGTAGCAATGGTATAAGGATAAGGAAAAGACCAAATTACTTAGCAGACTATTTGGTATAGCATGCATCATTAGTGTTAGATTATATTACAACTTGCAAAGTCAGATAAGTTGTTTTAAGTAACAAATCAACTAAAATAATAGAGTTTAGCAAACAATCAATGATCAACACATAGTATATAAGAGGAAAACAAAGAAGGAAAGGGGGATTCCTCAGTTCTTAGAACTCGATCTTGAGTCTAAGAGATAACTAGCACTCGAAAGTCAAGCAAGCATTCACCTTTCTCCTTGCAAACACAAAAACAAACACACAAACACCCCTCTTAGTTAGGTTAATTGAGTCCTAGAAAATATCACTTTACAAATCCTAATCAAGTCTTTATTCATTCTATACAGAGATCTAAGTTTAAGACATTGCAAACAAAAGAAGAGAAATTGAAATCTTTAGTACCTAATTCTTATTTCCAAAGGTCGAGCATTATATTCCACTAGAGAGTTCATGGAGAATTTCCTTATGAGTAGTTAGGGAAGGTATTAGGGATTTCAAGAGTCTTTATATGAAGAAGTAAAGTGTGTATCTGATGTTTTCTTTCTTGAGCATATTGTAATTGCTGGATGTTGTATTGTCGAACAACCATGGGCTTGTTTGATACTTCTTTTGAGCTTCTTTCCAATAAATTTCAACTATCGACTCTTGTTTTACATTAATAAGCCTAATAAAGAGTGTCCATTTCCATGAATCAATTGCATTTAATACCTTCACAAGATTTGCATTAATACAATCTAATGTTAATAGATAATATTAGAGGGGACAAGCATCAAGTTAATCATCAACATACATAAACGTTGTGCAGCAGGAAAAGTGGCATCGATCTATATTTGGATAAGTGTCAAATCAGCTAGACTACTAACACTAGCTCCTATAACACTAGCAGTCAAACCACCTAATGCTTTTTTATAAAGGTGATTGGGCTTCCCATCGTTTGCTTCAATTGCTTTAGCTGTCAATATCCTACAATTAAAGATATATGAAGAGAGTACACGATTAGTAATCAACTACCTCACCATGAGTCAGTAATACTTTTAATACATTTAACATAACAAAATGTGACATGTTATATTAGTATAAGCTAAGGCCATTAGTTGAGTAAATAGTGTAAACAATTCATATCAACCCCTGTAAACATGTGAAATCAAAAAACAACTTTAGTTAATAGGGTAATGCATCAAAATAGTCATTTAAATGATCTAAGCCTAGCAATGGTATATGTAGCGTAACTTAGAAATCCAGTTGACAACCCCTGCTCAAATAGAGAGGCACCATAATCACACTTTTGCTCAAGTGATAGCTCCTCAACATGTCATCTAAACCTATGTAGCTAAATCAAAAGCCACCAAACCATGAATAGTTGAAAACCGATCAATGTATTATTCTGAATTCAAGTGATCAATTACTAAAATGTCAAGCTAGTACTACAAATACATATGTTGTTGATGATAAATTAACAAGATTACAACTAACGAACAATTTTCTCATAAATCTTCTACTTGAAATTCAAGTAATCAAATTTAGATTAGCTAATTTACCTTGTAAAAGGCACCAAAGCCCTTTTCCTTAAGCATATGCTTTGTCACCTAAGCATCTAATTCTTGACCCAACTAAATCCTCACTTGAATATCAATCACACCAAAAATAGTACAAACCATTACTATTACTACACAACCAACTTAAAGCCAACATAAATCTCATGAAAAAATGACCGAAACCCCACAAGACTCACTCATTTGATACTCAAAATCAAAACCCATCACCATTTTAGCACAACAAACGTAGGACTTACCAAACATTTCAGTACCCACATCTTAAAAACCCTAAATCTAAAAGAATATACTAGAATTGAATACTACATGATCTTAACACGAATAAGCAACTCATCTAGAAATCTTTAACATAGACTCATTAATAAATAGTGAAAAGGGTATATAAAGATCCAAACTATAGTAGAAAAATCCAATCTTTGTTAGCATACATACCTTAACCATGTCAATGGGTTGGGTGACACAAGTAGTAAGCATACTAGAAGCACCTCCATTGATGAAGGGCTTAACTGTAGGCCAAACATTAGTTAGTTTCCTCTTCTCATCTCCCATTTTTTCTTCTCTGAAAGCACAATACAGTAAAGAAAAAAAGAGAGAAGGAAGAAAGGTGGTGGTAGTGCTTGTTTGGTTTTTATAGGGAAGAGAATGAAACAAACATCATGTAATAATAACATATAAGGAATCAAACAATATTTCACCTTAAGGAAGATTTAGAGCTTTCATGGTGGAAATACCCATGGTTGTCAAAAACGGCCCGGACCGGCCGGTTCAACCCGGTTCGACCGGAACCGGTACTAATGTCGGGCCAGGTCTTGCCTAAGACTCATTTTTGTAATGAACCAACAAGACCCGGATCGATCGGTTGAACCAGTCGAGCCGGACCAGTTAACTCGGATCGAAAAAAATAAAAATAAAAACTAGAAATTTAAATATTTATTCATACTTTATTATGAATTTATAAAATATAATCATTAAATCATATTTATTTATACATTACTTGATTAATTTGATCCAAATATAGATTTAATTGAGTGATGACACATATATTGATCTTTTATAATTAAAATTTTCCTTATATTTTACTTTTTTGTGACCCCGGTTCGGCTCTTGGTTGAACCCGGTCCAACCCCTGACCCCCAGCCTGTCCGGGCCAAATCCCGATCAGGTTCTGACAACATTGGAAATACCACAAAAGAGGAAACATTGCATCTGGTAAACACCTCTCAACCGTTTGCTTGATATTCAAAGAATCATCAACATACCCATCATTGCTTTTAGTATTCGTCACCTGAGCTTCTCTTTTGGCTAAGCTAGACTCATTTTCTTAATCAGTACAAAAAACAATGTTCTCATCTATTTCCTACTTTGTCTCAACTTCTGGATTAGATATAGAAGTTTAGGTTTTGCGATGCAATCTTGGGATTAGGGTTTCATTTTGTCTTGTGTTCATGTGTTAGTATAAAGGAACAGAAAGATGAGAAGTGAAGATTATGGTTTGATTTTTCATATAAGGGAGTTTACTCATCTACTATGGTTTTTTCCTCTTGAAAACGTTATATATGATTTGACAATGCGAATTAATTTGTGAGATCTAACGGTCCTCAATGCAACTTAAATTAAAAATTGTTTTATTTCATTTATTTATTTTATTAGATAATAAGAATCTATAATGTTTACATTTATAAAATAGTTACAAATCTAACAATAGTATGATGTAATTTAAATTTGTTCACAAATGTGACTAATAGCATGTATTCACCTATGTTTAATAAACATAACTAGAGTATAAAGGATAGGCGACTTTGTAAAATTTACAAATTTGTCATGTATTAAAATTCTTATATTTATACCATTGGGTGAATTAAGGCAATGGAGAAAATTGAGGTTGTAGAGCACTGCAAAGCACCCTTCTCCGTTAGCAAATATCAGGATGAGGTGTACTGTGACGTGGTGGACATGGATGCATGTCATCTTTTGTTTGGAAGGCCTTGGCATTACGACTTTAATGCCTAGCATGTGGGTAAAGAGAATATGTAGAGATTGGAGAAGGATGGAATGAAGTTTACCCTTCTTCCCTTGAAACTAACGAACTGTTCCAAAGCTTCTAAAGTGGAGGAATGTTCATTCCTGACAATTACATAATCCGAAAAGGAAATGGAGGATGCTGTAAGGGAGTTCCAAACTGTGCACATACTGATTATGAAGCAAGTTTTGATAGTTAATAAGTAGGAGAAGGTTAGAGAAGTGCTAGAAAGTATCAGGGAATTGTTGTAGGAATTCAACGAAGTATTACCAAATGAATTGCCTAATGGCTTACCTCCCATAAGTAAAATATAACACCATATTGACCTAATTCCTAGTGCTAGCCTACCAAATCTTCTACATTATAGGATGAGCTTAAAGGAGACGGAAGTCTTGTAGAAGAAAGTACAAGAGTTGATTTAGAAGGAGTTCATTAGAGAAAGCTTAAGTCCATGCGCTATATCTGCAATGTTGACACCAAAGAAAGATGTTAGTTGGCGAATGTGTGTGGATAGCAGGGTGATCAACAAGATTACCATTGGGTATAGTTCTCGATTCCCATGCTGGAAGACATGTTAGAATGATTGAGTGGCGCTATAAGATTGATATGAGGAGTGGTTATTGATAGATCAGAATTAGGTCAGGGGATGAATGGAAGACAACTTTCAAGACCATAGAAGGGTTTTATGAGTGGCTGGTCATGCCTTTTGGATTAAGTAATGCTTCAAGCACTTTCATGCATATCATGAACAGGTATTAAAACCTCTAATTGGTCGCTTCATTGTAGTTTATTTCAATGATATCCTGGTGCATAGTAAGTCTAAGGAAGAGAACATTTTTCCTTTAAGGGAGGTGTTAATGTTTTTATAAAGAAGTAAGTTGTATGTGAATATAAAGTAATGCATTTTTATGTCTAGATAGTTGCTGTTTCTAGGTTTTGTTATTAGTGGTGAACGAATTCAAGTAGATGAAGAGAAGATGAAGGAAATTAAAGAGTGACTAATCTCAAGAACAGTTCTAAGTTGCAAAGCTTTCTTTGGTTGGCTAGTTTTTATAAGAGATTCATTAGGCATTTTAGTACTATTGTAGCCCTTTGACTAAGCGCTTGAACAATGGAAAATTATAGTAGAGTGAGGAATCTAAAAGTAGTTTTGCAGTCCTGAAAGAAAAATTATATAGTGCACCCATTTTGGCATTACTAGTCTTTGATAAGTTGTTTGAATTAGACTGTGATGCAAGCAGGGTTGGAATTGGAGCTGTTTCGTCCCAGGAAAAGAAGCTAGTTGCATTCTTCAGTGAGCAATTGTGTGTTTCTAGGCGGAATTGATCCACATATGATAAAGAATTCTATTATGTTGTGTGTACCCTAAGGACTTAGGAGCATTACCTAGTCGGCAGAGAATTTGTGTTATATCCAGATTGTGATGCCTTGAAACACCCGAATAACTAGACCAAGATAAGCAAAGACATGCATGCAGTTAGATCTAGTTCTTGTAGAAGTTCCCTTTTAAATTGAAGCATAAATCAGGGATGCGAAACTAAGTGGCTGATGCTTTGAGTAGGAGAGCCAATCTTCTTATGACTTTAAGTGCTAAGGTGATAGGGCTTGAGCACTTGAAAGAATTGTATGAGGTTGATGTAGACTTCCAAGAAACTTGGGATAAGTGTGTGAGTAGATATCCTAGTGGGGATTACCATGTACATGATGAGTATCTGCTGTGTGGGAATCAACACTGTGTGCCTAAATCTTCTTTGAGACATAAGTTAATATGTGACTTGCATGGTGGTAGATCAACTAATCATTTAGGGAAAGATAAAATGATAGTTGCAGTCAGTGAGAGATTTTACCAACCTCACTTGGGGAGAGATGTGAGTAGATTGGTGTAACGCTGTTATGTGTGCCAAATAGTGAAGGGGCAGTCCTAAAACACTAGCTTGTATACTCCATTACCTGTCCCAGAGAACATTTGGGAAGACTTGTCTATGGACTTTGTCCTTGGTTTACCTTGTACTCAACGGGGCATGGATTATTTTTTTTTATTTTTTTTATTTTTTGTTGATAGGTTTTCCAAGATAACCCACTCCATCCCTTGTCGTATGTAGTAGATGCACAAGCCTAGCAAAGCTATTTTTCAAATAGGTGGTTTGCTTGCATGAAGTACCTAAGTCCATCACATCAAATAGGGATAGCAAGATTCTATGCCACTTTTGGAGGACTTTATGGCAGATGTTTGACTTATCTTTGAACTACAACAGTACGATTCATCCTCAGACGGATAGACATACTAAAGTTGTTAGTAGAACCTTCAGCAATTTGATTAGAAACATTTATAGGGAGAAGCTGAAGCAGTGGGATGTTGCATTGGCTTAGGAAAAGTTTACTTACAATAATGTGGTTCATAGAAAAATAAGGAAGTCCTCCTCCTTTATGGTTTATACGAAGACTCCCTAACATGCCTTGGATTTGATCAAGCTTTCTAAGAGTTCTTAATTCAGTGCTATAGCAAAGGATATGGAGAACACTAGCAAATTGTGACAACAAAGGTTTGGGAGAAGATTGAACAGTCCAATGCCAAGCACAAAGAACCAGCAGATAAACATCGCAGGAAGCAAGTCTTTGCAGTCGGTGATCAGATGATCGTGATCCTAAGAAGAGAGATTTTCGGTCGGGAGGTATAGCAAACTACAACTTAAGAAATATGGACCATACCATTTCATTGTGGCTAATATATTCACTTTCTATCCTGACGATGCACCTTTGTATCCAGAAGAGAATTCGAGGCCAAGTTCTTCTCAAGTGGGAGAGAATGATGCAGAGCAAATTACGGGCCAGTTTTTAGATGAATTACACAGATCCAAAAGGTCCAAAAAGAAATAAACACGTAGTCTACTTTCAGTTAGCCATAACTTTTAGCATATAACTTTGCTTTCTTATTAATATATGTCTTTGCGAAGGTCGTTCAAAGAATTATATTAATTATAGGGGTAGTACTTTGAATAGTAGATTTCAACCCAAAAACCATCATTCAGGGCCTAAAAAGGGGCTTTCTTTCTTTCTTTATTTTTTTTTGAATTTTCATGTTCGTTTTTGTGCTTTAGGGATTTTTGGAAATGATATATATTCATTATTTTCATGTTTCAAACATTATTATGTCTTCATAAAATTATTATCTAGTTCATTAGAATTTATCCAAATTAGTGTGTATTTCTTCTTTGGGATTAATCGGTAATTATCTTGTTGTTCCTTACGCTACTTGATGCATCAAATTTTTATCTCAACAGATCAATAATCGGAGAATTTTCTCAATAAAAATAAGAAATTGTTAACACTTCAATGAATACACACACACATACTCATGTTGGTAGGAAGAATTATGATATCCACCTTTATGTTAGAGTGATAATTAGTGCCAGGAATATTGCTTAGCTAGGACATGAACCCGTTAAGAAGGTTAAGAACATCCTTCGACAAATCCTAATAATTTTTAACATCATAACTTAAGATCAACTTCCCAACGAAGACAAATACCATATGCTAAAATGTTTGAAAACAAAACACATCAAATAAACAAAAATACATATATTTTCTTCCAAATTATATACAACCATTAATTGGTAAAAGAATAAAATAATTATTATGCATGGTAGTTAATTACTCACCTTTACAGTAGATTATTTTAAATCAATGGATTCTTTGTACGTCCATGAATTTAAGTTTTCATCAACCATAGCATATAGATGATTTGGTAGATTATGTTTGACTCTCAATACCATAGTAATTTAAGATTGAACTTGTCAGATATTTGTGAATCTGTACACATATATTGGTTTTAGTCTTTGTATTATCCAAATTGTCATCATGATCCATAAGCTTACGTATCTAGGTACCACGCCTCCATAGATTTTCCTTCTTGTTGGAGTGTATACTGATTAAATTCAGGATCATAGATGCTACCATAGGATGGCCCACGATGCTTGATTTAAATATTGTTTCATAACTCTGTCACAAGGGAAAAGGGGACAACAAAATCAATTATGTGAGTATCGTATACAACTTTAATTATTTGATGATAAATTTGTAGTTGTATGGATAGGATGATGAAGTAATTATGTGCATGCCATGTGTAACCAACACTTCATGTGATCTAAGAGGACAACATGAGGGATGATTAAGAGGGAAAAGGATAGAGATGAGGAGTAATCAATCTCAACAGGATCAAATACATTCGTGATGGATGAAGGAGTTAGAGATTACAAAATCTTACTAATAATGAAGAAACGATGCATGTTTTTAATTTAAATGAGTGTTTGATCACTTGAGATTACAATCTGGTAGCACAATGACATTTTCACAAGATTTTTTAAAATTGATCTAAACTATAGGTATTTATAGAGATTGACCATTAATGTTGTCATTCGGATCGTCTGAACAATCAATGGCTAAGATTCCCTTTCATCAATGGATCTCAAAGTGGCTCCCTTGCTGATCTGGGCCCTTCAAAGGCTATTTTATAGTGCATGAGCTTTGCTAAGAAAGATTAGAATTAAGCAAGCCAATTCTAGTAGCCCTTATTCTAGGTCTATTGTGCTAAACCTCCCTTAATCATCCTAAATGATTCATAGGATAAATAGACTTATTAGACCCTATTAACTTAGCCTAAGGAGTGAAAGCCATATCAAAATCAAACTAAATCCCATAAATTAAATTTATATTTTCTACAAAATTTACCTAAATTACAGATACGCCCTACCCCTAGAACTATTGATAAAGAATAGCTAAATCCCCTGAACTGCTAGAATAGAACAGAGTTTCCTTATTCCATTAACTTTTAAAAATACGCTTAAAGTCATTGTTAAAATCCCAAAATTGTCATTGCATGTAATATTTTCAAGGATAGCTTAGGGATTATAGCAACTTTTTAGGTGTTACTTGTATAATTTTGAAACATTATGAGAATCTAGCATTATACTTTTTAAGAATTTAGAAATGTATCTAAAACCAAATTAATAGTTTATTGGATATATATGTAATTATCACTAATAACTTAGCAGTGACATGCGTATGCACAAGTGGGATAAAGAAAGGAAAAAGGGATATGCAATTTTTGGTTAGGATAGTCATCTATATTATAATAAGCATTTAATGAAGAATTGTCATAAATAATAAACCTTTTGATTTATAAAGCATTGCATTTAGAGTGACTTGGTAGTATAAAGAACTCTAAACTCTCTAATTAGTGGCAATCCCATTGGACCTGGGGGAAGCTGCACTCCATTTGAAGGATTAACAAGATTCTTTCCTTTGTAAATGTTGGGTGTGTGACTCGAATTTTGTCAAACTACTAGCTTCAGAGCTTAGGCTATCGACCTTCATTGGTACACCGCTGCCCTTGAAGCTAGCATTTAAATTTCCAAATATGTAGATTGTCTAAGTTAGCTTAAAGCTACCACCCTATATGCCCATCGCTACTGGCCTTGATGTTAAAGCCACCGGCTAAATTGAAACGTTGGCCTTTGAGCTGCTAGCTTACACAACAAATATACCAGCTTACACAACAAATATATATGTTTGTGTGTTGTTTTGTTAGGGTTATGAGTGAAAAAAAGTGAGATCAAACCAATTTGATAATTTGTATACACATCATTTGTAGTCCTTCTTCAATATATAGTAAATTCCTTTGCTCTGCTCATGGTTTTTCCCATCTAGGATTTTCCACGTAAATTTTATGTATGCTTTACTTTACATTTTTCCCATTATTTGTCATATTTGTTTATAACAAACTAGTATCAGAGCCAAAGGTTTGGTTTTGTTTTCTCTATAATGGCAATCATGAAATGCAATATTCAGTTGTTGGATCGTAACACCAGATTTTCGCTATAGCAGGTCATGATGAGAGCGATTCTTGTGCAGATGGATTTGGATGATGTGCTGTTAAGGTTTAAGATGATGCCTTCATCATGGTCACCCAAAGAAAAATAACGTAAGGATCGAAAAGCCCTTTCTTAAATTCATCTTCACTTATCAAATTAGATATTGCAGGATGTGTTGAAAGAGAAGACTACTATTGGAGTATGGTTGAAAATGGAGCAGTTGTATATGACTAAAAGTTTGACTAACAAATTACATTTGAAGCAGTAACTATGTTCATACTGTTTGACAAAAAGTGGGTCTCTAGAAGATCACGGAACCATCTTTAAAGAAATTGTTTCTGGTTTAGAAACTTTGGAGGTTAAATATGATGATGAGGATTTAGCTTTGAGTTTATTGTGTTCGTTGTCTCCTTCTTATTCGACCTTTAGAGACACTATTTTATATAGTTGTGATTCTCTCACCATGGATGAAGTTTATGATGCTTTAGGTTCTTTTAAGAAGATGAAACATTTATTGATTGGATTTGAGACTCAAGTAGAGGGTCTCATTACTTGTAGTGGAAGTCAAGAATGCAATTTTGGTGGTAATTCAAGATGAAGATCAAAATATGCAAATAGAAATAAGATCTGTAGGTATTGCAAAAAAAAAAAAAAAAAGGCACATCAAATCTAAATGTTATAAATTTCAAAATAAGAATAAGAGAGCTATTGAAAATTAAAAAGGAAAACAAGCAGAAAAATCCAATGAAGCTGATGTAGTTGAAGACCATAGTTGTGGAGGACTTCTTGTTGCTTCTAATGATGATCCTCAAACAAGTGAGTAGTGGATTCTTGATTTTAGTTGTACTTTTTATATGTGTCCCAATCAGGACTAGTTTTCAACATATGAAAAAGCATCAAAAGGTGTTGTCCTGTTAGGTAATAATGCTTCTTGTAGGGTTACAATTATTAGTACCATCAAAATTAAAATGTTTGATGGTGTTCTTAGGACAATTGGTGATGTGAGACGTGCTTGACTTCAAAAGAAATTTGATTTCTTTGAGTACTCTTAAGACAAAAGGGTACAAATACACTAGTGAAGGTGCAGTTTTGAAGATCAGTAAAGGTTCTCTTGTGGTGATGAAGGGATAGAAAAAAATTATAATTTTTATGTTTTGTAGGGTTCTGTAGTTGTAGGTAATGCAGCTGTCACTTCTTCTTTGACAGATGATGATGCTATTAGAATTTGGCACATGCGTCTAGGGCATATGAGTGAAGCCAATATGGTTGAATTGAGTAGAAGAGGACTTCCAAATGGGCAAGGCATCAATAAATTAAATTTTTTGTGAAACTGCATTGTTTGGAAGCAAAAGAGAGTCAAATTCACCACAAGTACTCATAATACAAAGGCTACGCTTTATTATATTCATTCTGGTCTTTGGGGACCATCTAGAGTGCCTTCTAGTGGAGGTGTTGTAACCTCAGGTTTTGCCGAAAAGAATACATATATATATATATATATTGTTTACTATTCTAAAATAATAAATGTTTTGTCAGTGTGCCGATTATAGTTAATTTGGAGATATAAAAGTGTTGTTTTTCTATACATTAAAAATGATTGAGATTTTTATTAATTAATATCCCTTAAAGGTTTTAAAGTAAAGTTGTTTTATATGCAATTATGGATCTTAAAGTTTCATTTCATGTGCTTAAACCTTTGCTGAAAGTACCAGAAAATTTAATGCATACTGTCTATAATAAGTTTCAAAGCATAAGCATATTGTCCTTTTTCTTAAATAGAGCTCTATTCCCTAAATACTGATAAGAAAACTCCTAATAAATAATACTTATTTTTCCTTTACATAAAAAGAAAGCTAAACAGTGATTTGAAAGTTTACACTAATTGGGCGTTGTTGTTTTCAAAGGAAAAATCATCACGATATTTTCAAAATATCTATATTTTTAAAAACACTCTCTTTTACCTGCTCAAAATCTGTTCGTCCCAAACCTTTACCTTTTAGTTTGAAAAACCCCCCAAAATTGTGTGTATGAGGTTAATGACCAATGTTTTGGAAAGAAAAGGCAAAGCGATCTTCAAAAGCACGATAGGTAACTTCATCTTATATTATTTTCAAGAAAATCCCTGGAAGAAGCCTATTTTATCTTGTTTTTGAGAGTAATGGGAAGTATCTTTGTTGAAAACACTGATGCATGTGCACATTTCTCTGTTCATGAGTAAAATATCGATTTTACTATATATCTTATTTTAGAAAATTGGAAGACAAGTTGAATTTGTTAAGGAATATAAAAAATAGATAAAAAAACAGTTTTATGAAGTGTTTAAGCCAAAAATGAACAATGTCCATAGAAATGTTTTTTAAGATTGTCGAGGCCTAGAGTTTTGCTAAATGTGTTATACATGTTGAAACAAATGTTTTCTGAGTATTATCTGAAGCTAAAGAATAATGAAACACGCTATAAAATAGTGGTTATGCCCTATGAAACTATATGGTAGATCTAAGTTAGGGTTTAGTAGATAGAGTTCCTGTTAGACTATTATGTTGCTACTGATGTTGTGTTTTAAGTTATTCCTATATGAGTTTTGATGCTTAGATTTGTTCTGGTGGAGTTAAGAAGTCTTTTGGAGTTGTTCCTTATGTTTTGTATTGTTGAGGCCTAGTTTACCCTCAATGTGGATCGAAGAAAGATTTAGTAGAAGCATAAAGGGGTAACTTTTTGATGAGAAGTATCTGTCGAGGACAAAAGTCGAGCCTCGACTTCCCCTCGGCAGACACTAAGTGTCATGCCTAAAAATGTTTTAACATTAAAGCACAGTACAATTGCAGCCTACCATTGACCCCTCGACGTACGATGCAACAGTCACTGAAGCTCATTGATGCCAAATTTTAGCTAAGTGTTTTGAGCACAGTCCTTGTCGAAGCCTACCGTCGAGCCATTGACGTGCCTTCGACAGTGACTATACATGTTTTAATAGCACTCGACCCCCATTTTGTTGAGGTGCGACATGACTTTTTGTGCAAATATATGCCTTACGACCCTTGCTAAGTACCCCTCGACCCCAAGTTTACTTAGGCTCGAGATTAGTTTGGGTAGCGAAGTGACCCTTAACCCAACTTTAGTAAGGTGCATTGACCAGAGCATAAGTTAAGATGTTACAACGAGAATCTAGAATGCTTAATACTCTAATAAGAGTTCTTTATTCCTTATTATGTGTTAGTGATCTATGTTTGTTGTTCTTTAGGGGCTTTCTACCAAGACTTTGAATATCTAGAAGAGTACTACGGTATATAAGGAGGATGCACAGATGAGTGGCTTGAATCTTATCATGCTATTGTGCTTGCTGCTATTTGCTGCTGTGACAGATGTATTTCTTGATGATGGAACGCTTGGTTGTTGTGAGTGCAATCATCTGCATGATCACAGGAATAAATTAATAATTTCGACTACTTAGCTAACTAATTTGACATATTCATCGCATGTGATTGAATCCTTCCCCCCCGGTAGGGAATGTCCTAGATTTGAAATCGGAAATATTTTTGAAATATATTTATAAAGAATCATGACATGGAGTATCTCCAGTCGCTTTTCCAGAAATATGAAATCTCTGAATTTTATAGAATGTTTTGTGAAATGAACTAGGAACATTTTCAATTTAATGAGAACAACGGATATCCTATTGCAGGGGTCTGTGGGTTCAGCAGTAATGCCAATAAGGAGAATAGTAGATGTACTTTTGTAGGGGTCTGTGGGTATGGTAATAATGCTAATAAGGAAAATAGTAGAACTCCTATTGTAGGGATCCATGGGTTCATAAGGATAGATGGCCTGGTTGGGGGTCTATACCTATAACTAAAGTATAGATAGTATAATTCTGCACCGTCTATGGCATTGGTCTACCATAGATGTTGTTGCTGCATTCATTTTGAGTGTATTTCTATGTTTAATTTGGGCACTGCATTTGTTTGAAATTAAAAACTTGTTTGGTTTGTGCTTGAAGCATGGTCTGATTTGGTTATCTCATTGAGCTGTGGTTTGCTCACATTCCAACAGATGTTGTATGTTTTTAGGACCTCTAATGTGGATCTACGCTTATGTGGGTAGATGTAGTAGATCCTGATGAGATATTCCAGGGCTTGAGTGGAGTGAAGATACCTCCATGCATAAAATAGTTTATGCTATTTCCTTAAGGTTGTAAGCTTTGTTGGGTTTGATCCCAAGAGGTTTGTAAGCTCTTTGATGATGTGAAGATCTTATATATGTATGCGAAATTCCTTATCCTGATAACTTACGAATCCTGTTATAACTATCTATGCCATGGGGAACTTTAGTCGTATAGCACTCATGTAACCTCTTGAAGGCTTTATTTGGTTACATGATGTACCATTGCTACTAAGGTATCCTGTGGGGGTGTGGCATGAGTTGGTATAAGAGCTGAAGGTTGCATAGATGAGTAAAATTCGAATGTGTATAAGACCTTTATAGAGTTTAGTGTTGTAGACCTAGAATGTTAGATACACCTTTAGAACAGAGTGTAAGGTTTACTTGGTGAGGAAGGGGTAGTCTAAGGGGACGTATGTTAGAAGTGTTGTGGGCTTAGAGGTCTTTTGGAGGTTTAGTAGCGTGGCGTATGGCTCTTGTTGCTATATGTGGGCTATTGGTTGTTGTTGTTTAGATATCTAGATGTTATCAAGTGTGACATTGGGGCTAACCCTTTGCTTGGATATAGGGAACAAAGAAGAGGAGCAAGGATTGCTCGGTTGTCCATGCCAAAGGTTAAACCCTAAGTTGATGAACCTACTGGTCAAGGACAACAAAGGCCTTAGAATGTACCATCACCGGCCCCTCAAGGGTTAATGGATATCTTGCTAGCGATATAGTAGCAGAATGCTTTGATTCTACAAGCATTGCAAGGACAACAACCTCAAGTAGCACCCTAGGCCGCTCCAGCAGATGCCTCTGCTGAGCTTGTTTCACCCCCCGAAGCACCTTAGAGGACTCAAACCCTAACACCACTTATTGTAGTACTAGAAGAAGTGGATCAACATGTTAGGTCAATTACTGAAAGTTAAGCACCACCACATGTTAGGCATGAAGTGCAATATCCACAACCTTATCTCCAATAACCTCAAAGAAACATGTGTCCTGAGTTTATCAAGTGCAACCGATACTTTGAAGGATTTCAAGGCGAATCTGAGGAGACAGAAGATTAGTTGGCTTAGGTGGAGCAATCTTTAAATGTGTTCCAAGTGCTTGATGCTCTCAGAGTGCCATACGGGAAATCTATTAAGGCTAAGAGTTAAGATATGGTAGGACTCAAAGGAACGAGTTTTGCCCTAACCAGTCATGTGGGAAGACTTCAGGAGGGAGGTTTTAGGGGACACTTCTCCAGTAGCTTGAGAGTAAAGTATAGCACAGATATGATGAATCTTGCTCAAGGAAACAAAAGTATTGATGAGTATGAGCATGAGTTCAACATGTTGTTGCGGTTAGCTCCAAGTACATATAGGGATAGTGATGAGTTGAAGAGACAAACATTTATGGATGGCTGGGAGCCTCATTATCAGTGAAGGCTAGCTGAGTTTGAGATTGAAGGTTTCTCAGTTTTGGTAGAGAAAGCAGGAGTGATTGAACTTACTAGAAGGTACGAAGTAGAAGGATATAGAAAGAGAGGCCAAGCCTTTAGAAAGAGGCCACACAATAGTTTTAGATTGAGTTCAGCCTCTAAAAGGAACAAGTTTTATCGAAGTGTCTGGAGTATCCCAAGGAAGAGAGTTAGGAAAGAATGCTCTTATTTGTTGGAAATGCAAAAGATTCCATTATCCAAGGGAATGCCCCCAACTTAAGGGCCGATGCTTCTTTTGTGGTGACAGTAGGCACATGGTTAGTGGTTGCCCAAAGATGACAGGAGCTACCTATTTTGTTTGCAACTAAACATGACATATATCAGCTAATTGTCCTCAAGAAAGCTCAATTGGGAGGAGCTTCACAATATAAAGGATCTAGTAGAGTAAATGATAAGAAAGAAGGAAGCAAATTAGCTTGTGCTACTTGGATGTTTGCCATGCTAGGGATCTCCATGATTGAAGAATTAGGAGAGGTATACGATAAAGATGATAAGGAAGATGCTGGTTTGATAATAGGTATGTGCTCAACCCTATCTTTGATGTTTGGATACAAGTGTATAATAAATAATTGGAATAAAAGCCTTCGAAAACAAGTTAGTAACAAAGGAAAACCTATGGCAACTAGGAACCATACAAGTGAGAGACACCCTTGTGTATGCACTCTTTGATGCCTTTGCTATGGATTCTTTTGTCAACCTAAATCTCTCGAGAAAGGCTAGTTTGTGTGTTGAAAAGATGGAGAAAGGCTTAGGAATCTCAATGAGGGGTATGGTTATTGCCAAAGATGTGATAAGATGTTGTCTGCTGTGGATAAATGATCAAGAGACGACTATAGATCTCACAGTGGTGTACATATAGCTATATGGTGCCATTTTAGGGATGGCCTGGATGACAATTGCTATGGTTAAATTGGACTGTTGACATAAAACCGTTTTGTTTATTAGCAAGAGAAAGAAGAGCGTGGAGTTTAAAGGAGAAATGCTCGAGGGAAAACATGTGGAGATAAAAGCTATAGAAATGTGGGAAGAAAGTGTGGATAAGCTGAAGAGAATATAGTGTATTCCTTGGATGAAGGGGTAGACAAGTTAGATATTCAAAGTATTCGAATAGTATATAAGTTTGCTAATGTTTTTCTTGATGATCTACTAGGATTGCCATCGCAAAGACAAGTTGAGTTCGCCATAGATTTAGTGCCAGGAACAGCACCAATATCAAAGCCACCTTATAGGATGGCACCTATGGAGTTAAGAGAGTTAAAAGTACAACTGCAAGAATTGCTAGACAAGGGATTTATTCACCCTAGTGTGTCACCATGGGGAGCTCTTGTGTTGTTTGTTAAAAAGAAAGATGGATCGATGAGGCTTTGTATAGATTATAGAGAGCTAAATAAAGTTACGTCTAAGAATAAGTATCTGCTTCCAAGAATAGATTATTTGTTTGATCAACTGTGTGGTGCAAAAGTGTTTTCTCATGTGGATCTAAGATCGGATATCATCAAATTTGAATTAAAGCTGATGACGTACCTAAGACAACTTTTAAGACACAATACACTCATTATGAGTTTTTGGTTATGTCTTTTGGTTTGACAAACGCACCAGCTATCTTCATGGATTTGATGAATAGAGTTTTTCGACCCTTGTTGGATGTGTGTGTGATTGTTTTCATAGATGATCTTTTAGTGTTTTCAACTTCCAATGAACAACATGATGAGCATCTACGCTTGGTGTTAGAAGTTTTGAGGGAGAATAAGTTACATGCCAAGTTATTAAAGTATGATTTTTGGTTAAGGCAAATATCTTTTCTAGGTCACGTAATATCAGCTAAACTGATTTTGGTGAATCTTAAGAAAATTAAAGTTGCACTTGAATGGAAAAGACCTAAACTAGTATCTGAAGTGAGGAGTTTCTTAGGTTTAGCAGGACATTATAGAAAGTTTGTTCAAGACTTCTCGAAGATAGCCCTACCTTTGACTTAGTTAATAAGGAAAGGTGAAAAATTCGAATGAAATGAGAGAAGAGAGCAAAGTTTTTTTCAAGAGCTAAAGAAAAGATTAATATAAGTACCAGTTTTGGTTTTACCCAATGACAAGTATTCTTTATCTATCTATAGTGATGCATCAAAGTGCGGTTTGGGATGTGTGCTGATGCAAGGTGAGAAAGCAATTGTATATGTGTCTGTAAGCCCTTAGATATTTTCGAAATTTTTATTAATCTTTAGCGACCAGGAATCGAACAAAAACCCTAATAACTATCCTAGTCAAAACAATGTATTTAGATTCGACAATCCTGTGCTCTTAACCCTAGAATGATAAAATCGAGATGATCATAGGTTATAATCCGTATTAATATATCGGAACATAAAAAGATCAGATTCGTTAAAATTAAGTTCATTTCGTACCCGGACACACAGAATGGCAAAAATATTCTGATAATACCGTTAGACTCGTAATAATATAATGATTCATAATATAACAATTTTAGAATTTTTTAATAACTAAAAATATCATATATAGCCTTTTTATGCGTATTTTCATTATTACCGTACTTTAATTATATTGTTTACATTTCATTACTTTTTACTATTATTCAACTATCTCTATTTTTTCTTACAACTTATACACCTGTTTTCTTACAATTTTTATTTCCAATACAACTTCACATCTCTCACATCTTACTTTTCATTAACAAAAATACGAAAAAAATAAAAATCTCTCCCTCTCTCTTCAAAGGTAGCACCGACCCCTCCCTCTTTCACATATAATTATTTTATTTTTAACTTATTTATTTAATACAAATTATATTCCACTTTTTCCTATAAATACCACCCATTCCTTCTATTTCTTTCACACCTTTCTTACACTACCAAAACTATCTCAAAATCTCTCCAATTGTTCTCTCTACTTTCTTCTTCCTCTATAGGTAAATATCTCTCAATTTTTCTTTACGTTCATTTGTTTAGTATGAACATAGTGTGTGTTTTCTAAACCCATGGAGGTTAGGAAAGCAACAATAATTTCATACTTTGTTCTTGTTCATACCAAAATTTTATGATATGATATTGTTGATAGATTAATTTTTATGTTCATGTAACTTAGTGTGAACATAGTATGGGTTTTCTAAAAACTAATGGAGGTTAAGAAACCAACATTATGTTCATGTTTTGTTCATTATTCATACATTATGTTTTATTACTATGCTTTTACTATTATACTAATATTATTGTTATTGCTCTTATTATTATGATTTTTTTCTTTCTTTCTTTCTTTTCTTTTCTTTTGGGACTAGTCTATTTTTAGTCCCAGAAAGCCTTGATGAAACTAAGGCTCCCAATACTTGACCAGAGAGCCTTGATGAAACTAAGGCTCCAAATACTTGATATTATTATTATGCTTATTTGCTTCTTATATTTTTTATTATCTTATCTTGTGATATTATTATCTTTTTCATGACTACATAATCATATTCATGCATGGCTAATGTGTTGTTGTCCAAATAAAAATAAAAAGAGATTCTTTCTTCAAATAAGACTAAACTCTTGTTCAAAGAAATTTTGTCACTTAATAAATATTTTTCACCAAGACCTAGAAGGTTGTTTTTTAACAAATTTTTTTCAAAAATTCATGTAAGCTTATCATGAAATTTCAAAATATTGATAAAGAAAATTTCATCAAAGCCTAAAATACTTTCTTTCCAACAATTGGTAACATGAAAATGTTGATATAAAAATGATAACTTGATATATGCCAATTTTTACCAACTTCCTAATGAAAACTAAGAACTAAACAAGTTTTCAAGCTAAGATAAAAATCAACTTACAAGTCTTAAGAAACCCACTTAGAATGATAAAAATTTGTCAACAAACTAAGAAAGTAAATTTTTAAAGAGTAAACTCATTTTATAAATAATAAAAGAATAAAGATATAATAAGGAAATATACCATCAACACAACTCAAAAACATTAGGTACTACTAACAACTTGAGAAAACTTTTGAAAAACCTATTTATCAATTCCTAGAAATAAATTTGATAGATAACTTAAAAAGACCAAACTTTATTTTTTAAAAAAATAAACTCACCTTTGGTAAACTAAAGAATAAAAATATAGAACACTAAATTATGATAATCCAACGATTTATAAGTTTTATTCCAACCACATAAAGAAAAGTTTGACAACGAATCCAATTTTTCAAACCATAAGAAAAGTTGTTTTATGGGAAAATAATTAATTAGACAACACCTATAGAATCATACATAAATTATGAGTTTATTTATGTACCAAAGGAATTTTCCAACTATATACATATCTAGATTTTTCTTAAAAGGTTTTTGAATGAAGAAAGGATTGGAAAACTTGTTTTTAAAAGGCTGGAATTTTCGTGATGAAGTTGTACCCCTATTTTCCAAGAACCAAATGACTTATTATAATAAAAACAACTTAGCAATAGATATATCTTTTCGAGTAGATAGAAAATGATATATAATATGCAAAATTTCGAGTTAAAATGAGCAAGATATGACCATTTTAAGTTGGAATTTTCATAAATCCGATTTCTACTGCAAATAGAAGATAGATTTAGAAACTTTCAGTAGAAATTATATGAAAAACTCATTTTGGGTATTTCATCTTATTTAGGTGAAGGAGGAACCGATATCACTTTCCCAAAGGATTACTTCGATTAGGAGCAATCGCCATTGAGTGAGTTAATCCCTTACTATTTACATTTCGTTAGATGTGCTTGTAAGTAGTAGCACTAGAAAATTAAGGAAAGATAGATGAAATATTGTGTAAATTAAATGTATGTGGTATGAAATGGTTGTTGAAATAAAAAATAAGCATATCGAAATAAGAATTGATGAATAATTTATGTTCTCTTGTAATGGTATGATGAATGTTATTTGGTCACCCTTAACTTGAAAATAACAATATTTGGGTAAACCAATATTAAAAATGATTCATGCATGACACATTGTGAGTCACATTTAAATATCACTGCTATTTTTCATGTGGGGAAATGAAGAGTTGTAATAGTGGCTAGTAGTAGCCGGGAAGTCTACATAGGCAAGTAGGAGCCCATAAGCTTGCAAATTATGATGGTCGAATAGGCCGGTAACCACCCAACCCCTGATATGGAGGGTGCAAATCCGTACTACACATGGTTTTCGGTTAATCGTGTGTATTTTGATTGCTCATATGATTGTTATATACACATATGTTTGTGTAAATTACTTGTATGATTTTATGGAAACGTTTTGAAGAAGGGAGTTATCTCACTAAGCTAGTTTTACTTATAACCCTATAGCTTTTTGTTTCAATTTGATTACTTGTGGTTGGCACCAAGGAGCCCTATTTGTTAGGTACGAGCCAAAGTTACTAGGAGCTTTTGGAAGAAGTTTGCATATTTCAAATTTTGGTGTAGACTTCTAAGAAAAATCTCTATAGTAGGCTTTTGTTACAGCTATATATGTTATTTAGTTGGCTTAGAATAGTAAGACTTTAAGAATGGGAGAAAACTTGATGAATACTACATATTATCTTTATAAATTCTTGCATGCTTTTATTATCTGTTTAAACGTAATACCCATTTGAGTCTCCTACTATCTTAAAAGCACGCATTACACGTAATATCGAAGCTCTTGCGTGACTAAAGTTATCATTCATTAGCTTTAATATTATGTGCTATGACTGCCATATTTAGGGTACCTTTCGGGGCGTGATAGTGTCAAGATAGTTAAAGCCATACGAAAAGAATTATCCAACGCATGATTTGGAATTGACAGCCATTGTTTTTGCTTTAAAGATATGGCGACATCATCTGTATGGACGGAAATATGAAGTGTATAGAATAAAAAGAGCTTATAAGAGAATTTGAGAAGATGAACCTAGAGTTTGCCTTGCATGATCTAAAGGTTGAGATTGCAAATCTAGTTTTAGAACCAACCTTGTTGCAAAGAATTAAAGAATCACAAAAACAAGATTCAGATTATCAAAGGATTATCCAAGGTCTTGCACAAGGAAAGTTTAAAGAGTTCCATGTGGGTGGAGTAGGAGCTTTAAGGGTAAATAACAGATTATGTGTGCCAAATGGTCCAGTTTTAAGGAAGGTGCTCATGCACAAGACACATTGTTCGAGATATACAATGTATCCAGGTGAGGCTAAAACCTACAAGGAGCTTAAGAGTGCCTATTAGTGGAATGGTGCAGAGAAAGACATAGCTGTTTTTGTTGCTTAGTGTGAGATATGTCAAAGTGTAAAAGAGGAACACCAAAAGCCAAGTGGTTTGTTGCAGCCTTTGCCTATCCTTGAATGGAAGTGGGATCAAATCTCAATGAATTTCGTAAGTGCTTTACCAAGGACAAATGCTGGTTATGATGGAATATGGGTAGTTATGGATCGTTTAAACAAGTCTGCTCATTTTCTACCTATTAATATGACATATTCCTTGGAGAAGTTGGCAAGGATGTACATTAAAGAGATTGTTATGGTGTACCAACAGAAATTGTTTAATGACGTGCATCAATTTACCATTAATTGAGATGTAGTAGTTAAAGCAGATGAAAGGCCAACAGCCTTCTCCTCATGTCATGATGACATTTAGTTTTTTAGTCTTTAATTTCATATTTATTAGTCTTTAATGTCAATAGATTCCTTTCAAATTAAGATAATTAGATATGGAAAGTCCTTTTGTCATATCTACTAGTCTTATTATCACATTTAGTAATTAGTCCTTTTGTCATTAATTAGGTTCTTATTTTCATAATTATTAGTCTTTATTATCTTTTTAGTCATTATTGTCATTAATTAGGTCTTTTGGGGAACTATTATAAATACCCCTTTGTATTGAGACTCATCAGTTTTTGGATGACATTAAAACCTTTGAGAGTATTTACTCTTGTTTTCTCTTCTCAACTCATTGAGTTGTGGTGAGTTCTTCTTTGTTCTTATCAATCGAATTAACGGTTGTGGCAAACTCACCGTTATTACTAAATTGTGAGTCATATCAATTTAGGAGTAGCTTAGTTCGGATCATTAGTGGTGACTCATATCCATTAATTGGTGTTGTTCATATCCTTTCTTTTTGTTAAATTAAATTTTAAAACACAAAAAAAATATTTTATCTTTGCATTTGAGTCGTTGCCTATTTTTATGCACATCATTTTGGATTGAGACCCAAGGTTTGTCTCAAGATTTTGGAAAAGTTTGCAAAAATCCATGGGGACTCAGTTGAAATTTAGCGTAGTATATCATCCACAAATAGATGGACAAACTAAGAGAACAATATATACATTGGAAGATATACTAAGAGCCTGTGTGCTAGAATTTAAGGGAAGTTGGGATCAGCATCTACCACTGATACAATTTGCTTGCACAATAGTTACCATTCTAGCATTGACATGCCACCATATGAAGCTTTCTATGGATGAACATGCAGGTCACCTCTGTTCTGGGACAATCTAGAAAGTGTTGTTATTGGCCTCGAGTTGGTACAAGAGACAATTGATAAAGTGGCAACGATTAAACAGAGAATAAAAGAGGCCCAGGATTGACAAAAGAGTTGGGTTGACATGAGATGAAGAGAGCTTGGATTTGATATGGGAGGTCATGTGTACCTTAAGATCAAGCTAATCAAAAGCCTACATAGAGGATATTTGTAGGGGAAGTTAAGCCCAAGATATATTAGACCTTTTGAAATTCTGAAAAGAGTGGGAAGTTTGGCATATCAGTTTCCTCTTTCACCCAATTGTGCAAACATACACAATGTCTTTCATTTATCTATCCTGCCAACTGATAAGGTAATGGAGTTAGAGCCAATCCTATTGAAGGAAAATCTAACATATGAAAAGAACCCAATGT
The DNA here is from genome assembly GCA_024138025.1 of Combretum micranthum. Classification (NCBI taxonomy): domain Eukaryota; kingdom Viridiplantae; phylum Streptophyta; class Magnoliopsida; order Myrtales; family Combretaceae; genus Combretum; species Combretum micranthum. The sequence goes on along the minus strand of JAMXBD010000686.1, from coordinate 206,269 downwards.
AGATTTTGGATTCTAATGTATAGACATTAAGGAATAAAGAGATAAGATATGTCAAATTGTTGTGGGATCAACAGATAGGAAAGGTTACATGGGAGTCTGAAGAGGATATCAGAAAGTCTTATCCCCAGCTTTTTGTTGGACCAGGTATATCTTAAGCTTTAAAGACAAAGCCTATCTTAAGGGGGGTAGGATGTAATTCCTAGGCTTTGCCAAAAAGAATATAAAAAAAAAAAGAAAATCTAGTTTAGTATTTTGAAATAATAAATGTTTTGGCAATGTGCCAATTATTATTATTTTGGAGATATAAAAGTGTTGTTTATCCATACATTAAAAAAGACTGAGGTTTTTATTAATTAATATCCCTTAAAGGTTTTAAAGTAAAGTTGTGTTATATGCATTATAGATCTTAAAATTTCATTTTATGTGCTTAAACAATAAGTTTCAAAGCATGAGCATATTGTTCTTTTTCTTAAATAGAGCTGATAAAGTCAATTTATACTCATTTTTCATTAAACAAATCATGTTTAATCATTATTGATTTTATATAAATCTTAAGGAATCGGTACTTAAGTATGCTTTGTTATGATATTTAAGGTCTTGAAGGACTTATAATACAAATACAAGCAAATAAGAGAAGTTTTATACAACTTCAGAGACATGAAAAATCAAGGCCAGCTAATGATAGCTCAAAGCTACCAACCTACATTCAAGGTCGATAATGAAAGAACAAATGCTGCTAGCTTATGCAATAAAATTCAATTGGCCTTTCAAATTTCAATGTATGCCGACACCTGGGTAGATTTACGCCGCCAGATTTTAACCGGACTTGGAATGTTCACAGATTCAAAAATTTAACCGTCGGTGTCAACATTGCCAGTGTAGAAACAGAGCAAACGCCGGCTTTTATTTTTACAATGTACGCTGGCTACAAGAAGACTCAAGGCTGCCTGCCTTGAGCTAGTGTAAAGTCATCCATGCTCTCATAAATGAATTTTCACAAAGAAGGCTGGCTAAAATTAAATTAAGGCTGCTGACATGTAGAAGAATTTTTGCTAGCCTATGTCCTGGACGTCTCTTTAGTATGAATACTCCTTTTTGTTGATTTTTTTTTTAAGAGAGATTGAGAAAGAAGAAAAACTCTAGGCAAAGTAGAAGTAAAAAAAAAAAAAAATGAATATGTGTGTTTCAATCATAAGGCACTAAAACTCTATTGTTCTAGCAACATTTGGAGGTGATTTTTGGGTTTTGGATACAATCAAGCAATGCCCATTCATTGGGTTTATGGATTTAAAGACACTGATGAATGAAAAATTCTCTTGAGTTGTTTTCAATCCTTGTTTTATTATTATTATTGCTTAATTGTATTATTGAGATGCCATGTTTAATGTATTTGTGAATATGCATTGATGGATTTGATGAATTGAATTATTTGACTTGTTTTGACATTGTTATTTGATTATTTGAGAATTTATCTATTGTTGGTTGTAGTTTATTTTATTTGTGATTGACCAACACAAATTATATAGATAGGACTAGATAATACCTGGGAGGGATTCAATAATAGATACAATCATATCTTAGGTGTTTTTGGAAAAGATTTATCATAGGGATATGCGGGCTTTAACAAAACTCATGAACTCATGTACTTTATGCGGTTGGAAATATTGACTGGGTCACTTGGTGGTACTTGGTTCTTAAATTCAATTAAAGTAGTTATTTTAGTGTGAACGAATTACTATTTACCTGATAATTATAGATAAATTGCCTTGGTGGGATGATTTATGTTATAATTGGAATTTTACTACTCTAGGAGGTGAGCGAGTTCTAGTGAGTTTAGTTAAATCTTAAATAATCAATTTCAATATCAACTTAAGCCATCGGTTCAATTCAAATTGTTGAGCGTGGATTTTTCGTTTCTGGTTTAATTTCTTTTAATTCAATCCGTATTAAACCCAAACCCATTTAATATAGACCATCGGCGAGGAATTAAAAGAAATTTAATTTTTGAAAAGATTTTGGAGTCGCCACCCGATTAAAATCGGGAAATATTTATAAGTTAAGATAAATGGGTTGGTTGATTCTAACTTAACTACTAGTTTGCGAAAAATTTGACTTGAAAATCAAATTTTATAAACCGGAAATTTTGGATTCAGGTGCTATCCTATTAAAACAGATATGGTTGCTACTTGAAATTCATAAATTAAAATTTTATCCTTTTAATACTCAAAAAAATTTACTAATATATATATAGACTACGGTATTTACAAATTATCACTAAAGCTTACAATATTTACAATGAATTAATAAAATAAAAAAAAGGTTTTTTATTTTTTATGTCGCCCCGAAGTATCTTACGTACCCGCTAATCAGGATTAGACAACATATAGTTCTTTATAAAACTTTAATTTATTAGTTTATTTTAATCTTTATAATTCTTTTCGCTTTAAATTCATTAAACCTTATTAATTACAAAGAAAATGATGTTTCGACATGATTCGTAAATTTATCAATTTGGTTTTGATGATATATGAGAAATTGGATTTTCTAAGTGGCAAAAGAATTTAAACTAATAAATTGCAATTGCGTACATATTAAACTAACTCACATTATCATGATTAAAATTTACTTGGTCAAGAATAAAATTATCATTACATCACAAAGCTTCAATCATTGCAATTGCGTACATATTAAACTAACTCACATTATCATGATTAAAATTTACTTGGTCAAGAATAAAATTATCATTACATCACAAAGCTTCAATCCGAGTATTACATAAATCATGGCAATAAATATTCAAAGGTCAGTATATCCAATCGAAACATTTATCATTAACTCTCCTTGTACTGAAACATATTATTACAAAAAAAAAAAAAAAAAAAAACCTAATTGACTATGTTCCTTCACTTACACCACGTATTCCAATTATTTTATTATTCTACAATGACTATAAGTCTGCATGTTATTTATATCCTAACACAAATATAACTAATTAATGTTCATGTTATTATTATTATTAGAAGTCTATGTGAGAAATATGCAGAAATATGTATAATTATTGCGACTTTAATCCTTTTTTTTTCTTTTTTGTATTCGTCATATTATTATTATTATTATTATTATTATTATTGTTTAAGAAAATGAAAAAGAATCAAGAACTGGAGACGTACCTGTTCGAAACAGTGGACGCACGCTGGGGAATTGGCCGGAGTTTCTAGGATCCATATTTGCGGCATCTCCGAGTAAGCTTCAATCCCACCAGGAATGTGGTATGTCAAATGGGAGGGCCTAAATGCACCTGTGCTGTACAAGGAGAATTACACGGATCGAATTATTTAATTAGACGTTGGCTTGAACGGAAGGGATGTGTATCACGGAACGGGAGTTTCACTCCTCAAAGGGTTTCCGTGCGGTGTTCGGTCATCCCTCATATCATCGTTTGTTGCTAATCTGGATGGCGAACCGGCCTTATTTTCCCTGACTTCTCAGGTTTGTTCCAAGCCCCACATTTTCATAAGGAGCGCCCTCTTGGCTTTTGCCATGATCCTCCATGTGTTTAGGAGGTTCAACTATATCAACTGGTTTCAGTCTGCCTTGGCCTCATCAGGAGAGCGGCATCAACTCCCAACCAGTTTGTCTATGAGAGGCTAGACCCGCCTTTAGAGATAACCTACACCACGAACAAATCTTCTATTGATGCAACTCATATCTCTATATGCTCGAGTTAAATACCCCCCATAAAGTCCTCAATTCTCGGACCGTGACACTCTCCCCTACTTAAATTAATGACGTCCTTATCATGAGGCAAACTTGATGTAGCCACTACCTACTCTCAAGCTCTCACCCTTCTCCATACTCATTGTCAACATACCTAAGATCATCTCACCAGGACTTCCGGCTTCCATAGGCTTCCTCTCGCCCTCATCTATTCATCCATCCTCCGAGATTGTCTCTTGTTGAGTTGCCCAATGATGAGGTTTGAGCATAAGATCTTGCTTCAACCCCAACTCGCAACACAGCTGCCCTCAAGTAACGATGTCCTTACTCTGGTGGCCACTCCGTTGAGCTTCATCCATACGAGCTGAATTGACAACAAGATTAGGGAAAATTCTTATCTCCGTGACTCGCGATATAGCTGCCCTCTAGCAACAATGTCCTATCTTTGGTGGTCACTCTAATTGAGCTTTGCTCACACGAACCGCATCGACAACAAGAATTACCTCCTCATTAAGAACTATGGGTAGTTTCTAAGTGGTCTGATGGGGCTGGGAACTTTAGCTCTAATACCATTTGTCATGGGACGGGAGTTTCACTCTTCAAAAAATTCCTGTGCGGCGCTCGACCATCCCTCATATCATCGTTTGTTGCTAATCTGGATGGCGAGCCAACCTTATCTTCCCCGACTTTCCAGGTTTGTTCCGAGCCCCACATTCTCAAAAGGAGCGCCCTCTTGGCTTTTGCCACGATCCTCCATGTGTTTGGGAAGTTCAACTATATCAATTAGTTTCGGCCTGCCTTAGCCTCATCAGGAGAGCGGCATCAACTCCCAACCAGTTTGTCCACAGGAGGCTAGACCCGCCTTTAAAGATAACTTACACCACGAACAAACCTTCTGCTGATGCCACTCATATCTCTATGTGCTTGAGTTAAACACTCCTATAAAGTCCTTAACTCTCAGACCGTGACACTAGACCTGCCTTCAGAGATAACCTACACCACGAACAAACCTTCTGTTGATGCCACTCATATCTCTATATGCTCGAGTTAAATAACCCCATAAAGTCCTCAACTCTCGGACCGTGACAGGTTGAACGCGCATGATTTCAAACATGAAAATTGGCATGGAGTCAGATCAATCTTTGGGTCGAACTCCGCATGTCAAATCCGATGGAGTCGATAAAAGCAAGCGGAAATTATTTAAACAATTTCTGTTGTGCTCACGGCTTGGAAGTGCATCGTAATGGGGCAAAGGGTGAGTACGAATGATCGGGGGTGACAGTCTAATTCAAAACTTACCATAGGTGGTGATTTCCCGAACCTTTGGCCGTAGTCAAGATTGATACCATCTTTGGAGCTGCTCCTGCAATCTTTCTATAGCACAAAATTAACTTAAGTTTTACTAAAAAGCCTAAAATCAAAGTTTTTAGAACTTCAAGACCCTAACATATAAGAACTTCATATTCAAGCTTTTTGTGGGATTTCTATCTGTGTTATTCTCTTATCCTGTGTTATTTTTTTTCTCTGTGTTTTTCTTCTTTTATTGTGGTTTTTGTGTTGTGGTATACCGATATTTATAGGCATTAGTATGCTCACCTACTAACTCACCTACCACGATACAATGTATCTGGATACTATGGCCTATCGTTTACCTATCGTAATACAATGTATCTGGACATTTTGGCCTATGGCTCACCTACCACAATACAATGTATTTGGATGCTCTGACCTACTGCTCACTTACCATGATACAATGTATCTGGATACTTTGGCCTACCGCTCACCTACCCACTTGTTGACACGTGCGCTTACCTCATCTGGTCAGTAGGAACATGTAGGAAAAAAATAAAGAGAAAAGGGGCAATTTGTCTTTTCACAGGATCGAACCCAGGTCTTACTTGTGCATGCTTGTGACTTATCCAGAAAAGCTGTTGGTCTGTGCCTTATTTTAGTTTGCACAAAAATTGTATTTAAAGCTTTCCAAAAGAGGCCCATTTACATGGGGTATTTAATTGGGTCCAAAATAAATCTATAATTAAAATTAATATTATATCATGCCCAAAAATATATTTTAAAAATTTATTATTATGATTTTTTTACACATTTGTAATGATATATTTTTTCTTTTTTTTTTGTTTTCTTTCTTTTTTGTAATTTGCGGGCTTAATATAATATTAATTTTTACTATAAATTGAAGCCTTAATTGGGCAAAAATGCGGTGTCTACACAAATGAAAATATAAGTGCAATATTTCTAATTGTTTTTAGCATCTCCTAAACTCGGAACCTTCATTTGTATTGCTAGAGCATTTGGTTTAAAGTGTTCAAATTAGTTTATTAGTTTAGTTCTTGTTAAATCACAAATTGATAGATTAACTTAAAATCTAATCTTTGATAGCTTAGCTTAGGGAAACACTCGATTACCTAGTACTTAGCCATTGCTCCTTTTGGTTCGACTCGGACTCACCAGTAGAAATTTTTATTACTACATACACACCCCGTTTACTGGCCGGTTATTTTTGCACTTATAAATAGAGTTAAAAAAAAACGTATCGAGAGCTATATTCCTTAAATGTTAATAAGACAACTCCCAATAAATAATACTAGTTTTACCTTTACATAAAAAGAAAGCCAAACAGTTATTTGAAAGTTTACGCCAACTGGCTGTTGTTGTTTCCAAAAAAAAAAAAATCATCATGGTATTTTCAAAATATCTACCTTCTTAAAAACACTCTCTTTTACCCATTCAAAACTTGTTCATCCTAAACATTTACTTTTTAGTTTGAAAAACCCCCAAAATCGTGCGTACGAGGTTTACGACCAGTGTTTTAGAAAGAAAAGATGAAGCAATCTTCAAAAGCACAACAGGTAACTTCGTCTTATCTTATTTTCAAGAAAATCCTTGGAAGAAGCTTGTTTTATCTTGTTTTTGAGAGTGATGGAAGGTATCTTTGTCAAATACACTGATGCATGTGCACATTTCTCTATTCATGAGTAAAATATCGATTTTACCATATATCCTATTTTAGAAAACTAGAAGACAAAGCTGGGTTTGTTAAGGAATATCAAAAATAGATAAAAACCTGTTTTATGAAGCGTTTAAGCCAAAAATGAACAACGTCCATCATATGCATTTATAGAAAAATTGTCTAGGCCTTATTTTCCTAAAAAGTGTCAAGGAAACGTTTTTTGAGCTTGTCGTAGCCTAGAGTTTTGCCAAATCTATTATACATGTTGAAACAAATGTTCTCTAAGTATGATCTAAAGCTAAAGAGTAACAAAACATGCAATATAATAGTGGTCTTGCCTTATTAGATCTAAGTTAGAGATTAGAAGATAGAATTCCTATTAGATTAGTGTGTTGCTGCTGATGTTGTGTTTTAGGTTATTCTTATGTGAGTTTTGATGCTCAGATATGCTCTAGTGGAGTTAATAAGTGTTTTGGATTTGTTCCTTATGTTTTGTATTGTTAAAGCCTTTTTTCCTGGATGTGGATTGAAGGAAGACTTAGTAGACGCATCGAGAGGTAACTTTTTGATGAGAAGTATTTGTCGAGGCCAAAAGTCGAGCCCCGACTTGCCTTCGACAAACACTAAGTGTCATGCCTAAAAATGTTTTAATATTGAAGCATAGTACTATTGCAGCCTACCATTGAGCCTTCGACTTACCTCGCGATAGTCATTGAAGCTCACCGATGCCAAATTTTAACTAAGTGTTTTGAGCACAATTCTGATTGAGGCCTACCATCTATCCCTCGACATGCCCTCAATAGTAACTATGCATGTCATAATAGCACTCGACCCTCAGTTTGTTGAGGTGCGACATGGATTTTTGTACAAATATATGCCTTGTGACCCTTTCTAAGTGACCCTCGACCCAACCTTAGTGGGGTGCGATGACCAGAGTATAAGTTAAGATGTTATAACGAGAATCTAGGAAGCTTCATACTTTAATAAGAGTTCTATCTTCCATGTTATGTGTTGGTGATCTATGTTTGTTATTTTTTAGGGGCTTTCTACCAAGACTTTGAATTTCCAAAAGACTACTACGATATATGAGGAGGATGCACAGGTGAGTGACTTGAATCTTATCATACTATTGTGCTTGTTTTTTTGTTGTTGTGATGGATGCATTTCTTGATGATGGACGCTTGGTTGTTATGAGTGCAATCATCTGCATGATCACTAGAATAAATGGATAATCGCAACTACTTGGTTAACTAACTGGACGTATTCATCACATGTGATTGAATCCTCCCCCCACCCCGGTGTAGGGAATGTCCCAAATTTGAAATTAGAAATATTTCAAAATGTGTTTATAAAGAATCATGACATGGAGTATCTCTAGTCACTTTTCCATACTTGAAATCTTTGAGTTTTATAGAATGTTTTGTGAAATGAACTGGGGACATTTTCGATTTAAGGATAACAACGGATGTCCTATTGTACGGGTCCGTGGGTTCGGCAGTAATGCTAATAAGGAGAAAAATTGATGCACTATTGTAGGGGTCCAGGGTTCGGTAGTAATACCAATAAAGAGAACAGTGAATGTCCTATTGTAGGGGTCCGTAGGTTCATAAGAATAGATGGCCTGGTTGGGGGTCTATCCTAATAGTTGAAGTATTGGCATCATAATTCTGCACCGTTATGGCACTGATCTACCATAGATGTTGTTGTTGCATTCATTGTGAGTGGATCTCGATGTTTGGTTTAGGCATTGCATTTGTTTGAAATTAAAAACTTGTTTGGTATGTGCTTGAAGCATGGTTTAATTTGGTTATCTCACCAAGCTATGGTTTACTCACCCTCTAACACATTTTGTATTTTTTCAGGATCTCTAAAGTGGATCTTGGCTTTTGTGGGATGATGTAGTATATCTTGATGGGATATTCCAAAGCTTTAGTGGAGTGAAGATAGCTCCTTGTATAGAATAGTTTATGTTGTTTCCTTAAGGTTGTAAGCTTTGTTGGGTTTGATCCCAAGATGTTCGTATGCTTTAAGGTTGTAAGTAGAAGGGATAAATAAAACTATTATGGAGAAAGTTAGATGTATGCTTTCAAATGCTCAATTACCGAAGTCATTCTGGGTACAAACAGCTTCTACAACATGTTTTTTGATTAATAGGTCTCCATCAATTGCTATTGAAAAGAAGATTCCATAAGAGGTATGGTTTGGTAGCCCTACTAATTATTTTTTATTGAAGACTTTTGCATGTTCTGCATATGTTCATGTTGATAATGAGAAATTTGAGCCTAGATCTCTGAAATGTGTATTTCTTGATTATAAGCCCGGTGTCAAGGAATATAAATTATGGTATCCTGAATTAAAGAAAGTCATTATTAGTAGAGATGTCAATTTTGATGAAACAATTATGTTACATGACTTGTCTTCTAACACTTCATTTGATAAGGTATAGAAAAAATCAAGCATGTAGGTGGAGTTTAAGATTGATTCAGGTTCTACACCAAAGCTTACTTCTTAGCCTGTTTCTTCACCACCATAGCCCCAATATTCTATTGCTAAAGACAGACTTATAAGAGAAGTTAGGCCTCCCTAGAGATATGCAAAGTCTAATCTTGTTGCTCATGCTCTAAATGTAGTAGAGGACATTGATTCTAATATGGAGCCATCTACTTTCTTAGAGACTGTTAGTTGTGAAGATTCTGGTAAGTAGATGATTGCTATGTAGGAGGAGATGGAATCCCTTCCTAAGAATGGAACATGGGATTTAGTGAAGCTTCTTAAAGGGAAGAAGACTATTTGTTGTAAATGGGTATTCAAGAAAAAAGAATGAACATAAGAAGTTGAAGAACTTAGATATAAAGTAAGACTTGTTGCAAAAGATTGCTGTTAGGTACTAGGTATAGATTTTACTAATGTGTTTTCTCCTGTAATAAAACACAGCTGGATTCGAGCCTTGCTTGGTATTGTAGCTATGCAAGATCTTGAGCTTGAATAGTTAGATGCGAAGACATCTTTCTTACATGGAGAGCTTAAGGAAGATATCTACGTGCAATAGCTAGATGATTTTGTGGTCTTAGGAAAGGAGGACCATGTTTGCATATTAAGGAAGTCGCTTTATGGCTTGAAGCAATCACTTAGATAATGGTACAAGAGGTTTGACTCATTTATGACCTCCCATAGTTTCAAGAGAAGAAATTTTGCTAACTCTGTCTATTTTAAGAAATGTAATGATGGCTTATTTTTATATTTACTCTTATACGTTGATGATATATTGATAGCAGCCAAGGATGAAGGAGACATTAGAAAGGTTAAAGTTTAATTGAGTACAAGGTTTGAGATGAAAGACTTGGAGCAGTAAAAAAGATACTTGAAATGGAAATTTTAAGAGATAGAAAAGCAGGTACATTGCATCTAAGTCAAAAGAGATACATTGAGAAAATCCTTTGCAGGCTTAATATGAAGAATGCTAAGCCTGTCAGTACTCCTTTAGCAATACATTTCAAACTTTCATCTACTTTATCTCCACAATTAGATGATGAGATTGACTATATGTCAAGGGTTCCATATTTTAGTGTTAGGATCTCTTATGTGTGTTATGGTTTGTATATGCCCAGATTTGTCATATGCTGTGAGTATAGTTAGTAGATATATGACAAATATTGGTAAAGAATATTGGAAAGTAGTTTAGTGGGTTTTCAAATACTTGAGAGGTACTAATAATACTTGTATACAACTTGGTAGAATTAGAGATCAAATTATTTGATTTGTTGAATCTGATTTTATTGGAGATTTGAATAAAAGAAGATCTCCTACAGGTATATTTTTACTCTTGGTGGTTGTGCTATCAGTTGGAAAATCATTTTGCAAGCTATAGTTGCTCTATCCAATACTGAAGCTGAATGTATGGCTATTACATAAACTTTTATAGAAGCTATTTAGTTGCAAGATTATTTGGTGAACTCAATGATGACTTGAAGATTGTTACAATCTTTTGTGACAGTCAAGGTACAATCTATCTCACTAAGGATCAGATGTTTCATGAGAGGACAAAACACATCACTTTGTTTGTGATATTATTGTTTGTGGTAATATTGTTGTGAGCAAATTTAGTACTCAAGATAATCTTGCTGATATGATGACTAAGACACTTCCTATAGCCAAGTTTCAGCACTGTCTGAACTTGGTTGGTGTTTGTTGCTGATCCATCCTCTTTGGGGTTTGTGAAAAAGGAGGAGAATGTTTTGTTTTTATGTTGGAGATTGGGAGTTTGTATTGTTTTTTGCTACTGAATTCATGTCAAGATGGATATTGTTGGATGTGTGATCCGAATTTTGTCAAAGCAGCTAACTTTGGAGCATAGGCTGCTAGCCTTCATTTGTACACCATTGGCCTTAAAGTCAGCATTTAAATTTCTAAATTTGTGGATTGTCTTGGTCGGCCTATATGCCCAATGCTGTTGGCCTTGATGTTAAAGCCATCGGCCTTCAGCTGAAATTGAAACTGAAATGTTGACCTTTGAGCTGCCGGCTTACACAACAAATATATATGTTTATGCGTTGTTTTGTTAGAGTTATGAGTTAAAAAAAAAAAATTGAGATGAGATCAATATGATAATTTATATACACATCCTTTGTACTCTTCTAAAATATATAATGAATTCTTTTCCTCTGCCCGTAGTTTTTTCCATCTAGGGCTTTCCACATAAATCTTGTGTGTGCTTTACTTTACGTTTTTGCCATTATTTGTCATATTTGTTTATAACAATAAATCCATTTGGCGATGATAATAATCAATAAAAGTGAATAGGGCTAAGCAAAATTGTGTTATGAGATACCACATTATTTCCTATATGGAGAAATCTCTCGAGGATAGGAGTTTAAAAAGAAGTCCATAGAAAAAAATTCTGAAAAAAAGCCCCTATTTACGTGAACCATCTAATGTTGTGTCTGGTATAAGAATTGAATGAATTTAATCTATTGCCAAACAATCTATCTATTTTTGGGAACATGGTCAAAAAAGATGACGTGCCAACAATGCTTGAGCAAATAAATTCAGTTCCAGCAATTAATAAGGTGCTAGTTATTAATTTAGAAAACCTAATGACTTATAGATTAGGTACCAAACTATATATATATATATATATATATCTTTATACAAAGTTAAGTTTCCAATATAATTTATATTGATATGTTAGGTATGAAAATTATTCATTACGTTTTGAATCCTTGATAGAGTTTTTAGTTTCTAAAAGATTTCATTAAAATAATTTCATAGCCATATATACATAATTGTTTTTAATCTTGTATGAGTCAATAATTATAACAATATATGTAGAATTTAAGGGTATTTTAACTATTTAATTTTGTCTTAAAGTTGCAGTTTGTCTAATCATGGCCTTTGTACAATATTTGAGTCTGTTTGATTTTTATGTTTCTCAGTTTTTTTTTTTTTTAATTCGTAGTATGAGTCTACTTAGGTAATATATCGTGTCTCCTAATTGATTGTTTTAAGATCAAATTATTAATGTGATGGATTAATCGAGAATTTCATAAAACCAGCCGCAAGTTTAATTTACCAATATTTGGCTAAATTTAATCATAACATTTGTATTTCGATGCGACTTAATTTTACTATTGACAGTGTAATATACCATTTAGCTATCTATATCAAATTGGTAGTCAGGAAACCCATAAAGGACCTAATGCTTTGCGTGTCTGCCTGGAATATGAGGTCGTGTTTAACTTGGAAAGAAGAACCAAAATATGCCAACAAAGCTCGAGTGAATTCAGCTCTAGCAACTAACAAGGAGCTGAATAAGGGGTAAGGAACTTATAAATTACGGGACATTCTTTCTTGTCTTATAATTTTTTTTTTTTAGTGTGAGAAAAACCCAAGGAATTTGAAAATCTTTTGCAAGATCTGTCCTAAAATCCATGTGTAGCATATAATATTAAGGGAAAAAAAATATAAGAGAAACATATATACTTTTATAAAAAGCAAACTCTATGGTGCAGTCTATAAAATGTGGCTACAACATATAGTCATCTTTTAATCCAGAATTAATGTCTCCAATAGTACATAAATTTTGGTAAAATATATAATAAGATACTTGAACTTTAAAATTAATCGATTTAGTATCTAAAAGAACTTTTCGTACATGTCAACAATACCTTTATGATAATGGTTAGTGTACATAAAAAGTTCTTTTAGGTGTCAAATTGATCAATTTTAAAGTTTAGGTATCTAATTCATATATTACCAAAGTTTAAGTACCATTCGCGACATTTATCTTTTAATCTATAATAGTAGGTTAGCATGTTAGAGCTTTTTTCTTTTCTTTTTCTTTTTCCTTTTTATTTTTCCCTTTTCTTCATTTACCTTTTAATCTATAATAGTAGGTTAGCATGTTGAGTTGTTTTGTTTAATTTTTTCTTTTTTCTTTTTATTTTTATTTTTCCCTTTTCTTTTCTGATGAGAATTCAAGTGAGATCTACAACTTATGTTGCTTTTTATAAAATTATATGCTCTAAAATAACTCTAAATATAATCTCTTTAATGGTAAGTCGGATTAAGATTATATTTCTCTAAGCACACAAAAGTCCATATCAAATACACACACGTATATATATAAGTTAAATAATTATTTTGATTTCTTTCTCAAGTTTTTAAATGCAAATTATGAAAAGAAAAAAAAAAGAGTATGGAAGATTTTTATTTTATTTGAAGTAAATTACATAGGAATATATCAACGTTTGTGGGTAAGTTTGTTAGGATATTCTCTTAATAGTTTTGATGATAATAAAAAGAAGTCAAGGAAACCTAATCTATTTAATCAAGTGTGCAGATTTAGTATTGTGAAACAGAATGTTTTTTAGAAACTTTACAAAAACATAAGTCAGAACCAATGCAAGAGACTTAGAACTTAATATAAAAGACAATATATGCATCAAGCTGATTTTATCTTGAGTAAGGATCAAAATACTTAATGAAGACCCAGCTCCGCTTTATAAGATGTATTTGAGTAATGTATCTAATGCAATCCACTCAAGAAGGATTAAGTTAATGGGGATAATATTTTGGGTCAAAATTTGAAATTAATGAAGCTAAGTAAATTTATTATTTTTAGATTTTTATTTACATTGTCACAAGAATATTTATAGATATGAAGGAAGAATTTTATCAAAGACAACAATTGAAGATAAAGCTCATCTAAACTTGTTGATGAGATACAGATAAGATGTTAATCAACAGATCACCTATGGATTTGCAGACCTCTTCCGGTAACAAAAGATAATGAGCATTCTTTAGATATTTTAGAAGTTATTTTCAAATTTCAAATGAAGCAATGGTAGCATAATCAAAGGATAGATTGAGTTATTTGTTTCAAAGTATGGAGATAACATCAAGATAAATATAACCAGATATTGTGGGATATTATCAAGCTAAAAATGTTTAAGATTCAAGAAGATATAGTGATTTTCTTTCTAATGATATTTATAAATAAATTTCTGAGGTTTCATCAAGAGAGACATTATAGAAGCAATTTAAATAGAGATGAAGTTCAAAATCTGAAAAAAAAAAAAAAAGAACACAAGTGCTAAAATCATTCATCTTACTATTGATATTCCATAAGGACCCCTTATTACCCCTGTAATTAAAATAGGCAATAACAGTTCCTCAACCACATATAACCTATAAGATTATATGTAAGGTTGTCTAAATGAATTGTTTGAGGAATTGTTTATCTAATTCCACATAGTTAATATAATAGAAACCATAATTTTTCTAAACTTTAAACAAAATACACTACTCCTTTATCATATTTTGCAAAAGAAGCAAACTTAAGTCATACATAGCTAAGTACATATATATATATATATACATATATTACATCCAAAGGCTTCTTACAAGCCTTAACAAAATTACACACATAAAATTCAACTAAAACCTTAAATACAACTACAAGACTAACATAACTGTTCTATTACAAAAATTGGATTCCACCAAGTCTAAGGTCATCTCTGGTCCTCCATATCTTCAAGAAAATCCTCGAAATCGGTTCCATATTCCATACTCGTGTAAAATTCATCGGATTTATCACCTGAAATGGTTGAAATATGAGCCAAAGGCCCATTACACCAGTAACGAATACAAATGCAAAGTGATTCACACATGCTTAAGCTAAATGCAAAAGGCAACAACCAATAATTTATTATTCAACCTTTAGTTATTCATTCATCAAGGGAGTATTCAAACTCCGGGTAACAAGGATCTAGTATTAAAGCTGCCTCCTGAGTGGTCCCTACCATTCATACAAACTAGGTAGCCCCACCTTCCGGCATAGCCCGTAATACTAGGGGATCCGGACTAACGCATCACGACGCTCAAGGGGTTAATATAAGTAGATTGGATACTTATATCTCTTAAATAATTCTATCCAATAACGAGAAAATACCTTGCCCCCAATCTGAGCAAGGTGGCGCTCTCCGAACCAGATTCAATGGCATACAAGACAATCAACACTCATCAATTCATAAAATTTTCTTAATTTAGAGTAACTTGATTTGATGCCTACGCTAGCAAAGAAACAAGCATGTTACTGCGTACCTGAGATAGCTTGGGAACTAATGGGGTTGGCCAGCGAGGATCTATCACTGTTTAAGACAATATTAAATTTCCCACTTAGTTTAAACACTAATTAACTAGTTGCAAATATAATTAATTAAAGAAATTCAAATAAATTAATACAATGTCATAATAAAGCATTTAAACATCCTATTATATCATAGAACACATAACAAATATTTAATTGATCATATACCAAGCGTTAATTTTGAAGAAAGTTTTTGAAAATGAAAAGTGCAGGGGATACGCCGGCCTTCAACGCTGGCGGCTTTGAATCGATGCGTACTTGCTAACACTGGCAGTGTTCTAGGATACGCCGGCAGCCTTCAGTCTATGCTGACGGCTTTAAGCCAGTGTAGAATACAACTCCAAATTTTCAAAATTTCCGAGAGTTACACGGGGATGGTCTACGCCCGTGAATACCCTAACACTGGCAGCGTATCCATGTACGCCGACAGCTTTGGATCCTACGCCAGTGGCCTTAAGCCCAGCGTTAAAAATTATGTTTCTGTTTTCGTTCCACACTGCCTCTAAGCCGGCGGCGTTAGAACCATAATAGCCGACGTACGATTTGAAAAATAAACACTAGTAAACTTTTCTAGCAAAAGCCGGCAGTGTTTTAAGCGGCTTTAAAAAAATCGATTCTGTTCACTTCCAACACCGCCTCTACGCCGGCGGCGTTGAAGTGCTAGATGCCGGCGTACATTCAAAATTAAACCTATACGAAAATGTTTTGTTTCCCCTGTTTTCTTACTAAACTTATTCACTTCAAAAATTCTCTAAACTTAATCTAAGCTTTCCAAAACTTGTTATATGTTCTAAACACTATCCAAACAACATGAATTCTACTTCTAATCATCAAACACCAATCATACTTCAATTCCACACTTCAACTACTCAATCCTTAAACCTTCCCAATACATTCATCCTCACATGTCAACATTCATATAAGACATACACTACAACTCCTCTAGCCATGTAATCCTATTTAAACTACCATCAATGCACAAAATCATTCTATCACCAATTAGCACAAAAATTTTATTCTAACCTAAGCTTTACATCCAAACACAAGAAAGAACATAAAATAAAGAGATTAGGCTTGCATTTAACTTACATGATTAAGCTTTGGCTTGGAGTGATGTTTGAATTCAAAAGCTTGTGATTGATTTTGGCTTGGGGCTTAGGGTTTTGAGATGGAAGGAAGAAAGAAAGAAAAGAAAAGAAAAGAAAAGAAAAGAAAAATTCGTATGAAGTGATTAGGGCTGCCAAAAGAGTCCATAATTAGTCCAAAATGAAGTCAATATTAATCCAAAGTTTGACTTTAGGGGTATATTTGACCTAAGGTTAATTTGGTTAAATTTGAAATGCATTTGAGTTTGATTTGAGCTTAAAAAGTAGACTTTAACTTTGTAAAAATTCTGCCATCCATTCATAAACAATTCACAAGTTATTTTATTAAATTCTAAACATAACACATACATATCAAGTTACAAAAGACACACTTATTCATTATACTACACACATTAATACACATAATATAATAATATTAATTTCATTGTACTACACACATACAAAACAACACATATTTAACACATATACTAATTATATTATCCATGCACATATATATATATATCTCATTTTAATAACACATTAGAATATAAATTAGGAAATTCATGGCTATTTCATAGTCATCCAGAGGTTATTTCATAACTTATTTTAGAAGCTGCATCACTTGCATTTTTGCACTTTATTTTGCGAGATTCTATTTTATCTCATTAAACTTTCTTTACTATTTAATTTGAGAGTTATGTTAAGTGTTTGAATGAGATGATTATATCTTAGTATCTTATAGTTCTATGATTAGCCTAGGTGTGAAGCATGTGAGACAAATCAAGATTACATTGGTGTTTATAATCTCTCATTTTGATTAAATTAGTGGAATAACCAGTGTGGAAGACCAGATCCCCAATAGTAGAGTTGAATGAGAGGACTGACTCACAAAGAAGAACCTTTATAAATCTAGGGCCTCATTTACTTTCTGCACTTTAAACTTCATTATTGCTTATCATATTGCATTCATTAAATTCACTTATGCATGCGTAACAGTTAAATTTTTGAAAAGTTCTCAATAATAAACATTCACGCCTCCCCTCTTGTTTGTTAACTGGGACCTACATTTGATATTAGAGTGGGAGCTATTTCGATTTAAGAGTTTGATCAATATGGATGACAACACAATCATTATTACATCAAACCGCTTTCCATTCTTTGATGGCACTAATGTTTCTTATTAGAATTGCAGGATGAAAACGTACATTAAAGCTAACCATTCTCAAGTTCAACTCTTCTCATTGGGCTTGTAGGGTCTTGCCTCAGCTGGACATCCCCATATTCATAGATGCCTTAAGATAGATTTCTTACCCATTCACAACTAATAGGGGGTTTTATTAGTATTAGTGTATATATTTTATTGTACATTAATTATATAAAGGTCATTTTAGTCTTTGCATATTATGGTTTAGGGCTTCAATTCTTCGCTATATATGTATCTAATCTCATACTGTTTATTTTCATTGAATCAATAAAATCATCTTGTCCTCTATATTTGTACATACTATCAAAGCATGAGTTAAATAAACCCTAATATTTTTTTTACAAGCATCATCGTCATGAAGAAAAGACTTACTTTCGATCTTCTCTTCCTCTTCTAAATTTGATGCCAAAGAAAATAAATCGAATAGGTACAGTGTGATTCCATCACACATATTAAGGGCTGTTCAGAATATACAGTCACTAAATTGATGTCAATACCACTGGTGGTTTGATAAACAATTTTTTTTTTTAAATTGAGCGGATAATTTGCATTCAACCTTTTTCCCTTATGGCTTTATATATAATTTGTTGCACTTTTATTATTCTTTTTTTTAGGTTATATATAGTAATTAGTGAGGAACAATGTATCGACAGTAGTAATTTTCACCTTACTATATAATTCTTTTTGGGAAAATGAAAATGTGCACACCTGATTAACCATTCTTCATCAACTTAGTTTTCTAAAGAAGGAAAGAAAAAGGACAAAAAAAAAAAAAAAGAAAAGAAAAAGACAAAAAAAAAAAAACTTGTTTCAACATGGCTAACCACTCATCGTTAGGCCATAACAATGATTATGGTCATAATCAATTTGGAGCCAAGGGCATCATAGCCTAAATAATTCCATTTAGTGCTCCACCTCTAATATACGACCATCAAGTTCTAAGTGTACATGTCAAATCTATAAGAAACTTGGACACTTAGCTTTTTCTTGCCATCACAAGTGTGATGCATCCTATGTAGCAGAACCTTTTATATTTGCTGCTTACTCTACCAGTCCTCTTTATGAAGCTACTTAGTATACAAACTTTAGTGCCATACATCACATGACTTCTGATGTAGGTATTCTCACTAATCTAACCTCCTATGTTAGTTCTGATATGGTTTTAGTTGGTAATGGTGCCTCCATACCCATAATCTACAATGGTGACTTTTTCATACAAACCTCAAATCGCCCCTTGCACCTTAAGGATGTTTTTGTTGTTCCCTCCCTTACATACAATCTCTTATCTGTCATTAAATTGTGTTTAGATAATAACTGCTCTATTAGCTTTGACAAAACCTCCATTTGCATTAAGGATTCCCAAACAGGTTAACTTCTACTTTAACGAAAGACCATGTGTAATCTTTACTTAAACAAGCTTACTTGCTCCCCACATGCTCTTCTTGCTTCTATCTTATCGAGAGAAATATGGCATTCTCGATTGTGTCTCCACATGCAAAGGTTGTCAACCACATCATCAAGAATCATCACATTAGTGTTAAGCTATCCTCATCCTTTGTCCTCCCTATCATGCTTGCAACATTGGCAAGTCTACTCGATTGCCCTTTCAATAGCCATCTCATTGAGCAAAAAAGCCCTTAGATGTTTTCCATTCGAATGTTTGGTAATCACTTGTCAGATCTAATTTAGGGTTTCGCTAATATTGTAGACACCACGTTTTTTCCCCTGAAATAATAATAAAAACAAAAAAAAAAAACAAACAAACAAATGATAATAATAATAAAAGTAGAATATGTGTAAGATAATAATTTTAATTTAAAGAGGAAAGAATTAAAAAAAAGTACTAAATAAATAAATAAATCATTTTTGGGCTCAATCTAGGTCACCCAAATTTTATTTGATTGACTAACTTGACCAAGGCACAAGCCAACGACCTGACGGATAAGCACATGCACAAACTCACAAGCGACTAGGGTTCAAGCTCGCGCAGAGGCAGCAAAATTTTTCTTGGATTGGTGCACAGGGCACGTGCACTCGCCCGTATGCGTGCATATGGTGCGCATGTTGTACATGCATGTCATCTTCTTCCCCAAGAATGGCCGGTCTTCTCATGCAAATGACTCCATTTAAGCTCATTTTTTAAATCCATTTTCGCTTCTATTTTCATCAAATTGATTGAGGTATCTTGAAGTAGACATGGGATACTTTGTATATGAATCAAAAACTTGTCCCGAAATCATCAATTTGGAATTCGATTTAGGCTTAAAGTTCACGAAAATTCATCTTTATATGTGAAGACAAATTTTCGAAAATTCAAATTATATCCATTTAAGCTTCTAGAACCCCTTGTCTGATATCCTTATCCTCATTCTAGAGGATTATCTAGTTTGTTAGTTACCAAAGCACGTTCTAGAAGATGAATTTGCGTGCGAGCCACCAACTCCGATCTCGAACAGCCTCCACCAAACTTGACGTCCAAGTACTATAAATAGGATTCCAACTCACTATTCACAGCATCCACATCCCACAAAAACAATCAATCTCATATGAAATACTCTAGGAAGCTTGATTTTAAGTTTAAGAGTTAAGGTTTCATTTTTTTATTTTTTTTCATTTTTTCCGATTACTCTTGATAAAGGCTAAATCGAAGAACACCAAAACCACAGTTGGGCTCAGGGGTGATGAAAGCTTTAACTAGTAGCTTTCCCATTCATCCAAGGTCATCCAGTCGATCACCACCTCCTAACGCCATCAACCGCCACTTTCCTAAGCTTGAAACACTAGCTTGCGACCAAATTCAAATCAATCCACCACCCTAGGAGTGTTCCCTATCCCCTGATTT
The DNA here is from genome assembly GCA_024138025.1 of Combretum micranthum. Taxonomy (NCBI): domain Eukaryota; kingdom Viridiplantae; phylum Streptophyta; class Magnoliopsida; order Myrtales; family Combretaceae; genus Combretum; species Combretum micranthum. The sequence goes on along the minus strand of JAMXBD010000686.1, from coordinate 185,806 downwards.
GTCAGTCCGATGCGTTTGCAGCCATCGATAACCCCTAGATTGCCACTAGAAGCCTCCGCCGTTCACCTTTGCCGTTGGATCCGAACTTGACCAGAAGTCCGAGCTGAACCGCTCCAGATCTAAATCCGACTTGGAGTTTGACCCGACCAGTGCACTAGTCTAGGTAAGTTCGATTTTTCTTTTTATCATCATCATCATCATCACTATTAGTCAAAAAAGGAGAAAAAAAGTCAAGAAATGTAGATATAGTATGCTTGTATTAGTATATAAATATATATGTATTAGATATATTTACTAATACTTATAAATACATAAAAATGCAAAAAAAAAAAAAATATGTATAACTAAATAATTTTTTTTTTAGACTTAGAAAAGTTTATTTTCTTGAGTAAGAAAAATGGATTTGATAGTTCATAGGTTCTTACATAAAAATCCATTTTAAAGAAAAATTTAAAATTTAATAAATTTAAAGCGATAAGAATTCAAGATCTTAAAATCTACCAACAAATTAAAAATTTCTAAAAAGAACTACGTAACGTCTGATCTGGATTAACAGGTACGTAGACACCTCCGGGCCGACATAAAATTGAATAAAACATTTTTTGTTCAATCACATCATCTTGTAAATTTTGAGTTAATTAATTTATTGTAAATACTAAACACTCTTGTCATCAATTTGTATATAATTGTAAATTTAGGAATTCATGGAATTTGATTTATTTTTGTGCAATAAAAGGATAAATCTTAAGTTATGAATTTAAAGTGGCAACCATATCGGTTTTAATTGGATAGCCCCCAAATCCAAAATTTCTGGTTTATAAAATTTGGTTTTGAAGTCAAATTTTTTGCAGACTAGTAGCTAAGTTAGGATCAACCAATCTATTGATCATAACTTATAAATCTTTCTCGGTTTCAATCGGGTGGCAACTCCAAAATGTTTTCAAAAGTTAATTTTTTTTAATTCCAAGTCGAGGGTTCGTATTAAATAGATTAAGGTTTAATACATATCGGATTAAAAAAAATGAAACCACAGATGAAAAATCCAGGCTCAATAGCTTGGCGACTCCCATGGGGACGCTTATTTTAACGGGGCTAACCACTTAAAATTTTAAGTTTAAAATTTTGTCCTTTATTTTCTCATTTTTATATATTATATGTATAGCTATTAACTTGTAAATAGTTGTACTAATTTTTTTCTTTAAGTGATGTAGAAAAAAAAAGAAAGAGATTCTGTAAATAATAGGGGCATATGGTTGTTTTTTTCTTTAGAATTCATAAAATGTGTGTTAGATACAGTCTGAATCAAGTTGTCTTAAGACCCTAGGCAGGGAGGTCGCTAGTATGATCCGGGGGCTGTGGCTTTTCTGCCCTCTGGTTCACGAAATGATCTCCCATTCCGGTTTAGTGTCGACCTATGGTCTACTAAACTTGGGGAACCTTTAGAACCCACCAAATCTTGCATTCATTATCATGGGAAGGTGGCTACATTCTTACAGTGAATCAAGACAAAAAAAAGGAGTTGCATTATTTTTTCAAACAAAAAAAAAAAAAAAATTCTATTTCTTTGTAAATAGTAGTGTAGTCTATTTCCATAGAAGGCGAATTTTGATTTATTCCAAGAAATATTGTCTTCAAGTTCAAGTGCCAATATCAGCACCAACCTATGGTCCCACCTCACTAGAGAGCATCGAGTTGAAACTTATAAAGATCCCATGCTTCTGTTGGAACAATGGATGGTCAGTTTCAACCCAGTATAATAACCTTTCGTTAAGGATAGGCTTTGGCCTAATCCTTTGTCTCCCAAGGGTTTAGATTCCTTTCACTATGTTCCAGGCCCTTACCCATTTATGGGAGTCGGAAGAAGCAGCTTTTCCTTTAGGCTAACATGTCTTAAGCCTAATCATTGAGGAATATGCCAGGTTGTTGCAAGCCCCGCCCACCTCAGAAGGGATTTATGTTCTAGATCTTGCTTAAGGCCCAACTTGTATCATCTTAGATTTTTTGGGAATTAAAAGAGGACCAATAGCTGATTCTTTAAAGGCCTGCAATGAACACTGCATCAAGCTGTCTTCCTTGATGGATTAATTTAGAACTCTTGATGATTTCAAAAATAATAGAAGTCTTTTTTGTATACCATTTGACATATGGGAGGAAAACAGGGTTAAGCCTTCTTAACTATTGCTTTCACCACCATCTTATTCCCACATGAGAACATGTTTGTTCATTATCGGGTTGTCGAGTTGGTGGCTCAGTACTTAGTCGACAAATCATATGTCTCTGCTCTATTAGCCAAGCAGATAAGGAGTTCGAACCATATTAAAGCCAAAGGTCGAGGTAGTTTCAAGGCTAGTATGCACTTGGTGATGATTTGGCTAGCTAGTCACACCAAATACTATGGATGTGAATTAGCTTATGGGGCCTTTGTTCGCACCAGCTATGATCTTGTTCAGTCTTTCATTAAATGAGTCCATATTAAAGATGGTGAGTGATGAAGTCATATTTCACTCAACTTTTCAATGAACAAATTATGTTTATTTATTATTGATTTTATAGAAATCCTAAGGAAATGGTACTTAATTGTGCTTAATTTGATATTTCAGGTCTTCAAGGACTTAAAAATATAAGCAATTGGGAGAAGCTTTATGAAAATTTAGGAAAGACATCAAGTAAGGCCGGCCATTATGCAAAGTAGGCCGCCAGCCTTCATATTAGGACAGTTTTGGCGATGTTTCTTAAAGTTAACATATCTCTCCCATCCGAGCTCCTATTGAAATGATTTAAAATGCTACTGAAAGCTAAGAGAGAGAGATCTTCAATTTTCATGTTTTAAGTGTGAATGAATTCGGAATGCATCAGGGCCAAAATGTGTCATGAAGTTGCTATTCACGTTTTAGAAAATGATAGAGTTTGGTAAATTGTATATATCACTCTCATCTAATCTTCTTTGGACGTGATTCAAACTCTTATGAAAAGATAAGAGATAGATCTACAATCTTCTTGTTTTGAGTTTTTTCTAATTATGAAATAATGAAGGTTGAAAATCAGTAAGAATTGTGGCTCGATACTGTCTTAGTAAATTCAACATATTTCTCTCATCCGATGTTCATTTGATATGATTCAAGATCCTATTGAAAGAGGAGAAAAGATCTAAAACTTTCATGTTGTAAGTTTTGATAAATTACAATGGGAGTAAAGTTGAAAATTGCTATGAAGTTTCTGCACATCAAAACCGCTTAAAGGCTGCCATCTATCTTGCTTCAGAAATAATTTTTACAATGTACATCGGCTACTGGAGATTCAAGGCCACCAGCATTGAAGCCGGTGTACTTTCAAAAATGCTCTTAAAAATTAATTTTTAAAAAGAAGGCCGGCTAGATCTAAAAGTACATTACCGGTGTACAGTGCTAGCGTATTTTCCCTGCAACTTTTCATATATAAAATTCTCTTGTTGTATCATTTGGTTATGAAGAAAACACTAGGCACAAAAATAGCTCTTCTCTCTATTTTTTGTAGATCTAGATTAGGGCTTGAGCACTAGTTTTTTTTTTTTTATTTTAATTTGATACTGGATTCCACACTGAGATTCAAGTGTAAGACATCATTTATGTTTGGATTTCAAGAACAAGATTTCTTTGACGAGTAATTTTGTTCTTTTTCTATATCTATTTATTGGATGGTGTTTGAAACTTGATTTCTTTTGGTCTTAAGTAGGTTTTGAGTTGTAGATCTGATTTATGTGATTGATGATTTCTACAGTTGATTGAATCTTTGTTCATATTCAAGTTGTTAATGCTATTTCACCATTGATGTAATTTTGGCTTAGATCTAGAATTCATGATAGATTAGGATTGAAATTGGAAAATTCCTTTCTAATCAATTCTATGAATAGCTAATCAGGATCATATTTCACATAGACATATGGTTTGTAATTCAATTACGGTTTGGTAAATTGATATTTGTCAATTAATCACTTTCCTAAGAATAGGGAAAATTGATTGGTTAATCTAGGGTAATAGCTTACTTTAGGAAAAGGAGTTGTTATCTAGTGCTTATTGTTTGAAAAACTAAATCCATTGATAATTTGGATTGACAAGTGCATGTCTCGTCAGTAGCATACATTTGATTGTTGTTCATATTTGTCGGCTCATAACTTAATCATTTATAGGTATTGGAAATCTAAGATTTTTCTGTAGTTTAGTTATATTAAAAGAAAATCCAAAAAACTGAAACAAAGTTTGATTTGCCTAGATATGAATTTGGACTGATATATTTGTAGCCAGTCCTCACTCCCTGTAGACTCGACTTGGTATTCATCGATATATTATTACTGCACGCGGACTTGATAAACTGTCGGTTAAAAATTGTGCTTCTACAGGAATTTCAATTTAACTAAAAGAGTTTTAAAAAGGACATATACAAAAAGCGTGAATCTTGGAGGACATGGTATTTGAGGATTATCTATGGCAAGCCCATTGGTTCAAGTGCTCGGTTGCTATTTTGAGTTGTAAGGAATACCTTGCGGTATCCCTAATTGGAATAACAGGTTGCACAAGCTATTATCCCTTTAGTGTAATAAGACAGTACGGCATGTTATAAGACATCACCATCAGGTTAGATCTGGAATGGGTCATAGTTGATTACTTAGATTCGACCAAAAGCTTTACAGCATTGAAAGTTAGGGTTGCACAAGTCAAAGCTTTGTGGGATAGTAGGGAAATCAAGCCTATTTATGAGGTTGAGCTAGAAAATAAGAAAACCAAGAAATACAAGGCTACCAGGTGGTATATAGCCAGTCAGTTAAAAAGAAACAAGGACATCTAATATGAAGCTCCTGATGTCCTAGAACCAACACTACCTGAACCCAACTCAGAAGTTATTGCTTATATGGAAACTGTATCAGCCCATATGGAATTATGCTATTGAGATTTCTAGGAAAGGGAGCAAAGCTTGACCTACAAACTTCAGGAAGCGAGAAGCAAGATTCTGGCCTTAGAGGCAGAACTGAAAGATGCTAGGAAGAAGATTCACATGGTAGAAGAAAAAGTCATCTATCTAAGCAAAGCAAGAAGATTAGTTTAGGAATCTTTATGTAATGTTTTTCTCTTTTTTTTTTTTTTGAAAAAAAAAGAAAGAAAGAAAAAGTAAAAGAAGAATGAATGTAATAATGGAGATTTTAGACTCCTTTGTTAAAAGAAATGCAACTCTTATGAAATATTTGAGATTCACCACAATCTTTTAGTCACCATCCTCTTTTGCATGCGTGTAAGTCATCCTTGAAGTTTTGGCATGTGAATTATTCGTTGACTTGTTTCCAAAAAAAAAAAAAAAAAGAGAAGAAGTAAGTTTTCAAAGTATAACTAACCAGATCCTTGAGTCTTTGCCAGGTCTTGAAAGATAGTGTCTAAACAACTAAGGAGTCCCATTAACACTAGGTCTCGTGCAAAAATGGTCAATTCCGTCAACAACTTCGCTTATCAAGCTGCTAAGCTAAGGCTCAACTCAATGGAGTAGACACTGGTTAAAGTTGCTAAACAAATACAAGTCCTGACTCAAAATTTTGATCAACTTAAGACTTATATACCGCAGGAAGGGTTTTCAGGAACATATAAGGGGATCCATGGTTAGCTCCTCAACAACGATGAAACCTAACATGAGTTCAATCTTGCTGAATCCAAGAAGGAGCTCGAAGCTTAAGCTATGGAAATGGAAAGAAAGATGTTTGAAAAAATGAAGACATTTGATGGTTTTGATCAATCTATGGTCCTAAGCTTACCACGTTTAAGGAAAGTGCATTCCTAGAAAAATTCAAGGAACCTGAATTTGGAAAGTACAATGGCACTGGTTGCCCTAACATGCACACACGGTTGTATGTATGAAGGATGGGGAATATACCAAATTTGATAAATTGATGGTGCAGACTTTCCAGGATAGTCTCACAAGACCACCCTTGGAATAGTACGCCCACTTGGATCATCAAGAGGTTGATACTTAAGATAAGCTAGCAAAGGCATTCTTCAACAAATATAGGTTCAACATCGAGATGGCACCTTCAGTCTGGGACCTGAGTAACATGAAAAAGAAGAAAGATGAATTATTCAAAGAATATGCCTAACAATGGAGAGCTTTATATACTAGAACACCACCTCGTTGCCAGAGAAGGACCTGACATTTACTTTCATAAAAACTTTGGATGAGCCATTCTTCTCACACCTTGTAGGGCATGCGTTAGCTAGCTTTTCTGAAGTAGTAGTGGCCGGATGTAGAATCGAGAATGCTGTCTCAACTGGGAAGCTGCAGTCTGAAAGGAAACCTCCAATGCCAAAAAACCACCTCATACAAAGGAAATGATTCGACTGTAAGAGTGGTCAACACTTCAAATTTTTCCAGACCATCTCAGCCTTTTGTCCTGGCAACCAATCCAAATTCGAATTCTCAAGTAATAGTCCTAAACCAATAGCCTAGTTTTGATGGGAAACGAAAGTTCACTTGGATATTGGTTCCACTTAGTCAAGTATTGGCTAAATTGAGAGCCGATAACTTAATCAATTTTGAAGTACCAAGAGAGGATTATAAACCTAAAAATTATATTCCTAAATTAAAATGTGAATACCATCTTAGACAAGTAAGACATTCTAGGGATAGTTATTGGAAGTTCAGACACAAAATCCAAGATCTCATTGACACAAAATCATCGAACCAGACTTTGTTGAAACCCCAAATGTTTCAACTAATCCTTCGTTGTATCATGGTCATGTGATCAACGTGATCACCATTGAAGCTCTAGAGCCCAAAGCCAATTTGGATGAATTGCCTATCACCATAGAACAAGTAGCGTAGAACCTTTGCAAGATGGGACATTTGATTTACATTAATATGAGAGATCGTACTAAGACCAAAATAGCCATCTACCAACCTTTGCAAGACGGGGTCGTCATGAAGAAAAATATCATGGAAATGTTAATCCTGAAACTAAGGAAATAAAGTACCCAAGTAAAGTTATGGGAGAGATACCAGGCAGGAGACCCAACTGCTGGAACTTTGGGAGAAGTAGGAGAATACCAATATTTGGTGGACTATTGGTTTGAACCATGAATTTACGTTAATGCTTCTGCAACTGGGTGGGGCCTAGAGTTTGAAGAGAATGATAAGGATACCCAAGAAAACATGATGAGGAAGAATTTATAGGGATGATCGGGGAAAACCTAAAGTCAATTAAGATTGAGTGGTCCAAAAATGTAGAAGAAGCGGTAGTTTTGTCAAAGCCTAAAAGCTACACTTTCATATACCAATTGCTCCGAATGATTACAAAACTGCTTCATTTGATTAACGAGCATTTAATCATGCTTCCATGGCAATGGTCAGTTGTCTCACTCGATTAGGAAGAATTTATGACCCAGATGGGAAGAATGTAACGAGGAACTTTCTCATCAAAATAAAGAAGAAAGAAAGAAGGAGGATGAGAAGTCAACATTTGCTAAATTGATGAGAGCAAGTGAATTTAAGGGGATGGAACAATTGGCTAAGACATCTGCCTAGATTTCGCTCATGAGTTTATTAATAAGCTCTGATGTCCACCTTGAGGTTGTGTTCAAAGTTCTTAAAGAAGTAAGGGTTTCAGAAGGTACACAGGAAGTACTCTCGAGCACGTAGTAAACTCCATTTTGCAACAGATCGAATTACGTTATCGTCTGAAGAGTTGGTAGAAGAAGGAAGGCAGCATAACAAAGCCCTATTCATAGTATTCAAGAGTAATGACAAGATCATCTGACGAGTCCTTATTGATAATGGATCTTCCCCCAATGTATGCCCTTTGGTTACCTTGAATCTATCAAAGGTAGAGCCATCAAACATCAAGCCTAATTCTACTACTATTCGGGCATTTGACGGCTTTAAGAAAGAGATTGTGGGAGAAATTGAGTTGGAGATCATCATTGGGCCACAAACATTCATCGTACCCTTCTAGGTACTAGATATCTCTTGGACATTCAATTTGTTGTTGGGTAAACCATGGATCTACGTTATTAGTCCGAGTTTACACCAAAGGGTAAAATTCATAGCAAATGGCCAAATCATCACTGTTATGGGCGATCAGGACTACACCATATACAAAGAGACCACCATTCTTTACATTGGGAAAGAAGGGAAAGAAGATTTAGGGCTCTAAATGTTTGAGGAAGTATGTGTACTAGATAAGGAGAAAGAAACTCATGTTGGAACCTTTTGGTTGGGATATTCTCCTACTCTAATTGAAGTAGAAATGAAAAGTGTGATGAGAAGAAAAAAGACTAACAAAAGATATGATTCGGTTATCAAGATTCCGCACATCAAATGCTCATTTCCAAAGCTTCATCACGTTCAATAACCAGATGCTACTAAGAATAATCATCCAGTCACTCTGGCAAATGAGGCAATCTTAAGCAATTGGTTTTCCATTCCTTATGATAGTGTTAAGTTTTTTAAGTAAGCATTGATTCTGTGATCAGGATGTTGTTATGTTGTTATGTTGTTATGTTTTATGATATGCTCAAATAAGTGTAACCAAATACCTTCAAGATCAATGGAAATCTTTCCCTTATGAATTTCGCTTCTATTTCCATATGCTCATATATTCATCATTTATATCGGTCCAGATCTGATCATTATGATGAAGTTCAAAGATATCTCGCGCTTGTAATTAATGAAAATGTCGATATTACCCCATCCCTACTAGGTTAGTCGATGAAGATGATGTCGATTATCAAACTAGAACATAGGGAAATTGGCAAAACTTTGAACATGGAGGAATTGAGACTCTAAAACCCATTAAGATGATTAATTTGGGAACAGAAGAGAGTCCCAAGAATTTGAAAATTAAGGGTAATTTGCTTAAAAGAGAGAGAAGCGGTTTGATTAGACTCTTGGCTGAATATTTGGATATTTTCACATGGTCGTACGATGACATGCCTAGTTTAGATTCGTCAATCGTAGTTCATAAGCTGCCAACTAAGGAAGGCATTAAACCCAAGAGACAAAAGCTAAGGCCTTTTATGACCAGTTTTGCTACTGCAAATCAAGGAGGAGGTTAAAAAGTTGCTTGAAGTGGGCTTTATTGAAGTATTAGATTACTCAGAGTGGGTGGCAAACATAGTACCGGTTCTTAAAATAAATGGGAAAGTTAGAATTTGTGTAGACTTTCGAGATTTGAACAAAGTAACACCAAAAGACAACTTCTTATTACCACACATAGATGTTTTGGTGGACAATACTACCGGTAGCCATCTTTTCTCATTCATGGATGGATTATCAGGGCATAATCAAATGCGAATGGTAGAAGAGGACAAAGCTAAGACGACATTCGTTATGGCTTGGGGCACTTTTTGTTGTAAAGTGATGTCCTTTGGTCTCAAAAATGTCGGTGCAACTTACCAACGAGCAATGCTAGCAATTCCACGACATGATGCATAAGGAAGTCTAAGTATACGTCGATGATATGATCGCTAAGACAAAAGAGGGAGAGGATCATGTGGATATATTAAGAAAGCTTTTTGAAAGATTAAGAAAATTTCAATTAAAGTTGAATCCTGAAAAGTGCACTTTTGGAGTAACATCGGGAAAGCTCTTAGGATTTATGGTCAGTCGAAGAGGAGTTGAAATTAACCTGGATAAAGTTAAGGTGATAGTAGATTTACCTCCTCTAAAAACATTGAAAGAGGTCAGAGGCCTTCTGGGAAGGTTAAATTACATCGCTTGTTTTATTTCCCAATTGGCCAAAAAGTGCCACCCATTATTCAAGTTGTTGAGAAAGAATGCCTGGATACAATGGAATGAAGAATGTGAAGATGCGTTCAAAAAAAATCAAGCAGCATTTTATGAACCCATCGGTACTGGTAACTCCAACACCAGGACGACCTTTATTCCTGTATTTAACACTTCTCCCTAAATCCATGGGGTGCATGTTAAGACAAAAGGATCGAGATGGAAAAGAGAAGGTTGTTCACTACCTAAGTAAAAAATTTACAAATGGAGAACAGAAATACTCAGAGGTTGAAAGGACTTATGCTGCATTAATTTGGATCATGCATCGACTTAGGTAGTATACACTTTTCTACTCGATTGATCTCGTGACAAAACATGACCCTTTAGGATACCTAGTAGATAAACCGACTTCAATTGGGAGGGTATCTAAATTGTAGATGTTATTCTTTGAGTTTGACATTACATATATAGGTCAGAATTCGGTCAAAGGACAAGCCTTAACCGATCAACTTGGTAAGAGTCCGGTAAAAATGAGGAACTAAAGGAACTATATCAATTTCCTGATGAAGGCATCCGAGTAACTGAATAGATAAACAACATGAACCACCCAAGTAAGAATTTTACTTTGGTGGAGCAGCCAACGTGTATGAATGTGGGATCGGGGCAGCCCTTGTTTCACTTGAAGGAATACAATTCAAAGCATCAGCTAGGTTAACATTTCCCTATACCAATAATATAGTTGAATACAAAGCTTTCATCATAGGATTAAAGATGGCGATCGACATGGGAATTAAGGAACTGGAAGTGTTTAGAGACTCCTCACTCATCATTTTTTAGACTCGAGGAGAATTCAAAATTAAGGACCCCAAACTGATTCCCTATCATCATTACTTGGCAGAATTGGCGGGCAAATTCAAAGAAGTGTCCTTTACCTATGTACTTAGAACCCAAAACCAATTTGTCGATGCTTTGGCCACTCTTGCTTCTATGATCCAACTCACTAAAGGGATGGAAATATGGCATTTGTAGGTTTGGGTATAATAAGACGAACCTGCTTTTTGTGCTATAATTGAGCCGGTTGAACCATGTTCTACAACATCAAAACATTCCTTCGAACGGGCATTTACGTAGAAAATGCCACAAAGAAAGATAAAAAATCATAAAGACGGTGAACGAGTCATTTTCTCCTAAGCGGCACCACGTTGTATAAAAGGTCATTTGATATGACTTTGCTAAGATGCGTAGATGAGAAAGAAGCCGAGTGACTTATGGAGGAAGTTCATGAAGAAGTGCGTGGACCTCACATGAACGACTACATGTTAGCTAAGAAGATCATGAGGTTAGGTTATTTCTGGCTAACGATGGAGTCAGACTGTATTAAACATGTAGGACACTGCCATCTATGCCAAGTGTATGCAAACAAGTTGAAGGCCCCTCCAAAAGAATTGCAGTCAATGTTGACACCGTGGCCTTTTTCGATGTAGGGAATTGACATAATTAGACCGATCTCACCTAAGGCTTGAAATGGTCAGCGCTTTATACTAGTTGCAACTGACTACTTCACTAAATGGGTAGAAGCATCTTCGTACGCCAATGTAATGAAAGGAGTTATGGTACGATTCATCAAAAGAGACATTATTACAAGATATGGAACATTAAAAAGTATCATTACTAATAATGATACAAATTTAAACAACAAAGTAATGACTGAACTATGTCAACAATTCAAGACAAAGCATTGGAATTCCACTTCGTATCGCCCATAGATGAATGGGGCAGTCGAAGCAGCCAATAAAAACATCAAGAGGATTATTGAAAAAATGACTATCATTTACAAAGATTGGCACAAAATGCTCCCATTTGCATTAATGGCTTACCTAACCTCCATCAAGGTGTCGACTGGGGCAACATCCTATTCCTTGGTATATGGGATGGAAGCGGCTTTGCCGATTGAAGTAGAAATGCCTTCACTCCGAGTTTTAGCAGAAACTGAACTCGAAGAAGCTGAATGGGTAAAGTAGAGGATCAAACAGTTGAACCTCATCGATGAAAAAAGGTTATCGCTATGTGTCATGGGAAACCATACCAACAGAGAATGGCTAGAGTGTTTAATAGAAAAGTCAAGCCACGAAACTTTCGAGAAGGTGACTTGGTGTTAAGAAAACTACTCCCCAATGTATAGGACCCCAGAGGAAAGTTCGCACCAAACTAGGAAGGACCCTATGTCGTAAGAAAGGTATAAACGGGTGGGGCATTTATACTATCACAGATGGACGGTCCATATCTAAAAGACCCCGTAAACTCAAATGCTATAAAAATGTATTATGTATAATCAATGAAGAATTGGTTGTTTCTGGTGTTCATTTGATCTTATTTTCATTAATTGCAAGCAAAGTAGATATCTCTGAAAATCTCTAAGTTTGGTTCAATTTCTGATCAAGCCACCCTCCAAGATAAGTCTCCTAACTTCTATAAAAACACAAGTGAAAAAGGGGATGACCTTAGCATATCATGGAATTGAGAGACATGTGCATCATTCTGATTATAAGATTCACTTTTACTTAAGGAAATTAAACTGTATAGGGATAGCCATTCTTATGAGTTAGATGCTCGATCAGGAAACTTTAGAATGCTGTCTAGAAGGAAACGAGCTTAAGGAGTCAATTAAACGGTGCCATTGATGCCAATGTAAGACCAGTGTTAATGGGGTTCTTACACATGACCCCAGATGGTTGTCTTTCTAAGGATCACGGCAAAGGCCGTTAAGGTTAAAGAACTTTTTCTAAAACTTTGCACAAAATCCTGAGGCCCATCTAAGTCTCCCTAAAAAGAAAGACCTAAGTCCATCCAAGTCTTTTATAAAGAACCAAAATCTATCCAGACCTCTTTTTAAGGAGTAGCTATTGGGAACCTAGGAAAAACCATCTTAGGACTTTTCTAGTGGATAAGGGAAGATAACCTTTAACAATATAATAACTTCACTGAAAGTTGTTATTGCCTTTCTAAGGTTGAGATCGTAGGATCATTAGCCAAGCCTTCTCCAATGGACCAAAAGCTCAAAATGCTAGCTCATGGAGCACGCTTATACCATGTCCAAGCCAAATGCCAGCTCAAGAAGCACCTCACCAAGCCTAAACTCGACAGATAGTGTTATCTATAATTTTAATTCATCCTTTCAAGATGGTGCCTATATTATAAATCCATCCTTTCAAGATGGTGCCTATATTATAAATCCATCCATTCAAGATGGTACCTTTCTTTTTAATCCATCCTTTCAAGATGGTGCCCATATTATAAATTCATCCTTTCAAGATGGTGACCTTCTTTTTCAAATCCATCCTTTCAAGACAATGCCCTCATCCACTCATATGAGCAAAAATGGAGGTCTATTTTTATCTTTGTGATGAAGTTTTAACAAAACTTCACCACAAAGAAGGAAAGTTGTAGACATCCCATTTTTGGTCTTGAAATAATGATAATAAGACAAAAAAATAAAAAATAAAAGTAGAATATGTGTAAGAAAAAATTTTGATTCGAAGAGGAAAGAATTTAAAGAATAGTACTAAAAAAATATAAAAATTCATTTTTGGGCTCGGTCCAGGTCACTTAAATTTTATTTGAGTGGCCAACTTAATCGAAGCCAGGCTAATGGTCTGACGGATAAGCACATGCACAAACTCATGAGCGACCAAGGTTCGAGCTCGCATGTATACACGCATATGGTGCGTGTGTTGTACACATTCGTCAACTTCTTCCCTAAGAATGGCTAGTCTTCTTGTGAGAATGACTCTCTTAAGCTCATTTTTTTATCCATTTTCGCTTCTATTTTCATCAAATTGATTGAAGGATCTTGAGGTAGACATGTGATACTTTGCATATGAATCAAAAACTCGTCTTGGAATAATCAATTTGGCATTCGATTTTAGGTTTAAAGTTCATGAAAAATTCATCTTTGTGCGTGAAGAAAAATTTTCGAAAATTCAAATTCGATCCATTTAAGCTTTTAGAACCCCTTGTCTGATATCCTTATCCTCATTCTAGAAGATTATCTAGTTCGTTAATTACTAAGACATGTTCTAGAAGTTGAATTCGTGCGCAAGCCACCAACTCCAATCTCGAACGGTCTCTACCAAACTCGACATCCAACTACTATAAATAGGAGTCCAACTCACTATTCACAACATCCATATCCCAAAAAAGCAATCAATCTCATACGAAATACTTTAGGAAGCTTGATTTTAAGTTTGAGAATTAGGATTTCGTTTTTTTTTTTTTTTTTCCAATTACTCTTGATAGAGGCTAAATTGGAAAACACTAAGACCACAATTGGACTCAGGTAGTGAAAGCTTTAGCTAGTAGCTTTCCCCTTCGTCTAAGGTCATCCAATCGATCGCCACCACCTAATGCCATCGATTGCTGCTTTACCTAGCTCAAAACACTAGCACCTGGCCAAATTGGAATTGATCAACTACCCTAGGAGTGTTCCTCATCCCCTGATTGGTTAATCCAACACATTTGCAGCCACCAAGAACCCCCAGATCGCCACCAAAAGCCTCCACCATCTACCCTATCGTCGATTAGAGCCTAACTCGAAGTTAAGCTGAACCCACTCCAGATCCAATCTGATTTGGAGTTCGACCTAACCTGTGCACCAGTCCAGGTAAGTTTGGTTTTTCTTTATTATTATTATTATTATATTATTAGTAGCAGCAGTAGCAGTAGCAGCAGTAGCAGTAGCAGTAGTAGCAGTCGTAGTAGCAGTAGCAGTAGTAGCATTCGTAGTAGCAAGTAGTGGTAGTAGCAGCATATGGTAGTAGCAGCAGTAGCAGTAAGAGCAGCAGCAGTAGCAGCAGTAGGAGTAGTAGCAGCAGCAGTAGTAGCAGTAGGAGTAGTAGCAGCAGCAGTAGTAGCAGTAGTAGTGGTGGTAGTCGTAGTATAGTAGTCATAGTAGTGATGATAGTGATAGTCATAGTAGTAGTAGTCGTAGTAATGGTGGTGGTAGTAGTATGGTGGGTAGTAGTAGTGGTAGTAGTTGTAGTGGTAGTGGTGGTGGCGGCGGCAGTAGTGGTGGTGGCAGTAGTAGTAGTAGTCGTAGTTGTAGTAGTCATCGTAGTCGTAGTCGTAGTAGTCGTAGTAGTAGTGGTGGTGGTGGTAGTAGTAGTAGTATAGTAGTAGTAGTAGTAGTAGTAGTCGTAGTCGTAGTAGTAGTGGTGGTGGTGGTGGTGGTGGTGGTGTGGTAGAGTAGTAGCAGCAGCAGTAGTAGTAGCAATAGTAGTAGTAGTAATAGGAGTAGTAGTAGCAGTAGTAGTAGTAGTGGTGGTGGTGTTATGGTAGTGGTAGTCGTAGTAGTAGTTGTAGTCGTAGTCGTGGTAGTCGTAGTCATCGTCGTCGTAGTAGTAGTAGTAGTAGTAGTAGTAGTAGTAGTAGTAGTAGTAGTAGTAGTAGTCGTAGTCTCATAGTGGTAGTGGTAGTGGTAGTGGAGTGGTAGTGGTAGTCGTAGTCGTAGCCATCGTAGTCGCAGTCGTAGTAGTCGTAGTCATAGTAGTAGTCGTAGTCGTAGTCGTAGTATGGTAGTGGTAGTGTAGTGGTAGTGTAGTGGTAGTCGTAGTCGTAGTAGTAGTAGTAGTAGTAGTGGTGGTGGTGGTGGTGGTGGTGGTGGTGGTGGGGTGTCGTAGTAGTAGTCGTCGTAGTAGTAGTAGTAGTAGTGTAGTAGTGGTGGTGTAGTGGTGGTGATAGTTTAGTAGTAGTAGTAGTAGTGTAGTTAGTGTAGTCATCGTAGAGTGGTGGTAGTCGTAGCAGTCGTGGTAGTAGTGGTGTGTGTGTGGTGGTCGTCGTCGTGGTAGTGGTCGTGGTGGTGGTGATAGTCGTAGTGGTAATCGTGGTGGTGGTAGTGGTAGTGTAGTGGTAGCGGTAGCGTAGTGGTAGTAGATATATGTACTAATACTTATAAATACATAAAAAATGCAAAAAACTATGTATAACTAAATAAAAAAAATCATTTTTAAGACTTACAAAATTTTATTTTTTGAAATAAGAAAAATGGATTTGATAGTTCATAGGTTCTTACATAAAAATCCGTTTTAAAGAAAAATTTAAAGCGAAAAGAATTCAAGATCTTAAAATCTACCAACAAATTAAAGTTTTCTAAAAAGAACTACGTAACGTCTCATCCCGATTAGCGAGTACGTAGGCATCTCTCGGGTGACTTAGAATTTGAATAAAACATTTTTTATTCCATCACATCATCTCGTAAATTTTGAGTTAATTAATTTATTGTAAATACTAAACACTCTTGTCATCAATTTGTATATAATTGTAAATTTAGGAATTCATGGAATTTAATTTATTTTTTTAGCAATAAAAAGATAAATCTTAAGCTATGAATTTAAAGTAGCAGCCATATCAATTTTAATAGGATAGCCCTAAATCCAAAATTTCTGGTTTATAAAATTTGGTTTTCAAGTCAAATTTTTGATAAACTAGTAGCTAGGTTAGGTTCAACCGACCCATTGATTCTAACTTATAAATCTTTCTCGATTTCAATCGGGTGGACTCCAAAATGTTTTCAAAAATTAAATTTGCTTTAGTTCCAAGTCGAGGGTTCGTATTCAATGGGTTCGGGTTTAATACGGATCTAATTAAAAGAAATGAAACCAAAGATGAAAAATCCAAGTTCAACAACTATGTTATTTTTGTTGATGATTGCACTAACTATCCTTGGTTATTTCCTATCAATAACAAAAGCGATATTTTCTCTAAATTTCAACATTTTAAAACATTGGTTGAAAATTACTTTTCAAACCACATTAAAGTGTTCAATTGTGATGGTTCTGGTGAATTTATAAAGAATGTCTTCTCTAATTTCCTTCGTGCGAACAAAATTCACCTCCGACTTTCTCGCCCCTACACTCCCAAACAAAATAGTGTAACTGAACATAAGCATAGACATACTACAGAACTTGCACACACCATTCGATTGCATGCAAACTTGCCACCTACATTTTGGGTTGATGTTACTTTGACCACAATTTACACTATTAATAGCTTATCCTCAGCCACACTCAACCACAAATCCCCATTTAACCTTCTCCATCATACTTCCCCCGACTGTAACTACTTACGTACCTTCAGATGTCTCTATTTTCTTAACACCACTCCTCAAGCCCTAAACAAACTATCCTCCCACACTACCTCTCTACCTTCCATCTTCAATGGCTATTCCACTTAACATAAAGGATATCAATACATGGATGCAATCTCAGGTCGTGTCTACATCAGTCGTCATGTCATCTTCCATGAAACTGTTTTTCCAATAAGCAATCTTATCGCTTCTCCTAATACTCCATCTAACATGTTTTCTTTTCATCCCTTTTATCTTTACCATCTCTCTCTTATATCTCCTCTCTCTTTCCCCCCCCCCCCCCCCCCCCCCCCCCCCCCCCCCCCCCCCCCCCCCCCCCCCCCAATCCAGCCAAGAAAATCATATGGTAAATCATGTTATGTTTCAAAAAGTGGTAGCTTTGGTAAGTCAGTAAAAAAAATCGTCAGTCTAGTAGGTCATGTTGTGTTTTCAAAAGTGGTAGATCAGTAAGAAAGGTGGTAGGTGTGGTAGGTCATGATATATTTCAAAAGTAGTAGCTTAGTAAAAAAAGTATAGGTCTAAAAAAGACTTCCCTAGAAGTCTCTATACGACGATTGGACTGGATGAAAGTACTTCCAGTAGTGTGTCCATAATGGTTCATGGATGCAGTGTATGAGATTAAAAATAGGAAATTAGAGAACCCCAATCATGCCTACAAACTTGACATACCAAAAGATATTCTCAAGCCTAGTGTAGTATATGGATGCAACATATCAAATTAACATCAAGCATAGATAGTAGTCCATCGATGCAATATAAGAAATGAAAATCAACATGAAAAAAAACCTTAATTATGCCACTGAATATATGATGTTTACCTCATGCATGTTCATCAGGCTTCCTTCTTATTCATAGGTACAACAATAGACACAAAACCTGCGAAATGTTGCTGCACATAGTGAATAATCATGTAGTAGTAGCGGCACTCCTGCTCAACTGCAAATAGCTTATTAGTTAATGAATTATAAGAATTTTTTTTTTTAAAAGAGTGCTCTAAAATTATTGTGTTGCACTAATTGCTGAAAAAGGCAAAGCCTAACTTCTTGTCCTATTTTAGTTGATTACAGCCAAAAATAGTAATTATATAGTTAGGATAAAATAGGCAAAAGCTGAAAGCGTGTAGTGCTTCAATAGCTCTAGCTTGATAAAACCCATTTCATTGCATCCAGTCTTTGTTTCTAGCAATGGAAATTTTTTGCCACAATTTTCCAACACAATCTCATATAAGTGAAAAAATCATATTTCTCCTCCAACAAGGAATTCAAATATGAACATTCTGAGCTTAAACTCACTAGTAATAATACATGGTAAGTAACACTTCAACATATTCCAAAAAAGAAAGTACAACTATTCCTCAATGCCTGTAGTTTCCTCAGGCAAACACAAATAGAGTAATTATTTGAAAATTTATACATATATTTATATATTTTCAGTAACAAAGGAACACGACCATAGTATAATCAGCTGGCTTCATGCACATAAACCACTCTATAGCACCAATGGACAAGTTCAATATAACTTGCTATATAGGAAGCCTAAAAAAATCTTTGGTAGGTCTTAAACCCAAGAACTCATGAAAGTCATCATGAGAACCTCCTAAATGTTGATTGAAGGTTTTAGACCTTAACTACTGACCCAACCTTATATGTTAAAAACTAACAAGATGCCAAGTATAAAATCAATATACTAATGTGTTACTATTTCTTCAATCAAAATATCAACATCTTTTAAGGTTATCCAAATAATTATGAAAAAACCCCAACCTTGGAATCTATTACACTAGTTCTACAAAATATGGATGCATTTATACAAAAGTAAAAAAAAAATGATTCTAACCCACGAATAATTTATGTTCTCTCTTTCAATATAGTTACAACTTCTAGTTTAAATTCTACAATGGCTATATCATCATATTTTAACATAAATAGTTGTACACTTATTTAAAGTCTATTAGGCAACATAAATCACCAACTTGGTTGCACAATTTCATTTATATAGTGCATACAAATACTTTAGCTAATGCAACACATGTGACTAACCCACATTAAAATAATTCATCATCACAATTTTCATTCTACTCATTTTTCTTTTTGGATTTATTTGCATGTTTTCCTAAATATGATGTTGTATCCTTAGCTAATGCATTCGCTCTTCATGATCCATCTACTTATCATGAAGGTAAAAACGATCCTAAGTGAATAGATTTAATGAATAAAAAACTTTTAGCTCTTAAAGCAAATCATAAGTAGGATTAGTTCCTTTGCATCCTAGTAAGTAAGCAATATGATGTAAAAGGATTTATAAAGTCGACTATAAAGGGAACTGTAGAATGTTTTAAAGCAAAACTTATAGTAAAGGTGTTTATTTAAACAGGAGTAGATTTCACCTACACCTTTTTTTTTTTTTTTTGTTGCCAAGATCACTACAATATAGTTGTTGTTTGCTGTCATATATAGTAATAATTGGTATGCTCATCAATTGGATGTTAATAATGCATTTATGCATGTGCATTTTGAAGAAAAAGTCTACATGAAACCCTATGAAGGTTATTCATTAACAGACTTGGTCAAGTCTGTAAAGCTGTGAGATTTTGTACGGTTTAAAGTAAGCATCTAGACAATGAAACAAAGAATTTACTAAATTCATTTGTTGTTTAGGTTTTCTTCAAACTTAAGTGGATCACTCTTTGTTTACATGCCATAGTTCAAATGATTTCTTAGCTTTAATTAGTGCTAACAATGTCTTGATAGCTGGTGATTGTACTAATGATATTTTGGTTGTTAAATAAGTGATTAGTCAAGCTTTTACCATTAAAGATATTAGAGAAGTGAGATATTTATAGATGTGGAGGTGCATCACATTTTGAAAAGGTTTTTTTTCACTCCATCAAATGAAGTTTTTTGCTGAATATCTTGCAAGATGCTAGCCCGGTAGGTTTTACACTAGTAAAAAACCTTTTATCACTCTGCATCTTAATTATTCGGTAAGAGATCCTTCTCTTTATACCAATCACGTGTTGCACTTTGTCTATTTTAAAGCTTATCTCTTTTTTGTAATTTGGTTACAACATCATATATGGGATTACTCATGTTCCAAATGTTAAAAAACACTAACACTAATACCAAAAGTTGTTTAATCCCACTTTTTTACCTAAATGTTGACATAGGTGATATGTTAACAATCTGCATATATACGGGCAACATTTCAATGAGTATATATCATGTCTTTATATACACAGTGTGTAAATATTAACAAAAGTTTTGATTTATAAAATGTATGCAAATTACACGAGGTGATTATGATGTAACTATCATGTTTTTATCATGTGTATTAAAACTTATTAGTATTTATACCTCATACATCAATACACTATATAATATCTAATAAATCTTTCTTTTCATAAGTCCCCTAGATTCTAAGTACAACAATTTTGTTTCCCTCCCTTTTAATAGTTACAACACATTGTTTTGTCCTTCTTAGAAAGTCACCCATTATAAGTACTCTACATTGAGTATACTTCACTTTAGAATTTTTATAAAGTTCCAACCAATAAATCATTTGATGCTTTCATGAATAAATTCGACCACTTTTTATTAGAAAGATATCAAACATTTAGAGATTTGTTCTACAAAACATTTAATGTATTTTTAATGGATAAATACTAACTTAATTAACTAATTTTATCATTATATTTATATTTTTCTAATTTTGATGCATTTTTTCGTTAATAGTTTATTTATTAAAACAAAAGATAATATTCATGTATTTATATATGTTCATATATATGATAAGTTTATATTTTACACTAATTATTTTAGATTATATATTTAATTAGTGCAATATATTATAATTTAAAGTAGTACATTATCTCTATAATTTATATAATTAAATGAATTCCATTGTAAATTTGTCTCTATTTTAGGATTAAGGTATTGATTATAATTAAAATTTTTATTTGGTTATTTGTTGTCTAATCATCTCATTGCGCTTCTAATTTATTAAATATAAACTACTAAGCTTGATTAAATTGCATTTGTATATATATTGATTGATTGATGTATGAAATTTGTTGTTTATAATTAGTTGATTAAATTTTATATGTTAATGTAATTAATCTTGTATTGTTTTCTTAAGAAGAAGCCCCATTTTTGTGCAATTAAAAACCCAAGCCTTATAAGCTAAAACAAGCCATAAGCACACAACCCAAGCCTCTTATCATGCACCAACACACACATGATAACTCCATTAGATGCCTTAAAAGTCAAAGCCTGCTTTACTAAATGTTAAAGGATCATTACAATTGTTAAAAATTGCAAAAATCAACTTCCAAAATGGATCATATCCATCGCCTCTACATCAAGCAAGGAATCCCCCATCATTTTGATCAAGTTGTCTTTCAAAACTCATCAAGAATTCCTTCAAGACTTCAATTACAAATCAAGGCCACCTAAAGCAAAGTTTTATTAGTTTTCCTAGTCATTTTATTACTAGTTTCTTCCATGTAAGACAACTCTTATAGTTTTGATGAATTAACTAGTAAACTAAGATCATTCTTAGGCTTAGATGAATCATTAGAACTTGCAATAATAGATCTATGAAGTTTGTTTTGGTTTTTTTAAAGGATAAGTGAGTTGTATGGTTATTCTATTAAACTAGTTTTGAGAATGAGGTTGTGGATGATTAATTAGTTGATTGTTGGTATGAATAAGTGTAATGAGAATAAATGAACCTTTGATATGCAATACCAAGTTGATATGTTGTATTGGAAGCGTTGAGTTAGTTTAATAGGCTAAAGTTTAAGGATTGGAAATTGGGGAAAAACTTGGAAATAATGAATGCAGAGCTTGAATCATGGGTATGATGATTGGTGTGGTAGCCTCGGGTTGTTTTAAAAATTTTCGATTCCCTCATCATGAGCATGATTCATTTCGTGATAATCTTTGTTTTGTGAATTTTGGGGTGATCGGGGTTATGATCGTGCCTGTGGTAGAGATTGAACAAAAATTTTAAAAGCTATCGAGGGCTTGATTTTCTATCACGATCTTATCACGGTTGTGATTGAGGGCATGATCCTCTCTAATCTTATTATTTCCCTTAATCATGGTGACACGACCATTGGTAGGCTTGGATTAGAAAATTTTAAGTAATCACAGTCATGATTCAATCCATGACAATGCTTATTTTGAAAAATTGGACAATCATGGCGTGATTGTACCTTTGATTTAGAATCACGACCGATTGGTTTGATCCCCTATTTCACCCTATTTTAAAAATATAAAAAATAAAAATAATGGAGTTTATATGTATATATGTATAAATCCTGAGTTATGTATTGACATAAGATATCATTCAAGTTTGATAAGTCCTCAATTATGGTTTAATGTTAAACCTTACATGAATGATTTCTTTTCAACAGATATCTCTACTCAATTGTGTTTATCTACAAATCCATTGCCAGATATTCATTCAGGAACATAGTAACTTGATTGTTGGTTGATAGGATAGGCATCTCTAAATCTATTATAAATAAAATGACCTAAAAATGTTTGGATTGTTTGTGCATGTGTCGTTTAATCTAGTCGAAGAAGATAACTTGTTTTGTCAATGCCAACATGGTAGTTAGGTGCTTAGGGCATCTCCTTGTTATGATGCAATAATAATCTACAAGTGGCTCAGTAGATAATCGATAGGGGTAATGGTATTAGTATCGATATAATGTTTACTTATTCTTAAAGGGAAGCAATATGATTTAGTTCACATTTATGGGACTGGTTGAACTAAGTGATATATTGGATTAAGTTATGTAAAGATGAGAAATGACTGCTCTAGACGAAATAATTATCTTTGTAGATGTTCCTATAGGTGATATAAGCATTCAGAGTGCTTATATCAACCTCTTGAGTAGCTATTATTACTCAAGATCCCCAGTTTCCTAATAGTTTGTTATTAGAGTTTGAATGCTCCAATGTTGATTTGATATACCTAATCATTGAAATAAAACTTAATGGTCATTACATTGCATTAGACTAAGAGTGTATGTCACTTTCTATTGCAAGTGTTGATGAAGATGATTATTATGATCAAATGGGTTATCGAGTGGGACTACTAGAGACCATGATCTTAATAGTGTTTGTTTTCGTAATAAACTAAGAATATGTTTTCCTTTTAAAGTGATCTAATTTTAGTTAAAGAATTTGCCAAGACTTTTCTAACTTGATGTAAATTTTGTTAAAGGCTTAAGTGTAAGCCTTAGGTTTGTAATATAATGTATTAAGTTTATCTTTATGTTTTGAGACAACAAAACCTTTGTAATCTTTTGAAGTACCAACCTATGTGGTACTATTGATGTAATAGTATATGTATATCTACTCTCAATGAGTAGATTTTGTAAATGTTTTAAGGTACATTTATGCAAATAATTGACATGAACACTATCTTTAATGGAAGCCTTCCATGTAATGCTTTGGTATTGCACGTGGCTAGGCTATGCATGCCTGGACTTAGGTTCGAAGCGTGACATTTATTTGACATTTTTCATTTTGGTAAGATACAACAAATATTTTTATCCCTTGAAGGAGATGACCAATTATTTTGTACTATATATTTAAGTAAATTATTATTTTTTATCAAATACGTTATATATAAATATTATATAGTATATTATATAACTTACATAAGATATATATAATAAATGCATTATAAAAATATGTATTATATGAATATATATTTAATTGTATGTGTATACATAATAATTCTAAATTCTTTACTATTTCTTTTATGTTATGTATTATATAATTCAAAACATTACATCTTTGAGTAATATATTATATCATTTTTATAACGTTTGTAATCACACATTGGATATTGTATAAAACTTAATAAATATAAAATAAAAAATAGATAATAAATAAATATATGAATAATAACAATATTAATAAATAAATAATAATAATAATATGGGTGAATTATACTAGAATGTTTACAACTTTGGGAAGTTTATTTTAGATCATAACATTTCGAAAAGTCCAAAACAGTTAAACGTTGAAAAAGTCTGAGTATTTCTCCTATTGATACATATCAAGAGGAGCTTAAAAGAATGGTTTGTTGAGTTTTAATTAAATATTTATCTTGTTAACACCTACCAATGGTGACCTTAATTGACCTACTAATCTAAAAATTGTGACAAAAAATGAATTTACCTCCAAATGATATGATCTAAAATGAACTTACTCACTAAATGTTGTGACCTCTATTGAAAATTTCGAAACATTGTGTCCTAAAATGAACTCATCCTCAAATATTGTAACCTTCTGGTGTAATTTACCTAATAATATATATAAATGTACTCAGTATGAATTTTACATCATATATTTAATTTTATATATTGAAATTTTTATGTTTTTAAATAATATCTTATACCTTTTCATATAATTTGTAATTATATATAAGATATTATAAAATTTAAAACACCAATTTTACGTTATTTCTTATATATCATATTAATTGTTATTATGCAGCATTTTATTAAGTAGTACATTATAAATTTTTTTATATAATCTGTTATATGTTAAAAAGCATTATATAACCAGTATAAAAATAATACATAAGATAAAAACTCTTATAATAAAATTATTTCAAATACTCTTTGATAATTTATAATATATAATATATTACATTAATAAATAAATTTATTACAAATAGACTATAATAGAAAAACGTGTATAATATTAGTTGTACTTGTAAATATATTTTATGATAAATTAATTAATACCTATATTATAAGTTCATATTATATACTATATATTTTGATATATTACATTAAAATATAATCAAAAGAATATTATGAATGTATATTGTTATGGTATATGTATAATATATATAAAAGATAGATTTGCAACATAATGGTGTTAAAATATTACATGTCCTGCTAAAATCGGAAACAAATTTGCGACATGCAACAAAGGAAATTCTTTTGTAAATTTGTTTATAATTCATCATAGATTCTATTGGAAAATATATATGAATTACAAAATACATCATAAATTTTTATTAAAAATCTATGGAAAATCTGGCTGGTATTAATATTTTAAAGCCAATTCTTCGTCGCAATATTTATATCTCTAAAAGATAATTTTCTAGTAGTGAATATAGACTCAAGGCTAACTATTGTCAAATAGAAGCTTTTTTGTCCTAACTTTCTAATTAATTAATTCATGCAATTTTTTGGTTGTTATGCAGCCCATGTACCTAACCTACTATTAGGCAACTTACATACTATCAATCAATTTATGATCTAGCAAAAAAGAAAAAAAAAAGTTAATTCATGCGCAACAAAATATAATAAAGCATACATCATTATCATGTCAAATCCAATTTAGTAATCAATTTCAATTGAGTAGATAATATAAAAACTAAACAAGTACCATAATATTAATATAAATGTTGTCAAAACTGAACAAGACTGGCTAGTTCAATCCGGTTTGATTGAAACTAGCCTTAAAGGCAGTCCTATTTTGATAGATGGCCTATTTTTTCTTAACTCAGCATGACCCGTGCAACCTCGTTGGGTCAATCGAGACTCGATTGACTTGATCGAGTCAACCAAGTCGGAATGCAACATCCATGTGTTTTTAGCCATGCTCAGATTGGTATTTTTATTTTCTATTTTATCGAAACCCAAATTGGTATGTTGATGTGATCTTGATGTGTGTTGATGTGAAGCTGGTTTAGCTTGGGTGGCACAATGGAGATAGGTGTTTGATGTGGGTAGATTCAACTTGGTGTTGTCTAATGAATCTTGATGCGTGCATTCATTGGAGCATTGGTTTAAGATGACTCTAGTGGTAGAGGCTCAATGGTGATGCGTTGTTTTGATACCATCGTGGTGGGTTTGGGTGGAATCTAATAGTATTGAAAGATCTATGGGTGTACACACACGAAGAGAGAGAGAGAGAGATAAAAATTTTCAATGAGGACAGAGGGAAATTGATGTTTTGCTTTCTTTGTTTGGTTCTAACATGGTTTTGTCTCCAGCAAATGCCTTTTCTTATGTTAGACACTAGAATGTTAAGTTTAGCTGCTGGTGGTTAAGAATTTTTGTAATTTTTTAACATAATGTCTATATTTTGTTACAGGTCTCCATTCCATACTATACTAATAAAATAAAATAAGAAATCACAAATAAACAGAGTTCAAAATTATTTTATGCGTGATTTTTTTATATATGAAAAGTTTTAATTGTTTGTTTGTTAACTAAAATATAACTTATATTTTTATTTTTTATTGAACCCAGTTCAATTCCTCGACCCCTCAAACCCTAATATCCTAGTATGTTTGGGTCACATTCCAGTACAATTCTGACTACATTGATTAATATACAAAACGAAGTACATCAGTTACTCATTTGATATCTTTACACATCTTGATGGTCTTCTAAGATTTCAGTGATGCAAAGGATAAAAAATACAAGGAATGAGGACAAGGAAAAAATAACTATGATGGGGAAAGACACACACACACACATATGGATTAAAGTCACTAATGTTATTCGAATTTTGATAAAATATGTAATTAGGTATTTAAACTTTAAATTTGATCAATTTAGTACCTAATTTTTGAAATTTATTAATTCAGTATCTGAAAGAATTTTTTGTGCATGCCAAAAGTATTTCCATCAAGTTCTTTTAGGTATAAATTGATCTATTTTAAATACACCTTATATATAATTCAATACTTTTTTAGTATTAAATGAAATTAATACTTTTTCATATGAGATTATACATTATACAAATATATTATTCATAAATTACAAAATATGATTTAATTGTTACTAATAAACCAAATGATTATTAAATGGTTTGGAAAATTTTCTAATATGAACCATATGATTTGGTTTACTATATACCGACAAAAAGTAATAAACCATAAATAATTTTTGCTTAGTTGGTTGTTACTAAAAACTGAACCCATGTCCACTTTGCGAGCCACTAACCATGAAAAAAGAATCCATTAACAAGTCTCTCATGAACCCATCTTATAAAGATATATTAATTTCATATTTTCATTTTAGTTATCAATTTATGTAATAAGGGTTTTTTTTCCCATTATATTTAAACTTAATCCATCCTATTTAGCAGAGTGGTGTTAATGCCACTAGGCATTATTTAAACATTATTAAAATTACCTTCTTAATCTTCTAAATATTTTTTAAACATTGAAGAACTACCACAAAATCCCTATACCGTGCACACACTCTCTTAAGTGCAGAACAGAAATCATTATGATCACATTCCTAATAACAGCTCTCTCTCTCTCTCTCTCTCCCCCTCTCTCTCATGTTTTTACTTATATTTTCCTTCCATTTTGGACGGTAATTGATATGCTTAGATGTTTTCATAATCGGATCCTTATGTGTGTTTATAGATGTAGGTACGTAGAGAAAGAATTTTATGGTTTTGCATTTTTGTAATTGAAAAAAAAAAAAAGAAAAAGAGGAAATGGGACACAGGTAATTTATTAAATGGGATATTGCACATCGGTTTATTAAATCAAAATATAAATTGATTAAAAATTATATAACAATTTGTGATTAACTAAAACTGATGCGAGATGCCATAAAATTTATTGATATGAGGCAATATCTTATAATTAAAATGGGTTCACTAAAATCTTTCAAAAAGATAGATAAAAACAATGAGTGAAATAAGTAATTTATAAAAGGTTTGTTATTTAAAATTTTATTGTTTTCTATTATAAGTCACAATTGTTATATAGACCAATAAAGAAACTAAATTATGAAAGGAAAAGATAAAAAAGAAAACACTTTATGACATTAAAAAAAAAAAAACTATTTAAATAACCTAGATACTGTTAAAAAATATATTGACTAAACAATGACGTAATAATGGACATTGAACCAATGTAAAAAAGAAATAGATCCACATTTTATGGCTTTGAAAGCAATTCTCCCTCTAGCCGCAGCAAGTAGCAATCAGCTTATGATCGAGGTGCATCATACTTTATTTCCATACAAAAAGATCTGTCCTAAATCTTGAAATTGAATTATCTTGTACACTTTCCGCGTCAGTTACCATCCAATTTGAAGCCCCTGAAAAATTATAAAGAGGAAAATCAAATAAAAAATAGATCAAAAACTCAAATAAAAAATCGATTACACAAGCCAATAAAAGATATACTTTTTCCATAACTAAAAACTGACCATCTGGTATTAGGATTGTACAAAAGAAATTGATCGAGTCACGAACCAAACAGGATTAATTTTTTTTTTTAAATAGTTTAGTTAGATGAAGTGTATACAATTCGCAATTTGATTTCAACCCTAAATAGAACCATTATATATATGTATATATATATATATAACTCAAAAACATTACATTTTTTTTTTCTTTTAAGTAATTTATTAAAATAATTTAATTGTCCTTATTAATTTTATTTAGATAAGTATATGTTAAGAGAATATAATTAGATTTGTTGTATCATATTTTGATTGTTGAAGTGTGTCAACAAATAGGTTAATTTTATGTTTTAGCCTATAGTATTATCAGGGAAATTCTTTAGAGTAGTCACTGAAAATTGACTGTGTGGTATTCAAAAATATTTTTTATTTTTCATCTTACGAATTAGTCTACTTATATTATTAGTTACTTATTGATTTATGTAATTTATAACATGTTGATTAGAAATGTAATGAATTGATATTCACATCATATATGAGGATAGCAAATTCTAATTTTATCGAGTTTTATATATAATTATAGTTTAGGATAAATCAAAAGAATGAGATTAGTGTACGATTATCATTTTATGATGCATGAAATTTCTTCTGTCACGACTCATATAGGGGCCTAGTAGGTTAAATCTAAAACTATCATATCACGTATGCACCTGTAACATGAGAGCCGTCTTGTAAGTTAGAGTGTACAATACTCTATTTATTTATTAATGTTCATCATATTCATGATATATTATATGACTAGATTTCAACTATGGAATCCGATTTTCTGATCTCTACCAAGATCGCAGAGAATCGGTATCCCTTACCAAATGGTGAAAATGGGTTTGAAACTACAACTTACAAATTTCAACATTATAAAATTTATCTAGTTTACATTCTAAGTTTACCATATCCTATATCTCTATATTAGATAGAGTTCGTTGGAGAAGCTCTCTTCACACATTTCTAGCCCAATCCCAACTAGTATTAATCCTACACAAAAACTGTTGGGGGGTGAGCGAACCACGGGCTCAGTGAGATAACCTGACCAAACCACACATCAACCATAATAAACAAGTATAATTATCAATCATATGCAGTACAACAATAAATCATATGCACATTACAAGCTTGGATGATCTAGAATCTAAAGCAAGATAAAGATTTACGCCCTCTCATAGGGGTTGAAGGAACTCGATACAATGACCCACCTACCCAAGAGAGACTAAGTATACAGGAAAGCCACGATCCTCATTGTAGTTATCTCTTATACTTTAGGCACTCAATTCCTGTTTTAAACCTTAGAAACTCTACGAAGTGTTAGTCATTTTACAGCGATACCATGGGCAGCGTCTTTCATTTCCAATTAGTTTCCATGGAACCGACGGAACAAAGGTAATCTTGCGTAGAACTAATAGCCTCTTGTCTAGGAAAACCAAGCATTACTAAAAAACCGAAATACTAACATGTAGTAGGTTGCCACATCTTCAAATGCAGTTTATGCAAATTATGCGATGCATGTCCATTTCATTTATAGTATCAGTAGTTGTTAA
The DNA here is from genome assembly GCA_024138025.1 of Combretum micranthum. Lineage (NCBI taxonomy): Eukaryota > Viridiplantae > Streptophyta > Magnoliopsida > Myrtales > Combretaceae > Combretum > Combretum micranthum. Next base: position 156,144 of record JAMXBD010000686.1, on the reverse strand, counting down.
TCTAGTTTAAGGCGATCATACCATTTACGGACAATCATCAACATATTTCATACAATATTTATCATACAATAAGATTATCACTTATATTATGATAATTTGGCATTTAATCATACACCACGCATCATGCATTATCCCAATCCCGCATGCATATCAATTGAATATATATATATATATATATATTATTCCAAATATAACTATACTAAAAGCACAAACAATGTGATAAAGTAAAGTAACTCACCTGTGGTCCTTGCTAATTCATTGTATAAGCCATCAGAAGTTTGGCATTTGATCTATTTTCCTATGAAATGAAATAATAGAGATTCCTTATTGGACTATTTCTGTAAGAGAAGTCTTCCTAGAATTAAAGGTGTTGATCTCATTTGCCGGATATTAGACTAAGCCCGTTATATTAATTATTGCGTCATTCAATAATTTAATTGAATTCTTATAGGTGCCTAATTATCCCGTATCGGTATTTGATACGATTTTTATTAAGGTTTTAATTTCTATAGTAGAGAATATTTATCTGTTATTTGTTTTCATTTTGCTTTCCTTTATTTTAGTTGTCATCTATATTCTTATTTAAGGGTATGTTCTAGTATCTATACTTTTCAACAATTATTTTAATAAAATTGTATGTATATGGAGTTTAGATATATCAAATTTTTATTATACTACAACTTTATTTTTATTGCAAAACAAGCTAAGTTTATTTATATGGTATTATCAGTAATATTAATTTTGAAATGTTAATATCAATATTAATAATAAATACAAGTATAATAATAACAATAATTTTCATACTATTATTGAATAACAATATTAGTGGCAAAAATAATAATAGTATTGGTGATAGTATAAATATAGTGACATTAACATAAATAATAATAGTATTGATAATCCCAATGATTCTTGATGAAAATATCAATAATACGGAATACTATAATCAGTAGTGATAATAATAGAAACAATCATAATCATATTAATAGGAATAATAGTAATGTTAATGTTGGTTTATTAAGAGTGAAAACCGAGTGAATTTTTATTTGCGATTTTTATTCGTTTTAAATCCTATTTCGCTGTATAATTAGTCGATTTGATAGTACTCTTCGAGTACTTTATAGTAGTAGAATTATTTTCAAGAAAAGAGACTTGTGCAATTTTTAAATTTATGAAATAGATGCACAGTATTCAAGTGAATCATGATAACCGTAGTCAAAACTTGTTTTGATGATATCTAACTCGTTTCTAGTCCATTTTGACGAATAAATAGTCGTTTTCATAGTATTTTCCAAGTACAATCCATTAGTAGTGTTATTTTTATCAAACAAGATCTTCAAGATGATGAAAAACATGCGAAAAGCTATGTGGCGAATGAAATGTTGACAACAGTATTCTAAATTTTGTTTTTATAATATCTAATCCGTTTCTTATCCGTTTTTAACAAATAAATAGTTGATTTCATAGGATTTTTCGTGTTCTTTCCATTGGTGGGGTTTTTGTTTTCTTATAAAAAAAAACATCAATACAGTTTATTTATTCTTTCCAACGATTTACATGAGTTATTTAAAGTTCAAGTTAGCTTGTTGTAGTTTAGGTATGGTTTTGATTTTTCCTTTCTAGGATTTGAATTTCTACACTTAAAAATCTTCAAGTTGATGTGTTTATATCCTAAATAGTCTAAATATCATCAATATACTATCATATATCAATTTTGATAAATTTATAAGTCAATTTCTAAAGATGAAGCATAATGAATATTTGAACTTGATATAATCCTTACCTTGATTAGACAATAGATGGGGTCTAGTTCCTCCTTCTTAATGAAAGTAATGATCTAAAGAGGATAGTAAGAAAATGAGTAACTAAGGAAAAATTAATCTAGCTAAACTGACATATATATATATATATATATACCTATTTTATTTTCTTACCTTGTTGAGACTAGATTCCAACTTGAATCTATGATAAACCAAGGCTATTTAACTTGGTTTTTAATGTTGTTTGGGTTAGTTAAGGTGGAGTTTTGATTGTGGTTGATGAGTATTGATGTTTAGATAATGCTATAGGATATAAACAAGGGATATACTTTTATTTTTGAAGTGTTTAAACAAGGTTGATCAAGTGAGCATGGAAGAGGAGTATAGTAAATTCATAGTGGCTGTTTGGAGAGAATTTTTGGATTGTGTTTGGGGGGATTTTGAGTTGGTTTTGTAGCCAACTTAAGCCTTTATATGTATACTAATGTTAGGCTAAGATTTAGGTATAAGAGAGGGTGTTTTGGACTTGGAAAAATACAAGTTCCAGCTGTTGTTTTCGAGTATAAATTTGATACGAATTTGAGGACGATTTTTGGTTGAATTTGTATGAAATTTGTAGCTGATTTCAAGGGGCATTAATTATATTTGTTTGGTAGTTAATTAAGGTCATTTATGGGTGTAATTTGGAGGATCAAGTTGCAAGAAAATCATACTAAAATTAGTGTGAAATAGAGGCCAAATTCCAAGTTTCCTGCTGCAGTTTATTTGCTGTTTTTCCATGTTGGTTCGCATGGTTTTTTATCAGATTTCTCTTGTTATTTTCTAGCCAATAATTAGTATTTGAAGTGGACATTTGAAGGCTTATGATTGGTTCTCTTTTGGTCAAAATTTCAGCTCAACTAAGTCTATAATTTGTCCAAAACAGAGCTCAAATGGCGCGAAGGATGCTACAGTTTTTGTTTGAATCCCTCCTGTTGTAGCTTCTGGTTCAGTAAATTTCAAGGCCATTTGGATTTGGTTTTGTTGCATATTTGAGTTGAAATTCTTAGCATTAAATGTTGATCACATGTGGAGTCTTTGTATTGGATTATATGTCATTTTCATTGAATTTTAGAGCTCCAAAATTTGGATCAACTTGGACATGGAAGGGAGTTTGGTGCAGTCGAAGGTTTTCAATTTGCTGCCATCCCTGTTCCGTGAAGAAGACTCCTCTGTATCCAACTTGAAAATTTTTGTCCGTGCGTAGAACTCTGTAGCCGATTCCTTTGCTGCTTGCGTGACAATTCTGCTCCATGTTCTTCTTCCACGTGATTTCAAATGTGCAACGGTTCTGTCTTTCATTTTTTTTATTTGATTTGTTTATTAGTTGTTTAATAGTAATTAACTAAAATATTTTAACTAATATTAAATTATAAACATATATCTATAACCGTTACGTATAAGTTTTATAAAAATATCTAAGTCACTACAAAACTCTAGATTATTTATATATTCAAATTTTTAGTTTAAAGTTTACACAATTAATTATTTTTAGTATTTTATCTTACGTGATTAAATTTTTCAAGTTCAATAAATTAAATTAGGAACCAAGTCTTCATGAATTCAGAATTTCCTAACAAGTATAACAGCGGTTTTGGAATTTTTTATTTTAGAGCTAGATTAATATTTATTGATTGGTATTGGTATCTATTATGTGTTTATAACCTTAGTAATCCATTTTTTATTGTTTTGTATCAATAGGTTCTGTTAATAGACTATATCTTATCGGTTTTTTAAATTTAGAGCTACTTCTAATTTTATTTGAATTATCAGTTCAAGATACAAAATCTCGTTTTTGGTATCTATTAAGGTCAAAAAAATTTTTATTTGGGTTTTTTAAACTAGCTAAGAATGAGTTTATTACAACTCATAGATCTATGATTTCTTGTTGGACTATTGATCATTTTACCAAATATTATGTTTTAGTGTATAGGAGTTATTTATACTAATTTGTTAATACAACATATTTTTTTTCCTAGTGCTTCTTATTAGTGTTAACATATTAAAAATAGTTTGAACACTATTATTTCATTATTTAACAAGTGTAGGATTTATCTTCTAAATATTGAACTTAAGGAAAAAGAATTCAGGAATTTATATTAACAATTGGTTTATTGTTGTTTATAAATTATTTGAGATCATAAAGTTATAGTTTGTATTTCAAAATTTTTATTGGTATAGATTCTAATCTTTCTAATTGTAATCAAATTCATTCATACTTTAACATTTTTAAATCGAGAAAAATTTAGAGTGATTTTTACTACTTGATCCAATTATTCAATATGATTCTATATTACATTTTTAGTATTGGTTAAAATTAGGTTATGTAAAATTAAGGGGATTACATCTTCCCGCTATAAATTTTATGTATTTATTTGGGTAAATAATTTAATTCAATGTATTATTGTTTGTATTTATATTAGTGATAAGAAATATGTAGTTGAAGCCTCTTGATAAAATACATTTCTATTTTAAGAATGAAACATCCGGTTTGAATTGCTAACTGAAGTGTATAGAATCGATTTTTATTTTTATTTTTTGGTTTAAAAAATTACAAACTCAACCATATGGTGACATTTGAAATTAAAAAAAAAAAAGAAAAAGAAACATAATTTACAATTCAATTCGGTTCAAGAGGGAATAAGGCTGAAGAACAATGTGTCTGTCTTGACGCATCATCTTAACTTATAAAACGGTTTTCAAGGTCATCTCTTTCTCCTCAGTTCGGTCACAACATCTGATCTAAGACCACTCGTCTTCTAAATGGAATTAAAAACCTAAACTCTAATACTAGCTAGAAGTTAGTTCATCCCTTTTTATCTACTCGCATCTTGTGACATAGGTGATATACATATATCGACAATCCAAATTCCCATCCCTATGGCTTTAAGCGCCGCTACTTATTATCTTTTTTTTTTTTTCATTTCATATATAAACCTAAGGCTTGCTATTATTAAATAGAAGTTTGTTTGTCCAACTCTCTAATAATTAATCCATGCAGTCATCATTTAATGTTTCATAGCCCATACATTTAACTTTATGTTAGGTAACTTGCATATGTATCAATCAGTTGGTGCACTACAACAAATATCGAAGCATACGTCATTAACACATCAATGTCGATTTAATAATCAATTTCACTTGGGTGCAGAACATAAAAATAAATCCAACTAAACAAACACCATAATACGCAAGCCGAAGGACATTAGTTACTTATCCGATATTCTTTCACATCTTGACAGTATTATATAGATTTTGGCGCAAAAGAATAATTAAAAGAAAATAAAATGAATTATCATGGAGAAAGAAAGCTTAACCGGAGCATAAAGTGTTGCCCTTTAGCTCTGGTACCTGCATTTTCGTAGCACACCGCCTTTTTCGAGATCTTCATTTAATCTTGATCAAAATCTTAATGTAAAGGAGATGTTACATGATATGATTACATCTTTTAAGTTAAGGATGAGATGACGATGAGGTGAAAACAATATTGAACATGTATATGACAAAATGGGACAAAGATTGTTAAGTGATGATTTTGTGATTTCACATCTCTTTTTTGAAGATACAGGAAAATAAAATGTCTCATTAATTTGCATACAAATGATGGAATGTAATCTTTTAATTATCTATTGATTCTGCGAATGCCTATACAATAGACATAAAGTAAATAAAAGGAAAAATAAATTGTCCCAAATGAAAAATAATTCAGAGATCTCTACTCAATGTTAAAACATATTTAAAAGGTTTCCTAAAATAGGAAAAAAAAAATACTATTTTGAGAATCTAAATGATGGAAGCCCTAAAACTATCGTAGTTCACCATCAAAGGTAGTAACTTTTTTTCTATTGGCTCATTTTCTTCAATATAAGAACTCGAAATTACAAAACTATTACTAACTAGTCTTTGTCTCGTCGTCACTGCTTCGATCTTATCAACTTCAATGCCATACCATGTTTTAACTTTAACATTTGAGACTACATAATTATCCTTTTAGCTCATATTTGAGATAAATGAGTAAAACCAGGAAAAAAAAAAGCATAGTAGAACATGGCAAATGAAACAATAAAAGCATGCTATGCATCATCATCATATATTAAATGCCATGAAACAAGTCATTTATGTAAGCCTCAATCACAAGCCTTTTACCAATACTCTATCGGAAGGCTTTATGACTCAAAAACACACTCCATCACAAAAAATAACTCCTATAAGGCATTTACCACAATGATATTCTTACCTTAGAGACACATATGTTTCCATCCTATAAGTATAGATGTCCATACTACTTAGTTAAATGCGTTTTTACCATATTGAATCATAGGGTAGCGTTGGCTGCAAAAAAATAACAGTATAGGAGAAACTGGACAGTACATGATAAGAAATATTGAATATAATAATTTATCTATATAGCATTTAATATGCACAGTATTGAATAGAGATTTTTGTGCTTTCATGGTTTGGTACATAAATATAATATTAGAATATTATAAAAGGTTTGAATTATCTAGTAAATTTGAATATTCAATGAAAAAAAGGATTTGTCCTATCCTTCACATAGTATCATTTTTCTAAAAATTATCTAGTACTCTTAAGGTCATTTATCCAGTACTGAAGCTCATGACAACAACAAAATAAGAAACTAAAATTTTTATCCTTCCACAAATTCATACAAATTAAACATGCTCAAAAAATATCTCTCTTCCAGCTCTCTCGTAAAATAATTAAGGTACATAAACCCTAACCAGTAGAAACCATGGTGGGGTTTGCTCAACCTTCGATTTCAAAAGCCCATTTTCTTATTAATTCAAAGTTCAATCAAACCAAAATGGATCCTCTTTAGTCTCCACAGTCTTCATGAATTCTAGACTGAGCCATAAATGATTTATATCCCATTTTCTCAGCTACACTAATGTACATGACAGCTGAACTTAACCCCCCACCCCTACCCCCCTCCTCCTCCTCCTCCTCCCAAATTTCAATCAAGGCCCTTTCATTTGTGATTGCGAAGACATGTTTGGATCTATCTTCTTTCCTATTTCATGTATGAATTTTTGAAAACTTAAATGTGAATGTTAGTTCAAGCAAATTCAACAAAGAAACCACTTCTTTCATTCTATAAAGCTTGGCATTTTTCATCGTGTTTTGTCCAAAAAGATGGTAAAAGGATTAGTAGCTACTATTTTAAATGTTGAACATTTTATCATAAATCTAAGTGCAACACCAACCATTTACACCAATGGGAGACCAAAAGGAGAAATTTTACAACATTTAGATGTGTGAAAATGTTAAATAAATAATAAGTATGTGAATAATATATGCATCAGTAACAATTAGATGTATGGAACAAAAGTTTTATAAAGAAGTTGACAAAAGAAAACATCAAGTAAGCAAAATTGCATCAACATTTTTCTTGCTTATACAGTATAGGTACAGTAATGTGTATTTATGATTATATATGATCATTAATATAAATATATAGTCAAACCACAATAATTGTGATATTGTACATTAATATGTAGTAACATAGTTAAGGTAATTGATATGTGTTCTTAAAAGTTTCTTGGATGATACATTTGATATGTGTTCTTATGAAAAGTTGAAGAAAATTAAGTTCTCATTTGCATATTGGTATATATGTTTTACAACTACTCAACTAACTCAGATGATACAATAACTTGTCTTGGATTTTCCTAGTGGTATGAGTAAGTTTTGTAATTAAGCTTTCATTAGTCTCTTTCTTTGATTTTTTTTTCTTATATGTTTATATGCATCTTATTACTTCAAAAATTTTTTTATAGGAAATTCAACAAGAGAAGATCGTCCTCTAACACCATCTGACACTAAAGAAAATGAAGGAAGTGATGATGACAATTGAAGAACGTAGAAAGAAATTTCGAATTCATTTATGCAAAAACGATTTTAGACATGTTCAAACTAGTGAGCATAATTTAGAACTCATATTTGTGTTTTTTTCTTTTTTTTTTTTTTGAACGTTAACTTATGTTTATCTTTGTGCTGAGGATATTGACATGTATGGTGTTTGCACAAATTTTATCTACCATCGGTGAGCGTTTGTCCTGTTTGATCTCTAAACTATGCAATACAAGTTTGTTGCTTCAAGTTTGCCCAATGGTGCTTTGTTTGTTGTTTGTTGTATTACAATAGTAATTGCATGTACATAAATATGTATCGCTAACTAATGCTAGTTTAGCGGAACAATCAGGATTAAACATTGCCACACCAGTTGAATGAACATGTTCAATCATGTTTAAGCATTGTCAATCTAGAAGAAATAGTTACATCTACACATTACCATTTTTGTTATCTAATCATGTTTAAACATTACCAAATTAGTGTACTATGAATGCTTAGTTCAATTAACTTAATATATCAGTCACTTTTTAATGTTACTAATGTCAATCATTAGTCACATCTAACCATCTCAAATGTTTATGAATAGTCACATTTCAATGTCATCAGTTTATTAGAGTGGACATTAGTCACTTTTAACAGTATACATATGATTCATTGGTCACGTTTAACTACCATTAATATATTGGGTTAGGGGTACATTATACTAGAATGTATCAATATTTAAGGATAAATTTGTTTAAGATATCAGATGGTTAAAAAGAGTATCAATGTTTTTCAAAGTATGTCAAATGAAGTATCAATGTTTTGAAAAGTTTAGTTAAGGTATCAACTTTTTGATTAATTTTCAATTAAGTTTCCTAAATTTTCATTAATAGTATATTATTAATACCTTATATGACTCATTTTACAAAATATTAACACTTTTTTTTAACCACTTAAAACGTTAATAACTTAAATGAATTTATCCTCAAACATTAATTCCCTTTTTAAATAATTTGAAACATTAATACTTTAAATGAACCTACCCTCAATGTTTATACATTTCCATATAATTTACCCATTTGATTGGTCATGTTTAAGAGACATCGATATATTTAATTGGTCATGTTTAAAAAAGTAGAGGGAAGAATATCAATGATGTCCGAAAAAAAGGTAGGTCAATTTTCAAAGGCTTTTAGAAACACATATGTGTCACTAACATACTACTATCGGTCACATCTAAAGGTGTCTTATACATTCGAATTGGCACACCTACATTTTCTAGACACATTTACCCTTTTAACATGCCCAAGCAATCATCTACACACATTTTGTTGCAAAACGTAGCCAAATATATTTAGCAATATTTACTTAATATTTAGCAACATCTATTAAATGTCGTTATAGCCCAATTTTATTGTAGTGAAATTTGTGGTTTTTAATGTAACTCTAGGTATTATAATTAGAAGTAGATTCCAATTAATAAATTTAGGGTTATAAATTAGCATTCTTGAGAAAGATGTTAATTTAATTGAAGAATTTTATAGTTAAAGAACTAATTTTTCGAATGAATATTGATCTGATGAAAGTTATATGCTAGGTTAGGGTTAGTGGTGATTCAACATTAAGGAGGTAGTCTTGTGATTTGGTATATCTTGAAAAGTGATCTTGATTTGGTGGTGCAGTTGATTAGTAATTAGAATTTTGTAGTAGCTAAGTAATTAGTCGATTAGATTAACTCAGATTTGCAGGTTATGATAAAATTAAAATAATCACTTGTACTTGGTGATCGTTATAGTAATGATAGTTGTGTTTTATTGCAATACTACTATTTTGGTAAGTATATTTTTTTTGAACAATTTGATAAGTATACTTGGTTGAAATCAATTGTAGTATAGAATGGAGTATAAGAATTTTAAAGTAAATAAAAGACCATATGACTAATATTAGAAACTAAACTAAGAGATTTTACATTTTACAAATAAATATAAGTACAGTTGAATCCTGAAAGAGTAATTTTCATTTTTTAAACCTAAATTTTATTCATTTTTACATTTAACTAAAACTTTAAAAGTGTCAATTGGGTACTTTAAATTTATTTAGTTTTGCAATTAACTACTAAAAGTTTGCCAAAATTTGTAATTAGTTGCCTAAACTTGAATGATTTTTTCTATTAATTACATCATTTAGGTATGATAAATAAACTTGATACTTTCAAAACTTAGATAATTAATTGCAAAAATTGGTAAAAATTAGACACCAAATGTGGCTTTACCCATACTAAAATAACCCATAAAATAACATATAATAACTAAATCAAATCTATACTAACTAACATAAAATAAAAGGGTAAATTTTGCTAGAAGGTATTAATGTTTGCTTTTAAGTAGTTAAAAAGAAAAATCAATGTTTTGCAAAGTGAATCAAATAAGGTATTAAGATCTTGTAAAGTTTATTCAAGGTATCAACGTTTGGATTAATTTTCAATTATCATTGATGGTCAAATATTAATACATTATTTGACTCGTTTTATAAAATGTTGATACCTTAAATAAATTAATTTACAAACGCCGATTTCTCTTTTTAACCACTTAAAACATAAATACCTTAAATGAACTTACCCTAAACGTTGATGCCTTCCTATGTAATTTACCCTAAAATAAAATAGAAATCTTCCATTTTTTTCCCTTTCCTGATCAGCATTTGAAAACTTGAGAAAGAAATCAAAATAATTATTTAACTTATACATAATAAATATATTATCTGGGCTTTTGTGTGCTTCGAAGAATATAATCTTAATCCAACTTACCATTAGAGAGATTATATTTAGAATTATTTTAGTATATTTGAAAAAACAACATATGTTGTAGATCTCTCTTGAATTCTATATATCATTGGAAAAGAAAAGGAAAAAAAAAAAAGAAAAAAGAAAAACAAAAGAAAAAAGCTTTAACTTGCTAACCTACTATTATAGATTAAAGAGTAAATGTCGCGAATAGTACCTAAACTTTAGCAAAATATGTAATGAGATATCTAAATTTTGAAACTGATCAATTTAGTACCTGAAAGAATTTTTGTGTACACTAACCAATATCATAATGGTACTATAGACATTTCTGAAAAGTTCTTTTAGCTACTAAATTAATCAATTTTGAAATTTAAATACCTAATTACATATTTTATCAAAGTTCGGTACCATTGAAGACATTAACCCTATATTAAAAGATGACTATATGCTGCAGCCACATTTTATAGACTACACCATAGAATTTGCTTTTCTAAAAGTACATATGTTTTTCTTATAATTTTTTTTTTCTTAATTTTATATGCTACACATGGACTTGAGGACATATCTTGCAAAAGATTTTCAAATTCCTTGGGTTTTTCTGACACTAAAAAAAAAAAAAAAAAAATCGTAAGACAAGAAAGAATGCCCTCATTTCTAATTTCCTTACCTCTTATTCAGCACCTTGTTAGTTGCTAGAGCTGAATTTGCTCGAGCTTTGTTGGCATATATTGGTTCTTCTTTCCAAGTTAAACACTGCCGCCTATTTCAGGCAGACACACAAAGCATCAGCGCCTTTATGGCTTTCCTAACGACTAAGGGCTAAAACCACCCTACATTATTAGATATAGATAGCTAAATAGTAGATTATACTGCCAATAGCAAAATTAAAGTCGCATCTCTGGCCAAAAAAATTAAAGTCTCATCGAAATACAAATGTCATAACTAAATTTAGCCAAATATAGTTAAATTAAACTTGCGGCTGGTTTTATGAAATTCTCGATTTATCCATCACATTAATAATTAGATCTTAGAACAATCAATTAAGATAGATGATATATTGCCTAAGAAGAGTCATGCTGCGAATTTAAAAAAAAAAAAACTGACAAAAATTCAAAATATAAACATAAAAATCAAACATACTGAAATATTGCGCAAAGACCATGATCAGACAAACTGCAACTAAGACAAAATTAAATAGTTAAAATACCCTTAAATTCTACATATATTATTATAATTACTGACCCATAAAAGATTGAAAACAATTATATATATATGGCTAGCAAGTTATTTTAATGAAATCTTTTAGAAACTAAAAACTCGATCAAGGATTCAAAACGTAATGAATAATTTTAATAAATCAAGAACTAGCACCTTATTCAGTGATGGAACTAAATTTATCTGCTCAAGCACTGTTGGCACGGCATCTTTTTGGCCATGTTCCCAAAAATAGATAGACTGTTAGGCAATAGATTAAATTCATTCAATTCTTATACCTGACACACAACATGATATGGTTCATATAAATATGGGCTTTCTTTCAGAATTTTGTCCTATCAACTTCTTTTTAAACTCCTATCCTCCAGAGATTTCTCCATATAGGAAATAATGTGGTATCTCATAACACAATTTTGCTTAGCTCTATTCACCTTATTGGTTATTATCATCACCAAATGGATTTACGAAAGAAGGAAGCTTGTTAATCCTTCAAATGGAATGCAGCTTCCCCCAGGTTCGATGGGGTTGCCACTAATCGGAGAGTCTATAGAGTTCTTTATACCTACCAAGTCACTCCAAATGCCAATCTTTCTCAAGAAAAGAATCAAAAGGTGTATTATTTACGACAAAAAATTCTTCACCAATGCTAATTCTATTATAGATGATTATTTCAACCAGAAATTACATATTCCTTTTTCCTTTCTTTGTGCTACTTGTGCATATGCATGTAACTGCTAAGTTACCAGTGGTAACTGCATATATATCCAATAACCTATTAGTTTGGTTTTAGATGCACTTCTAAATTCTTCAGAAGTGTAACTTGTTAGATTCTCGTAATGTGTAAAAATTATACAAGTAACACCTAAATAAGTTGTTATAACCCCAAAGCTATTCTCAAAATATCATATGCAATGACAGTTTCGAGGTTTTAACAAAGATTTTAAGCAACAAGTATATTTTTAGAAGTTAATGGAATAAGGAAACGTTGTTCTGGCAGTTTAGGGGATTCAGGTATTCTTTATCAATAGTTCTATGGTCGGGGCGGATCTGTAATTCGCTTAAATTTTGTAGAAATATAAATTCAATTTATGGGCTTTAGTTTGTTTTTTATATGGCTTTCATTCCTTAGGCTAAATTGAAATGGTCTAATGAGTCTATTTATCCCATGAATCATTTAGGACGATTAAAAGAGATTTGACACAATAGACTAAGAATAGGAGCCATTAGAATTGATTGCTTAATTCTAATCTTTCTTGGCAAAGCTCATGCACTATAAAATAGCCTTTGTTGAGCCTAAGCCCGTAAGGAACCACTTTGATATCCATTAATGAAAGGGAAATCTTAGTTGTTATTTGTTCGTATAATCTAACAGACAACATTAATGGTCAATCTCTAATACCTTTAGTTTAGATCAATTTTAGAAATCATGTGAAAATGTCATTGTGCTACTGGATTCTAATCGAAAGTGATCAAACACTCATTCAAATTAAAAACATGCATCATTTCTACATTAGTAGAAATATTTGATGATCTCTAACTCCCTCATCCATCAAGAATGTATTTGAGCCTATTGAGATTAATTACTCCTCATTTCTATCCTTTTCCCTATGATCATCCTCGCATGTCCCTCCTCTTAAATCACATGAAGACTCGATTGCATGCGACATGCACATAATTACTTCATCATTTGATCCATACAACTACAAATTTATCATCAAAAAATTAAAGTTGTACAAAGTACTGAAATAATTGATTTTGTTTTCCCCCTTTTCCCTTGAGACACAGATATGGAACAATATTTAAATCAAGCATCCTGGGCCATCCTATGGTAGTCTCTATTGATCCTGGATTTAATCAGTATATACTCCAGCAAGAAGGCAAATATGTGGAGGCGTGGTACCTAGATACGTTTAGTAAGCTCATGGGTCATGACGATGACTTGGATAATTCAGAGACTAAGATCAACACAGGTGGACAAATTCACAAATATCTTACGAGCTCAATCTCAAAGTACTATGGTATTGAGAGTCTCAAACATAATCTATAAATGATCTGTATACTATGGTTGATGAAAACTTCAATTCATGGACAAACAAAGAATCCATTGATGTAAAACAATCTGCTTCAAAGGTGAGTAATTAAATACCATGCATAATAGTTTTTTATTCTTTTACGAATTAATGGTTGTATATAATTTGGAAGTAAACATATGAATTTGTGTTTATTTGATGTGTTTTCTTTTTGAACTTTTTGGCAGATGGTATTTGCCTTCATTGGTCAGTTGATCTTCAGCTATGATGTTAAAAATTCTGAGGATTTGACAGAGGATGTTCTTAACCTTCTTAAGGGGTTCATGTCCTGGCCAATTAATATTCCCGGCACTAATTATCACTCTAGCTTAAAGGTAAGTATTAGAATTCTTCCTACCAATATGTGTATGTGTGTATACATATTCATTGAAGTGTTGAAATTTCTTATTTTTATTGAGGAAATTCTCCGATTACTAATCCGCTGAAATAAAAATTTAATGCAGCGAGTAGCATAAGGAACAATAAAGATAATCAATGATTAATCTCAAAGAAAGAATACACGTTAATTTGGATAAATTCCAATCAATTAGATAATATAATGTCTGAAACATGAAAAGAACAAATATATATCATCTCAAGAAAATCCTAAAGCACAAAAAGGAATATGATAATTCAAAAACATAAAGAAAGCTTGTTTTCGGGCCCTAAACGATAGTTTTTTGGCTTGAAATCTACTACTATGAGATATCATCTTTATAATTAGTATAGTTCTCTAAACGAACTTCATGTAGACATATAATAATAAGAAAATAGAGTTATGTAGTAAAAGTTATGGCTAATTGAAGATGAGCTGTGTGTTTATTTCTTGTTAGACCTTTTGGATCTATGTAATTTATCTAAAAACTAGCCTATAATTTACTCTGCATCATTCTCTCCCACATTGAGAAGAACTTAACCTCGAGTTCTCTTCTGGATATAAAGGTGCATTGTCAAGATAGAAAGGGAATGTATAAACCACTCTTTGCAAAACAACTTTTCTATGGCTTGTGAATCTACTAGTGTACGACAAGAGATGAAGTGAGCTATGTTAGAAAACCTATCAACAACAACAAAAATAGAATCCATGTCCATTGAGTACGAGGTAAACCAAGTACAAAGTCTATAGACAAGTCTTCTTAAATGTTCTTTAGGAGAGGTAATGGAGTATACAAGCTAGTATTTTGGGACTAGCCCTTCATTGTTTAGCACACATAACAACGTTGCACAATATACTCACATCTCTTCAATTGGGCCAATAAAATCTCTCACTAACTGTAGCGATCATTTTTTCTTGCCATAAATGACCAGCTAATCTACCCTCATGCAATCACATATTAACTTCTCTTTAGGGAAGATTCAGGCACATAAGATTCCCACGCATCAGATACCCATCATGTATATCATAATCCCCACTAGGCTATCTACTTACACACTTGTCCTAAGTTTCTGTTAAAGTCACATCAACCTCGTACAATTCTTTTAAGTGCTTAAGCCCCACCACCTCCGTACTTAAAGTCATCAGATGATTGGCTCTCCTACTCAAAGCATCAACTACTTTGTTTTGCATCCCTAATTTATGCTTCAATTTAAAAGGGAACTTCTATAAGATTTGGATCCATCTAGCATGCATGCCTTTACTTATCTTGGTTTAGTTATTCATGTGTTTCAAGGCATCATAATCTGAATATAACACAAATTCTTTGCCTACCAGGTATTTCTCCCAAATCCTTAGGCACACATAACAAAATATAATTCTTTGTCGTATGTAGACCAATTCGACCTGGAATCACACAATTTCTCACTAAAGAATGCAACTAGCTTCTTTTCTTGGGACAAAACAACTCTAATTTCAAACCCGCTCACATCATAATCTACTTTAAATAACTTATCAAAGTTTGGTAATGCTAAAATGGGTATACAACATAATTTTTCTTTTAGGATTGCAAAACTAATTTTAGATTCCTCACTCTACTAAAATTTTTCTTCTTCAAGCACTTAGTCAAAGGGGTTTCAACAGTGCTAAAATGCCTGATGAATCTCTTGTAAACTAGCCAACACAGAAAACTCTATGCTTAGAAATTGTTCTTGGGATTGGCCACTATTTAATTGCCTTCCTTCTTCATGTTCATGAAACCCTCACCACTAATAACAAAGCCTAGAAATAGCAACTTTCTAGACACAAAAATGCATTTCTTCATATTCAGGTACTTACTTCTCTGTAATATAGTTAACACCTCCTTGAAATGCAAAATGTGCTCCTCCTTAGACTTGCTATACACCAAGATATCATTGAAACAAACTACAATGAAACGACTAATTGGAGGTTTTAGTACCTGGTTCATGACATGTAGAAAGTGCTTAGAGTCTTGGTTAATCCAAAGGGCATTACTAGCCACTCATAAAGCCCTCCTTAGTCTTGAAGTTTATCTTCCATCTATCCCTTAGCCTAATTTTGATCTAGCAATAGCTTCTCCTCATATCAATCTTTAAGAATATTACACCACTCAATCGGTCTAATAAGTCTTCCAACATGGGAATCAGGAACCATAACCAATGGTAATCTTATTGATTGCCTTATCTACACACATTTGCCATTTACCATCTTTATTTTGTGTCAATAGTGCAAGTACAGTGCATGGACTTATGCTCTCTCTAATGAACCCCTTCTAGATCAACTCCTATACTTTCTTCTATAAGACTTCAGTCTCCTTCGGGCTTATCCTATAATGTGGAAGATTCAGCAGCTAGCACTAGGAATGAGGTCAATATGGTGCTATATATCCCTCATGGGAGGCAAATCATTTGGCAATGCATCTAGTAATATTTTGTTGAATTCCTCCAACAATTCCTTGATACTTTCTAGCACTTCCTCATCCTTCTCCTCCTTATCAACTGTCAAAACTTACTTCATAATTAGTGTGTACAATTTGGGACTCCTTACAGCATCCTCCATTTCCTTCTTAGACTGCATAATTGTCAGGAACGAACATCCCTCCACTTTAGAAGCTTTGGAACAATTCGTTAGTTTCAAAGGGAGGAAGGTAAACTTCATTCCATCCTTCGCCAATCTATACATATTCTCTCTACCAGCATGCTAGGCATTAGTGTCATACTGCTAAGGCCTTCCAAAGAAAAGATGATAGGCATCCATGTTACCACGTCACAGCACACCTCATCCTAATATTTGCCAATGAAGAATGGTACTTTGAAGCGCTCCTTAACCTCAATTTTCTCCACTGCCTTTATTGGTACATAGGTTAGGATACTTCTCGACTGGCAGCTACAATGTTTGCACTACCTCTCTGCCTATTACATTTTCATAATTTCCACTGTTTAGAATTAAGTCAAATACTAAACCATTATGTATATAGCGAGTGCGAAACAATTGATGCTATTGATTTTTTTTTCTCTCATCGATGCCAACATCAACCTTCTGATCACATTGGCCTGCTAATCATTTTCATCCTCCTCCTCATGGTATTCATTATCCCAGTCAGGTTCGCAGCAAATTTCATTCTTCTTCTCTTTCTACTATATGAACTCCTTTCCTGTTTAGGCACTAATTGGACTGATAGCCTAGCTGGTTACACCAATAACACTTCCTTAATATTAATTTTGTGTAGGGTTGTTTTGTTTCTATGTGTCCTTCACCTCCACTTTCTTGCCCATCGCTTTATCTTCCATCCTTTCAACAACACCCCCTTGTACCTCTTGGGCAGTCTTACTCTTTTCAACAGTAAATTTAGTTGAACTTTCACCCTGAACCTCTTACTGCTACTGTCAAAATGACTACTCGTCTATTGTAACATCAATTCTACTTTAAGGGAAATGCTTTTAGCCTCTTTCAAATTTCACAGAACATGGACCCTAATTTTATTTTGATTTTGCAGCTTCGACCCCTCTAGGTATCTCGCCACCTGCTGACCCTCACTCTCCCTTAGGTCATTTCTCTCCACTAACCACATGAATTCTACAATACACTCATGCACTGTTCTTTACCTTTAGCGACATCTCTGATATTGTTGGAACATAATTTTCTCCTAATCCGAAGATAGGAAATCTCATTGCAACAGCTACTTCATCAGGTACTAAGTTCTCATCAACTATTTACCCTCTCAGTATCTCCTATTCTGCAGCCTCTCTCATCAGGTAGAAGTACCTCCTTTCAATCGACATGCTATTAGTTTCACTCTTCTTTCCTTTTGAATTTCCATATATTTGAAGAACTGATCAATCTTCGCTATCCAGTCAATAAAGTCTTCAATATTTAGATTCCAGTTAAAATTGGGAATGTCAACCTTTAATCTAAAATCGCCATTGTCTCCATAATTAAGCCATAGTTATTTCTCATGTATTTACTACCACCGCCGCCTCTTCTCTATGGCTATTCTTCTTCAAACAATAACTCATCTTCGTTCTTAGAGTCATCTTCATAAGTATGTAGCTTAGGTTCACAGCAATACTCGTAACAAAAAGATTACTGCATGCATACTTTGCCCTTGGTCGCATTCCACCACCGTTCTTGTTCTTGTTGGCGTTGACTCCCATAGCATCGAAACAATCGATCAAATCATTAAAGTGCTATTCTAAATGTCGAAATTGCTTATCTATGTTCAATCCTAGGTTACCCAACATCGCCTTTGAGCCTGCACTTCGGTTCATAGGGCTTCCACATCCCAAGCAATCTTTGGAACATGATCATGTCCTAAACTGCCACCTCCTAACATCGTCATGTGATTTAACTTGGCTTTGATATCAATCTGACAAAGAAAGTAGCATAAGGAATAAAAGAGATAATCAACGATTAATCTAAAAGAAAGAATATATACTAATTTTAATAAATTCCAATCAGCACAACAATAATTTTATTAAGACATAATAATGTCAAAAACATGAAAAGGTCGAAACATATCGTCTCTAGAAAACCCTAAAGCATGAAAATGAACATGAAAATTAAAAAAAAAAAAAAAGAAATCCCGCTTTTGGGCCTGAAATTTGCTATTACACAGTATCACCCTTGTCACTAATATAGTTCTTTGAACGAGTTCCACATAAACATATAATAAAAGCAAAATAGAGTTATATGTTAAAAGTTATGGCTAACTGAAGATGGGCTGCGCGTTTTTTTCTTTTTAGACCTTTTGGATCTGTCTAATTTATCCAAAAACTAGCCTGCAATTTGCTTTGCATCAAAATTACAAAAATATAAATTATATAAAAATAATTACTAGAATACCAATACAAGATCATGTCTAGTGATGCAATTTATGTGTTATGTATACAAGCAATTTTCCTTTGGATAGCTAAATCGCATCTTTTTCACGTGATTTATTTGTTAAAAATAAAATCACCTATAGTAGTTATGATTTTGCATTGGTAATTATATAATTAAAATTATATCATCTAGAATTGGCATACATGTGTTTTATCCTATTTTTATTTTCACATTTTAATGACGATAAAGAACCCATGTTCTTATATTGTTGACAGAGTCGAATGAAACTTGCCAAGATCGTTGAGCAAATAATAAAAGAAAGAACTCGGTCACCTAAGGCTCTAAAGGGTGACTTTTTGGATCAACTCTTGCATGACATGGGGACAGAAAGTTTTGTCAGCGAGCAATTTATTACCAGTGTGGTAATTGCCTTGCTACTTGCCACTGTTGAATCAGCTTCTACAGCTTTGACAATGAGCGTGAAACTCATCACTGAAAACCCCGAAGTAGTTCAACAATTAAAGGTACACAAAAATATATAAAGCTTGGTTGCACTAATTATATGTACAAATGAATAAGTCTAGGTATGCAATCAAATCGAGTGAAGTCCGTATAATGCTAAGCTTGAGTTCTCATTGCCACCTATCCTTCTATTTTATGCACATTTTCCACGAAATAAACCCCAAGGACGTAATACCTTGTTATTTTTTCATAGAAAGAATACGATGAGATTCTTCAAAAAAGGAACATGGATGACAAAGCAGCTGGATTGACCTGGGCGGAATATAAATCAATGGCTTATACTGAGCAAGTGAGCTGATAAGACAAAATTAATATTATATCTTATATCCATTTCGCTGATGCGATTAATACTTCTTATGAATAATTAAACATGTGATTTTTTTTTTTCCTTTTTTATGAATTAGGTCATCAATGAGACCTTGAGACTCTCAAGTGCAATGCCAGGATTACTTAGAAGAGCTGTCAAAGACATCCATTATTCAGGTTGTAATTAATTAAATTATCTATAAATATATATATAACCAATGATATATTAAAACCTCCTGGTAGTGTTCACTTCATTTAATTTATCAACTTTGCAGGATACGTAATCCCAAAGGGTTGGATAATTATGGTGTCTTCACCCGGACTTCACCTAAATCCAGATATATATGAAGATTGCTTGACTTTTAAACCATCAAGATGGAAGGTACTGCTACTAATAATTTTCCTTTTCATTCTTTAACAGTAATATATATATGTATATAAGATGCAATTTTTTTAAGTATATCTCCTTTGTGAGTTGATTAGGTTATCAGTGCAAGTGAATTAAGGAAGCATTATATGCCATTTGGCTATGGAGATAGACCTTGTGTTGGAGCTGCATTTAGTAAAGCTTTGATGGCTTCTTTCCTTCATGTGCTGGTCACAAAATACAGGTAAATATTTAGAGCTCTCGTAACTTGTCATCCAACTTTATTTTAGGGCAATTTTGGGATCTTAAGGATGCATAACATCTCTACTATGTATATAATAAGGTGGTACGTTATAACAATGTTAATGTGAACTAACATTAATGTGTAAAAATGGAAGTGTATCAAAATAAATAAATAGATAGAAATGACAAAATTTTGTATTTGGCAATTTAAGATAAAAGGGGAATTTGAAGAAAAAAATCGAAAGAAATGCTTTGAAAAGTTTTCTAATTTTAAAGCCACGAACATGTTTCTCTCTTAAATTGAAGAGGAAATGGTGAAAATTAGTTGAAATTAATTTGGTGTTACAAAACATTTCTATTATCTTAGTTTTCTTAATGAAAATTTTCTCTGCTCCATATTTTTACCATTTCCTTCTTATGTATCGGAATACAATGACAAAAATTATAGTTCTTTTATTTTTCTTTCCTAACTTCTAATTTTCACTCATTTTCATCCACTTCCACTCATTTTATCTTTTCAAAGATTTGCCAAATATAAGGTAAATCTTCATAAGATAAGTCTATCTAATTAACTTAATTAATATGGATATTGTCCTTCTACCAGGGGTATAATATTTTGCAAGATATCAACATTTAGGGAGAAATTCAAATAAAGCATTAACATTTCGAGTAGATTAAAAAAAAAGATCAATATTGACATTTTTCATAAAGTGGGTTAGATAAGGTATTGATATTTTTCATGATTAAAAATTGAGGAATCAACATCTTAAGTGAATAACAAATGGACATAAAAAATGGATTCCTCCTTTAACTTAGTTTGTGAAATCTTCTTTTTTTTTTTTTTTTTTTACTTAAAAAGTTGATACTTTTTTAAAAATTTAATCCAACTATTAATTCCTTCTAGTGTTGTTCTTGTTGTTGTTGTTGTTGTTATTGTTGTTGTTGTTATTGTTGTTGTTATTATTATTTATTATTATTATTTTACATTTATCAGACTAAAATTTATATATAGACAATTGGTATAAAGAACGCCATTATTATGTTTTGAAACCAAGATCTAGGTTACAAAACTTTAGCCAACACAAGGTTGTAAGTTTTAGATTAGCCTTTAAAGTCTCCACAGTATGGGATTGATTGTCAAAACATCAAAAACATTTTTCTTTTCCTTGTCAAAGGAATTTGTCACACGGAAAATGCAAATAATCTACATTATTTACCTACATCCAAAATATTTACTACATGATCTTTTAATTATGATTTGATTATTTCCTATTATATGTTTTATCATTTAATCAATTATCATTTACTTTGAATGATTATAGGTGGACTAAACTGAAGGAAGGAAAAGCGAAGCGAACTCCTTTTTTCAAATTAGATGGTTACCACATTAAGATATCTAAAAGGAATCCATAATTAGACAAGGGAACATCCACAACAATAAATGCTTATGTGGATATGCTTTGATTACTACAAAGTAGATTTCCTTTGATAGTCCAAAATAAATATATAAATAATAAGTCAGCCAGCTTGCCACATTACTAATGTGTTGGTATTTGTGGTTAATTTATTTCCTTGTATTAATTACTTACAACCCATCTAATACTTAATGATCACATCTATGAAAAATTGCTCTATAAAATTAAAACTATTTTCCAGTATAATGAGAGTGCTTTCTTTTGTATTTTATTGTTTGTACCATATATTTCTTGCTTGATAGACTTATTTGTAAACGCCCGAAAACTTATTTGTAAAGATTTGTGGGCAAGCCAATCCTTAAATTTAGAGTTTTAGATGAAACTTTGGTGATAAAAGTGTGTTATTAGATTTATTATACTATATATATATATATATATTGCTTTAACCGCTATCATTGGTTTTGACTATTTTGGCATATTATACTAATTCTTGAAAATATGACAATTGTTATAGTATTCATAATATCACTGTTCACTAACCATTAAAATGCCAATCCATTATAAGTCTCTAATCAACTCATCTCAAGAAATTTATTAAGTTTGTATTTTATTATAGGACATGCATTGTGGAAGCATGGACTACTAATATTATTTATTAATCAATATTATTAATTAAATGGAATGCGAAGGCCTATGGTGTGCATGCCTCCCTTTTACTTTGTAATTGCATTCTAATTCTACTATAATAAGTTTTTTTTTTTCCAACCTCATATATTAGTTATTAATTAATTCAGTGAAGGAATCTTCTAAATTTTTAGACATTGAAGAAGCCATCCAACTATCAATCCATGTACCCATCCTATAAACCGAAAACTTAATATAATCACCATCCATAATAACAGTTTTTTTTTTCCTTTTTTTTTTTCTTGTTCCCCTTCTCATCTTGGAATGTATTGATATGCATAGATCCGAAAATGGGATCGATCAGCGCAGCTAATAAGAAAAATTGGATCCATTTATGTTTTTATAGTTCTAGATACATAGAAAAAAAATATTTTCTAGTTTTTTATTTGGTAATCCTTATGATTTATCAAAGGAATTTTTATGGTGGATAGTTCATAATTAATTACAAGGAATGGTTATAAGAATATGGGAACTTCTATGTACCCTCAATAGATTATCTAGTCAATCATTCAATTATTTTATTGTTAAAATAAATATAACCAATGGTATATTAATTATTATAATGGTGCACTTAGAACTGGGTACGAATCTAAGTTGTTAAATAGTTTACAAAATCGGTTTTGTTAAAATTAGTAATAGAGTTATCCTAAGAATCTCCATGTGATTCATACTATCTTATAAATAAAAGAGGTTTGCCTTAATTTTATTGGTTAATATTGTGAATTGTATCTAAACTTTGGCACGATATACAATCAAGTACTTAAACTTTAAAATTAATCAATTTAGTATCTAAAAAAACTTTATAGTACCTCTTTGATATTGATTTGCATATATAAAAAGTTTTTTTAGGTATCAAATTGATCAATTTCAAAGTTTATATAGTAAAATAATTAATTCAAAGTTTAGGTATCTAATTGTATATTTTATTAAAGTTCAGACACCATGTGAGACATTTGCCTCAATCTTATTAAAGAATAAGAGTAAATTGTGTATGTTTTTCCCAAAATTTTAAATATTGTATGGACTTCCATTTTTCTCAAATGATTGACACTTGCATCCTGAAAAATTAACATGGTAAACGCCGTGCAAATTTAGCTGATTTAATGCTAGTCACTACAAAAAAAAGGGCTTTAAAGATAAAAATTATGTTTCTAAACATAATTTTTATTGCAAAAATCATCGTTATTGATTTTATTTATCAAAATAAAACCTTTTTTTTTACCAATTTTATATTGTAGAATTTCTATCTTTAAAAGGATAGCTAAATGGCGTTCAAAATTAGCTGATTTAATGCTAGTCACTACCAAAAGAAAAAAAAAATCAGACTTTAATGTTAAAAATTCTGTCTCTAAACGTAATTTTTTATCGCAAAATCATCGTTTACTAATTTAATTTCTAGAAATAAAACCTTTTTTTTTTCTACCAATTTTACATTATAAAATTTCTTTCTCTAAAAACCAGTTTTCTTATAGTGTGTTATTAAATATAATATATTTAATTAGAGGATATTAACAAAATGCTTTTAAACAAATCTAAAAAAAATTTTATACAAATGAAATCCGATATAAACTAAACTTTTAAAAGAAAAAAGTAACTATTTCGACAAAAACTATAGACCACTCAAAATCCAATGAAGATTATTACTATCATGTACCGAGTACCATTAAAGAGATTATATTTAGAGTTATTGTAGTAGATATAATTTTGTGAAAAGCACAATAAGTGGAATATCTTACTAGAATTCTATAATTGGGAAAAGAAAGGGAGAAAAAAATGTTATTGTAGATTAAAAGGTGATTCTATGCCATAGAATTTGCTTTTATAAATATATATAAGTTTTTGTTATATATATATAGTTTTTAATTTAGTATGTAGCACATGGATTTTAGGATAGATTTTGTAAAAGATTTTCAAAATCCTTAGGTTTTTCTCACACTGCAAAATATAGTAAAACAAGAAAGAATGTCCACACATACGTAACCTCCTTACTCCTTATTCCATGCCTTGTTAGTTGCCAGAGTTGAATTGATGTTGACAATATAGCAAATACATTTCTAAGAAAGATGAAAGCATCCAAGAAACATAAGAGGAGACAACACAAAGATAAACAAGGCCAAATCAATGATGCAACAAAGGCTGCCAGCCTTAGAGAAGCCAGTTTTGCGACTTGTTCAAAGTTGCCCAAAACGCCAGCAAATTAGCATTAAGGCCACTGGTGTTAGCATGAAGGCCACCAGCCTTGGGCCAGTGTAAAACATAAGCCCTTGATTATGACGTTCCAAAGTTGCCAACTTATTACCAATTTTTATTTAACTGACTTATTTATTGTTAATTATTTTTAGGATTTTATGTAATAGTATGAATAAGTTTTTTAGACTTGTTACAAAAACTCATATCGTATTTTCACATTTTGAAACCATAAATTTGAGAGAACTGTCTCTAAATATCATATTAAGTGCAATTACTATGTGTTTAAGATTCACTCGTTGACTATTATCATTTCTATCCATGTTAACTCGTTGCGTCATATTGGTATCAGAGCAAGAAAATTTCCTATGGAGATGTCAAAAGATGGCAATTCAGGAAGTGGTCACGTTCCAGATGTTATTAGGGATGTGGAAGCCATACGAGCCAAAGTACAGGATTAAAGGGCGGTGCTGAGTCACATGGATCAAAGTTTCCAATGTTTTCAGGAGTGCCTTGATGACTTGGTTGAGTGTTATGGTGCGATGATACCTGATACCAACAGAGACAAGAATGTTGATGGGAGATGACTAAGGGCTGGAGAAGTGCACAACGATCCTTTGATTAGACTTGCAGCTGCTAATCGTAGATTGCATGTGTCTAACGAAGATTCAGACAAGGATGATGATGTCTTGTTTGAAGAAGAACTACTATGTAGGAGAGACGGTTATGGTGGTAGAGACTAAAGAGATAACTATGGGTTTGGTTATGGGGACGATGGTGATTTTAGATTGAAAGTTGATATTTTCAGTTTTAACAAAACATTAAATATTGAGGACTTCATCAATTGGATAGTTGAGATCAATAGGTTCTTTAAGTATATGGAGATTCCAGAGGGTAAAAGGATGAAGTTAGTGGCCTGTTAGTGAAAAGGAGGCACTTTTGCCTAGTGGAAGAGATTGCAAAGTAGGAGATATAGAGAAGGTAGACAGCTGATGAGGGTGTGGTACCGGATGGAACAGCTGTTGCAGCGGGACTTTCTACCCCCAAATTATGAACAAATTTTGTTCTAACAATATCAGAGATGTCACCAAGGGCAGACAACAATGCATGAGTATACCACAATTTTCATGCAGTTCGCGATGAGGAATGATCTATGAGAAAGTGAAGATTAACAAGTGGCAAGGTATTTGGAGGGGTTGAAACCATAGATCCGTCATAAAATAGGGGTCCACTGTATTGCGCAATTTGAATGAGGCTAAGAACATGGCTATTAAGGCTGAGTTGTTATTAAAGGAGAAGAGTAGTCATTTTGATAGTAATATGCGATATTGGGGCGACAATTCTAACAAAGTTTTTGTAAAGAAATCTAAGACTGTTTAAGAGGTACAAGGAGGTGTTGTTGACTGGAAAATGGATAAGGCTGGTGGTAAGAAACCTATTGAGTTTAAAGAGGACCTGAAACAAAGCAATCCTATGCAACACCTATTTTAGGCTAGTGCTATCGATGTAACCAACCTTGCCATCGATCTAATGAGTGCTCGAGCAGGAGGGGAGTAAATATAGTAGCGAGAGATGAGGAGGATGGAATTTGTTGTGAACCTAACAAAGGTGATGATTGTGAAGAATATGATGAAGATGATGAGCAGGCTTACGTGATCAAGAAGTTAATGTTGACACCAAAGGAGGAAGAAGGGAACCAGCGACATTAGTTGTTCCGCATCAGGTATACGATTGATGGTCATACTTTTTATCAAATTATAGATAACAGTAGTTGTCAAAATATCATAAGGAGAACAACAGTCCAAGCCTTACAGCTACCGATGGAGAAGCATCCAGACCCATACTCTATTAGGTGGATTAAGGTAGCATAGAAAATTGAAGTTAAAGAGCATTGTAAAGTACCTTTCTCTATCGGTAAATACATGGATCAAGTTTATTATGATGTGGTGGACATGGATGCCTATCACCTTGTATTTGGTAGGAGTACAACGTCAATGCCTAATATGCAGGTAAAGAAAACGTGTATAGGTTAGAGAAATATGGAATGAAGTTTTCCTTTCACTCATTGAAACAGGCGAACCGTTCCAAAGCTTCCAAATGAAAGGGACATTCATTCTTAACAATTACATAGTTTGAAAGGGAGATGGAGGATACTATGAAGGAGTCTTGAATAGTGTATGCACTTATTGTAAAGAAGATCTTGACAATTAGTGAGGAGGAGAAGAATAAAGAAGTACCGGAGGGTGTCAGGGAATAGTTGGAGGAATTTAGTGAAGTACTACCAGATGGGTTGCCTCCCTTGAGGGGTATATAGCACCATATTGACTTAATTCCTAGTGCTAGCTTATCAAATCTCCCTCATTACAGGATGAGCCCAAAAGAGAGTGAAATCTTACAGGAGGAGAAAGTGCAAGAATTGCTTCAGAAGATTAGTAGCTAGAGGACGTATATAGATAGTAGGGCAATCAACAAGATTACCATCGAGCACAAGTTCCCAATCCCTAAACTAGAGGACATGCTTGATGGTTGAGTGGAGCTGTGATATTCTCAAAGATAGATTTAAGGAGCTGGTGTCACCAGATTCGGATCAGGCTAGGGGATTAGTGGAAAACAAAATTCAAAAGTAAGGAAGGCCTTTATGAGTGGTTGGTCATAACCTTTGGATTGAGTAATGCTCCAAGCACCTTCATGCTTGCCATGAACCAGGTATTGAAACCATTCATTGGTCATTTTATTGTAGTTTATTTCGATGATATCCTTGTATATAGCAAGTTTGAAGAGGAGCACATTTTGATTTGAGGGAAGTGTTGATAGCCTTGCAGGGGAATAAACTGTATATGAATATGAAGAAGTGCCTTTTTATGACCAAAATGCTGTTGTTCTTAAAGACCCCGAATTTTACCAACCTAAATTAGAAATATGATAATTAAATACTATGAAAATGTAGGTAATTTTTAATCTTACTCTAAATTTAACTTATTAATTGAATTTAGATAGTTTAGTCAATTAATTTTCATAAACTATAGAATATAATTAGATAATTTAATTAGTAAATGGACTTAATTGAAATTAGGAATTCCAATACCACAAATACCCACTTCAACTTATCAAATTACTTCAATTTCCTTTTTCCAACATACCAAGCTATTCAATTCCTTTCAATTATCGACTTGAAACCAATTTCTCAAGATGAATTATCTAAATTCCTAATTCACTAAAATTAAACCTTAATCTAAATTTAGATTAGACTCGAGTCAATAACTCATTAACTATGTACCTAAGGTTATAAAAATCAAGTGTAGTATGACCCGATTAATTTTTAGGGTTTATTAGATAGTAAACGATAGTTTAAAGATGAATCGCTAGGATTGAAATATACACAATAAAAATAGAAACTGATTGATATCTACCAAACTAGAGTTCAAATAAAAATTCGGAATGCGTAATCATGAAATTTAGAATTTTCTAAGTTTTTTGAGCATAATGTCCTAATTTGACCTATCGGGACTAGAAACCTTAATCGCATAAGTGAGAAATTTGATAATTTAACATAATTATAAATTATAAGGGAATTTAATTAAAAATAGATATTCTAATGTCATAAATGCCTAATTTAACCTATTAAGCAACATCAATTGGCTATTTCAACGAATTCAAATTAACCAAAACTTTCCAATTATCAAATGAACTTTATTAATCAAGTTTAACCATCTAAAACCCTAAATATCTAATTTATACATTTTAGCCTAAATTCCAACTCCTTAAATCCTAGAAGTTTAAATCTAAATATTTGTTTTCAAATACCAATTCCTAAGCCCGTAAAACCCTAAATTTAAGTAAAATATTAAATTTCCTTTAATTAGATTTCCTAGAATTAATTTCTAATATCAAATAGTTAATTCTCTTTCTTACTTCGTAAAATCCATTTATAATTCCCAAAAGCCCATAACCTAAAACACTAATCCTTCATTTAAAACCTTAAGCCCAATAACATTAAATTCAACGCCCATTAGCATAAATCAAGCCCATTAGACCATACTCTTACCATGCATACCCACACATTCAATAAAAAACGTAGAGCCTAGAAAAATCTAACAAGTAAAAAGACTAAATTGACCTTAGCCAATTCTTGAAGTTTCTTCACTTAGGAAAAGACCAAATTGCCCCTTAAATATCTACAATGTGAACACAAAAAATATCAAGTGTGTGAAAAGACCAAAGTAACCTTAACTACTTCAAGAAGTTTTCTACACCTAAGAAAGGACTAAAGTGCCATCAATTAATTAAGCAAAATGACCAAAAAGCCCCTAAACCTAATTGAAATTACAAGACCTAAAATACTATAAATATACCCATTTAGAAAACCCTAATCCCTACTTCTTCTAGCAACCTCCAGCCCCCAAAATCTCTCAAGAAATCACTCTAAAAACCCACAAAAATCCTACAATAATTCTACAACAATTCCTCTTTAAATCTAGCATCCAATAGGCAATGAAATTCATGATTTCTCTACCATCCAATCTCTCAATTTCTTCCCCAAATCCGAATCTCTATTTCAACTAATTCCTAGATGATTTTGAAGGCTAAAAGAAAGGTTGAAGCTAGGGAAATTAGCTTGAAGAAGCTACATCAACTTGAGGAGTAGGGTAGTGAAGCTTTAGCTAATTATTTCACAACTCAAGTAAGTAATGTTAGTTTGATTATTGAATTTGTATGAGTGTTGTATTTTGCTGTTGAAATTATTGTTAGATGGTGATATCAACATAGATTTAATAATAATAAGGTTTTGGGTAAATATAGATATATGTTTTATTACAAACCGAATACCATAAATATATGTATAAATGTTGTTTTGATAAAATTATCATATATATAAATATATAAGTATGATGTGTCTAATGTATGGTATATAATTGATCTAATATGTTGATTATATGTGTGTATTTGATTTAGTTTTTAATAAGTTATAATGTTGGAAAATGAATCAAATGGACATATAAGCTTAATATTATATATAAAAGGCATGTCATGTAGTTAAATTACTGAAATTATGATCAATATATGCATACAAGCATGTGAACATGATATATCATCTTATGGAATGTGGGTTTGATAAGTTAAACATGTTGATGAATTAATTTATGATAATATAAGTTGCTAGAATTAATTATTGTATATACTTTTGTGAAATTTAATTAAAATATCAAATGAAATTTTTTTGAATGAAATTTATAAAAACGATAGCTTAACATGTCTATATACAAATGTAAATTTTTATGATTCTTGAAAACATTTATATTTTTAAAAATTAAATTACAAAATAGCAAAACAGGGCAAAACGGTGTTTTAGCCAGCAGTGGTGGCGTGAATTCATGTGGCCAAACCGGTCACTTTTTCTTCTTTTTTTTCGATGAAACTACAACGGTTTGAAAGCCTAAGAAGTCTACTTTAATTTGGTGAAAAGAACCGACCAAGAACCGGTCGTATTGATGGTCAAATTCGATCGAACCGATTGGTCGTCGCTGCCTATGCCCTGCTCTGGACAGTTTTGAATTAATTAAAATTAAAACCATAATTAAATAATCAATTTAGGCCAAATGGCCTTATAAAAACATAAATATATGTGTTAGGAAGTTTACATAAAATTTGAGCTTAAGAACCCATGTTTAAGATAATAAACCAATTTATTAAAGTTAGGGTGCACACTAGTTTTCTGTAGGAAATGAAATGAGGAAATTTAAGCTAAATTAATTCTAATCAAATGAATATGAAATAAATGTTATGTGTTAAATTATGAATTTTAAGATAAATAATTAATTATTTTTATTTTATCAATTTATTTAATAATGTAAGTAAAAATATAACGTCACAAGATTGTACAAACATAATAGGAAACTAGTTTAAATTCCTTAGTCCATTTGGATGTTAAAATAAATTATAAATGACATAAATATAATAATTATATTTTAATAAGTTGTTTTACTTAATAAAAGCTTAATAGATTGATCATAGGATATACTATAGAATTTATCATTTTAAATGACCTAATTACCATTTAGTAAACTTGACTAGTTAATTATATTCAACTTGATTAGATAAAATTAATATAGGTTTATTAACCAATATTAGCTTAGTAAATTTTTCAGAAACTAACAATTTATACTTAGCTATTAATTGATGAATACCTATATGATCATATTAACTTGAAATTGGCTTCGATTAATATGTTAGGTTAAACCTTAAATGATAAGAAGTACGTAATTTCTAAAATATGATAGACCACGAATAATAAAAGGAGTATATTGTTTCAAATGTATATTTGCTAGAAAACTAAGTAGTTAATACGAGTTTGATATAAATTGATAATTGATTCAAATGCTTATATGAATTAATCTTTGAAGCAGATATTTGTTAAGAGTCTACATTCTGCTTTATCTTCTGGTCTATCTTCTGATTGTTCAGAGCACGATTTTATACCAGGTATGCAGTAACTTGTGTGTTGCTTGCTAGGATAGGCATCCTAAATCAAT
The DNA here is from genome assembly GCA_024138025.1 of Combretum micranthum. Taxonomy (NCBI): domain Eukaryota; kingdom Viridiplantae; phylum Streptophyta; class Magnoliopsida; order Myrtales; family Combretaceae; genus Combretum; species Combretum micranthum. The sequence continues at coordinate 124,951 of JAMXBD010000686.1, read as the reverse complement.
TAATACTTAAAGATGGCCTTAATGATTGCTTGCTACTTGTGCGTGGTTGTTTAACCCGATCTAAGGGGCGACATCCTTGCTAGGCGATGCCAGCATGGTAGTTAGGCACTTAGGCCACCCCCCATCATTGACATTGGACAAATGATGGTTATTAGTGGCTCGGTGGGTAGCTGATGGGGGAGACGATATCGGGGTAACGTTTATTCATATTGGAAAGAAGTTGTATTAAGCAGTTTAATATATGGGCTCTGTTACTCTGCTTAATTACAATGGACTAATATGGATAGAGATGTGTAATGGCTGTGGCCCTTAGATGAAGCTATTTACTAGATGATCCTATAGGGGATATAGGTATTCGGGCTGCCTATATCAACCCCTTGAGCAGTTGCTGCTACTCAGGACCCCCAGGTTCCCAACGTGTTGCCGGAGTGTGAGTGCTCCACTGTTGTTTGTCGCACTTTAATTTAAAGATATAAACTATTGGTTGTTGCATTGCATATAGAATAGGCGTATGTGCCCATCTCGTATGTGCTTGTGTTGCTGTCGTACTGGGCTTCGGCTCATTCTTTCTTTTTCAGTGATGATTTGGATGCTTGTGATTATCGGGTATGGGTTGACTCTAAAGGAGCTTGTCAACAAGTTGAGTGCCTAGGAATATTAAACTGTTTATGCTATTAGCAAAAGTTATTGATCATCTTTTCAAACTTATGATTCGATAAGGGCATATCTATGAGCCCATGGTTGTATCTTGAAATACTAGACACTGTGTACTTTGAGATACCTGATGGTAAGATATTTATTTATAAACGTTTGTCTACTCATAAAAGTAGCCTATTTCAAAATCGTTTTGAGAAATTTACTTTATTATACGTAATGGTCTACTCAAGAAAGTAGCATATTTAGGAATCGTTTTAGAGATATGTATTTCTTTTCCGCTGCAACTCTAGTCATTTTCAAAATCTAATTTAATGATTTCAGAATCTAAAATTTGTTTAGCAACGATCACGATAAACTGTAGATTAGGTCAGCCTTAACATATAATGCGTAAGTGTTATACGTGGCGGCTGGCATGCCTTGAACCAAATTTGGGGCGTGACATCTTAAGCTTTGTTGTTAGTGGTGAGGGAATGTAGGTAGATGAGGAGAAAGTTAAAGCGCTAGGAGAATAGCCAATTTCGAGAATAGTTATTGAGTTGCGAAGTTTTCTTGGCCTAGCCAGTTTTTATAGGAGGTTCATTAGGCATTTTAGCACTATTATAGCTCCTTTAACTGAGTGCTTAAAAAGGGGAAAATTCCAATGGAGTGAGGAAGCTAAAGATAGTTTTGTAATCTTGAAAGAAAAATTATGTAGTGCACCCATTTTGGCATTACCAAAATTTGATAAGTTGCTTAAGGTAGATTGTGATGCAAGCGGGGTTGGAGTTGAGGCTCTTTTATGTCAAGAAAGGAGACTAGTTGCCTTTTTCAGTGAGAAGTTAAGTAAGCTAAGGTGGAGTTGGTCTACATACGACAAAGAATTATATTATGTTGTGCTTGCCTTGAGAACTTTGGAGCATTACTTGGTAGGTAGGGAATTTGTATTATATTCAAACTATAATGCCCTAAAGCACCTAGATAGCTAGACTAGGATAAGTAAAGACGTGCATCAGTTCCCCTTTAAGCTAAAGCATAAATTGGGGGTACAAAATAAAGTGGTTGCTGCATTGAGTAGAAGAGCCAATCTTCTTATGACTCTGAGTGTTGAGGTAATATGATTTGAACAGTTGAAGGAATTATATGAGGATGATGTGGATTTCAAGGAAACTTGGGAAAAGTGTGTGAGTAGGTAGCCTATTGGAGATTTTCACATACATAATGGATATCTGATGCATGGGAATCAGCTTTGTATGCCTGAGTCTTCTCTAAAGGAGAAGTTGATATGAGATTTACATGGAGGTGGATTAGCAAGTCATCTAAGGCAAGACAAAACTATTGCAACAGGTAGTGAAAGATTCTATTGGCCTCATTTAAGGAGGGATGTGAGTAGACAAGTGCAACGCTGTTATGTGTGTCAGACTGCGAAGGGGCAGTCCCAAAATACTAGCTTGTATATGCCATTGCTTGTCCCTAAGAACACTTGTGGAGACTTATCTATGAACTTTGTAATTAGTTTGCCTTGTACTTAATAAGGCATGGATTTTGTTTTTGTTGTTGTTGATAGATTTCTAAGATGGCCCAAGTTATCCCTTGTCGTAAGGTAACTGATGCTCAAGCTATAGCAAAGTTGCTTTTTAGAGTGGTAGTTCGCCTACACCGAGTTCCTAAATCCATAAAATCAGATCGAGATAATAAGTTCCTAAGCTAGTTTTAGAGGACCTTCTAGCAGATGTTTGATTCATCCTTGAACTATAGCAACACAGTCTATCCCCAAACGAATGGATAGACTGAAGTCATAAATAGAACCTCAAGTAACTGATTAGAAGCATTTGTGGAGAGAAGTCGAAGACGTGGATGTTGCATTGGCTCAGGCAGAGTTTGCCTATAATAGTGTTGTCCACAGGACAACAAGGAAATCCTCATTTTCTATGTTCTATACGAAAACTCCTCAACGTGCCTTGGACCTTATCAAACTTCCTAAGGGTTATGAATTCAATACTACAACGAAGAATATGGCAGAACACTGGCAATCTATGACAACATAGGTCAGGGAGAAGATCAAATAATCAAATGTTAAGTATAAGAAGGATGCAAATAGACATCGCAAGAAACAAATCTTCACAAGTGTCAAGCAGGTGATAGTGTTTTTAAGGAGAGAGAGATTTCTAGTTGGTAGACACAATAAGTTACAACCTAAGAAATATGGTCCATAGCAAATTGTGTAGAAAATCAACGACAACGCTCATGTGGTTAGACTATCTAACAGCATGGGCATCTAAAAAACCTTCAATGTTATTGATATCTTCCTAATCTATCCATATGACAAATCTTTATATCTCGAAGAATACTCGAGGTCAAGTTCTTTGTTGGTGAGAGAGAATGATGTGGATTATATAGTGGATACATTTCTAAGAATGATGGAACCGTTTAAGAAACAGAGGAGGAGACAGCACAAAGATAAACAAAGCCAAATCAATGATACAACAAAGGCTGTCAGCCTTGGAGAAGTTAGCTTTGTGACTTGTTGAAAGTTGTGCAGAGCGCCACCAGCTGTTAGCTTATTACCAGCTTTTATTTAACCGGCTTATTTATTGCTAATTGTTTTTAGGGTTTTATATAATAGTATAAATAGGTCTTTTAGATTTGTTACAAAAACTCATATCATATTTTCACATTTTGAGACCCTAAATTTGAGAGAACTCTATCCGAATATTGCATTGAGTGCAATTGTTGTGTGTTTAAGATTCATTCGTTGAGTGCTCTCGTTTCTATCCAGGCTAACATGTTGCGTCATGAATTTACTCAAGCTTTGTTTGACATATCTTGGTCGTTGTTTCTAAAGTATAGGTTGATTATCATGCAATGAATCAGGCACTGCCTCGTACCATCTCCTTTATGGCTTTCCTAACTATTTAAGAGAACAACTACCCTATATAATTAGATATAGATAGCTAAATGGTAGATTATACTACCCTCAATAGCAAAACTAGGCCGTGTTGAAATACTAATGTTGGAGTTAAATTTAGCCAAATGTTATTAAACTTGTGGCTGGTTTTATGAAATTATCGATTTATCCTTCATCTTAATAATAAAATCTTAGAACAATCGATTAGGATGGGTGAGATATTATCTAAGAAGATTCATGCTACCAATTAAAAGTTTGAGAAACATTCCAAATACTAACATAAAAATCAAACATACTAAAATATCGTATAAAGACCATGATTAGACGAATTGCAGATTTTAAGACTATACGCTAGCTTGTTTGGATTATCTCATTTTCATCTGTATCTAATTTGTATTTTTATTTTATATATATTTTATTTGTATCTAGTCTGTTTGATCTATTTAAGAGCAAAAATATTTGTTTTTCATCTGTATCTGTCTTTAGTCAAACAGTTTAAACTGAAAGGATGGTATACTATTGGCATGCTAATCAATCAAACATAAATTATTATTATTATAATCATTTAGCAATACAACGTTATTAAAAACAATAGAATGTGTATTTATATGTGGCTACAAAGTTGTTTCAATGAAATCTTTTAGAAACAAAAAACTGTATCAAAGATTCAAAACGTAATGAATAATTTCAATATATATCATACATCAACATCAGTATAATGCTGTTGGAAACCTAACTCTGTATTTGGACATAAATATGAGTGCGTATTTAATATTATTGATAAATGTAGCACCCTTCGTCATACATTTTAGCTAATAAACTTAAAACAATTTCGGTACCTAATATTAAAGTCATCAGCTTTCAACAAATTAAAAACTAGCATCTTATTAGTTGCTGGAACTAAATTTTCTCAAGCATTGTCGGCGTGGCATATTTTTTACCAGAAAAATATCGAGTGGGTAATATATGGGATGTGGATGCACCCATGGTATTTAACTCCCGATTATATACTAACACATGGACAATGTAGTGAGTGACTTTCAAAGTAACCACCACTCACATATCCACGTGCTAGAAAACCATCAGGAGTTATACACCATGCGTATATTACACATAGGGTGTAATACCCACTGAATCTTTTCTTTTGACGATGTTTCCACAAAATTTGGTAAATTGTTAGGCAATAAATTAAATCCATTCATTTCATAAATCAGACATACAACATTACATGGTTCCTATAAATAGGGCCTTTCAGGAGGTTTTTTTCCATCAACTTCTTCTAAACTCCTATCCTCGAGAGATTTCCCAACATAGAAAATAATGTGGTCTCTCATAACACAAAGTTGCCTAGCCCTGTTCACTATATTGATTATAACCATCACCAAATGGATTTACAAATGGAGGAGTCTTGCTAAGAGTTCAAATGGAATGCAGCTTCCCCCAGGTTCGATGGGATTGCCACTAATTGGAGAGTCTCTAGAGTTCATTAAACCTACCAATTCACTTGAATTACCACCCTTTATCCAGAAGAGAGTAAAAAAGTATAGTATTTATGACAAAAAAATTTTAACCGAATGCTTATTTTATTATAGATGATCACTTCCACCAGTTCATTATACAGAAATCGCATATTCTTTTCTCCTTTCGTTATTTTACTTGTGCCTACGCATGTCATTGCTAAGTTACAAGTGATAACTGCAAATATATTTATATCCAATATTATTAGTTTGGTTTTAGATAGACCCCTAAATTTTTAAATGTTACGACTTGTCATATTTTTATAATGTTTGAAAATATACAAGTAATACCCTGAGAGTTGCTATAACCCCAAGGTTACCCTAAAAAAGTACAATATGCAGGGACAATGTTAGGATTTTAACAATGACTTTAACCAACAATTATACTTTTATAAGTTATGGAATAAGGAAACCATGTTTTGGGAGTGTAGGGGTTTAGCTATTCCTTATCAATAATTCTAAGGTTTGGGTGTATTCATAATTTCCTTAAATTTTGTAGAGATATAAATTTTATTTATGCACTTAGTCTGATTTTGAAATGACTTTGACTCTTTGGATCTAAGGAATTAATCTCATTAATCGTTTGGATGATCAAGGGAGATTTAGACCTCGATCCACAAGGAAGCCACTTTTGGATCATACCTCTAGTCCCTCTTCATTTACATCAATTTTAGCAATCTCAAAAAAAAAAAAAAAAAAGTTATCGTGCTCTTGGATTTGAGTCTTAAGCATGGTTATCAAAATCACAATTTTACTATTCATCCAAGCCTGTAAAATCGGTAGAATTGTACAGAATAGTATTAGATCGGTAAAAACATAAACGTGTAGAATCATATATCTAAGTTCATAATTCTACCTAAATCTGTACTTAAATAATTTTCCATCCATTTTAATAAGAAAAAATATATAAAATCATAAACTCGTAGAATCGTATATTTGACTTGTGATTTTGACAATCATGATCCTAAGTGATCAAACACTTATTCAATTTAGAACATAAATTTTTGTTCATTATTAGTAGCATTTGATGATCTCTAACTCCTTTATCTATCACGGCTGGATTTCAACTTATTGAGATTATTTATATTCCCCTCTATCCCTTTCCCCATGATCATCCCTCATGCTCTCTTGTTAGATCACATGAAGCATGGCTCTTACACAGCACACTCATAATCACTTCATCCGAATTCATACAACTACAAGTTTACCGTAAAAGTTTAGTATTGTCCATGATACTTCACATAATCAATTTTTTTTCCCTTTTCCTTTTCCCTTTGTGGCATAGATATGGAAAAATTTTTAAATCGAACCTCGTGGGTCGTCCTATTATAATATCTGTTGATCCTGAATTTAATCAGTACATACTCCTGCAAGAAGGCAAATCTGTGGAGTCATGGTACCTAGATTCATTTAGTAAGATCATGGGTTACGGCGATGATATGGATGATTCTTCAGAGGTTAAGCTCAATTCAGTTGGACGAATTCACAAATATGTGAGGAGCTCAGTCTTAAATCACTATGGTGTTGAGTCTCTCAAACACAAAACACTAAAGCAGCTTTATAATTTTGTTGATGAGAACTTAAATTCATGGACGCACGAAGGATCCATTGATCTGAAACAATATATTGCAAAGGTAAGTAATTAACCACCGTGCCTAGTAGTTTTTTCATTATTTTACCAATAATTGATTGCATGTCATTTTTGGAAGCAAACATATGATAGTGTTTATTTGATTTGTTTTCTTTTCTAATTTTTTGGCAGATGGTATTTGCCTTAGCTTCTAAGTTGATCTTAGGTTATGATGTTAAAGATTCTGAGGATTTGTTGAGGGATGTTCTTAACCTTGTCAATGGGTACATGTCCTGGCCAATTAATCTTCCGGGGACTAATTATCACTCTAGCTCAAAGGTATATGAATTCTTCCCACCAAAAACAATACATTTACATGTATATGTATTTTCATGGAAGACTAATATATATACATAGACATATACTCACATAGTTGTTAAAACCGTGATTTTATAATAAGCTAGAATGTAAAAAATTAGTAGAATCGTAAAAAATTGTATTAAACTAGTAAAATTATAAATGTATAGGATTGTACATCCACCCAAATTCATAATTCTATCTAAAGTTTGTACTCAAACAATTTTACATCTATATTAATTAAGAAAAAAAAAACATATAAAATCATACAATGTGTAAAATCTTATGTTTGATTCTTGATTTTAACAATGATGTATATATTTAATTTTTATTTTTATTTTTTCATTTTAATAACGATTAAGAATCCATGTGTTCTACATTGTTGACAGAGCCAAAAGAAACTTTCCAAGTTTTTTGAGAAAATAGTAAGAGAAAGAATGCGATCACCGAGGGCTCCAAAGGGTGACTTGGTGGATGATTTCGTGGGTGACATGGGGATTGAAAAGTTTTTAAGCGTACAATTTATTGTCAGTGAAGTACTTATCGTGCTACTTGCCACTGTTGAATCAGCTTCTACTATTTTGACAATGAGCACGAAACTCATCGCTGAAAACCCTGAAGTACATGGACAATTAGAGGTACACAAAAATAATGGTAACAGGTCTAAAGTTTATTTACATGAGACGAGGACTAGTGCTGCAATTAAATCGAGTCAAGACTGCAGTCACCATGGTGCTAAGGTTGAGCTTCGGTTGGACTTAAAATCTCAACTGAACTTAAAATTCCAAACTCAAGTGTGGCTCAAATTGACAGTATACAAATCAAACTTGATTTAATTAAGTTTATTTAAGCTCGATTTATTAAAAAAAATACTTTTTATTGTAATTAAAATTATATTAATATGCAAACTTAATTAAAATTTATATCCAACTTGAGCTTCATTAGGCTCATAAACAAATCAAGTTAAAATATTATGAAATTTAAATTTGGCTCAATAAACTATTCGAGAAATTTAAATTCCAATCGCCTGTTTTCAAATGAAACTTTAGTAAAAGTCGACCTAAAATCAAGTTATATTTTTTTTTTCGCTTTGTGGTTATTTTTAACTTTCATTTCCAGATTTTCCACGAAAAAAATAAATGATATAAGTAATACCTTGTTATTTATCATAGAAAGAACAAGATGAAATTCTTCAAAAAAGGAGCGCGGAGGACAAAGCAGCTCCATTGACCTGGGATGAATACAGATCAATGACTTATACTGAACAAGTAAGTTGATAAAACATAATTGATATAATATCTCAAATCCATTTTGTTGATGCAATTAATACTTCTTTATGAATAATTGTGCATATGAATTTTCTTTTGTTTTTTTTTTTAAATTAGGTCATCCATGAGACCTTGAGAATCACAAGTGCAATACCAGGATTACTTAGAAGAGCAACCAAAGACATCTACTATTCAGGTTGTAATTAAATAAATTGTCTATAAATGTTTATAACCAATGATATATTAAAACCTTCTAAAAGTGGTCAATTCGTATTATTTATCAACTTTACAGGATTCACAGTTCCAAAAGGTTGGATAATTATGGTATATGCTCCGGGAGTTCACCTTGACCCTGAGGTATATGAAGATAGCTTGACTTTTAAACCATCAAGATGGGAGGTACTATTAATTTTTCTCTCCATTCTTTAACAACAAAAAATGAAAAAATAAAAATTGCAATTTTTTAAAGTATATCTCGTCTGTGAGTTTATTAGGAAACCAGTGCAAGTGACTTAAGGAAGTATTTTATGCCATTTGGCTATGGAGATAGACCCTGTGCTGGAGCTTCATTTAGTAAAGCTTTAATAGCTATGTTCCTTCATGTGCTGGTAACAAAATACAGGTATATTGTTTTAACTTTCTTTTGGGCAATAATTCTACTATCTTAAAGATGCATAATACTTCTCCTATGTATATAATGGGGTGCTATGTTATAGCAATGTCCATGTGAACAACTTTGTGTGAAAATGGTGGAAATGAGCGGAAATTAATTTATGATGTTACAAAATATTCCTAATATCTAAGTTTTCTAAATAAATGTCAGGGCAATATAGTGTGTTAAACAATATTTTTTTTCTTTTCATTTTTCCTTTATATGTTGTAAAACCAAACATTTGAAATGGAAAACTTTCTCACGATTTTCTTTCCACTCCCTTCTTTTGTATCCAAATACAAATTGGAAATCACATTTCTTTTCTTTCATATATTCTAATTTTCACACATTTCGATTCACTTCCACTCAGTTTATCTTTTTCAAAGATTTGCCAAGTATAATGTAAATCTTCCTAAGATAAGTCTATCCTGTTAACTCAATACAAATATTGTCCATTTAACAAGGTTATAATATATTGCGAAATATTAAAATTTAGGGGTAAGTTTAAATAAGATATTAGCATTTTGAGTTGTTAAAAATATGATATTAGCACTTCATAAAATGGGGGTGAATAGACCATCAATATTTTTCATGGTTAAAAATTGGGAAATCAATATTTTAAGTGGATGACGAATAGACAAAAAAAAAAAAAAAATGAATTCCCCATTTGACTAAGTATGCGAAATGTTATCCTTTTTGAATCAGTATTGTCAAATCCAGCTGATCCATCTGATTCAACTTAGTTGAACTTTGGGAATAGTCCAGTTTACATACGAGTCAACCCTTGATTTTACTTATTTTTACCCATTAACCTTGATCCTATGGCATATTTTGGTCAAATCCCAAGGTCAAGTTCAACAATATTGTTTTAAACGACTCAAAATATTGATATCCTATTTGAATTTGCTCTAAATATTAATTCTTTTTAGTGTTATTTTTCCATTTATCAGAGCATGACTAAAATTTTCAGATAGAATTTTCGGGACATTTGGAATGAAGATTACTATTATGTTATTATGAAACCATGTTCTAAATCACAAAACTTTAGCCATCACAAGGTTATGATTTGCGTATTAGCCTTTAAAGTCTGCAAACTTTGGGGTTGATTGCCAAAATATTAAGAACATTCTTTTTTCTTGTCAAAATAATTTATCACAAAGAACATGCAAACAATTCACATTTTTTACACAATACATCCAAAATATTTTCTTCATGCTTTTAAATTATGATTTGATAATCACCTGTTATATGTTTTTCATTTGATCAATTATCATTTACTTTGAATGATCACAGGTGGACCGTACTGAAGGAAGGAAAAATCTATCGAAATCCTTTTTTAAGATTTGATGGTTGCCACATCAAGGTATCTAAAAGGAATCCATAACTGGACAAGGGAGCATCCACAACAATAAATGCTTATGTGGAGATACTTCGATTACTACAAAGTAGATTTTCTTAATGTCAGCCAGCTTGCCACATTACTAATGTGTTGGTATTTGTTATTATTTACCACCTATCTAATATTTTATGATCACATCTATGAAAAGTTGGTCTATAAAAATAAAACTATATTCCAGCACAATGAGAGTGCTTTCTTTTATATTTCATTGTTAGCATGGTTTATTTCTTGCTTGATGAACTTATTTGTAAAGATTTGTGGGCAAGCCAATCCTAAAATTTAGAGTTTTAGATGAAACTTTGGTAATAAAATTGTCGCAACTATGAATACCTAAAAAAAAAAAAAAAAGTGTTGAAACTATTCCATTTTTAGCTGCACCATAACTATACATTGTGAATAAACTATCAGACAGGGAAAGAAATTATAAAATTTTAATTGCTATCAATGGTTTTAACTATTTTGGATATCATACAAAATTCTGAAAAATGTAATAATTGTTATAGTATCCATTATACCATTAGTTATTGACCATAAAAGCAACAATTCATTAACAAGTCTCTAATAAATTCATCTTAAAAAATCTGTTAAATTTATAAATTTATTTTAACACATTTTAGTCCGAGCACGAACTATTATTAATTTAATTAATTAAATGGAATGGGAAGGCGTATTGTCCATACCTCCTTTTTATTATGTAATTACATATCATTTCTTATGTATTAAGTGTTTTTTTTTCCCCATCTTCTTATATTAGTTATTAATTAATTTAATGAGGGAATGTTATAATTTTTAGACATTGAAGAAGCCATCTAACTACCAATGCCATGTGCACATCCTTTAAAGAAAAAAGTTATCATAATCACCATTCGTAAGAACAGTATTAATTTTTCCCCCCTTTCCATTTGGAAGGTATTGATGTATTCGAAGATGAGATCAGCGCGGCTAATGTGAAAAATTGGATCCATTTATGTGTTTAGAGTACATAGAAAAAGGATTCTCTCGCTTTGAATTTGGTCATTCTTATGATTTATCAAAGGAATTTATGTGACACATAATGTATAATAATTAAATATAAGGAATGGTTATAAGAATTTCAGTCTGACTCATACTATCTTAACAGGGGTTTAAAATAATATTATTAAAGCACGAGAATAAATTGCCAGGTGTCTTTCAAAATTTTAAAAATTATATGGATTTTTATTTTTCTGAAAAGTTGACACTTTCATATAGAAACGTTAATATGAAAAATAGTGTGTAAATGTAGTTAGTTTAGTGTTTGTATAGATATAATGGGTGAAACACATATCTACAAACTCTAAAAATAATTTACAAATTAGATAATTTTAATTAATAAGTTATTAAGAGTGAATCGATGTCAACAATGTGATTTATGATTTAACAAAACAACCGCATTAACAAGATGTAATTCAACAAAAGTCACATAGCATTGAATAGTACCTCCAAAGTGTGATTCATTAATGTTTAAAGTGAATTGCATGTATGAGGTACAATTCACTAATGTTTGTACATGAATTGTATCTATTAGGTGCAATTCATATTTTTACATGTATCGCATCCAAATAAACACTATTTAGCATTTATAACTTAATTAATTTTATTTCATTTGTATTTGGATAATTTTTATTTGTACGGATCATTAATCATTTCCTCTAAATATAATATCTATATAATTTAAGCCAGAACCCTTTCATTCGTTGCACATTTTTATTATATAGCTTTATATAGTAATTTATCAATCACTCTAATATTATTGTTTAATCATTTTATTTAAGGAAATAATTATCATTGCATTTAAGAAAATTGACTAAAGAAAAGAATTATCATTGCTATTTAAATATATATAATTTAAGCCAGAACCCTTTCATTCGCCACACATTTTTATCATATAGTTTCATATAGTAATCCACTTTACAAATTAGAAGATGGTGATACCTCTTCTAACTACCCTTCTACTCTAGCTGTCACTATGACTCATCTATACTGGTTAGAGATATGGTTAGAAACATGAATAAAGCTGGAATAGTGAGACATATATAGGTTATCTGAAGCCGCCACAACTTAAATGCCATATATAGAATAAGCGGATGATTTTAGATGAGGAACATTAGAAGCCAAATCTAGAACATATGAAAGAAAGTGAGGAGGAGGATTCATCACTATGGATCAAAACAACATATAAGTTTGGATTAGTCCATGTAAATTTGGATTGTTGTACACTATGCTAAAAATTATGTATAGCATAAAGGAAAAAATGTATTGTAATGATTCTTGTTTACATCTTCTATTTATTTTTTTTAATTAATGTATTGCATTTCAATAATTATGCGAAAATTTTGTATAGCATAGAGGAAAAAGAATAGATTGTAAAGATTCTTTATTGCATCTCCTGCTCTTAAGCTTTCTATGTTTTTTCTTTTACTTTTTCATTTAAATGTATATTACAAACTTTCATTTAATCAGTTCTTTTAATTACATTGATATTAATACATTTTCTTAATATGAGTTTTATATTTCAATATTATGAACATTTATTTATTCTTTTTTATCTATTATAATTAAGTTAAAAACCTTTTATTTGTTGCACATTTTTATCAAATTGTTTGTATATTATTTTTATTAGCCTATATCATATTATCATTTATTAGTTTACTTAAAGAAACAAATTTAATATTGCATTTATGACTATTAGCTTATGAAATAAATAATGATTAATTTTAAATTTGTTTAATTACTTTGTGATAGTTACCTTTTCTATTTTTCTTTATGCTTATACTATGAAAATCACTTCTATCACTATCTATCATTAATTCTTCTACCTTTATAGCTAGAAGGTGGTTCTGCCTCTTTTAACCACCCTCTTACCTTAGGTGTTAGTGTGCCCATCTATGCTAAAGGTACGAATGTGACTAGATGAATTAAGTTACTTCAAGATGGTTAGGTTTCTGGATGGAACGATATCAGCTCATGTTTCTTACTAAATAAAGTCTTCATTTGATAGATACCATTTATGATGACTACACTTCTTCTTAGGTTTTGAATTCACCATTTTTTTTAATTAAGGATTTGCAAAGGCGAGTCTAAAGAAATTAAAATAATTATTAAGTAATGTTTATGTACACTAAAATGTTTTATTTTCCTTATTCTCTATCTTCAATAACTTCCTAGTGGTAAGTTTTATTTTCCATGTTTATTCTATATATTTTAGACCTTATATTTTACGTACACCACATATCTTGCTTTTCATCTCCCCATCCTGCTTGTCCATACTTCATGTTGCTTCTTCATTATCATAGCAACAATACACTTACTCATAAAACAACCATCAACAAAGTTGTGGATGCACAAGCCAACAACAACTATTACAACTAAATAGGTATTAAGAAATTCTATGTTCTATATGATAGCATATCTCTCTGTATTAAAAGCTTCTTTCATAGCAATAATTGCGTTTTTTAAGATTTACTATTTTTCTCTTGGCATGTGCATATTTGGACCCTTAATCCTTCTAGGACTTGATTTTTCTTCTTCCAGTTTTCAAGTGATGAAGGACACAAATAGAGAAGATCAAGAAACAAAAAGCAAGATTAGGTCTTTTGTGTTTAGATACTGTATTCGTGTTTTTTTTTTTTTTTTTGAATTTATATATTTTAATATGTATATATGTTGTATATTTTATGATGTAATTTTGTTTTAGATCCAATCTTAGATAAATATGTAATGAGTGTTAGCGATAACCAATATAGCACATACAATAATCGAATAGTATTAAAAAATTTTGTGTTTAATTTCTGAAATTATTTTAATTCAAGTATTGAGGACATGATAGCTATATTTTTGGAGATTTGCTATTTTTCTCTTGGCATGTATAGGTTTAAACCCTGAATCCTACAAATGCTTGGCTTATCCTTTTCCATTATTAAAGCCATGAAGGACACGATTAGAGAAGATGAAGAAGAAAAAAACATATATAGGTCTTTTATGTATTATATGTTGTTGTTTTTTCTATTTTAAAATTGTATATTTTTATATGTATACATATTTTATATTTTTAAGATGTAGTTTTGTTTTATATCTCATGTTAGCAAAATATCTAATGAGTAATCCTTTGAAAAAACAGTAAACAACTCTGTTTATGCAAATAATATTCATTTTATTAATATTTTTGGTGTGTCCTTTATGACTTTTTTAATGTTGTCAACAGTGATGGACTATTTCAATTTTTTGTGATAGTCCAATTTTAAAAATTTAAATGTAATATTATCGTTAAAAACAATGTAATATCATAATATATTCATCTTTGATTCTTATGCATCTATGTGTGTGTGTGTAATTTATTTTCTTTACTCATGTAGATTTTTCCTTATGTATTGAATACTGATAATTGGTTTTGTAGTGTATAGAATTCAAATATTAAAAAGCTTTTCAAATTAAATTTTAATGTTGTATTTTTAGTTGTAGTTCTATTATTTAAAATTCAAATAAATGTTGTAAATTTCTTTTTCTTTCGCCCTTTTTTAATCTAAGTTAGACATCAATATGTTACCTAATCTTTTAATACAATACTGAATATATAATATAATACTTATATTTTAACCTCCTGTTGGAATTTTTATGATAAATTCTTTTTTTTTTTAATTTTTGGTATGATTAGTATTTGTTTGTGATCATTTTGGGATTTCTTTACTATCTTATAATAGCACTTTTCTAATTGTCCTTTGAAGGTAGCTGTAACACTCTAAATTATACATCTACCTAATTTTGATAATTATTAAATAGATAGTAATGTCTTGTGGAAGATTTTAGAAAATATCCAAAAAATCATCCCTGTTTTTTTTCACGAATTTAAATATCAATAATTACCAATATAGTTAATAAAAGACGTAATCAAAATAAAAATATAAGCATATATAATATCTATATCAAAGAAATATTTTCAAAGAGATAACAATAATAGTAGGGTTAATATATAAGCTAAACACCAAAAGTAATAAGTATGGTGGTAAATTAGATCCTAATAATAATTCAAAACGTATGAACAAAAGATAAATCCTATAAATTTACAATAGTAAAATATAAATAAAGTCAAATTAAGGACAATTTAATTATTAATCATATCATAAAATATCAAAACACAAATAATTTAGACCCTTAAAGGATAAATTATAATTTACGATAATAAATATTAAAGCTGAAAAATAACAATCTTAAATTAAAGATTTTAAGTATACCATAGAATTCAAAATATTTAATATAATAGGTACATAAGTTTTCATCTAAAAATATTATTAAATAAGTATTTATCATGTTAGTTCAACAAAAAAAATATCAAAATTATTGCCCAAGTTTAAAAACTTGAAGTGCACCATAAAATTTTTCCTATAAATTGCCTCCCTCTCTCTCTCTGTATCATTCATTCCTCTTATTTCTTTTATTTCTTCTCCATCTCTCTCTCTCTCTCTCTCTCTCTCTCTCTCTCACCCACACACACACAAACATGCACACACAAAGTCTTCATACGAAGACTTAAAATGGAAAAAAAAAAAAAAAAAACAACAACAAAAGCAGCAACTTCTCCACACCAGAGAAGGAAAAGAAAAAAGAAAAAGAAATAATAAAAAATAAAAAGAAAACTAGAAGCTCCTCCAATCTTCAAAAATTCATATCTTTCACATACTATAACCAATTTCAATTCCAAAAGTGGTGTTATGATCACAGCGATACGCTTTTCAATTCAAGACCACACAAGGTAAGGTTTTGACCACCCTAAAATTTTACTATTATGATCCTGAACGTAAAAGTTTTCATAATATTATGAGTTTTTATATTAGTTTCTACTATAAATATAAATATCTAAATGCGTATATGATGGTAATAATATAAAATTATGTCATGATAGTATGTGTATTTAGACTATTTGATATTACATTTCACTTATCAAAGGGATAATAAGCTGATAAATAAAAAAGCTAGATGGTAGAAAGTTGATTACAATATTAGATAATTAATTTCTAAAGTCCATTTATTAGTATATATAAATTTAAGAGATAAATCACTAGGGTTGAAATATACTCGATTGGATCAATAACTGATCAAAATTTACAAATCCAAAGCTCAAATTAAAAATTCTAATTTCATAAAAATGAGAGTTATAATATCTTAATCCTATGTAGACTAAAACTCTAATTTAGCAGGTTAGATCTAGAAACCTTAATCTCGTAGGTGAAAAACCTAAATATGTTTGATCTTGTAAACTTTAGATTTTACTTTCCAACCTAAAAACAATCTAAGAAAAATATAAAACCCTAACAATTGAGATATCTATAGTTTAATACTAAAAACTTCTCAAAACACGAAAAGTTAAGCATGCTCATGACTTAGGATGGGTAACCTACTGGAAAATGAGTAGTAATTTTCCAAAACAAGTGATATCTCAATAAATATAGTTCCAAGTCAGTAACCGCTAGTTTAGAACTAAAGTACCATATCGTTAAAGTATATCAATTAGCAAATGATAATTTAAAGATCAATCGCTAGGATTGAGATATACCCGTTAAAACTATATATTAGGTTTAATTTACATAAATAAGACTCAAACTAAGATTTTAATATCAAAAACACTAAAACAAAAATATTCTTAACTTATATAACACCAAACCCAACTTTAGTTTTTAAAATCCTAAACCCTAATTGCGCAGATAAAAACCATAATATTATTTAATTATGTAAAAATAAAACACTAGAAATAATGTCAAAACTATCTCTTATAAAATCTAGGACTTAAAACCTAATTTAAATATTTCGTTTTATATTAGTTAGTAATTTATTTGTGTATTTATCAATATCTATCTTATATAATAAATTATTCATCTTATATATATTATAAACTCCTTAAAACATGAAATCAATCCATTTTATTTTTCCTCTTCACCATAAAACAACACCATACAACATTTCTTAAAAAAAAAAAATTAACTCACATACTCTAAATTCCTTAGAAAAGTAACATCATACAAAATCTTAGAAAAGAAAGAAGAAATCATGATAACTTATGTTCTTTAACAATACTTGGATAATTAGTTATATTTAATAAAAGAAAACATAGAGATCATGTTGGTTCAATTTAAATCCTAGGTTAAATGTCATTATATAAAAACTCATTATATTTTATGAAGTAAAACTTAACTAAAGAAACAATTAGAATTAAGTAAAGTAAACCCATAAAGTAGTTCCGGCATTTTAAAAGAATAGAGATATTCTATGACAAGCTTAAATAATTTAAATTACACATAACATATACTTATGAGTAGAAATGGAATTAAAGAGGAAAATAAAAGCTTAGAAAACCCTAGACCCCTATAATGAAAGTTTCAGCCTTATAAGAAAACTTAAGAAATTTTTACTTAAAATTGATAAATGGAATACATTTGATCATTTGGTCAATAAAAAGATTGAATATGTAATTAAACTTTAGTATATGACCTTATATACAAATATAAAATTCAGATTATACATAGAGATAAGTTTTGATACATAAACTTGACATGATTTAAGTATTAAATGGACAAAAAGATAATTTAGCTTTGGATCTAGTAGATGAACTCAGCAGCAAGCCTATATAGAAATATGAAGATTTCGGCACATATAAAAGAATAAAATTCCTAAAACAAAACTTAGAGTAATTCATTAGAAAATCAAAACGATATAAAATTGTGATTGAGAAATTGGACTTAAGAATTAATCCTAAAACCCTAAGTATAAAATTCAACACTTGTCAGATATAAAGTGCAGATTGTTGTAAATCGTAGAAATATTAGTTGGTATAATCAAATTAACTAAAGTTACATACTTAAAATAAGCTCAAGATAAGCAAAATAAAAATAAATATAAATATATGTGCTTTAACTAAAAAGCAGAGCAATGAACTTAAATTAAGTTTAATCACTAAAACTTGAAGAAATAAAATTAAACTTAAAATAATAATTAAGCATACAAAACAAGAAAGATAGGTATCATTGTGATACCTTTCGAATCCTTAAAGTAACAAAAGGGAAAATATACAAAATAATTAGTTTAAATCGATAATTAAAATCTATGTTCGATAAGTTTTCTTGTACATATTCATATATTAAAACTCGAGTCTAAGACACAAAGACACAATAGGCTTCTTTATATGAATAAAAGTATAGTAATGAGTACATGTTATTGCAATTCTCAGGAGATACAGATTCATCTTCGAGTTTTCTTGTAGATTTCTACGACAATTGAGCAAGGATAGACATGTGAGTATATTCCGATGACCTTCATATCCGCTTGTGCTTGTAGGTTTAGAGTATGATATTTTGTTAATATAAATTAAATGATTCATGTATGGGGTTGAGAAATTATGTTTGTGGTTGCTTATGTTTGTTATCTGTATTGAAAATACTATGCATTATTCTGAACATTAAGTATTGAGTGTGACTTAATCATTTTAATCTTTGTGAGTGTTTGAAAATTGTCTGATCGGCAAATAAATGGACTTAATAACTATTGGCGTGATAATTACAAAATTGAGCATGCATTGCACAATTGCATATAGAAGGCCATCACCACTACACTTTGACATGGATGGGCCATACTGTCCGGTGAGAACGATGAACATGGAGGACCGAAATGGTATATGCTTAGTGTATACCATAGGCCTTGTTTTAGGGGAACGGGAACTAAGTTGCCCTAGGGAGATGGCCCATCTTCTAGGATCGTATCGGGTCATTATTAAGGATATCTTGCTTCAATGGGATGTTTTTATATGTATATTATTTTCTTTATATGAAAAACTCCTTAAATAAATTTGATTCCTAAAGTATTAGTGGTCCGGGTGCTGATGTATGGATATACCCCAACCCTTGATTTAGAAGGCGTAAATCCAAAAATATATATGGCTACCGGTTGGCCATATATATTTATTCATTTGCTTGTCTGCATTGCATATGCTTGTTTAATAACTTGTTTGTTTTTGCTTGAATGATATAAAGTAAGGGTATACTTCACTCAGCTAGTTGTAGCTGACTCCCCAACAGTTTGTTTTTGCAGGTAAGTTAAACACATGGATGGGATAGGATCTGAGTACAGAGCGTGACAAAGATAAAGTTGTACAAGACTGATAGAAGATCGAGAAATTGATAAGTTAAACCTAGTTGAGAGAATAAACATAAAAATGTAGTCTTTTTCTTAACTTAAACCTAGTTGATATTTTGTGTTAAACGTAGATTTACCTTATCTTGTTGTTTGGTAGGATATACGATTCTCTACGGTCTTATGATCTGTAGAACTTTCGATATCCAATAAATTATTTTCATAATAAATTTATATATGTATAATACAATGAGGGGATAATTAATTAGAGTCTTATAAACTTTAACTTGCAAGGCAATCCTCATATTGCGGGTGCACACGTGATATGGCGATTTAGGGTAAACCTACTAGGTCCCTTATAGGGTCGCTACAATAGTCATGCTAACACTTGCTTTTAAAAGTTGCAATGCCTTATTTCAATTTGTTCTCATTTTAATTTTGAGGAAAAGGAAAGGTAGTAAATGCTTATAAATCAATTAATAATCGCTATTTTTATTCAATTAAATTATTAATATGGAAATTTAACAAATCATTTAAAATTGAATATATAATATAATAATTATATTTTAACTTCCTCTTGAAATTGTTCCGATAAATTCTTTTTAAAAAAATGTTAGTATATTTTTTAAAAGTATATTTTTAAGATTAAATAGATGTTCATGAGTTTGGTTTTCATAAGCTATTTTTGTGTCATTGTGGATATTTTTATGTATTTAACTCACAATGTAGGTATGTCTAATTCCTTCTCATTTTTTTTATTTTTTATTTTTTAAAAAAACTGATTACACTATTTCTGTTTGTGCTTTTTAAAACTCTTTTAATCTCTTTTTAAATTCCTTTAAAAGTGTGGATATTTACCAACCAGCGTATCGGGTAAGTATGCAGTGACAAAATTTCGATGAATACTGAATCATGTCTGTAGGGAGTGAAGATTAGCTCTCAATTGTATTAGTCCTAATTGTAGCTACGCAAATAAAAAAGAAGTATTTTTTTTTTTTTTTTTTGGATATAAGACTAATCTACAAAGATATGGGATTTCCAACACCTTAATTGAATTAGGTTAAGAGCCAATAGATCTTTTAATCAATTGAATGCATGTTATGACCAGAACATGCTTGGAATTTCAAATTTCTAATGGGTTTAGTATATTCAAACAATTAAACACTACATAAAAACTCCTTTTTCCAAAAAAAGTAATTATCCTAAATTAACCAATCAATAATCCCTATTCATAGGAAAGTGATTAATTCACTAATCCATAAAAATTACCAAACCCTAATCAAATTCAAATCCATATGTCTATGTGATTTATAATCCTGATTAGCTATTCACAGAAACGATTAGAAAGGAATTTTCCAATTACAATCTCAATCTATTATGAATTCCATAATCAATTCAAAATACATGATCAACATCAACAACATGAACACAAGCAAGGAATCAATCGACAGCAGATAAAAATCAATAAGATGATTCAAATCAACAACTCAAAACCCTAAATAAGCACAATATATCAAGTATTTAACACCATCCAAAATATGAATATAAGAAAAGAACAAAATGACCTTGTCAAGAAAATCCTATTCTTGAATTTGAATTCAAATGATGTTTTCCACTTGATCTTGGTGTGGAAACCCCAATCAAATTAAAAGAAAAGTTTTCCAGTAGTCTATGCCTTAATCTATCTCAAAACAATGAAAAATATCTCTCAAATTCATGCCTAAGGTTCCTTCTTCTTTTGCAGAAATTACAAAAGGAGTTTATATATGAAAAGTTGCATAGGGACTTAGGCAGTCATGAAGGCCGGTGGCCTTTAATTAAAATTAGTTGGCCTTGCAATGAAAAATTGATTTTCGAGAGTAATGATGAATGTAAGCTGGCTCAAGGCTAGCGGCTTTAAAGTTCTAGTAGCCGACATTGACTGTCTGATGATGAAGGCAAGTTGAAATTATTTGAAGGCCAGCTATGCTTGCTTTGATGAAGGTTAGTGTTGAGTTTTTCTGTTGTGAAGGCTAGGGGTGTATACTCTGTTTTTGCCAGCCTACATTGATTTCTTCTCCAAATTTGTATAGAACTTCTTGAATTTGCTTGTATTTATATGATAAGTCCCTAAAGACCTAAAATATCAAATTAAGCACACTTAAGTATCACTTCCTTAAGATTTCTTAAAATCTATAATAGTTAAGCATGATTTTTTTCAATAAAAAGTAAGTAAAATACGTCTTTATCAACTCCCCCACATTTGAAAAATACGTCTTTATCAACTCCCCCACATTTGAACTTTTGCTTATCCTCAAGAAAAATAAACAAAACCAAAAGTGAAATCTGTCATTAAGAGTACAATTTTTTCCTTTCATAGATTCAAGCATCTTTTCTTTTATAGCTCATGATTCATGACTTGTAAATGTGGTGTCTACCGCTCTAACTAAACTAGGTTCATATAACTAGAATACTACAATCAAAATTTAGTAGCTAATCTAGACAAAATAAACTTTAATCCCAGTGTTTAGCAAAAGATTCTTTTGTCCAAAAGTAAATACATAATCCAGCGAGGAAAAACAACCATTTAAACTTTATTAGACATTTAGCAGACATATAGTCCTTGCAACATAGAGTAAAAGTATACGATATCTAATCTTTCCCTAGAATTTCATAAGTCTTATTTTACTTGATGCTTTTGCATTCAAAATCTTTTTGTTTCATACAAGCATATGTATGTTTTTTCTTTTTTCTTTTTTTCAAAGTTCATAAATTGAACTTTTGTCTTTCTCCCTTCTCGTTGTAGTGAGTTTATTGAGTCGACATATCCTGAGCTCATCATCTAAGTAACCAAGTCTTAAAAGGACCCTTAAGAACTCTTTCTCACTCTAATATTCAAGTATGTATACTCTTAACTCAATTATCTGAGTCATTGGAGTAAATACTATGCTTGTTTCTTTCTTTTCTTTTGAATGCCATAATAAAATTAAGACTTTTTTTTTAAATAAAAGATCACTGAGTAAAGAATTTCTTCTACTTCTTTCACTAGGTATTGAAATATTCAAAATAACTCAAAAGAGTAAACACAAGCTAAATTTTTCCTAGAAATATACCTATTTATTTTTCATATAAGGACTCAACCAACTCTCAAACTTCCAATTCTAAAGCTAAATATAAGGTAAATTTGTTCATTAAAGATTTTAGTACTTAATTTCAACTAGGTATTCTAATTATAACAACAGGTGAGTAAGGCACCTAAGCAAGTCAATTTAATATTTTTCATATGCTATTAATAATTAAGCACAATCTCTAGATTTCATTAAAAAATTTTTAAAAAAATTGGCCTAAAATTGCCATATCATGCTTTAAGACAAATAGGTTCAAAGTATAGGTTAACAATGCAATTTTAGATGTCACATATATTCAATTAAAACAACAATTCAGACGTCAGTAGTAAAATACACTCAACTCCATTCTTCATATCATATTATCCCATCCCCCACATTTAAATTGAACAGTATCCCCACTATTCCTTATTCATCTCAAAATAGGAACGAAATAAAGAGAAAAGAGAAAAGGAAAACCGGTATTTCCCCGGTTCAATTTTAGTTCTAATCAGTATAGCAATAAAGAAGTTTTCTAATTGATCCATCTTGTAAATCCATCCTCTTGTGATCTATATTCATGCTCTTTAGCTCCTATTTGTTCTCTCATCTGCACAAATAAGGGCACACATCAAAACAACAAATGAAAGACAAAAACAAAAAGAAATATTTACAAGTAAAATATATTAGTAGGTTGCCTCCCACTTAGTACTTGTTTTATAGTCTCAGCCTAACTTTCTGACCTTTTTCTTTACGGAAGATCAAATTTACTAGTCTTATTGTCATCATCCTTCCTTTTCTTGCAAGCTCTTACTCTTGAATTTTCAGATGTTGTGTCTGCCTAGGTGGATTTAAGGTTCTTTTTCCATATTTTCATGATATTCACATTTAACTCTCTAATTCCAACCCTCAGCACCATTTTGCTATTTTTTACAACTATAATAGCCCCAGCAGTGGCCATGAACAGGCATCCTATAATGAAGGGAATCTTTGAATCTTCAAATCTTCTTCCATATCTAATACTACAAAGTCTATAGGAAATATGAACTTGTCTACTTTTAAAAGCACATCCTCAATTACTTCTCTTGGTCTTTTAATAGAGGGACCAGCCAATTGTATTATCATCTCAGTTTGCTTCATTGCATCCCTCAATCCTAATTTCTTAGCCACAAAGAAAGGTTTAAAACTTATGCTTGCACCAAGATCACAAAATGCATTCCTGAACTGGTTATCTTCTATAGTGCAATCCAAAGTGAATTTCCCTAGATCATTCAATTTAAGGGGAAATACATCCTTTAATGTTTCTATACATGCCTAAGTTAACATGACTATTTCTATCCCATTCACTTTTCTTTTCTTGCTCGTGACTTCTTTCAAAAAGCGCTTATGTTTAGTTGATTCTTTCCAATTGAAGGAATGTTGACTTCTAGCTTCTTCAACACCTTAAAGAATTTTTCATATTCCTCATCATCTTTCCTCTTTCTTGATCGTCCTAGAGAAGGAATTGATGGCACATTTGATCTGAAAATGGGCTCGGTGGCTACAGGAGTGTGCTCCTATTGTACCAAATCTTCCATTTGCTTTGATGTAGAAGCTAAAGTCTCTTATTTTCAACGTGCTTGCTTGTCTCTGCTTTAATTTCATCTACTTACTTAATTGGGGTAGAGAGCTTCATAATACCTGCAATTTACTTTTCTAATTTCTCTAACCCCTCTATAGTTAGACTTATGAGCTTTTCAATAGCTATTTCTCAAGCTGGCTTTTCTTCATTTGCTTTAACCTCACTGGCCACTAAAGAAGTGCTCTCCAGTTTTTCTACTTTAGACACAACTTTTTCTTCTTTCTCTTCATCTTGCCTTTGATAGTTAACTGGGTTTCCTTTGTCTTTTCCATCACTAGAGTGCTCCCAATCTTCACTTAAATTATCAAGTTTAAATATAGAAGATACAAAATCTATTAGACTTACTACATGAGTCTCCAATTTCTCTATAACTACTTGTTGCATCTCAAATTTTTCTTCCCATTTCTGCTTTAAACCCCTCACAATTTCTTCAATACTTTTCTCTCTACCTAGGGCTGAGGTAATTGGATTTTCAAAAGATGATGCAATATTTCCTTGGTTTGGAGTCTCACAAGTGTGGTGATATTCTTGATTTGACATGCTAGAATTAATTTCTAGCCTACCACCTTGACATTGAAAGCTTTCATATGATTCATCATACCACAAACATACTACTGGAGGAAAATTGTATGGATCAGTGTACTGGCTTCCTATGAATTCTTTAATCAATCCAATTGCCATTTTTTTATGACATTTCTGTAAATTGCTCTCCAGCAGCTAACTCTAACATCACCTTATCATGGGCTCCTAATCCCCTAAAGAATATAAACAACTGAGTCCAAGAAAGTGAATCATAATAAGAGCATTGACGCATTAAACTGTGGTATCTTCCCCAAGTATTTGACAAAAGCTCTCCCTTATACTGCCTAAATGATAATATCTCTTATCTGAGCTCTAGAGAACAGCATATGGGAAAACCGATGCTTGTTGATTATCCATATCTTATCCTTCAAGCAACTGAAAAGAGAAAAAGAAAAACGAGTAGAATGGGCAAATGAATCAAAGACTAATAGTTACAAATAAAGAAGAAAGGAATTGCATTTTTTTTTTTAATTTTGCAATTTTTTTTATAGATTTTCCAATAAAAGGCCTAGTCTATAAAGTCTTAAAAAGAGAAAATAACACCAATCATTCCCCCCGCAATGGTGCTAAAAACTTATCATGCTTTTTCTATATGTACCTTTTAAAACCTTTTTTAATATTTTTATAAATTCCTTTAAATGCGCAAATATTTACCGGCCAGTGTATTGGGTGAGTGTACAGTAATGAAATTTCGGTATGTATCGAATCGTGTCCATAAGGAGTGAGGATTAGCTCTTAAATGTATTAGTCCTACTTATAGTTGGACAAATCAAAAAGAAATATTTTTCGATTTTTAGATATAAAAATAATCTACAAAGATATGAGATTTCCAACACCTTAATTTAATTAGGTTAAGAGCCAATAGATTTGCAAATCAATTGAATGCATGTTGTGACTAGAATATCCTTGCAATTCCAAATTGCTAGTGGGTTTAATGTATTCAAAAAATTAAGCACTACATAAAACTCTTTTTTCCAAAAAAAAAAAGCAATTATCTTAAATTAACCAATCAATAATCCCTATTCCTGGGAAAGTGATTAATTCACTAATCTGTAAAACTTACCAAACCCTAATCAAATTCAAATCCATATATCTATG
This sequence comes from Combretum micranthum, assembly GCA_024138025.1. Classification (NCBI taxonomy): domain Eukaryota; kingdom Viridiplantae; phylum Streptophyta; class Magnoliopsida; order Myrtales; family Combretaceae; genus Combretum; species Combretum micranthum. Next base: position 99,128 of record JAMXBD010000686.1, on the reverse strand, counting down.
TGATTTATAATCCTGATTAGCTATTCACAAAAACGATTAGAAAGAAATTTTCCAATTACAATCGTAATCTATTATAAATTCCAAAAACAATCTAAAATACATTATCAACATCAACAACATGAACACAAGCAAGGAATCAATCAACAGCAGATAAAAGTCAATAAGATGATTCAGATCAACAACTCAAAACCCTAAACAAGCATAATAGATCAAGTATATATTCAACACCATCCATAATATGAATATAACAAAAGAACAAAATCACCTTTTCAAGAAAATCTTGTTCTTGAATTCAAATTCAAATGATGTTTTCCACTTGATCTTGGTGTGGAATCCACAATCAAATTAAAAGAAAAGTTTTCTAGTAGTCTATGCCCTAACCTATCAAGGAACAATGAAAAATATCTCTCAAATTCATACCTAGGGTTCCTTTTTCTTTTGTAGAATTTAAAAAGGAATTTATATATGAAAAGTGGCATAGGGACTTAGGCCGTCATGAAGGTCGGCAGCCTTTAATTAAAATTAGCCAACCTTGCAATGAAAAATTGAATTCCGAGAGCAATGATGAATGTACGCTGGCTCAAGGCTAGCATCTTTGAAGTTCTAGTAGCTGGCGTTGAATGCCCGATGATGAAGGCTGGCTGAAATTATTTGAAGGCCAATTGTGCTTGCTTTGATGAAGGTTAGTGTTGAGTTTTTTCTATTGTGAAGACTAGCGGTGTATACTCTATTTTTGCCGGCCTACATTGATTTCTTCTCCAAATTTGTATAGAACTTCTCGAATTTGCTTGTATTTGTACGATAAGTCCCTAAAGACCTAAAATACCAAATTAAGCACACTTAAGTACCATTTTCTTAAGATTTCTATAAAATCTATAATAGTTAAGCATGATTTGTTCAATGGAAAGTGAGTAAAATATGCCTTTATCACACAACAACGTAGGTGTGTTATCCGCTAGTATTTAATTGTGTGAAACACATGTATATTATCATTTTTTTAAATTAATAAAATATTAATTATACAAAAAAATTACTCAAATACCCTGTGTTTCATTTATTTAATGTGATATGGCAATTTTAATATATATCGAATTTAATATATTCAATACTTGTTTTTAATGTGAATCACATGTATAAAATGCATACAACAATTAGAGTACACATATAACATCTATTAAATATGAAATCGTATTGGTAATTATGCATTTTTTTATTTAATTAATATTTGTGTAATTTTTTTACTTCGGCAAATGACAAATTATTTTTAAAAATTACATGATTAGTAAAACAAATGTTTTAAATGTGTTATTACATGATTGTAAAGTTACCATGGATTGAAAAAAAAAAAGCAATGTAACTCGATGAATTTATGTTTCAAACATGCAAGGAAAGATAAAAGCAGCACAAGATCTCTGTCAAGCCAATCAAAGACGGAAGCTCTTAGGTAGCCTATGTAAATGTTTGAGAAATAAGTTTTTCAATGTCTCATGCTTGTAACGAATTCAAAAAAAAAATTATTGACAAAAAAAGATGTTCAGAGTCTTAGATATTTCTCTAATTATTTCCCAATTAAATCCATTACATTTAGTGACACATAAACACCAAATTAGTTAAGTTTACACATCATATAATATGCCATCTTTTCAAAGGGTATAGGTGTCTACTTTTAAAAAAGTAAGAGTTTTTTCAAGAAGTTCCACATAATTTACCTAAAGAATAATGAGAACAATATGAGTAAAATAAATCACTCAAACAAAAGTTTATCATTTTATATGAGGAAGTTATGTTGGAAAGCATCAATATTTAATGTAAATTTACATAAGGTGTTAAGTTTTTGAGAGCTTAAAAAATGAATTAATATTTCACAAAATCAGTTAAATAAGATATCAAATTTCAAATGATTAACAAAACAACATTACAAAAAGTGGTGCAAATAAGTGATACCTTTGTGTATTTATTGAAAATGAACTAAAATAAACTCAAGAGCAGGGTAGAATTGAGTTTATCAATTAATTTAATCTTTTTTAAAAGTTTTAATTGCAAATGGACAAGTTAAGTAATAATAATTGGAAAAACAACGATAATAATGTGCTAAAAAAATAAAGAGATTAAATTAAAGAAGTTTTTCTCGAATGTAATGTGGATTTTAGATTGTCCCTTACTCTTCACATATTAATCTTGCCTCAAATCGATGATTTAACATCACTTTATTGCTCGCACAAATTTTGCTCACTTGGAACTCTACATAACTTTCATAAATCAATACAAAACACTCTCACAAGAGAGAAGTCTTTTAGAATTTGCAAAGAAAAGCTTACAAAAGTACTACTCAAATTTCTCTCTTGAACGATTGCAAAATAAAGAACTGGAGACAAAGATTGTGACTATAATGTGACAATGAGGTGTGATAGCAAAATATAAGCTTAAGTAACTATCTAAGATCAACCAAACATTCACTATTTATAGTTAATAGAAAATATCTAGTTGTTGCCAAAAATTGGATAGGTTTGCCCTATCAATTAATGCTTCCAACAACTATTTTTTACTATACCAACTAAATGCTAGCTACTACCGATCATAGCCTTCTAGGATTGCATCAGCCTCTCTAAGAAAGCTTATAATGTCTCTATAATGTGTCTATGTGTATATTGCATTTTGATCTTATATGAATAGGAACAAAACTTATAATGTTAATCACCTTCTTTAATTAACTTAAAACATTGATTTTTATTCGACTCATTTTGTGAAATATTAATCTTTTTTTTTCCCTTTCACACTCAAAATGTTGATTTCTTATTAGCACCACCCCCCCCCCCCCCCCCCCCCCCCCCCCCGCCCAAATATCAACACCTTTTAGTGCATTTTTCCCACTTTTTGTATGATATTTTATTTTATAATGCATAACCTACATTAGCTAATAAAGAAACCTCACTTATTATGAAAGTAAAAGATAAAAGAAACGCATTAAAATAAGGGAAATTACATCATAAAACATCAATATTTAGGGTTATATTCATTTAAGGTATGGACATTATGAGTAATTAAAAAGAAGAATTAATATTTTGTCAAGTGACTCAAATAAGGTATCAACGTTTTGCTAAGTTTAATTAAGATATCAACATTTCAATAGTTTTTTTAATCAATTTTTCTCAATGGATACATCATTTGACTTACTTTATAGAATGTTGATTCCTTATTTTAACTATTCGAAAAATAGAGATATTAAATAAACTTTCCTCCAAAAGTTGATATCTTCTAGTATAAAAAAAAACGACACAAAAAGATTGTACTTAAATCAACCTAAATAGTGCTAAATCGAAAATTGAGTCAACATTAACCTAATTGAATACAAAGACTTAATATAAAAAATAATAATAATAAGATCCTCATTTATGGCTTTAACTATAATTTGAAGATGGTAAGGGATAGCTAACTCATGACTAAGGTGCATAATATCATCTTCTATAAAAGAAAAATTTTCCAAAATCTTAAAGTTGTATCATCTCGTATCACTTTATGGTCAATTATCATTTAACTATTCATACATTTGTAAACTCTATAGAGCATCTAGAAAAAGAAATGAAATATTTTATTTCTTATGTATTGTAAAGCTTTGTAATTGGTCAGCTTCAGCATACTTTTCGTAACTAATAAAAGTGGTGGTAAAGTCATTGATTGGAGGCATTTGTAGATCGTTGAGAGTAGGAAGTGGGCCGAACTCCACGTTATATCTGAACTAATATTTTCTACCTCTATCTCTTTTATATTTTATATTATATTTTACTGTTATATTTCTACTATAATTAAAATTATGTTTGATCTGCCCATTAAAAAAATTGTTTGAACTTTTAGGATAAATACTCAATTCATCATCCCCCTACCTCCCCCGACCCTGCCTCCCCCTACCTCCCCCGACCCTGCCTCCCCCTTCCCCCCACCCTAACTATTTTGTAGTGCAATTTCATGTTTTCAATACAAATTGTCAAAAGAGATATTGCGTATTAATTTAATGAAATAAACTAATCAATCAATCATAAGTTTGATATGATGCAAATATGTATTTATATAAAAACAATGATTTTAAGAATGTTGATATGACACACAACATCTTATAACCAAAAGAGGTTCTAGCAAATGTTTTAATTGAATAGCAGTACATAGAATTCAATTTTCAATTTTCAAACTTCTCAAGTCTATCATGAATTTTCGAGCTCCAAGGTCTTTTATATCTTCTAGATAATGGCTATAATTAGATAAGATAATTTTTCTCCTTGAATATATCCAAAGAAGATGTTGTAGATAAGTGTTGCATAACTTGAGGAAAAATGTCTCCTTATTTATAGGGATTTGAATCTTTGAATTTTTGAACTTCAGCTCCTTATTTATTTTTCAAATATAACAACTCATTTTTATTATATTTAAACTTGAATAGATCTCTTTTGGATAACAGCTCTACCCATTGATAATAATTTTTGCAACTTGATTTGTTGAAGAAAATATCTTCCTAAAATCTTGGACGTAGTTATCTTGAAAGATTTGAAAAGCTTGATCTTGTCCATACTTGAATTCACTGTTGCATTTAATGTTAATTAAAACTTCAAATATAAACTTCTAAAAATATCTTCAAGATGTTGAAACTACATGATTTGAAGCTTCGCAAAATCTAGAAATATTTGTTATAATTGAAATCTTATACTTATCCTTATCCATAACTTCCTTGACGATGGTAGGCCGCTTCCTTCCTCATGGATTTAATCCTCCTTAAGTAGAACGAATTAGATGCATTACCCAACTATATCTAATAAGTGGAGCTGGATCTTCATAAAAGAAATTAGCCAACTTAAAATTCATGAAACAACAAATTCTGCAAAATTCATTCTTTTGCTCATCTTTATGTCATCATAGATTCTAACAAAGGTTCTTACATAGGTTTTTATACTGCTTCTCACACTATTTCTAGCATTGCTAACAACTTAGAAACTTTATTTTAAGTTTAATCATTATAAAATCTCCACATTTAATAAAATTCTTAGCAAACACTTTAACCTTTTTGTTATCATCAAAACTTAATTAAGAGTACTTAACATTCTCTACTTTTTTGATGATGACAAAACCTTTCCCATGAAAAAGTAGAAACTATAATCCTTACAACACATTCAAATCTCATCTTAACATGTAGTCAACAAGTTTTTTATTTTTGTTGGTTATGATATTGATAATGATATGTTATGGCATATCCCCTGGTATACCCTCTGTAATATCCTCTATAATTGCTACTTTAATTCTATCTAGGATATCTTTGGACATACTTTCCATCTTATTCAATAGATTTATTATTTTCATGCACTTTATCATTTATTGTTACTTGTGTCAACATTATTTTTAGTACTTGGTTCCTTTCCTTTCACAAATATTGTTTTCTTGGGTTGACTTCAAGATTTAGCGTTGTTATAATCCGATCCTTCCTTTGAATCACTCATTCTTTGAGATAATATCAATTTTTGTAACTTCTCATCACTTTTAGAAAATTTACTAAACACGGATCTTTGAGACTTCATCAATTCTTATTTTAAGATGCTTAATTTTTATTTGCTAGGTATTATTTTCTTGAGATAGCATATCTTGAGCTTCATGTAAACTTTCATTATCTATGTGTAGCAATTCCATTTCACGCTTAAGAATATTATTTTCATCGAGCAACAATTGTTTTGTTTGACATATAGTTTCTTTTTCATTTTTCAAGGAATCTATCTTTTCATTAGCATTAGAGAAAGCCTTTAATAGTTGTTTAACTTGTTTTTTGAAACTATCAAGCATTTCATTTTTAGATTCAAAAGATAACTTAGATAAAGCCATAAAGCATAGATTTGCTTAGGGCTATAAATAAGTTAAGCTGTTGCAAGCTCCTCGAGCTTGGCTCGCTTTAGGCTCCGCTCAACTTGGGCTTATTTAGTAAACGAGCCAAGCTCGAGCTTAAAATAAAGCTCATTTATTTAAACGAACCAAGCTCAAAATTTGATTTAGTCTCGCAATTCGGCTCATGAACAAGTTTATTTAGGTATATGTGAACAAGCTCATGAGTACGCTCATTAGTAAGCATGTTAATAGATTTGTAAATTTTTTTCTCCATGATATATTACAAATAATTACATAATTAAAACAACAAAAAGTAGTTTCATTTAATACTTATGTATATATATTTATAGCAAGACTTATATATATATATATATATATTATATTTTAGCTTTGAAATATATGGAAAACAGGTTACCTGAATGAGTTGAGCTCGAACTTAAATTTCAAACTCAATAGAAACTCGATAGGCTCGATAAAAAGCTTGGCTCAACTTGAGATCGTTTCATGAATGACTCAAGCTTAAGTTCAAAGTAAAGCTTGTTTATTAAATGATCCAAGCTCGAGTATAAATTTTAGGCTTGAAAAAAGCTCGGCTTGAGCTCAAGCTCGATAAATTTTAAGTAAGCCGAGCTCGAGCTTGTAAATGCTTAGCTTAGCTTAGTTTAGCTTGGCTCATTTGCAACATTTTGCTTCTTCATCATCTTTTGATTTAGTATCTGACACATCTTCTAACTCATCTAGATCACTCCATTTTGCCATGAGAGATTTTTTGTTTCTTTTTGTATTTCTCCATCTTTTTCCAACAATACAAGACACTCATACTTTATATGTCCTATGTTCTTGCATTCACAGCATACAATCTCCTTTTTCTTTCCTTCCTTTCATCGTTTTCTTTGAACATTTTTCTGCATCAAACTTATAATGATCATTAGCAAAATGTTTCCTTCGATTATAACATTTACCTTTTTTCTTTCATCGGCTTTGTAAGTCTTCTTACGAGCAGCCCCACATCCTCACATTTATCATCACTTTCAAAATCTTTATTAAACTCTGGATCTGAAAAAACCCTAAATACATAAAATTAAAATGGGAAAAATATAATTAGGTTGTATATAATTATGGGAAAATTTGAACTTTAAGTTTTAATTTAGGATAATAACCAAGTTATATAGTTCAGTAATAATAAAATGCAAATTAACATGATAAATTATTAAATCAATTAAAGTAGAAAACTATAAATTTTTAGTTTCACTAATTTGAGCTAAATACTTAATTTGATAAATCATTGAGCTAAATTAGATATTTATAAATCAAACTCCCTAATTTATTATTTAATTGTATATTCATAGTTAAATTGAATCCCTAATTATAACATACCCATCATCAAAAACTAGCTAGATAGTTAGAAAGGAATTAGTCTTTAGGAGAAGCGAGTTTTTTAACTAGGTAGCATTATTAGTAAACAAGATGAACTTTAGTAGAGCAATGCCCTTTCTTTTTCATCTAAAACCCTAGCTATACCCATAAAAGCCAACCCCAAAATTCCTAGCATTCTTTATACATAAAACAACATTATAATATCACAAAAACCCACTTTTACACTCTCATTTTCAGTAGAAAAATAAACCTCTCGTCTTCATTTTTAACTCCCCAAAACCCATAAAAACCCATGTCAACTACAAGAGGAAAATAGGTAATCTATTTCTACAAACCATACCTATTCTTATACCTTTATTAAACCATACTAATCTCTATAAAATTTTCTTGTTATAATTAGGTGTTCTTGGAGCTTAAAGAAGATTAGGATTTAGGTTGGGAAGACTAGGAGCTTCAACAACAAATTTGTAGTAGTATTTGTAGAGTTGAAGAAATTGTTGAATCTACTTTGTTTTTTTTAATAAGTAAATTTTACATCATGTTGAAATTAATTGATTTTGATGATGTTGATAATTTTTTCAGATACAAAAGTTTAGATTAAACATGTTCATGAGATGATTTTTATAAATTGATGCTTGGATGATATAATTTATGCATAATATATGGGTAAACTTGGTTTTATTTGATAATTAAAATGAGAAACATGTTATAGTCATAGATCTAAATTTGGAATTTTTTTGTGACATTTTTATAGAATACAAATATATTATGTAATATGGAAATTTATGCTTATAACTAAAAGTTACAAAATAGCTTGGAAATTGATGTTTAGGGTCTAGAAACAAATCATAATGTATTGAAACTATGTAAAAATGTTAAAATCATCATATATTATGTTGTAAATGTGTTAAATATAATTTATACAGTCTATGATGATTTTAGAGTTCTGAAATTTGCCTTATAAGTCCTTATTTTTCTTGATTTTGAAAAATTTAGAAATAATATCAAATGATTTTATTTTTACATGAAATTTTGATAAACTATTTTCGATAAGTGTATATTGGATCTTGAATTTTTGAACATTTTTTTTATTTTTTATTAGATTTTTCTTTCTCAAGTCCATTATGTAAAACGCTATAGGAACTAGAGTTTTGTAATGGCAAACCAATTGTTTTTCATCTCTTTTTCCAATAAGTCTTGGTTGGACTGAACCCCTATGATGTCTAGTATAAGTGTATTAATTGAACCGGACATTAATTTGATGAAATAGTGGTGAACCAGTCTAAGCTTTACACAATACCCCACCCCCCCCCCCCCCCCCCCCCCCCCCCCCAAAAAAAAAAAAAAAAAAAAAAGCTCTTTTTCTATGAAAGATTTATGTAATCCGATGTTAATTAAATTTAATAATTATTAAACTAGCTTGATTAAAGTGTAATTAGTTATAATTAGTTAATTTAGACATATTTTGATTTACTAGGATTTTTTAATTAAAATTAGATATATATATATATATATAGGTTAATGGGCTAAATTAGGTTAATTAGGTGCAAAATGACTTTTAATTATAAAATTGGGTGAATGAATATAGTATGGGCTTAAATCAATATAAATAGATTATTAGGGGCTTTAGTAGCTAAATTGGGCCTATTCATAAAATATTTAAGTCAATTATCAATTTTGGGTATTGAAATACCTAATTGGACTCAAATTCCCTTCATGGGCCTAAAAACCCTAAAGTACTCTTAATGGATCTAAATAGAAAACTAGAAGATTCAACAGCTTATTAAGATCTACATTAAATTCCATTAAACTTTAAACTTAATTTTTAGGTCCAATAACCAATATTACTCTAGTTGGATCTAAATTTAAAATAAAGCCCAAATCTACCTAATTTAATATATTTACTTCTTAATGGGCTCAATTCCTAAAGCCCATTACCCTAAAAAGTGAAATATTTAGAGAATTTCTTATTGGGCTTAACTTGTGATCCCTAAAGGGCCAATACATCCAAAAAATAAATTCAATTCCCAAATTCAATGGGCTTAGTCTAAACCACCTAGGCCCAATTACCCAAAATGGACTCAATTCAATAATAACCCAAAGGCCTTATAATACATAAGATTTTATGTTAATTAATTAATCAATATGATATGATTAATTGGTTTGTATACTCTATTCTTATACAATTAATTTCCTTGAACAAATATTTGATCAATTTATGTGTGATCTATTATCATCCACCGATTTGGTATTAAGTATGCAATGACATGCATGTTGCTTGGATAGTTAGGCATCCAAAATGAGCTAACACTTAAAAACAACTAATAATTGAGTGTTGTTTGTGCTTAGTCATTCTTAGACCTGGGCTGAGGGGCAACAACCTTGCTATGCGAGGCTAATACGGTAGCTAGGCACTTAGACCATCGAAGATGGCTCGATAGGTAGCTAATAGGGGAACAATAGCAGGGTAACATCTACTTGCATTTCGAAAGAAGTTACGTTTGTTTAGTTTAGGATTATGGGTTCCATTAAACCGAACAATGTAATGGACTGAAATAAGTAGAGTCACATAATGGTTGTAACCCTTAGATAAAGCTATGACCTATTAGAGACAGGAGATATATATATTCGACCTATCTATATCAACCCTCTGAGCAATTGCTGCTCCTTAGGACCTGTAGGTTCATAACATGTTGCTAGAGTGTGAGTACTCCATTGATGACTTACTATACTTAAATTAAAAAGATATAAATTATTGACTGTTATATTGCATCTAGAATACATAAGTATGAATCATTACGTGTGTGCTTGAGTTGTGTAGGGCTTCGACTCACTCTTTTTTCTTTTTCAGTGATGGTAATGATGATGATTGTTATGATTGTAAGGTTTATGGTACCAACTTCGAAGGCCTTCTTGAGGAGCTTAGCAAGTAGTTTAGCATCTAATCTTATGATCATGCGCGAGGTATTCTATACCCATTTTGATGCTTATAGACTTAAAAAGCCTCCTTTTGAGCCCTACTTTTTTTATAGTGTTTAGCATCCCAGTTTAACTTATGTTGTATGAGATAATTAGACTCGTCTATTTTACTTGTGATACTTTTGTTTTGGATATCATGGGATACCCTGAGATGATTTTTGATACTATTTTATCATATACCTATTATATATGTATTGGTTACTCATGCGAGAAACCTTTTGTGAAAATTTTTGTAAAACTTTATTTTTCCGCTACAATTTAAATGTTTTCAAAACTTAATTGAATGATTTTAGAATCTAAATTTTGATAACAAAAGATCATGATAAACATATAGTTTAGGATAGCCTTAGCATATAATGCCTAAGTGTTATATGTGGCGGAACTGAACACGCCTTGATCCTATTTGGGGTGTGATAGGATCATTGGCGATAGCCCTGAATGCAATGGATTTCTTGCGTTTTTTATCACATTGACTCTTGAGTTTTGATTCATATGCTTGTAGCTTTTTTTTTAATTGACTTAGATTCAACTTGTCTAAGTCATCAGCCTCTTCAATTGCATTGGTCTTGGAGTCCCATGAGCTAACCAAAATCTTCAAGATCCTTCTTACTAACTCACTGTCATCAAATTTCTTTCCAAGCAAAGCAAGTTTGTTAGTAATTAAAGTAAATCTATTAAACCCATTAGAGATACTTTCACCAGTTTTAAATTGGAACAATTCATAATCTTGCATTAAAGCACCCCTCCTGGTGTCTTTAATTATTGTATTTCCTCTATAGGTTTCACAGAGCTTATCTCATATTTATTTTGTGGTTGCACATGATGACATCATGGCAAAAACAAATTGGGAAACACTCATCAAGATCTTGTTTTTTACTGTGTTGTTCAGCTCAGCCTTTTTATTTTCGTCCTTTGTAAGTATTAGACGATCCCCAACTATAAGTTCTCGATCACCATATTGAATGATCTTACTTCGAAAGGTCATGGGGTTATAAATTCTATGATCCTAAGCCAAAGACATTTGTTAAGACGGGAAATGCCCAATTCTTTGACGATGTTGGTAAACAACTTCATTTTTTGGAAGGACTCTATTACTCCTTCTCCTTTAACAACTATGGATCACCATCAAGTTTCCATTCCTGTTGTGATTCTTCCAAAGTATCTAATAGGAACAAATGAAGTTGTTGAAAATTTCACTCGTCAAGAAGAAGTTCCTCAACTAGTGCCTCAAGAGAAGCCTCATGGTCAAACTCAAAAACATCAAATTTAAGAAGAAGGAGTGGCTCTTAGTAGGTCCACGAAAGAAAAGAGAAATGCAATATCTAGTGATCACATTGTATATCATAGTAAACAAGAAATAAATGATAAATTAATAGGAGATGTCCCACTCACCTTTCACGAGGGGATCAAAGCCATGGGTAAGGAAATCCAATTAATGGAAGACAATGATGTTTGGGACTTTGTCTTATTGCCTAGGGGGATGAAACATTGGCTGTAAATGGGTATTTAAAACCAAAAAGGATTCATGGGTTAATGTAGAAAGGTATAAGGCTTGACTTGTTGTAAAAGAATTTACAAGAAAGGAAGGCATCGATTACAAGGAAATTTTCTCTCCAGTGTCAATGAAAGTCTCTTTAGGACCATTATGGCATATTTTGACCTCGAATTACATTAAATGGATGTTGAAAAGCTTTTTTCAATGGAAACATTGAAGAGATTATTTATATGACACAACCAGAGAGATTATCTTCAAAAGAAAGTAACAATTTGGTTTGCAGACTTAAGAAATCCATTTATAGGCTCAAGCATGCATCTCGCCAATGGTACCTCAAATTTTGCCAAGTTGTTCTCTCATTTGGTTTTGAGGTAAACACTATTGAAGATTGTGTGTATCACAAGTTCAGTGGGAGCAAATTTATATTTCTTGTGTTAGATGTGGATGATATTTTGCTTGCAAGCAGTATAAAGAATCTAGATTCATCATGATCATTTGCAAGGAATCCTTGGATTATCACAAAAGGGCTACATCGAAAAGGTACTACAAAGGTTTAGCATGCAAAACTGCAGGCCACACGACATACCTGTGTCAAAGGGAGATAAATTTAGTCTAAAGCATTGTCCAAATAATAAAATAGATTCTAAATTCATGAAGGATATCCTATATGCATTTGCAATGGGAAGTCTCATGTATGCGCAAGTCTGTACCTATCCAGATCTTCTGTTCATAGTGGGAATGTTAGGTGGATACCAAAGTAGTCTAGGAAGAGAACATTGTGTAGTAACCAAGAGAGTCTTCAAATATTTACAAAAGACAAAGGGTTATATGCTCATGTACAGAAAGTTAGAGAAGCTTAAGATTATAGGGTATTCTAAGTCTAACTTCACAAAGTACTAGGATAGTAGAAAATCCACATTCGATTATATTTTTCTATTAGCCAAAGGTGTCATTTTATGGAAAAGTGCCAAATAATCTCTTATTGCTTCTTCTACTGTGGAGGCGAAGTTTGATGCATGTTAAGAGGCATCCAATCACCCTAAATGATTGCGTAACTTCATTTGTAGACTGTGTATTATTGATGGCATTGAGAGACCACTTAGCATATATTGTGACAATACGGCTGCAATCTTATATTCTAACAACAATAGAAGCTCGTCAAAGTCAAAACATATAGACATTAAATTCCTTATTGTGAAGGAGAGCTTTTAGAGTCGTTTGATTAGTATCGAGCTTATAGGGACCAACTATATGATTTTGGATCCACTTACAAAGGTATTGATATCTGAAGCTTTTCATGAGCATTTGTATTGCATGGGTGTCGTTAGTTCATATGCCATTTGGTTAGTGGGAGTTTGTTTTTTCATTGTTTGTCTAGTTTAATGTAGTTGTCAATGTCATGAGATTAGTTATTAATAAGGTTACATTTAGTTTATTAAATTATTCTATTACACATGAACTCCAATCTTATTTAGTCGAATCTTAAATTAGACCAATTGGAAATAAGCATGTATGGATCACTTGGCATGTAATTTCCATACCACACATTCACATTATCTATGTCATTTAATCAAGCTAATGCTTGTGATCAATGTGGGTTTAGTTGCATTAAAACTTGCAACAATTACTCCTTTGGTCCTTGTATTGATGAGACTAATGAACAAGACATTTAGATGACTTAAATACAGTTGTGCACATTTAGCTTACATACATTAATCTATATGTGATTGAATGATGGTTTATTGGCATACAAGGCTATGTAGTTTAAGTAGGAGATTATTGGAATTGTGGACTTTCATGCCATCTATATATACACTCATATACGCATTTAAATATGAGGATGCATATATATTGCATTAATAATATATTTATTGTTGTAATAAGTTTTAAGGACCTAATAATAATTGATCTAATAAAGTATAATGGTCTTAGCCATATAATATAAAGTATGAGAACTAAATAATAAATGTGTGGAATTTTTGGGTTCATTACTAATTTTATGACGGGTCAAATTAGTAATAACCCATTAGGGTTATATATATAAAGAATGTGGTCCCTGATTAACATATACAACACAATACAGTATCTTTTTCATAAGAAATTAGTGTTTCCATCTCCCAATAGTGTGTATGATCAATTAGAAGATCAGTTCAACCCAAATTTAATATGCATCACTCATGAAATCAGGTATACTTCCGCTATCTTCTCCTCTGAAGCGATCTATAGGCAAGGATCAGTCTTAAAATATAATAAATTATCTCCATCATAGAATACCTCCATAGAGAAGTGGTGAGCTAGGTGGTACAAGTACCATCAAGGAGACATGGAGAGTTGGGGAGGTGAAAGTTCCCGTGAAGAGAAATGGAAAGCCAAAGAGGTGTATTCATTAGAGGAAGAGCTAGCAAGAGGAGGAAGTCTTTGGCCTAAGCCCTTATGTAAACCAATGGAAGGAGATTATCTTATGGGCTGGTCATTGGCTCGAAGACTGTAGGTCAAGTTTGCTTACAACGCTTAGTAGGCTAAGTGGACCTTGTTGCTAGTCACTTTGCTAGTGTTAGACCTTTTGGGCCATGTTCAAATAAAGCCTATCAACAATCAAGAAACTAGTTGAAATTGTGAGTATATGGTATTTGTGAGGTATCAAGAAGGTCTAAGTGCTATGGCCTATGTAATCCACCATTTATAACAAAATATTTGCAACAAGATAAAGAGATTGTATTGTAGAGACTTCATAAATCTACATAAATTTAATCTAAAGGCTGTAAAGAAAAGGATGCACCAAATGGAAAAGGTAACCTATGAAACTTTGCAATTTGACAAGTATTAAATAAGAATTTTAATACATTAAGATGTTTACAATATAAAACATGTTAAATTTTTTACAATGAAGCATGTATTAATCTATTATGGAGAAGTTCTTAAAGCATAGTTGAAGGACATTCATTCTGACACCAAAAACATAAGCTAAAACATGAACATGGACAAAGTTAGAGTATTTTGAGTTTATTACATACAATCTATGCCAAAGTTTAGCTTGTGAAACACATTATCTAGTACTTTGGTCCTAAAAAAGGCATTTCATAGGGTAAAAAATTACACATAAATTGGCAGTTTTAAGTAAACTATTAACTGATAAAAGTTTATAATGAAACTCAAGCACTAGTAGAACTTCAGTTAGCAAAATGGGGTTATTTAGATTAACATTTCCTAAGGCATACTTTGATTTAACACATCCTTAAGGTAGTTTAACGGTAATTGGTGTATCTGAGTTTGTTTGAGGATGAGAATTTGAGAATAAGGTGTCATATGATCAGATGCACTCATCTTCTATCCATTGACTTATTTCATTATCAAAAGTAAAGTAAGAACCTAAGCAAGATGAATAATTACTTGCATATTTAATCAAATGATTCCATTTGATGTTCGCCAATTTGTTTATTCTGCGATGAATGTTATGGTTTAAACCTTAACTTTACGCATTTTTGTAATTATACAGCTAAAGTTTTAAATTATTAATTTGTACACCTAATAAGCTGTTTAGTTGTTGCCACTTATACATCATATCTTTTTGTTTTTTCCTGCTACCTCTATAATCATGCTAGCTAATTACAATGTGACATGACACTTGTAATGTTTTATTTTGTATTATTTAAAAGCTAAGGTGCATAATTGAAAAAAAGTGTCAAGTTGAGATATAAACCATGACATTGTTGCTTTATTTTGCATCATCTTTATCACTTCATTTCATGTCCTAGAAATGTAACTCAAAATTTGTAAGTGCATTACTATTATCTAAGTGAACATCAAGAAGATTATCCATTTGTGAAGCACCAAGATGTGCTGAAAATTTTGAATTCTTTTTGCCCTTCTTGTTGTACTGGGTAAGATATTTTATAAGTTCGAAGCATTTCTCAATTGAGTGATCAATTCTTCAACAATGTGTACAAGTTGGTTTCATTACGATTTCATTTCTCTTACCTTTTCAATCAATTTGAAAAGGTTTTTGGTTTTGGATTGTTATGTTGCAGCTCAACTTCTACCACTACTTGCACCAATCAATCTAACCATTTGTTGTTATTTTGCAACTTGAAAAACTAGACAGTGTGCTTTACTAACCAAAGATAAAGGATATGTTAATTGTATCTGATTCCGTATGCTTTCAAACGCCTCATCAAAACCAACAAAAAACTAAAGTAGTTTTGTTTTACTATAGATTTCTTGCATTTCAGCAAACATCTCGAAACTATACCAAGCGATAACACCATAGGTACATGTTAGAAAACCATACAAACTTTGCATTTCATTACAAAGTTTCTTCAACTTATTGTAATACATTGAAACACTCAAAGTCCCTTGCCTATAGCAATTTTTGTTACTGATAGGGGAGAGAATGGTTCGTTAGGATAAAATGCTCATAAATGTCATCTTAGAATTCTTTTAAAGATTTCACATGTATAAACACTTTAGATAGACCTTTGCTCATCAAATTTAAAATCCAACAACTTATCATGTAGTTACATTTAATTCATTTTTAGCTTCAATTGGATTAGTATCATCTAATTTCTTATAGTCACCATTTATAAACCTTAGCTTTTCTTTTACCCTTAAAGCAAGCTTATGGTCTACTCCATTCTAAGAAGCTTGATACTATGAAAATCACACTTGTGATTATAGGTCATGGACTATATGATTTGGATAAATGTAGTGGATCATTCAAATACAAAATCACTTTGGATGCTTCCCAATTCATATTGATTAGAGACATGAAAATTAACCTATCGCAAAGAAACGATATGAGAAAAGTAAACAAGTGATGAATTGAATACACTTAACTCTGAGACCATGAAAAATTCATGAACCTACTAGTTCGAATTAAAGAAATCAACCATAATGAGACATCAAAGAGATGTATGGAAAGCCTAAGGTGTGAAATAGAAGTTTGATAGAATTTGTTATTCTATTTTAATATGACCTAGCTATTTACACACACATGTAAAGTATAGATATTTTACGGACTATTAACATATTGAGTATTACATATCACATCTTATGTATATAAGATGTTAAGTAATTATTAATAAAATTTTAATATATATTTTATCCAAAATGTGGATAATAATTTTTTAAGAAACTATTAATTCTATTATATATACATATGAATATTTTATTTTCTAATATGCTATATGTTCATTACTTGTCTTGTAATACTATATAAATCTTTTTTCCTACTTATTAGATTAATTATGAAGCCAAAATAAGCTACACATCGCATTGAATACAAAATATATAATGGATTACAGTCTCACTCCATGGTTCATACTAATATCCTAAGCTTTATACCCTTGTTCAGTTAACTCACCGTCAGAGCTTGTGGCCCCTATTTCAAATTATAATGAAAAATAAATAAATGAAGATGCATAAAGAACATGTTAGTGTCACTATTATTATTTATTATTATTATTATTATTATTATTATTATTATTATTATTGCCATGATTCAAGTGCCACATTTAAATTTGAATATATTACAATCAATAATTAATATTGGGATACAAGGTTTATACATTGAAAATAACTCATTCTTTAAATTTTCATTTTCCATTACTATGGTATGTAGAAATATTATTATATTAGAATGTAAATATTGTTTCCTTCCAAATATTGTAGTATTTAAA
Organism: Combretum micranthum; assembly: GCA_024138025.1. Lineage (NCBI taxonomy): Eukaryota > Viridiplantae > Streptophyta > Magnoliopsida > Myrtales > Combretaceae > Combretum > Combretum micranthum. Next base: position 81,746 of record JAMXBD010000686.1, on the reverse strand, counting down.
TAATGGGAAGGTGAAATGATAGGCACACATAAGCATCAACGATTAATGAACATTAAAGTTAAAGAGTACAATTAGGACTGTCGATGATCCCAATAATGCACCATTAAGATAAGGATTTGATGCCTAATCCAAGTCAATATCTTATTGCTAATGCTGCCTGCCCGTGGTCACCGGTCAGCCACTTCGACGGGCACTCTCCCTCTTGCTTTTACATAAAAGCCTACATCAATAAATATTACTCATCGCAATCGTGACAAGTAATAATAGAGCTCTTATTCAAATATTTTAAAATTTCAATACGCTTTTCGATATTAATTATATATTTTATGGAAACTTACATGTTTAAAAGACAAATGTTTTTTCTATATCTAAATTACTCGTTATTAGTGTTTTCTACATTCATGAGGGTAAATTATAATTATATATATCTTTTGTTGTCTTTAGATTCCTTTTTTTTTTTTTTTCTGTAGTGTTTGTAACTAAATTTTGATTGAAACAAAAAGAAAGACCCTAAATTTAAAAAATATACATTTTTTTTAGCTAATTATTATTTTTTTCATCAATTACTAGTTATCATAGTTAGTACCAATTATAATTTGAAAAGAAGAAAATCATAAACATATCGATCAGATTAAGAGATCAATACTCAAACTACTCCATTATAAAGCTTTGGTCATTATTTGTATCTACTTTATTTTTTAAAAAAATAATTAAACTTTTATTTATATTTTTATTAAAATTTTGAGAGTTTAAACATTCAAATTTTTAGTATATAGGACAAGTATTAAAAAAAAAAAAAAAAGGTATTTGTAATCTGCCCAACCCTATATACTTTATTGTTCTCTGAGCTTATGTCACGACTCATCACGAGTTCCCTCAGGTTCTTTTTATTCTCTCTTTCCTCCAAATCTCATGGTATAAACTACAACCATTGAATTCAACTCGAAATTCATCATATTATTCCTCTCTCTCTCTCTTTCTCTCTCTCTCTCTCTCTCTCTCACTATTTGCCTGCCTCATTTACATCTACATTACCTACACCTATCTTTATTTTCCTTACTTTCACCTTTTCTCATTCCTTCATTAATTGCCACCATATCCAATCTTCTTAAAACTTCCCTTTTCATCTTCCCACCTTAAAAGCACATCTTTAATAACACTTTCCTTTGTAACACGCACTTTGATTTGATTCTCTCCACAAAAGTTAAGTTATTACAGAAGGAAAATCCCCCAAAAAAAAAAAAAAAAGTAAAATGACTTTTACTTTTTCTTTTCTTTGAATATATTCTCTTCCAATCTTCTATAATACTACTCCTATCCTGTTTTGAGAGTCTTTCATAACCAATTTTTATTTTCCCGATTTCATGATGGGGTTTCAAGATTTGGCTAGTAATAATGGCCTAGACCATCATAGTCATATAGATAACAAAAAATGGGTGATCTCGGGTGTGTCATTAAGACCGCCCTTGAAGCCTATTTACACGACAACAACTCCAACCGAGCGAGACACCGACGATGAAGGTTGTTCGACGACGCCAAGGGCCGAAGAGTCGAGGATTCCGGCGAAATTGACATGCCCTCCAGCACCTAGGAAGCGGAAACAAACGTTGAAGTACCATAATTATGGTGGGGTTAGGGAATTTTTTACTCCACCCGACTTAGAAAGTGTGTTCTTGCGTCAAGTCGAAAGGGCTAAGTGATATGTGACCATCATTTTATCTAAATTGTATTCTCTTTGGCCAATTTGATCTAATTATTAGTCACTCTTGGATTTCTGTCTTGTTTTAATGTTATCTGTAGTTTGTAGGATAATCTTGTGCATATAACAACCTTGATTTGTCAATAAAAGTGACCATTTTATTACATGGTGAGATCTGCCACTTTTATCCCTCTCTCTCTCTTTTTTTTTTTTTTATTTTCTTTTTTCAATGCCCATATACATTGTATTTGGCTTATGCTGATGAAAATTGAGTAACGGACAACGTGATAAGTAAGAATAAATAAAAATTTAACATGTGCAGATATAAATTATCAATTTTATATTTTATCTTGTTTACTGCTAAGTTTTACACATGCCGTCCATTTAATTTTTTCCTTTTTTCTTTTTAATTATTGGGAGAGAAATTCTCCTAGAGTTTTTCTTTAAACATGGAAAAGAAAAAATAAATAAATAAAAAGAAGATTTCCGTTGGTGATACATACTAATTATCCAAAATTGTTTTTGTAAGGTTTTGATTGAGATGATTCTTAAATTTTGCTGGGAATGCTGTTATTGTCAGCGCTTCAAGCATTGTGATGTTATTCATAATTAACTAGGCAGATGACTGACCATGTACTTCAAATTAGCTTCCAATTTGTTGCTATAAATTAATATGTGGGTAAAGAAAATGTTGTTTTCTCTTTAAATTTGAATAACTTCTTGTATTGCTCAAAATAAGACATGAAATATGTTAAGATATCTTATCATTTATGCTTTTAGGTCATTCTTCATCTCATGGCAAATAAGATCCATGTCTACTCTTTTTATTTGGATCTTAGTTTTTTTAATATCCCAATTTTCTTTAATTTATATATCATCAATAGTTAAAATGAATTAAATTCCTAAAATATTTGTAACATCACAATAATGTTATCTTTATTCGTGTAACTCTAACTTTTGATTATACGTTACGATATCTCAGTAAATCGTTGAAAAATCATAGAAAATAATATTAAGAGGCTCATCTTATTTTTATCAGTATTTTATCTTTATTAAATCTGTATCTATAATTATGTATTGTATCTGTTTAGTGGTATCTATTTCTTGATAAATATTTGTGTGAAAATGACAAAAATACAATGTCAAAATGAGTTAAATATGATGAAACTAACGGAACATAAAAAGAAAGAAAAAAACACTTATCCTTTTGGAAAAAAGAGTGTAATTGATGATACGTGGGCTAGCTGGCCATGCAAAGTCAAATTTAGCACATTCCAAAGAAGCCAAAATTTTTCAAAATAAGGAAAAAAGGATAAAGGAAATCCTTTTCAAAGAGAGGTGAAATGCAACACGAAAGGGATCTTTCTCCACTGACTAACGAGCTAGGACAAAAAGCCATAGGACTGGACACCCATAACCATAAGTGCCCTTTTTTTTTTTTTTTTTATAAATTACCCATGTCGAGACTTTGTAGTTCTTATGTCCCACAAACCACGATGCTCTCTCTCTCTCTCCTCTATCCACCCACCTAGCTATATGACTCTTATGTTATAGTGGGAAGGTTCTGTGTCATGCCCCCTTGTGCTAATAAAAGACAAAGTACATGTGGAGGAGTTTAGAGATTAGAATCCTATGCAACTTGAATGGACATCGTGTAATTACTGTTCACGTTCATGCGTTTTATATTATATTATATTATTTATATAGAGAAAATTGCAAATGCACTCATACTGTGGCATGATTAGTTGCGGATAGACTTCTAATTATCTTAAAATGAATGTACTTTTATATCTTTATGATCTTTAAAAATACACATAAAAAAAAAAATCTTTTAAACACTTCCATTTTGAAACAAATGTGCAAATTTTCCAAAATTAATAGGGAGATGTAGTTGCGCTGATTCATTATTTTTTTTATTTAAATGATTATATTTTGGAAAAAGAAAATCTATTTTTATATTGAATTGCTATTCATAAATTTAAATAATGAAGAGCTTTTCAAAATATTTTCTAATAGGATTCTTTATCGAATTGTTATTACTATCAATGTTGTTAGATCTAGCATGGTGATTCGATCCGACCATGAGAGTCAATGGTTACTGGGTAAAATTAGGGGTTGCACCGCGGTTGAACTAGATTGTTTCCAAAGCTGGGTCAAGTTCAACTGGATTGAAGTGAGCAGATCAATCTGGGTTTGACCACACTGATTACAGACAACTAAATACTACGATAACTCTTTATAAGGAATAAGATTATAATAGAATTAATCATTATAAGAAAGTGAACAAGTAGTAAGGATTCCATATCTATTTATACAATATACATACCGGCTAGTAGGGATAGATATGTAATCTTTGTGCAATTTTACCTTCTCATCGGAACTTTTAAAAATATGCAAATCATCCTTAGAACTCTTGTTAAAGGGATTATAATTTAGGGAGAGATTGGAAAACTGTATAAACATTTTTCAGAAGTTATAGAAAGCATGATCATATTCAGAGAATTACTTTAGAAGCACATCCATACCTTAAAACTTTTTCATCGGTTTGCGTGTGAAACCAATAATTGACCTAAATCAATAAACAATATATTCAACCATAGTTTAATAAGAAATTTTTGTTTTATTTCAATGGAATGTTCAACTCAAAAGCGAGAGAGAGAGAGAGAGAGAGAGAGAGCGAGAAGTGAATTATTGTTTAATGTGATTAATATAATCTGAGAATATACTTGATGGAGTAAAAGGTGAGCAAGTGTTAGGTCACTAAATGTGAAGTTTGTAAGAACAAAGCGCTGCATGCCTTGGGATCGGAGATGTCACTTAAGCAAATGGCAAATCAACACGTATGGCATTAACTTCAGAAACTTAAGTTGGAGTGTAGTGGGACAGTGAGGATTAGATGGCATCAATCTCTTGTATCGTATGTTGTCATTACTATTATTATTGGACACCCACATGTAGGAGGGTGGATCTTTTAACGATGTCTGGCGACATGTGTATTTCTTGTTCTGCAAAATATTTAGTGTTATTTATTATCATTTTGTTTCTCAAAATTTTGAATGCAATTATATTGTTCGTGTTGAAGGCGACAGGTGGATGAGGAATATCGATGTAAAATCGAGAATAATTAAATCACTAAGGATATATCGCATGTACACATATATGCCTTGGAAAATTACGCTGAGACGCCATAAGAGAGATTAACTTATGTAACAAGTATACACGAACGGCTTCGAACGGTATGAATGTTATGCCTCGAATAGGGTTAAGATGTGTTCAATTCTGTCACGTGTAATACTTAAGCATTATATACTAAGGTTATTCTAAACTACTTGTTTGTCGTGATCATTTGCTAACCGATTTTAGATTTTAAAATCGTATAATTAAGTTTTGAAAACATTAGATTAAGTAGCAGAAAAATAAGAAAGTATCAAAGATAGGTAAAAATTAATACAAGTTATCTAATAAAAGCTTTTACAACCACAGGCATAAATCGAGCCCTTAAAAGAGAATACAAGTTTGAAAAGGTAACTACCACTTTTATTTAAGAAGAACACATAATCTCATATTCCAAGCCACTTCGCTCATCAATGAGCTCGTACCAATCCATTCCATGCCCGAGACACGTATAAGCATCAAAGTCGAAATCACCAGCACCTAAAAAAGAAGGAATGAGTCGAAGCTCAATATACAACAATGCAATCACTCGTGATATGGCAGACACACCTAAACTACATGCAATGCAACAACCAACAGTTTAGGATTATTATTTAAGGCGATTCAAACAATACGGGGGCACTTATACTCCAGACAACAAGCTATGGGAATCTGGGGGTCGTGAGTAGCAACTCAAGGGATTGATATAGGCAGCCCGAATACTTACATCTCCTATATGTTATACCCAAAAAAGAAAATAAATTCTTTTAGGATTCACAGCCATTACGCATCTCTATTTATTTTAGTCCATAGTTATATGCAGCTCAATTGGCGCCCATAGTCATGAACTACATATAATACTTCTCACCGAACCTAAATAGACTTTATCTCAATACCGTTTGCCCTATCAACTACCCGCTAAGCCATCAATGATGGCATAAGCGCTTAACTACCGTACTGGCACTACCTAGCAAGGTTATCGCCCCTCAGACCAGATTAAACGATGGAAGCACACTCAAACAATTAATTAGGTCATCTTTAAATGTTAATTTATTTTAAGATGCCTACCATAGCAAGCAACACACAAGTTACTGCGCACCTTATATCAAAATAGTAGATGGTAGAAGATCATAAGTAAGATAATAGGTTGATTGAATATCTATCAAGAAAGGTTAATTTGTGTAAGTATTGAGTATACAAACTAAGGATTCAAGCCATATTAATTAATCAATTAACATAAGGTCTTATGTAGTATAAGGCTTTCGATTTATAGTTGAGTTAAGGCCAATTAGGATAGTGAGGCTTAGATAATTTGGACTAAGCCCATAGAATTCGAAAGTTGGCTTAATTATTTATATGTATTAGATCTTTAAGGATCCTAAGCTAGGCCCAATTAGAAATTCTTTAAGTGTTTAACTTTTTAGGGTAATAGCTTTATGGCTTAGGAATTGAGCTCAGTAAGGAATATAAGTGTTAAATTAGATGGAATTGGACTTTATTTTGAATTTAGGTCCAATTAGATTAATATAGGTTATTGGACCTAAGAATTACGTTCAAGCCCAATTGCAATTTAATTTAGACCTAATTAAGCTATTAGGCCTTCTAATATCCTATATAGGCCCATTAAGGATATTTTAGGCCTTTTAGGCTCATAGAAATAATTTGAGCCTAATTAGGTATTTCAATACCTAGAATTGATAGTGGACTTAAATATTTTGGGAATAGACCAATTGGAATAAGTAAGGGTATTGGGCTCGTATTATGGAATTTAAGCCCATAAAGCGTAAAGTTAGGTATTGCCTATATTTTGAAGGTCTAGGCTCTAAATAGCTATAAAAAAAAGTTGTTAGGATTTAGTTTGGGTCTATTTAGTGTAAATAGGTCTAGTTGGCTAGAAATTATATTATTGACCTAGGATTGTGTTTCTAGACTAATTTTATCTAATTAACCCATTTGTGTTTTTTTTTTTTTTTTTGTCAAATTGGATTCTATTTTAGAATTTAAGCCCATAACCAACTATCAAAGCTCAAAATTATTAATATTAGTCAAGTGGGACTTAAATTAATTTCTAAGTCCATTTTAGGTTATCTAAGTTAAGTTGGCCCTATTTTTTACTATCTTAGCCTATTTTAGGTCATTTACGTCAATTTAATCATTTTCCTAATAACTAACATTTGAATTATTTTAGCCCATTTAAACATAAAATAATTACTAATTCCATTTTATAGTCCTTTTAAACTCTAAGTTTATAAAAGCTCATCTATTTACTAAATATCCAATTTAAACTCCTTTGTATGGCTAGAGTTCATTTAATCTAATCGAGTCATAGATTGTCAACTAAGTCTATTTAGCATGTCAAGGCCCACAAGAATTCATTTTATTTTGTTTAAGCCCATGCTATGTCTATTTATTTAATTTTATAAGTAAAAGTTACATTATGCCTACACTATCATATTTGACCCTCGAACTTATTTCTATCAATTTTAATTTAGAAAAACTCCTAATGATTTAAAAAAATACCTAAGTTAACTAATTAAACATTAATCAAGCTGGTTTAAAAATTACATCAATTATTTAAGCTAAAACATGCAATTTTTCATTGTAAAATAGGACTGGAATATTTTCAAACGAATTTAAATTAATTTTTAAAAATAGTAAATAAATTTCAAAAATTTCTAGTTTCAAGGTAGAAATAGTAAAAAATCCAAAGTTTTATTCATAAATAAATTACTTTGATATTTTGTTTAAATTTAACAACTCATATCACTATATACTATCAACCAAAATTGAAATAATTTTTAAAAATAGTAAAAAACTTCCAAAAATCACGAAATTTTCTAGTTTAAATATAGATACAAGAAAGTATCATGCCAATAAATTTTGATCAAAAATAAATTCATTTAATATTTTATTTACATTTAAAAACTAAGATTACTATAAACTATCCTGTGAAAATAAATCAATTTTTTAAAAGTAGTTAATGACCTTGAAAAATCACAAAACTTTTTAGGTTGCCACTAGACATATTATCTTTCATAAAAATTTCATGCAAAAATAAGTTTGTTTGATATTTTATTTATTTTTCTTATTTTATCATGCCTATTAGGCTTTTAAAAATAGTAAATTGAGTTGAAAAATTATCAAACTTCCTAGTTTACATCTAAAATAGTAAAATACCGTTTCTAAAAATTTCACTCAAAAAAATTCATTTAATACATTCACTAATATCACAAAGCTTATGTTCTTAGGTGATTAATTTTTGTACAACATAAATAATAGCATATTTATTCAATTCATGAAAAATCATTAGAAAAATTATATAAAACACATTAAAATAGAATATATATATATATATATATAAAGATAATCCCTTTTAACCATAGTTATATCACAAATCCATTAAACCACACATAAATATTGACAATATCAACATATTTTCATTAAACTAATTAACACATGATATTTCACCCAAATCATATCTTTTATATTTTGTATTTTTAGTAACATAACCTATTACTTACTAACACATTTCACTAAGCACACAAATTAGTGAAAATACTTACTTGAGGTAGCAAAAACAAGCAGAATCTTGACTACCCTGCTCTTAGGAATTTTATGAAGCTCATTTTGCCTCTAATCTCAAATCTGTTGATAAACACCAAATTCCAAAAAGAAAAATAGAGATTAGTAAGGTTTTTAGATGGCTAGAAGAATAGGTAAAGCTTAGAAGGTTTTATTCCTAATAGGATTTTAATAGGAAAATGGGTGTGGTAATGTTTTGGGGTTTGTTTTGTGAGAAAAATGAAGTAAAAATTTCTGCTGGTTTTGAAGGCTAAAGATGGTGGCTATCTAGGGCTTCTTTTAGGGTTTTTGCAAAAGAAAAATGGGGCAATGGGTAGTACAAAAAGTGGTTCCTTTAGGGAAGGTTCTAAAGCCTTTTAGGGATTTAAAATGGGTAAACATATTGAAAAAATTATGTAAAAAAATTAGATAGATAAGAATAAAAATGTGTTAGGTTCTATAAACTTTTTAGCTAGGTGTAAAGATAAGATAGTTAGTAGGTTGGGTTAGTAATTAGGTAAGGGTCTTAAAATGTAATTAAATGTTAAATGGACTAAGGAAATAAGTAGATTAATTTAGGAATCTTAATTTAGAAAATTTGAAGATGGTGAAATAAATTTAGTCAATTAGGTGATTGAATAGATATTTGATTAAAATTTAAGGTGTTGAGAAATTTAGGTATTGAATTTCTAGAGAATTGTCAAAATTGGGAAAATGAGAAGATCGAGAGATTGTAATTTAGGTGGATGACTAAGTTGTTATTTACGTTTGGTTTAATTTATTTGATATGATAAAATAGGAAATTGATGTAATTTAATCTCTATTTTCATTTGAAATTAATTACCAACTTAAAATTGCCAATTTACCTAATCATACTATATAATTTACTTAATTAAATTATCTAGCTCAAATTTCTAATTTAGGTTTTAATTTAGTTCACATTTTCCCATATTTTATCTTATTTAATTCACATCTTTTTGGTTAACCTAGTGAAATTTAGAATACTTCAATGAAGCTTGGAAAGACCTTCAAGTCTCAACACAAATTGGAAAATTGTAGTGCGCTAGGTGCAAGGATTTAAGTGACATGGTTATATCTATATTTGCATTATACGTGGCTTTAGAAGGATAGCATGAGATGACATATATAGAGATATAACAAAAGAGACGAAAATAAGAAGCAGATAATTTAATTGGTTCAAATGCACTCATGAAAGAGGGAGCAGTTATCAAAAGAGAGAAGAAAATAAGTAGATAATTAGAATTGGTTCAAATGCAGTGAAAGATGGGTAGTTATCAAATATGAGACTTCATTAATATTGATGAGATGGAATGCATACATCATTACAAATGAGGATTTGATTTTTTTAGAGGAGAAATCCAACATTAAGATGGCGTTTACTCGGAATTCTAAATCTCCTCAAATGTGGGAAATTCTTAGATATTTTTAAAGTATGATCATTTATGACATCTTTCACATTAATAATAATGACATTGATGACCTAGATGAATGCCTTTGTATATGACCTTCTTATAAAGCTCCTCATATGTTCAATTAAAACTTTTTTAGTGTAAGGGACATATTATAAGCTTAAATCTCCCTACCACCTCAATGCAAAGAGTTGAATATAGGTGATTATTGAGTGCAAAACCCAAATTCAAATTTTGCTCTCTGCAAATTTTATTTCAGTGAATCAATTGAACATTATTTTAGCAACAAGGCAAAAAGGGTAGGAATTTGTGTAAAAGAGTGGAAATACAAATAAAATAAGCAAAGTGGTCCATTCCCCTTATTTATTTGGGTATATAATAAAGAATATGAAAGAAACAAAATGAGACATTTGCTTTTATTTTGCTTGGATATGGAATCAAATGAGAAATTTAGTACCAAAATAACTCTAAGGGTTAATTGCATTCATTAATCCCATACATTTTGTGAAATATACCATGATCCCATTTTTTAAAATATAATATATGACTACCTCAATACTCCACTTTTTTAAAATATAGCAAATATAGCCATAAAAATATCCACATCAAGTTCAAGAGAGTGTTTGTTATAAAAGTGAGGCATTGATGTTTTTAATAAATTTATGAGTATGGTCAGTGTAATTTATCTAAACCTTAATTTTGCTTTTAAGGGCACAAACTAATTTTATATATTTTCCATTCCACCACTTCTAATGCTTTCCATCCAATTCCATCTTAGTTTAAACATTGAAATATAATATTTTGATTTTCTTATCTTGATTTTCCATCAATTGCTACCCTCTAAATAAGACATTTTGTAAATTAAAATGTACTAATGTTGACTAAAAACCTAAGTAGTAAAAGGTTTTGTCTTGTAACCAAGAGGTCATCAATTCAAATCATATAATTGTTATTTTACTTTCTCAAGATGTATTTATTGCTTAAGCTCTCACTCACACTCTATCTCACTATGATAAATAATAACATTAAATTCATTGATTATAAAACTATATTTAACAAAATAAATTATACTAGATTGTTACTTATATTAGTAGTATACCATAAGTAATAATTTCATTACCCATATTACAAATATTTTGTCCTATCACATCTATTATTGGTAAATATCACCAATTGTATGACTTGGTATAATAACATTTTCTTTTATAATTATTGTTATGATGTAAATTATTAAATAATTGATTATTAACTAACTTATATTTAGTCTTTTTTTAGTATTTTTAGTCAAAGAAACATGCAAATTTATTGGGAAAAAGCACTTTATAAAGAATACTAATATTCATGTAAATTTGCTCTTTTTCTATGAGATGTAGTCAGGTCAAACAGTAGGCAACACCTTTGAATGTAGAAAGGATATGCAATTATAGAAGCCTTTCATCTAACTACAGAAGATTCATCAAAGGATATACGATAGTAGCAACTAGCTAGTCCTTTAATTGATATCTTATGAAAAGATAATTTTTAGTAGAGAGATGAGGCTCAATTGGCATTTGATACACTTAAGGAAACTTTGGTTAAGGAATCAATTATAACCTTACCAAATTCTAACAAACAATTCATTGTGGAAACAAATGTGTTATGTTATGAAATAGGCGCTATTTTGCTCTAAGAATCCCATCTAGTTGCTTACTTTAGTAAGAAATTACCTATACAATGAGAAAGGCATTAGCTTATGTTTGTGAACTATTTGCAATTATAGAATCAATAAGAAAATGGAGACAATATTTTCTTAAGTCTTAGTTTCTAATCAAAATTGATCATTGTAGCTTAGAAGAGATTCTAAATCGAGTAATAAAAATTATAGAATAGCATAAATACTTATCCAAATTGATTGAGTATGATTTTATATTAGTGTATAAAGCTGGTGTAGAAAACACCATGGCTAATTCACTTTTAAGACAATATGATGGGAATGGAGAATATTTTGGGTTATTAACCCCACATTTCAACTTGTTTGATTGGTTGAAACAATAGCACAAAACCTTTCATGAGTTTTAGAAGTCCATTCATGACCTAAATAAGGGAAAGACTTTGAAATGGCCTCTTCACCAGAAAAAAAAAAAAAATATCTATGGTATTATGACAATAGGTTACTTTTAGTGGTCCAATCCACTTTAATTCCACTTTTGTTACTAAAGTACCACTCATCACCAAGTTTAGGACAATTTAGCTTCTTAAAGACTCATAAAGGGCTGGCTAATGAGTTTTTTTTATGGGACGGAGGATTTGGGGTGGAGGAGGTATGTGCAAAAAAGTGGAAGTAAATAATACAACAAGACCTCCTATTTTGCTTACTTTTACTATTGTCCATACCATATCATGTTTGGAAAGACATTTGCATGGATTTTACAACATTTCTGCCCAAATCACAAGGTTTACTATGATCATGGTTGTGGTTGATAGACTCTCAAAATATTGTCATTTAAGAGCCTTAAATGCTCATTACATAGCTACTAAAATGTTGTCTCTATTCATTCAATTGATCGCTAAACTACATGGATTCCTTGGAACAATAATCTCGGATAAGGACTCAGTTTTCATGAGAAGATTTTGGAAGGATCTCTTTCAATTGTGTGGTACTCAACTATCTCTGGGTAGCACATACCATCTTTGAAGTGTTAGTTAGATAGAAGTATTGAATAGAACCATCCAGCAATACTTGAGAAGTTTTGTGATGGATTACCTAACTACATGAGTTAAATTTCTTCCATAAGCTAAAGATTGCTTGCAACATTCCATATCATGAAGGGGTTAAGAAATCTCCATTTGATATTGTTTATGATAGATCACCTATAACAATTCCATCTTTTGTTAGAGGTTCCTCCACTCTAGATGCAGCAGACATGGTGTTGGCCCTCTAATTAGAGTTACCAAGTTATAGACCTATATTCTATCTCTTAGTCAGTTTGACAGGCAAGTGTACTTATCGTTTATTAGTATGAATAAATATAGGGTCGTCTCCACAAGAAACAGATGCAAACACTAGTACTAATTAAATTTCCTATTAACTAGCAATCGGATAATTGAGTTAAGTAAATTGAATCTTAATTAAGCAACTAAACTATACTAAATATAAGTAGATTAAGCAGAACCACAAAATAACATGATAACAATAATAAATTTAATTCACTGCAGGTTTACTCCACAATATCAACATGATTCATTAGAGTATTATTCCTATTAATCATTAATTGCTGAAATTCTTAATTCAATAGTATTCTCTTTTAGACTACTCAATTCTAATCTTAATTGCATCCGTTAGAATCTTTCCTAATGAATAGACAAGTTGAAATTGCATTAATCTCTACTATTATGCTTAAATTTCACAACACATGTAGCAAACTTCCTAATAATATTTCTATTAACAAGAGTAGTTCCTTCTAGTGATCCAAAATCTGCTCAATGGACCTGTTTCCTAACATTTCCATTGAGATCTACTACAAGATCATGTCATGCACTACACTGTCTTAATTTTATTATAGTTCTAACCACTAGAGATTAACAATCAACAGGTCAGATTCATATAATTATGCCCATTCATGGTCACATGATATTGTAAACCCTTATTTATTACTCACTCATGATGAAACAACAATAACAATGATAGAAAGTAGAAATAAACAAGAAATGAAACAAGAGAATAGAGAAAAGAAAGAAACCCCTTTTGGATTACAACTGTAAGAACGTTTTTACAAAAACGAACAACGAATTCCAGTCGTCTTTCTCAAATTCTTCCCGGAAAAATACAGAATATGACACTAATTCTACAAAATGATACGCACGTCTTATGCTTTCTCTCTCTACAATTACTCTTCAATTATGATCGACACAATGAACAACTGAAGTGATGTGTATGAATCCTTATGTCTTGTCCTAAATGGTACAAGCTATTTTGACCCTAGACAAGATGCCCATTCAGATATAGCCCTTAAAAGAAATGTTTCATGTGGGATTTCTTCAAAATATCGGTTCAGACTTTAAAAAAGAATTTAAAATAGGCCTGATCACAACCTTCATCACAGGGTGATCAAGGAAGTGATCGTCACTGTTTCAAAACCTAACCCCCATAACGCCCATTACACAACCCGTGATGGTCTTTAATTTTCACTTCATCCTTGATAACGCTCGTGATCATCCCGTTGTGGCTGTTGTGTCCTTTTTTTCCTTCATAACGGGCATTATGAGCATCTAGTGTTCATATAAGACTTGCTACTACTAATAACGTCCATGATTTCCCAAAGGCAGCTTGATCCTTTACTCCAAAGTGTTTAATTGCTGTAGATTTATTTCAAAATCACCTGAAATGAATATATGAAGTAATTAAGTACCAATTCTTAAATAAATTCTCCAAGTAAGCACTAAATTGGATTTAATATACTAAGAAAGTTATGAATAGTTTGTGCCTATCACATGGATTTGGTTTCTTGAGATAAAGCCTTACATACTTTATGGACTAACTTAACTTAGGCTCAAGTATGCATGAAATACTTTAATTACAAATACTAAACTAACATGGAGTTTCAGGAAGGGGATATGGTTATTGTTCTCTATAACCTTATAAACAGGTGTCTCATAACCAATGAGGTAACTAAGCTTTCTAAGAGATTTTATAGGCCATACCCAATAGCTAGAAGAGTAGTTACTTGTGCTTAAGAAGTTACATTACCACCTAATTCCAAGATCCACAAGGATAGTCATGTGTCAATTTCAAAGAAGGCATGTGGGTATACAATTCCATCTCTAGAGCTACCAAGTGATTTTATTAGCGATTATCCTTCGATATCACCCTAGGGAATAGTAAATGAATCAATGATTATATGAAATGGACAAAAGATTACACAAGTACTAGTACAATGATGAGGTTTAGCTACAAAATCAGAAGATTGGGTAATATTTCGAAAAACACATCCTAACATGTTACCTTACATAGATATCTTCTCATGGGAATGGTACAAATGTAAAATCATGCATGCAAAAATACATGTTTCACATACACAAATGTAGATCTATCGTTAGTAAAGCATATTTTGTATGTGTAACGATTTAATGGATCTATAGAGTTTGAAACTCAGATTTTATGAACAACAAAATCTATATAAATACGTTAAGAGAACAATGGGAATGACACTTTTTAGTTCCTAAAATGATTGGTGTCTTTTTATCTTTTCCTCTCTTTCTAAAAGTTAAGGTTAGACTCAAATCAACTTGTTACTTGTTCATTACTTAGAAAATAAAATATAAAACTAAAGTTGGATAACAAATCTATCATTTTGAGCTATCAATTTCATCTTAAAAAACACCATAAACGAAGTAATAGGTGAGAGACTATTGCCAAGGTGTGAAACCTAAAATTTGTTGAGAGAGAGAGTATCGAGAGAATTTTGGTAAAGTCTATATAAATTTTGGATACTGAGCAAGGAGATAAGAATTTCTATTGGTGGGCTTGAGCATATTGTTTAAGTCCTATCATTAATCCACACTTGTAAGACTGACTTGAGGAAATTCGACTTCAAGGAGTGTTGGGAATTAAAAAACGACTCTAGCGGCATATATAATCCTCACTTTCTAAAGCGACTCTAAGGGTTCCATGTTTTTTAAAAATGACTATAAGTCTAATTCTGTGAGATCATTAGATGGTACTCCATGACCACGCTACAATTAAACAAATTGAATGAAGCAGTACATGTGTTTATTGAGTGTTGATTGATGGAATTAGATATAAAGGTGGCATAAGGTTTGAGTTTGACATACCCCTACATGTGTTTGCATGGTAGGTAATTACCTGCAACGCTTTAGGGAACTTTTGTTTAGATAATCACAAAAAGGACAAGAGGGGGAAAAAAAGGAAGAGAATAGAATCGATCTTTGCATGTCCTGTATGAGGGTCCATGATGCTCCTCGTCAGTTTGAGACATCTAAGAGTTTATAATTTATATATTTTTTTCTTCAATTAAAATGGATGTAAAATTGTTTAAATATAAACTTTAAGTAGAAGTATGCACTTTAATGTATAATTTTGGACGTTTACGATTTTACCGATTCTATATGATTTTATATAATTATATCAATTATATATATTCTAGTAAATAGTAAAATCATGATTTTGACAACCATAGACCGGACATGATATATCTTGCATTCTGATGGCCAAAAAAAAAAAAAGAAGATATATCTTACATTCATTAGCATGTGCTTTTTTTGAAGGTCAAAACCTATTTTTCTCCCTAATTAGCTCCACAATTCTTGGAACCATTGTGTCAAACTCCTCCATAAAAACACAAGGAGTCCATTTCGGTAGTATATCACCTGTAGCATTGGAATTCACACATTACATGTACTCTTATTATTGAATCAGTAAAGTGATAGAATTATGTTCTAATATGTTTGTAGAGGGCTAATATAATTATATAATAAATATTTGAATTTGACTCGTGGGCTAAGTGACAAGGCCTGAAGAGTCCAATTCATATTATAGGATGACTTATAGGAGATCTGGCATGGTGAGCTTGGAGTAAGGATCGTTGGACCAGTCTATCCAATCTCAACCTTTCTCAGAAAAGCTTATGCACTTAAAAGAGGCTCTCATACGCTTAAACTCAATATAAGCCCATGGAATGATCTATTAGTAGAAGGACTCATCTGAATCGTTGACACACCTTGCGATCTAATGGATGTCGTCAACAGTCAAACTCTATAAATATTTTAGGAGTTCTCATCTTTTAACAAGACTGGAGACATCTAGAGAAACGTCGTCGTGCTGTCAAAGTATAATCACAGAAATCCAACAAGAATCAAAACAAAGAAGGTATTGCCTCTCTCCAAGAACTGTAGGGTTGATGTTGTACAGCTCCTCTACCTCTCACGCGTGCATTCGAGCTATATAAGATTGCTTACTCCTCCTCCCTACCATCTCTCCATAAGTCATTCTTACGTGTCATTGCCAAATCACTTCTCTGAAGACACGTGAAGCGCGACCCAAACGCTGCATGTACGTGAACCACTCCACAACATTTTTTGGCGTTGCCCTGACTAAAGTCTTTTAGACGAAGTCAAAAGAGATTTGGGCATAAAATAAATTAGTTGTGTCACTGCCTAGTGCTTATGTATTAAAATAATTACAAAGCTGCCGGGCGCACTTGCAAGCTAAATTTATTTATCATGTGTGAATTATCTTAGTGCGCAAAGTTGCAGCACTATCTCAATTTGCATATGTCGATTTAAACTTGCTAGAGCAGCACGTCTTTCCATGGTAGCAGTTGCTTATCATATGAGTTGCCTTCAATAGCTCACAAGCTTTCTTCAAATCATAAGACATGAATCTATACATATGTGCGTATGTATCTATATAAATATTTCTTCTTTGCTGGGTCAATAATTAAATGGTTTATACTCCATGATATTTCTATAACGCCATGAGATGAGCTGAACTCTTGAGGCCCATCTCAGTCAAATCCATAATTAAGTTAGCCCAAGGTTATACTCCTAGCTTAAGATTAGATTTATGGTAGCAAGATATCAACTAAATATTGTATGTCAAATAGTTTCAGTCTTCCATTGAATATTTCTTTGTAAAGAAAAAATTTGTTATCATCAAATTAAATTTATATTCATTCCGGCCATTGTTCAATATGACAAATTTCAAGAAATGAAATAATAAAAACCTTTGCTTATTCTCAACGCTCTTAAGCCGAAGGGAAAAACAGAAAAGATAAATCTTTTATTCTTGACATAGTGGTTTAGTGATTAATACACATAATTTAGTGATATTTATATAAATTTAAAGTCTTGATATCCTTTTTATTCCAGCTAAAAGAAAACATTTTACGCGTGAAAAAGAAGAACACTTAATTCTGTAAAATTTCATTATTTAAATTTAAAAACAAAACTTATATAATAGTAAAGAGGATTGAAATAAGAAAGATAATACAAAGTATGTCACATCTTGAGTTAGGGTCAAGGCATGCCTACCCGTCACTATAACACTTATGCATTATTCACACAGGCTAACCTAGATAACTTATTAATTGTGAACATTTACTAACTACTTTTAGAATCTAAAATCACATAATTAGATTTTGGAAACAACTGGATTTGCAGTGGTAAAATAAACTTTTATAAAAATATTTCAAAAGCTACTCTCATGAGTAGACTAACATTCAAAAATAATATCCTGCCACTAGTATCTCAAAACAAAGAGTACCCAGTGTCCTAATGGAAAAACAAAACTCAAAAGATCAAATACAAACCATAGGCTCTACAACCAGACCCTTAAGGAAATACAAGTTCGAAAATATAAATAAAGATTTTAAACAAAATAAAACATATCTAGCGGTCCTAACCATTTCACTTGTCAACAAATTCCTTCAAGTCATCTTATATCCTATGCAATCACCAACATCTAAATCAACACCTAGAAAGAAAAGAAGTGAGCCGAAATCTAGTACAACAGCAACACTAGCACACACAAGATAGACACATATGCTTATTCTAATGTAATGCAACAACCAATAGGTTATATTTGAAAATTAGAGTGTAACAAATTAATATTGGAGACTCACATTCTAACAGCATGCCACAGGAGATATGGAAGTCCTAAGTAGCAACAACTGCTTAAAAGGTTAATATAAGTTACTCGAATACTTATATCATCTATAAAACCATCTAAAAAATAATAGCTTGACTAAGGTTTACAACTGTTATGCATATCTGCCTATCATAGTCTATAATATAATATGACTTAATCGGCCCCATAAGTCGTGAGCCACACTATATTACTTCTCACCGATCTGGGTAAACATTATCCCAATACCATTTGCTCTATTAGCTACCATGACGAGCCACCTATGAATATCTTTAACAAAGATAGGGGGTAGTCTAAGCACCTAACTACCACACCAATATCGCCTAGCAAGATTTTTGCTCCACGAACCAAACTAAAGGACACAAGCACAAGCAAAACAATCATTTGTTAGGTGTTTTTAAATTTTAGTTTATTTAGGATTTCTATCTTAATATATAATATGCAAGTTACTATGTACCTGATATATTATCCACAATCCGAAAAAAATTAGAGGATATGTCAGAGCTATCTATATATCTGTTCAAGAAGTAAATTCATATAAGCATTTAAATTAATTTTCAACTTACGTGAAATACTCATTTTATGGCAATATACATTTAAAACAATATACTTCTCTTATTATTCATAATTTAGCCTAGCATTTTACAATTATAATACATCTAAACCAATTACAAATTATTATGGCCTTATGAGAGTTCACTAGTTAAATTCATAGATACATATAACTTGTTGGTTTTTAAAAAATTTACTAAGTCCATATTAGTTATAAGTCTATATTAACTTAATTTAGTTTAGTTGGATAAATTTAATCAATTTAGTTCATTTCAGCTCAATAAAGTCAATTTTACCTTAATTAAGTCAAGCTGAACCTAAAACCATTAACTAAGTAAATTTTATATTTAAAAATTCATGTTGATTCTTATTAGTTATTAAGCCTATTAAAATACTTTATAATCCAGAGTACACATAGTATATGTAAAAGCTTGACTCATTCCTAATTATACAGGTATTCATATATATATATATATATATATTCTTTATTTTTTTAAATTTTATTTATTTTATTTTAAACAGGGAATTGATCACTCCATTGATAATGCCTGTTATGGAAGTAATTATGATCATCATGTCCCACTTAATGCTTGTTGTCAAGACATTTTGAATTAAACAAACGAACATAGCCAATCAAACCCTCGATAACCCTCATTATGGAAGTGGTGATGGTCATCACTCCCTATATAACACCCGTTATCAAAACATTTTGAATCTCACAAAACAACAGAGGTGATTACACCATGGATAACGCTTGTGATCTTCTAAACTTTGTAAAATAGTATTTATCATAGGATTCATCACACCTGTGATCATCTTTAATTCGAAAATCTAAAAGTATCATGGGAATAATCACACCCATGATCAATGCCAAGTGCTTGCTCTCAAGTTTTTCTTTTGTTCATTTTCTAAAATTTAACTTACTTAACTAACTGATTAATTCACAATTAGAACAAAAGCATCTCAATATCATCATACAAATTCATTTTCATGATTCTATAGCTCTTTCATACACATCACTTGATCATATTTTCTCAAATCATTTCACCAAACATCTAATCTACACATGCATATACATATCTAAATTTTAATATATATGTTTATATATCATCAATTTATCCATATCATCATAAATCCTACATCTATTTAACATTAATTCATTAAAATCATACATCCACAATAATCAATTGAGAGAAAACAACTAAACTTACTTGTTTAGCAAATTCTATCAACTAGATCTTCGCTACTACTACTTCCTTAAGTTGATAAAGATTCTTCATGCATATTTCCTAACTTCAGTCTTGATTTCTATATTTAATTTCACCTAAGAACTAATTGAAATAGATATTTGGGTTGATTATTGAGAGAAAAAAGAAGAGAGAAATGAAGAATAAAAGAGCAAGAGAGGGCATCTAGAAAAAGGAAAGTAAGTGTTAGGGTTTTCTAACGAAAAATTATATACGGCTCATGGGCTTAAGTTTGGACTAAGCTTTGAGCTTTTGACTTGGGTTGGGCCTTGCACTTTACATTGTGAATTGGGCTTCTTAGATAAGAATATTTACGAATTTGAAAAATTAGAAAGAGATAAGAGAATTTTAAGGAATAGAAATTGATAAATTAAACAAGAAATTTAGCTTAGAAATCCAATTGGTAGGAATTTAATATTTAATTTGAGTATGGGAATTTATGTCTTATGAATTGATATTTATGATCATGTAGTTAAATTTAAAATTCTAAAGATTAAGAAATTAGAATTCAGGCTAAAATAACTAGGTATTTGGTGTTTGGGAATTCACTAAGATAACTAAGTTGCATGTTTAAGGATTTAGGAAATTGAAATTGAAAGAAAATGAAGTTCAAATTGATAATTGGGAGGAATTGAGTAATTTGATTCATTGAAATAAGTAATTGGAGTATTTGAAATTTCTAATTTCAATTGGATGTTTTTACTAATTTAATTGTGTTAATTTATCTAATCATATCCTATAGTTTAGTTTACTTGATTTATTTAATTAAACAATTTAACTTCATGTTCTAAATTAAATTTAAATTAAAGTTCAAAATTAACTTCCTACTATACTATTTAATTATAACATTTCTAACTTAGATTGGCAAAAATTTAGAATATTTCAAAATATACCTTAAAGATGGTAGATAAGGTTTTATAGATTTCATCGTTTACATTGTTTTCCAACAGTAATTTAATTTAAACAAACTTGAAAATGGTCTTATCAAATTCAATGTATGTGATGTGGTGATATGTAGTAGCCGAAAGAGAAGTAGCATTGATGGCGATTACTTTATTGCGTTTTAAAAAGCAGCACGGATCATAAATTGAGATGGAAGAATCTAAGAAAATAAAAGATTTCAATCTGTAAAAGTTAAACATGACACGGATCATAATTTGAGATGGAAGACCAGAAGCACCGGAGATGGACCCAGGCAATAAACTTCAAGGACAAAGTACAGCATCCAAAATACTCATGAAATAGATCCAAGCGAAGTCCATCCAAAAGATCGATCAAAAAACGACAGTAGCAACATCAAGTGGCCCTGGTCAATTAAGGGAGCACAAGGTATAACTGTAAAAGGTCTAAGGAGAAAACAATATGGGTTAATGTCACAAAGGAGAATATATGAATTTTAACAAAATATATTATTAGATATTTGAATTTTAAAATTAATCAATTTAGTATCTAAAAAATTTTTTATACATATCAATAGTATATTTGTCAAATTGACTAACCCGCATCTAATGTGACTTTCTTAACTACTATGATAAAGTTATTGATGGTGAATATGAGAAGTTGTTTTAAATACTAATTTAATCATTTTAAAAATTTAAGTACTAAAGTGATCAATTTCAGAATTTATGTACCTAACTGCATATTTAACCAAAGTTTAGGTACCATTCACGATATTTACCAAAAAAGATTTACTAGATATTACACGCCACATATATAAATAGATGGCGGGTAGATACTAATCGAATTTCAACAAGCATATTAATAAAATTGATACTTTCCAAAACAAGTATCATCCTTGATTTGCATACTAATATATATTAAAATTTAATTAGTACTTATACATCACGTGTATATATAACACAGGGTGTGTAACAACCATTGAATCTTTTCTCCTCCAAAGAAGAATTTGTAGACTTGTTTTATTTTCTTTAGATTTTTAAGGATGTTTCTTTATTTTATCTCCATGTCATTTTAATTTATGTAACTCAATTTTAATGTAATTTGCCGCGATGTATTTAAGTATTTCCTCTTTAATAGTTATCTATTATGTTAAGTTTACTCAAGTTACTTTATAAACCTAGAGTCTATTATGTAATAGTTAAGAAGTTCTATCTGTATATTAGTTTCCTTTTTGATATTGGTGTAATTGATACCCTTGAGTCATTGGTAATTGAATTTAAAATTTATATTCTATTTTGTTCATTCAATTTGTATCAATTTAGAATTTAGAATTTGGTAAACTTTTCTTGTGAGTTACATGGGATTTTCCTTTTTAACACCTGTGAGCTTTTCATAAAGTATGCATCATATTGGCTTATAATCCAATCACAAACTTTTTCAATTTTAATATTATTGTGTCGTATCATACCCTTTAATTTTTCATTCACAAAAAATCCACAAAAATATTCCTTTTCTTATTCCATAAATCCCAAAAATAATAATATGTATAAAATAGGGGTGAGTGGGTAATCTTATTGTATAAAGTACCTGCCTATATCCTGCTCAACTGGGTAGATATTGACTATCAAAGGTTATGGTATGGGTACAAATGTTTGAGAATTCGCAATCATAAGTTAGGCTATAGAAATGATGTTTTAATACCCTATATCTACCTTCAAATCTATACTCTAATATATAAAGGATACAAGTTAAAGAATATCTTGTATTTACCTCATTAAATATTATAAAATAATGTTAATATATAAGATATAAATAATGATACTTTATTATTTTTTATCTTGCAACCACTTTTGTTCAAAATTATTATTCCTAGACAAACTTTTAGAAATTTCCATTATTGGCAAACCTGTATTGTTATATCTAGGAAGAACTAATAATTTTTACTTTAGAAGAACTACGATTATATGTATATACATGAATTCTTAAATTATATAGAAATGTTGTTTATCTTTTCAAAATGATTAATACAAAGTAGTTCAAAAAATTTTAATTTTTGAATTTGCTACATATTCTATAATTATATTTAATATCACATAAATAGGTTTTATAGGTATTTGTTTTCAAATTTTACAGATAGACTTATTCATTATGATGAAAACTTATGATATTAGCAAACTATTTCAAATTTCTTTTTTACATATTATTTATAGTGAATATAAGAAAATAAGGTAGTTTTATATATTATCAAAACCATATCAAATACTATAAATTTAAAGTTTAAAAGAATAAAAAATCATAAGGTTTTGTTGGAAAATCTACATGTTCCATAGGGTATTATGTACACCTCAAAGTTTTACAGGATGTAAGATGAATATAAAGTATCATAGAGTAGATTCCGAGTAAAAAATTTAATACTTTTTACTTTACGGGGAATAATACAAATAGCATTTTATACCTTACCCATTATGTGCTTGCTCAGCTTTACATTTTTATTTAGTTTTTCAAATATATATGTATATATCCTTGCATTTCATAACAAAAGGAAAGTATAATCCACTTTATGGCTTTTATATAGTTGGGGTCTTGCCAAATTCTTGTGGACAAAAGGCATTAACGAAGACATTATGGACCTCAGTAAAATAACATAAAAATAAATAAATAAATAAAGAAGAAAAAAGGACAAAACCAAATCATCAAACTAGACGAGTTAATAACGACCAGTAACTATATAAATGCGAGCATAATAATGTGTTGTGGTCCTAGCCTGCAACATCGTTAATAGCTGAGCTGTGGGCATTCTTAAAGGATTGGAGTTGTGTTGGCTAAATGGTTTTTGTTTGAAGATTGATAGTTTTCTGGGATTTTTCCTGTTTTAGGTTACTGGGCTTTAGGGAAATTCCCAACTAACAATCATTTTATTTAGGTTTTGGGCTAAAGAAATTTGTATTTGGGCCCAATAAATATTCGACAAATTTAATAAATGGACTTAAATGATTGGATTAAGGCCTAAATAGGACTTGGTAAAGGATATCATGCCCATATTTTAAGTTTAAGCTCACAGAATCAAAATCATTTCAAAGCTAATGGACCTTGAAGTAAATAGAATAATCTCATTCCAAATTGAAAATAGACTAATTAGACTTGGTTGAGATATTAGGCGTAGAGATTAATTAAGTTAAGCCCCATTTATTCATTAGTGAAAATAGAAATTTCTAGTGAAATTTTGAAATTTGAAATTAAAGCTCGACTCAAGAAATTTAAGACCGCTTCGACTATTTTTGGACCAACTCACCACATTTTTTTAGTGAACCGTGACCGCAGCTATTAATGACCGGTTTTTCAGCAATTTATGGTCGGATTACATAATTAAATCAAATATCTGAACTAACGATGGCCGGTTCGTTTTAAATCCAGTCAAGTCGGCATAATTTAAGTCCAATTCAACAACAAAACAACACATGTTCGATCAATTTTCAACTAACTTCGTAGAATTCTATTAATTTAAGTTATAATTGTAATATACCTAATTGTTTACTGAATTGAATTACATAATTTTGGTTCAAAGCATAATTATTAAAATTATAACTCGATTCATCATTTAATCCCAAAATTATGCAAAATAATTATGATTAATATATATCTCTCGGCTAATAATTTAATTTAACATATTTCATCAAATTAATCATGAAATCAAATTGAAATTCACACATATATGCATTCGACACACACATATATATGTATAATCAACAAATCAAACTTAAATTCATATTTACATACTCATCGTATTTAGGATATATACATATATAATAATCAAATCAAATTTAAATTTCACATTTACATGCACATATACATCTTGAATTTTACACACACATATATATAATCACACTTTTATGTTGATTAAAAACATAAATTATCAATGATACAGGAAATTACATGAATTAACATGACGTTACACACACACGCACACACGGGATTCGACATCTATATATTTATATATACTCAATATCGATTTCCAAATAAAAAATTATTTCATCAATTTTAGCATGATTCAAACATTAATATTCAGGTTAAAATTAAATCTACCATAATATATGTATATATTTTTTTAGCATTTAATATATTTATATATAATCATAAACTCAAATCAAAACTTAGATCTATGGTTAATTCATTAATCAACATATAAATCAAGCATCAAACATTCAATACAATGCATATTAAGCATCAAACAAATTAGCTCTCCTTACAAAGGTGAGAAATCAAATAAACACTAGCAATAACCCAACTACTTCTCAAAATAGTCGTAGAAGCTTCATACTCCAAATCTACTACTACTTCTTCAATTAGGTTAAATTTAGCTTGATTTCTTGAGTTGTTCCTAAATGAAGCAAAGTAGAGATTAGGTGAAAAAATTATATGAAGTTGAATTAAAATTGAATAGGAGAGGTTGAAACTTAACTTGATTTGTTGAATTTGTATTGGAATTGGGTGAATTAAAGAGAGGAATTTGGGACCAAGAAAGAGTAAAGTGTTTGCATAAATTCGAGAGGGAAAAGAGAGAAATTTGACAATGTAAATTGAATGGAAATGAAGAATTTGAGCTTGTATAGTGTGGGTTTGTGATTGGATACATTTGACCATACCTTTTGAGAGATAAAAGGCACAAATGCTCTAGATATCTTGACATTTGTGTTGAGGAGTAGGGGTAGTTTAGGTATTGATTAAATAGTGGGAAGATTAGCCTAGATTGCTCAAAATGCTCTTAAGTGACTAAGTAGGAGTTTAAGTGCAAGTGAGGGAAAAGTAAAGATTTTTCTTAAAGTAAAAAGTAGTAGGATAACACGTTTGGTACGCAGGAATCGACCAAAATAGAATTGCGATTCCAACTTTCATTCTCTTTCTCAATGTTTGAAAGCGTTTATAGAAGCCGGAATCACGATTACTTGAAATTGGTAATTTTGGTTTTTCGGAGAAATTCAATTCCCCTTTCTCAAAGATAGAATCACAATTCCATTCCATCTATATATATGATTTTTTTAAGGAAAAATGCTGAATTTGGTACCTGAACTTTGGTGAAAAATTAGATTAAGTATCTAAATTTTGAAAAGTTTAATTTAATACTTAATTAAACTTTTCATAGCTACAACCACTGCCTCACTTAGCATCATCGTTTTCTATTTGCTTATGTGGACCCACTATCCAATTGATGTCCAACATGTATCATGCACTAATTAAAAAGAAAAAGGACAAAACTCCCACTTCTATTCATCTTCTTCATCCCTCCACCTTTTATTATCTCCATGCATAGAATCAAAACCTATTCCATTCAAATTTGGCTTCAAAACAAATCCATTTCCACTTTGCTCACTCGAACCCTTCTTTTACCATACTCCCATTGTCTTCATGAATTATCAATAACAATACTACACCATAAAGTTTAACCCACTAACTTAGTTTCAACTCCATAAAAAAAAAAAATATAAATATAGATTCAAGTATATTTAGTTTCACTTGTTGATCTATTATAGAAGCAATTAATTGCATCGAGTTTAAGGCATTGGAATGAATACCAATTGAATTAGGGTTTAGAGATTTATTGAAAGTGACGAAATTAGGTCAATCATCATAATTGACGCTATCGTTTTTCATAGTTTGAGTGAAGAAATCTGGGTTGTTAATTTGGTGGTTCATAAGGGTTTTTAGCATGAAGGTCAAATCATCAAAGACGGAATCCTCATTGTTGTCTTTCTTTGTATGTTTATCTGCCATTGAAGGACTGAAGAAGGAAAAAGAGTTCCATCTTTTTATATCTCTCTTCTCTTTCTCTCTCTACATCATTCATCATAATCATCACTTCCACCATCGTTGTCCTTAGTTTGAGTGACAAAATCCGAGCTGTTGATCTAGTAGTCTGTAAGTGTTTTTGGTGCAAGTGAAATTGTCGAAGATGAAGTCCTCCACCATTAAAGGCCCCCCCCCCCCCCCCCCCCCCCCCCCCCCCCCCCCCCCCCCCCCCCCCCCCCCCGTTTCTATTCGTCCTCTAATGAAAGAGTTTATGTGGTGGTTCATAAAAGGATTTTTTTTTTTTATTAATGCATGACACGTACTATCTTTCAATTGGATGGTGGGCCCACATAAGCAAATGGAAAATGATGGTGTTATTGAGTACTAATTGTAGCCATTACAAGTTCAACTAGGTATTAAATTGAATTTTTTTAAGTTTAGGTACCTAATTGAATTTTTCGTCGAAGTTTGGGTACCAAATTCGGTATTTTCCTATTTTTTATTAAATTTTTATCCTCAACATATTTATTATCTATATTTAATATGAATAGTATTTTTTACAAATCTTATTAAATAATCATTCAATTCTATTCCATTCCATGGATGTATCAAAAACATAAGAATGGATTTATCATTTTCTTGTTCAATCTATTCTATTTCGTTCCTAGGATTCCATTCCAGATGATTTCATTGTACCAAAATTGAAATAAGGCCTTCTACACTAATTCCAAATATTAGAGAAATTAGAGAAAAGTGTGGGTTTTGGCTAATTAAGTTGTATCTCAGGGGCTTAGAATTTCTAAAAATCACATGTATTGAATTTAAGCTTCTTGGTTTGAAATTTAGGATTTCTTTTATTCAATTTGTTAAGTAATGCTCATTTTGGAAATTTAAGATAATTGGATAAATTAAGGTTGGGATTTGATTTATTTTTTTAATCTCAAATTAATTCAATCACTATGTTAATTAATTTGATTATACTATCATGATCAACTCTGGCTAAATTATATCCTATAGATTCTTATTTATTTAATTAACTTTTATCATTAAATTATTATTATCTAACAAGCTCAAATCAATATGTATTTCCATATTATATTATATCACTTTTATCGTTTAGCTCATTAGATTTCAAGGATATTGCGATGTATAGTGTGTGTGCGGGCGCTTTTATTTTGGTGCGTAAGCATAAGTTCTCTCAAAAGAGGAAAACATAATTGATGTGCACTAAGTTAAGGTGTCTCTCGGGTCTATTGGACTGTTCGATTTTTATTTTTTATTGGTACCTTATAAGTATTTAATTTATATTTTTATCTTATTTTTATAGATTTGAACTTGGCTCACTTAAAATTTAGCAAGCTCGAGCCGAGCTTTTTATCGAGTCTAAAATTAAAGCTCGAGCTCAGCTTGTTTAGTTAAACGAGCTTAAGTTTGAACTCGAGCTCGGCTCTTATAGTCTGTTTTTCATTTTTTTTTAAATCTAAAATATAATATATAAGTGTTGCTATAATATATATATACATAACTATTAAATAAAAAATTAGATTTTATTATGTAAAAAAAAAAATTATAAATCTGCTAACGAGTTTACTAATGAGCTTAATTGCGAGCCTACTCACGAATTTAAACAAGCTTGTTTATGAGGCTCACAAGTTGACTCGTAAACTTAAATCAAAGCTTGAGTTCGGTTTGTTTAGATAAATGAGTTTTACTTTATATTGAATTCAACTCATTTACTAATCAAGTTCAAGTCGAACTGAATCTAAAATAAATTGAGCACGAATAGCTCTCAAGTTGCTTAGCTTGTTTGTGGCACGACTGTGGTTGTTTATGTAGGCAGGCTGCGTTGTGTCAGTTATGTGCGTATTTGTGTCTCTGTCGTATCACAAACATGTCTATGTATCCAGCGAGAGTGCATCAAAACTGCATAAACTTCCATAATTAGTACTTTATTATAATATCTAAATTATATATGTATGTATATTTAGTTCGTCAACTATTTGATCTGAGATAAATTAATATTTTTGTTGTAAAGGTCATTATCATAGCATAGGATAATAGTAATATGGTAAGTGCCTCAACTTTCATTTACTATTTATTTGAGTGAAAGAACTTATAACTTTTTTTTCTTTATGTCCTATTTTTGGCACTTTAACCTTTTGATGTCAGAACAATAGTTGATTTCTTTTATGAGAATATCTGTGTAAATATTCTAGAAATCAACAAAATAATAATAGAATTTAAAAGATTAAACAAAAGAAGGCGTGTGCGTTGAAATTTTATCAGCACATGACTTTTGAAAGCTGACTTTAACTTCTGAAGTGAGAAAAATAGGCGATTCCTCTTAACAGTATCAGTGAAAAATATTCTAAAAATCTATAAAATAACAATAATATAATGAAAAAATTTAAGGCTATATTTAGATTATTATATATTTATTGTATCGAATTTGTATCTGATCTGTATTTATGACTTATCTGTATTATATTTATCATATCTATATTTTAACTGTTTGAACGTTTATGAGTAAAACTATCATTTTTTCATTAGTATCTGTTTTTTGATAAATATTTATTTAAAAATAATAAAAATATAATATCAAAATGATTGAATGTTACGAAGCAATAAACCTAATAGTTTTAAAGGATTAAAATTGCGTAAGTAGCCACGAAATTAACTTTGGGTTCATCTCTTCTAACTTCTTACCAACCAATCTGACTCCATCTCAGCCCTTATACGACTCCCCGCCATCAGAAGCAATCTTGTGTAGATCATTTTTTAACTTTATGGCGACAAAGGGGTAAGCACAAGTGATTAAAATTGTTGGTCAAGTAGACTAAGGATAGGCATTCAATTGATTTTATTAGCTCAGTGTTGAAAAAGGATTGTCCGACTTGCTGTTATTAAGTTGGGTGAGAGTCGGTAACTATGTGTATCGTGTAACTTTACGTGCGCAGCCAACTGCGTGTCTGTCAAGTTCGGAGAGTGTTGGTTATCTATTTTTGTAACATCCTTTATTGAAGGTATGCTATATAGAAAAATGGGACTGCATGTGGAATCACTATGGTATTGCATTTTTAATTGACATACTCTTAATGGATAATGTTACTAAAGATAGATAATCCATATTAGTGATTGTACTCTAAGCAAATTACTGGATATTATCATTATTATATATTATATATTATTGATATGAGGTTTTTCTATTATATTGTTTACATGTTTACTTCATAGTATGATCCATAAATAATCTAATTATTTTAACGTCCCTAGATGTTTCTTATTGTAGGAATAATAATGAATTAAATCTATTATGAGTTTTATTGTTTGATAACCATGATATGTTTATTTGTATGGAAATACAAATAAAACTCATAGATACATATCGGAGAACTATATATTAGACTGACTCATTATGAGATCAATACATGGATTAGTGTCATAAGTGACTCTCACGATAATGATGTCAGCGTATCCTTAGAATTAAAATCACCATAGGTTCAACATGAGGAATATTATGTTTCGACCCAATCAATCATTGTCTTTAAGCAGATAATTATAAAGATTGTGATTGGGCATAATGTGAATTTTATAAAGAAAGTTAAGTGATTGAGATGAGATTTATTCATCTCGTTTTAGGAGAGAGATATCTCTAGGCTCATCGATAAATAAGACTAAGAAATGCATGGTTATACTCCAATCAATTGATAATGTGATCAATTTCATTTGTTTTATCAGTTCACTTAGAAATTGAAAAATAATAAGATTGAACAATATAAGAGTGACATTATCCATACCTTACGTTAAGTCTAGATATCATGTGAGAAAATGATAATGACATAAGTTATGGATAAGGTAAAAGTTGGATCACCGATTTTCATTTACTTTGAGTAAACATAATGTTTTGCTAGAGATCACTTATATTTTGAGAATCAAAACTACCAATATTAAGTAAACCTACAGGATTACATAGAATGAATTAAACAGATCATGAGTTATTTTAAATAAGCTTCTGGGGAATTATCTAATTATATATTAGTCTTAATAAGATTAAGATTAATAAATAATAATAAAAATAAAATCATTATTTTTCTAAAATTAAAGCATATGGCTTTTACTAGAAACCCTAATTTGGATTAGGGACTATAACCTGTGGCACAGTATCACATGTATAAATATAACATGATGAGTCTCATTTTAGTTGAATGACGTTGGACATTATATCAGAATCGCAAAGAAAATTTGCAATAAAAAGAACCAAAAGAGCCTTTCGTAAGATATTTTTGAGTACATTAGGAATTGTTTCGACGTGTTAGCACACGCACAAAATTTGTTTGAAGTATTTGTTCATGTGGATATTGTAGAGGAAGCTCGCACGACTGCAGCACTTTCAGATCTAAAAAGTCAAAAAATCGAAAATGTATAATCTCATATATGTTTTTATCTAATTGAATCACATGGATTTGTCTAGAGAATTTAGGGTTATTTTAAAAAAATTCTGCTGCAGATCCAAATTTTAGATTTCTAAATTCCCAACAATCCGTCCAGGCACTAGCTTTTTTTTCCTTTTTTTTTTTTTTTTTGGTATATATAGTTGAATAGGTACGTAAGCATAGGATAGCAAGAGAAGCGTCATATGACGCTTGCCTACATCCTGTTCCCTGCACTTGGATTTTCATGGAGACCTTTAATCTCGCTATGTTTCCGGCCGAAGCTTATACGGATGGATTGACCCGACACTGAGAACATAGTAAGTACGTAAACCTTAAATTGAGATTTATTATACCCATCTATATGTGTTTCTACGTTTATGGGGTGACATGAAGTCATTTATCTTACTATTAAAAAAAATATAGCCCCTTAGGCAAATTCTATTGTCATGATGAATCACATGATTTATTGGATTTTTGTGTTTGTTATGGTACACTTTTATATTAAAATACCTCAATAATTTAGGCATTAAGTTATAGTAAATTGGATGGATTATGAAATTTTAGACATTTAATTTATATATATAAATAGAGGTAGAAATATCTAAGGACAAAGTTTCCTCTTTCCTTTTCCCATCTTTCACCAATCTCAATCAAGAAGGACCCTAATCCCCATCAAGATGTTGTGGATTATTAGACTCTAGCTTGGACGCATTTAATATTTTTTGAGAAATCTATTATTTCAAAGGGAGATGCCATGAAAAGGAAATATATCAAACCCAACAATCTCAATTTTACTGTGGATTCATACTCTAACTCAATATTTCTTGTAAGGATTAGAAGAATTTGATTCATTGAGCCAAGAGTTAATGCATAAGAAAAGTGGAGTAAAAAGGGTTGTGGTTTCATTTTCAAAAGATGATGATTTGGTATTGGCAAATCTGGGTGGGACATATAATATCTTCATGATTGTGGATATTTCCTTGAGGAAAACATTTTTATTCCATTAACTAGAAGTTTTTATTATGGGAGATTATTGTAAGAGAGTTGCTCATTTATGGAACTATGAAATTATATTACATCAAGAATGGTTAGTAATAAGAAATTATTGAACAAATAGTTATTTCTTAAATGTGGGATTTGCAATTGAAATTAGTGTTATAGAGAAGGGGCACTTTGATTCGTTTTGATGTAAAATTTTTCATGAAAATGTGTTTGTGTGGTAATTGAAAGATTTGAAAAATATATATTATTTGATTTAATCTGTATAATAACCAATATTATCAGACCCGAACTAAGGATTGACCCGGACATACTAAGGGGTCAGGGGTTAAGGGATTAAGGGGTTGAACGGAGTCAATGATAAATAAAATTTTAATTTATAGAAAAAAAATATTTAATGTGTATCTGTTCTCAAATCTATAATATGTTAGCATCTAAAAAAATGTTTTAGATAAATTATTAAGTATTAATTTATAGAAGTTTAATTATAAAATAAAATTTATCAAAAGGCTAAAATCTATTCTCACTATAAAATGCATAAAAATAGAGCATGACCGGTCCGTAATTTTCAAAAGAGGACGCCGGGACCATAATGGTCTTCTATTCCTCATTATGCTATATTATACCTACTCCTACTTTGCTTTTACTTTATATTATAGAGAAATAGAAATATAGAAACTTCCCTCGGAAGTTTGATTTGTTGATCTTTACCCCTTCAAAATTTGGCATTCGTATCTCAGCATCCTTTTTTTTTTTTTTTCCCCTAATTCCTTATGATGCAAATTTAAATCTAGTTTCTCAAATCCCATCTTTCTATTTCTCTCTAATGGCCTTGCCCAAGAGAAGCAACCCATGGATGAAGAACAACAATCTAGGAAGAAAGCATCTTTAAACCAATCAAGGTCAAAACTTTATGACGATTATGGCTCGAAGACACATTGTTCAAATTCGAAGTTTCAAACCCACTTAAATATTCTTAGAAGACAGAAAAAAAAAAGGAAAAAAAATAGAGAAAAATAAACTAAGCAAATTTAAATATATTAAAATTCCCATTTGAATTTGATTTTAATGCTATTGTTAACCAATCAATTATGATGGAAGCGATAATATTAATAACTTTTCATAATAATATGGTAACAGGATATCAACCTAACACAAATAGTGATTATAAAAAAGAAGAATTTAGTTAAAAATCGTATTAATTACTATTGTTAAGAATAGATGAAACAACAAAACAATCGTAAATACTAATAATAGTAATAAATAGATAAACAAATATGTAATAACAGTAATAGCACATGTGTATATATATATGAGTAAATAAATAAAGAATAAGTAATAGTAACAATATAAATATATATATGAGCATATGTGCGAGTGTACTGATAAACAATAGTGATAGTAATGGTATTAAGTAAATAAACAGATATGTAATGCACATGAGTGATAAGAAGTAGTAGTAGGAGCAGCAGCAGCAACAACAATAGTGGTAAGTGTGGCAATTATATATATAAGCATAGGTTACCATGTTATATATAATGAATAGTTGAATAGTGATAGATGTGTAATTAATTAAGTTATAAGATTTAGCTAATAACTTATATTACAATATAATCAATCTTATTTAGTAGTAATAATAATACCTTACTGCTCCAGCAGCAACAATAGTGGTAAGTGTAGCAATTATATATATAAGCATAAGTTACCATGTTTAATGAAAAGTTGAATAGTAATAGATGTGTAATTAATTAAGTTATAAGATTTAGCTAATAACTTATATTACAATATAATCAATCTTATTTAGTAGTAATAATAATACCTTACTTTGAATTTGGAGTTGGAAACCTTTCCCTTATGTTCTAAACTAGAGGTAATAATTAGTGACAATAGTTTTAGGTTGAAATCTTAGAATCACTAAGTATAAGTCGTGACACGTATGTGTTATACTTTGTATCAGGACCTAGTGTTATTGTGATTCGGTAATTCTAAAAATTTGGGATATAGGTATACAGAGACTTATTTGTTGGTGCTAAAATATATTAAACTTGACTAATATTTAAAGATGATTTAACTATGCTTGAGTGTGTGTGGTCGTTTAGAGCCAAAGAGCAACGCTCTTGTTAGAGTTGTTAGGCTCTAACACAGTAGATAGGTGCTTAGATTAGCGGTGTTAATTTAGTGGTTAGTTAATAGGGAGGTATAATATTAGCATACGATTAACCCTTCAGAGGGATTTTTACATTTAGGAGTGGTTTAGAGTAGTACGACTCATTGGACCATACGGTATTAATTAACTAGATTGGTTATTATCTAAATAACAGATATTAACCCCATATAAGGCTAGTTTCCTTCTTGTTCCCTTCCTGTCGATAAGGCACTGGTTTATCTTATCAACCCCCTAAGTAGATATATCTACTTAAGACCCCTTCTGCTCCCTATTGTGTTGCCAGAGTCATAAGTACTCTACCATTGCTTGTTACACCTTAATTAAATATATAAAATGATGGGTTGTTGATTGCTAGATTTTGCTTGTGTATACACACGTTGCATTTGTCATTCCCCAAAGGGTATCCTAGACGTAGCAGTCTGCCACACACGGTATTAAAACTTAAGAATGACTTCCCGAAGTCATGTGAAGGTGAAGGCTTTAACAACATATGTAAGACGTCTATCACAATAATAGGAGACACTGTGGAATGTGTAGTTTGAGATAGTAAATATAGCATGCAAGAAATCTAGATAAATATCTAACTTTAACATTATAGGAATATGGTCCTTACATCATCTTAGGGGAATTCCCCCGATAAATCTCCAAAGAACAAAATATCAACTTAGTCTTCATAAAAAGAAATAATACTAGAACCAAAAGATTTTAAAAGAAATCTATTCTAAGATCTTCAAAAGGCAAAAGAGATACCGATCCTGTGTTAACAAAAGTCTATTAGGGTATAAACTCAATTAGCTTAGTGAGAATATTCTTAGATTAACGGACTCGTATCAATAAATCCAAACAAGTTATCAAGCAAGCATATGAAGTGCATCAAGCAAGTGACCAAATAATACATATGATCTACTAGAAATCATATGTTTGAATTGATTTACCCCTCCACTCCGGGTTAGGTGTTTCGGGCTCTTTAAAACCCTTCTTCGAAATCCGATGATGTAGTTTGTTTCGGGCTCCTACTTGTTGCATCCTAAAATAGTTCTTTCAGGCTCTTATTCACTTATCTGTGCAGACTTGCGGGTTCTCCCAAATCCCACTACTATACTCTTATTCCATCGAGCATAGTAGCTAATGAAATGAGACTAACTACGTGATATGCATGAATCAACTAACATAACTTGTAATATGTGATTATGGTAATTTAAAGGCGATCATAGAATTTGCAAACACGCTATTATGATAGTAAAACACAATTTAATTAACAACAACACACGCCTCAATATGCTTAATATACTTTCAACCAATATTATCATGCACATTCCGTTTTCATCTTTTTCTACTTCTAGTACCTCTAACTATAAGCATAAATAAGTAAGTAAAGTAGGAGATTAACTCACTCGGCTATCCTTGCCACAAATTCTTTACTCGTAATAGTCTTCTAAATACGGATCCTCCCAAGCTTTATTATCTAAATAAAAGAAATACCTGGAATGAATATTTTGTGGAAGTTCTACTTGAACTTTCTAATTCTATTCTAGTATTTGCGTTAAAATTCAGATAGAAGGAAATTTCAACTTAAAATGGTTATAACTCACTCATTTTAACTCGGAATTTCACATATTATATATTGTTTTCTACCTACTCGAAAAGATCTATACATTTCTAAGGTTATTTTTGTCATAAAAAGCCATTTGGTTTCTAAAACATCACGGTACAAAATAGTTACTAAATTCTCAACACTTAAAATATGATTTCTCAAACTTTTCTTTACCTAAAAATCCTGAAACAAATATATAGGTATTTATATGGTTGAAAAATCCATTTGATACATAAATAGACTCGTATTTTATGCATGATTCTATTGGTATTGTCTCAACATTTATTTTTCGTAAAACAACTTGTCTTATGGTTTTGAAAAATTGGACTTTCAAAATTTTCTCTTTAAGTGGTTTGAAAGAAATTATAAATTTCGGGTTATTATAAATAAGAGTTTTTCTTTTATATTTTTATTTCCTAACTCTTCAAAGATAAATTAGTTTCCAAAAATTTGGTACTTTAAGTTATCTAACAATTTTATTTCTAGTGATTGAAAAATAAGGTTTTCAAAATTTTTCTTAAGTTGTTGGTGTTGTATAATAATTGGAGTTGTGTTAAATGTATGTTTTCCTCTCATTTTTATATTCTTTTACTTCTTCAGAAAATAAGTTTACCATTTTAAAACTTCACTTTTTTGGCACATTTTTTTTCTCTAAGTTGGTTTCTAAAATAGTGAGTTGTTTTTGCCTTGATTTGAAAAGCTTGTTTTATTCATAATATTTATCAAATGGTGGCATAATCTTTTTAGATAAGTTTATAAGAAGAGATTTCATAATAAATAATTATCAACATTAGAAATTAGTAAAAATTTCATTTTAACTTTGAAAAGGGAATAATAATATTAAAAATTAAGTCTTGTAGAAGCTTACTTAATAAGTGATTTTCAAAGTCTATGATGAACCTATTTAAGTTTTACAAAAGATATGGTTGGATTAAAATCTTAAGTTTAATGCTAAAAAATTATATTTTTATGGAGTATTTAGTTCTGATTTATAAAAGAAATGAGTTCCTTTTATTATTTGAAGAAATCTTCATTACTAATACTTTAAAATTTATGATTACCTTATCTAAGCTTTTGAAAAGAATTTATTAAAAACAATACGTAGGTCTTTGTTGAAAAATCTTTTGTTAAGTGATAAGAAATTTAGTTTACTTTTCTTTATTAATGAAATAACCCATTTTTTTAATTTTTATTACGACAACAACATTCTAATCATACATGAATATGATTATGTAGCAATAAAAAATGGTAAGAATAATACATAATAAGATAGAAAAAGATATAATAAGCAAATAAGCATAATAATATGGTCAAGTATTGGAAAGCCTTAGTTTAAATCAAGGCTTTCGAGACTAAGAATGGATTAGTCTCATTAAAAAATGTAAGAAAATGAAATAAGAAAAGTCATGGGAGTTTTAGATTTATATCAAGGCTCCCCGGACTTAGATTATGGATAAGTCCTAAAAAAAAAAAAAAAAAAAAATCGTTTTGACTTGATAAAGACAAGTCTTAGACTAGAAAGACTAGTCTTAATTTAATATCATGAAACAAGTAAATAAATAAATTACAATGCATAAATAAATAAATGTTATGTTAATGAGCTCATATGCTCTAGAAAATATATATATATATATATATATATACGCTAACATATAGGAGTTAGGTTATAATAATAATAACAACATAATAACATAATAATAATAAAATAACACAATTGTAAAATGAGATTTGTTCATAAACAAGAACAAAACATGAACATAGTGTTTCTTCCATAACACTTATATGTTTATGAAACACACACCTTGGTCATGTTAAGTGACATGACATGGTAAAGAAATTTTGGTAGGAATTTTAACTAAGGTTTAATGGAGGATTTGAGAAGAGATAAATGGGTAGCGTGATTGTTATTTTTTTTTTTTTTTTTTTTTGTGAAGAGTAGTAAGTGGTAGAGAGTGTTTGAGAGAGAATTGTTAGAGAGAAAAGTTGAGAGAATGATTTGATAGAGTTTTGTTAAGGTTTGAGAAGTATGTGTAAAGTATGAAGGAAGGAATGTGTATTTATAGAGTTTTGGAATGAAAATTAGATGTAATAAAATATATTAAAAAAGAAAAAATATTAGAGAAGAGAGAGGGGGGCTGGCGGTATGTAGGGTAAAAGAAAGAGAGTTTTGATTAAATTTTGTATTTTTGTAATAAAAAGTAATAATTTGTAAGGTATGATGTGAATAAAGTTGTATTGGAGATGTAAAAGTATAAGAATAGATGTGTAGATTGTAAGAAGTAGGTTATAAAAAAAAGTAAAGACAGTAAACTAATAATGAATAGTAAAATAGTACTGTGAATAGTAGACTAGATAATTAAATTACTAGTAGTAAAGAAAATACATGTAAATGAACTATAATGGATATATTTAGTTATCGAAAAATTACGAAGCTGATATTTTTGAAATCCTTGTATAATTACGAGTCTTTTAGTGTTATCAGAATATTTTTACTATTACGGGTACTATGGCACGTTTTTCGAGAACTGATACCATTTGGGTTTAAAACGAATCGAATTTTGACAAATATGATTTTTTAAGTTATCTTATATTATTTCGAACTATAATCTATCATTAACTTATTTCTATTGTTCTCAGGTTTCGAACGTGGGATTACTGGAGTTGAAACTGCTAGATTGTCTTGATCTTAGTTTACTTTTGAAACTCTGGTTTGACTAGGGTTAGGGTTTATTCCAACTTTACCTTAGAAATTGAGAAGTTTATAGCATGTGCTTGTGTTGTTGTATGCTGGACTTTAGCTTACCCTTTTAGGGATTTTTTTCTCAAGTATATGTGTGGTTTAAAGACATTTTTTTCAAGTTTAGACTTGGGATGGAGTTCTTCATTTGAAATTAGATAAATTATAAAATAGGTTATTTTATCTAAACTTTATTAGCTTAGTTTAGTTATAAATTATAAAAAGTTGTGGAGTTGTAACATGTTGAGACTCGAAATAACATGTAATATTTTAAATAATTGTAGATTATCTATTACATGTGGATGTTAGTTGTTTTGAGCCTTTGCATACTTTTATAGTGATGCAAGTACGTGGTAGACTGCACTTTTGATTTTGGGGCTTGGCATATACTTTGTTGAATATCTACTTCTTTATAGGTATTTATTTAGGGTTTATTTATATTGTCTCTTTTTTTTATTTGTATATGTATTTCAATCTTATCTACATATATATCTAATCTCTATAATCCATATATAAGTAATTAAATCTTTATCTTGTTTATCTATTTTTTGACAAACTCTCAGCACTAAACAAACACTAAATAAATACCAAGCAGATGGAAAATGGATGAATCAAATAGACCCTTAATTAATTGGCCATCACTTCTACATAATAGTGCATAGATGTTGAAAATGACTTATCTCTATCTTACATAAACTACTTTACACTAGTTGTTGCATGTAATATGGAGTCGAAAATGACATTATTGTTCTGGGCTAGCTCGCGTATTAACGATTGTGGACCATGATTAACCGCTGTAAACTACTTATTCATTAGTTTACAAGAAATTTGATATCCTATGTGTTGATTTGAATACGTAAACAAAGGTTAATGAGTGTTAAACCCTAAAATTCACACTGCTTATCTAAAGACCATGTATAATTCTTGCATTCATAAATTGTTGATGCATAGCACATGCTGAACAACTAAGGCTATGCAAAAAACCCAATTGAAACGTGAACCAAATCGGACTAAATCAGACTGAGCAGGACTAAATCAAACCAAAATTTCGATTCTTTTTTGAAACTATTCGGTTCGCACTTCAATTCAATAAAGAGAAAACTATTTGCAATTTGATTTGGGACCCTGAACTGAACCGCATGATTCGAACCAAACCGAACCGTTTTATATAGTTTAAAAAAATAATTGTTTTTAAAATTTGTGACTTAAATATATATCATTCATGAGAATAAAATTAGATTTGCCATATTATGTTTTAATTGTTATGTTATCTACAAATAAGATATATTTTAGATTTTAACCTCTAGTATTCTAACTCCTAATTTTTTTTTTCTCTTTGTCTTACTAATTAATCTACTTCTATTATTTAGTTACTTATTGTTTTATATAATTGATAATATATTAGTTAGAAGCATATAATGAACTAAATTTTGTGTCTTATATTAGGATAAAGTCTAATATACCATTATAGTTCAAGA
Organism: Combretum micranthum; assembly: GCA_024138025.1. Lineage (NCBI taxonomy): Eukaryota > Viridiplantae > Streptophyta > Magnoliopsida > Myrtales > Combretaceae > Combretum > Combretum micranthum. The sequence goes on along the minus strand of JAMXBD010000686.1, from coordinate 41,371 downwards.
TAACTCAAAAAAATGAGACTAGTCACCATTATAATTTTATAATGGATGAAATCCCTTCATTCCTATAAGTTTTACATATTTACTTGGTAAATGATTAATTTTAAATATTATTGTTTATATTTGCATTAGTGATAAGAAATATATAATGGAAGTTGTTCGATAGAATATATTTTTTATTTTATGAATTAAAATGGTTCGGGCTGCAAATTGAATCATACCAAACCATTTTTTTCAGTTTGAAAAAATTACGAAACGAACCATATGGTTAGGTTAGCATTTAAAAGAAAAATCAAACCGTAAAATATAGTACAATTCGATTTGAGCAAATCGAACCGAACTGTACGGTGCTCACCCCTTTTAACAACTTACTTATAGTAGTGAAAGTGTAACCTACTTCAGTAAGTCATTATTTTGCTCACCTCCCATAAGTTTACTAACATTTGCAACATGATGATGCTATAGCATAGGGGCTATCCCTTCTGAACAACTTGGACCCTCCTCTAATATTTGTGATTAGATGGTGAGCATGAGCCTTTTGTGTCATATGATAGTTAGAGGTGTTTATTACCATCAAGACTTTAGATGACTATATCTATTTGAGAACTTATATTTTGAGATATAGGAAGGTTTAGTATCCTTGTGAAAATAATATGATATGTTGGTGTGTTTATAGAGTTCAATTTATTGGTGATGGTTCTTTTGTAGATGCTTCATCATTAGTGGACCATAACTATTTGTTGTAGATTGTTTTTTAACTATTTTTGAGCAACTAGAAGACTAATAAGTAAATTTGAATCCTCATACAGAATTCAAGGTTACACCCTAAACTTCACAATGTATACCCGAAGATCTTATATGATTGTTGCATCCATATAATTGCTATACTTGCATTTATATGATTGTTGATTCATAGCATATACATGACAACTTACTTGTACTACTAGTATTAGGAGTACATTCCACTTCATTGAGTCATTGTTGTAATCACCCTTTATAGGTTTACTTATATTTATGATATTGTGATGTAATAGCACCACAATAGGTTATACCTTGTGCATAGCCCAAACCCTCCTCTGAGACCTGGGATTACATGTTAAGCGCGATGACACACAACACCTATCCCTTTTGCCTTTGTGTCATGTGATAATTTGATATGTTTACTATCAAGACTGTGGATGATCATATCTAATTGAGAACTTGTATTTTGAGATACATGAGAAAGATTGGTAATTTTGTGAATATAATGATATGACCAGTGTGTTTATAAAGTTCAATTTACTTGTGATAGTGTTTTCATAGATGTTTCATAATTAGTTGATAGGATCTAAGACCATACAAATGGAGTCTATTTTTAAGAGTACATATGATTATCATGACGAGTATACTCAAATGTGACACCACCGCAATTGTTATTGTGAATACAATTATCACCACCAAACAAACTTTCATTGCCACCACTACACTAGTAGTGATCACTATATGGCAATGGTGGTAAAAGAGCAATGGTGGTAGTAGTAATAGGCTAACAGCAATTATGGTAGTGCAAATGTAATGGCGATGTTATAACAGTAATAGTGGTGATGCATCAGTAATAATGACAATAGGCTTTAGAGACAAGAGCAATGGTAATGATGGTGAAGTTAATAGTGACAATGGTAATATTATTGACAATGATAAAGGATGGCTACGGTGACCAATTAACTATCATTGTCAATATTGCGGTTGTGATGATAGTAAGGGAACAATGATGATGATGATGGTAGTCACGATAGTGGTGCAAATATAATATTGATGTTAGAGTAAGAATAATGGTAATATGTCGATAATAGTGGTGTACCAGTTGATGGCAACAGCAACAACAATGATGGTGGAAGCAACAACAAGGACAGCAACGGTACTGGCCATAGTAAAGGACGGTTATGGTATTGGTTGTGTATATGTACACACACATTCCTTCTCTTAATTTGAAAAGAGTCGAAAGAGGATAATGCAAGAAACGACCGGCTGCAACGGTCAATTTTTCTTATTCAATTGAAAGACAGTGCTGCGTTTATGGACGATTGATTAGAAATACTAGGTAGTTCAAGGAATTTGCAGTAGAAACGGATCATACAAATATACAAATACCACATTCCATTCCCTCCAACCCCTGAAACCCCATTGAAATGCTTGCTAAAGTAAGGTACTTCGTATGCCCACTGTTAATGAGAACGCTCATGCATACACTGATCACCGACAAATAAAACTACAAATCTTATTGCTGGCCAAATAAATTGTCTGTTCTATTCCTGCATGCAAATTCGTAATATCTCATATACAAAATGAATCGCACCATCCGTATCTCTTTATTATTTCAGAAAACATTCAAATTTCAAATGAACAAGGCGTTACAATCCCATTGACCATTTTCAAACAGCCTGGAGGAGTGGACAAGAAAAGATTAACCATGTGAGCCCATGACCATGTTCACCAACAAAAAGTCATGCCACTTCCAAACTTCAAAGCTTAGCAAGCATCCCATTATGGATTGTCTTAGTGGGCATTCCATTGTCCTTGAGATCAGAATCGCCCACACTCGGAGGGACATCAACTGCTGGTGAACAGTTGAAGAACCCATGCGGCTGTGAAAATAAAAGAAAAAGAAAAAGAAATTATTTATGGTGGAACATTCATCCTTGGACATATCATTTGATTGTTAAGGACTAGAACTACTAGGACCTTGGTGTTTATGAAAAGAATTATATTTGTAAGAACAATATCAAGAAAATATCTTGGCATGTTTGGCCAAGCAAGAATAAGAGGCATAGAATATGGGTGCTTGGATATACCATTAGCATGAAGCCGATGCGCTCAACAGGCATAACAGGCCAATCTTCAAGGCGAGGGATGTGTGTCACTCCAAAGACATACCTGCAAATACAATGCAAATGATGAATTGGCAACAAAATACAATAGCAAGGCACCAAACAAGTGAAAATCCACCACTCATTTTACAGAAAAGAGCTAGCATGTGCATAGATGATTTATCAGGAAGAAAAGAACTGACCAGAGAACAATGTCAGCTTCTTCAAGAGATCGATTTTGTTTAATCCATGTAGCTAATCCTTCATCAACGCGTGGATTTTGATTAGGAAACTCGCCTCCAGGATACATTTCACCTCGTGAATAAGGAGTGACCCACAAGTTATGCTTCAGAAAAGCAGCTCTTCTCAAGAATTTCGCCTCAGCACCAGCTAATGGCAAGCAATTTGAACCTGGCACAAGCTTGAAGCCGGTCAGCTGCCCAGTCCTGTTAACGGTTCTTGTATTTCTGATCTGTGATACATATATGACATCAAAAGATGCAGGATCAGACCCACCGTGTTTTGCAAATATAAGGATAACAAAGCCAAATGCAAAGAATCACTTTGAAGAAATTGTATGATTGCCCGCCTACCCAAATAAAATTACACAAAATTAATTACCAATATACCGATATAAAATCACGTCTTCAATATGTGATTCACATATTTATATGTGAGTCACATGTCTTACATGCAATTCACATGTAGACAAGAATCACATTATCAACATACAATTCAAGGTGAATCACTTGTTCCAAATATGATTCATTAAGTATTATATTGAATCGCATCATCAAGATACGATTTTAGCACTGTATAAGTTTTGGGTGAATCGCACGTTAAAGAGCTTCTTTTGTAAATATGTGAATAACATAAAGAACATGCAATTCAGCATTGGTAAATTTGTAATTAATTTTATTTTATATATAAGTAATTTTTTTTTTTTTGAAAAATCAGTAGACAAGTGTTTCACCCGATTGGCTTTTGTCCAAAGACACAAGGTAGGTCCTATGTTATATTTCCTAATACCATATCAAAGATTTTCATTATACCATTATCATTTAACATCGGATGCATACAGCACCTCATTCCCTAAGTTCGACCCTGCTTCCGCCATGTATTATCAACTATGAGAATGATTTCAAAGAGTTAACAATAACATAAAGAACTCCAAAGGACCTAAAATTATCCATATATAGTGACCTTGGGCTGATTACAGAGATTAATTTCGGGGGAAAGAAAGCAGAATCTATTCGTAAGAAATGGCAAAATGATAAGAAGATGAAATAATCTTACAATCCAGTGGCGAGCCGATAATGGATTACAATCTCGTGTAGCGTGTAACTCAGATCTCAGAGGCTCCTCCTCCGCATAAAATGCATTATTGTGAACATTGTTTTTCCCAGGTTCCTCAACTTTAACATTGACTTCAACAACCTGCATGGATTAAAAATTCGCTGTTGGTATCACATGGAAACATTGAGAATCCTGGTCCTTGCATGGACAGAGAGACAGTTAATAATAGGTCAATTTGAGCAAACTTCTTGAGGAAAAGAGAGAAAAAGGCAACATTTAATAACACAAACAATGTTGTCTACAGAAACAAGAAAATTATGAGGGACTGTCACAAGTTCAACTTAGCTACCTCCATTAGCAGCTCACTAAGTTCTCAATGCTGGACCTATGGCCTAACTAAGAATCTATTTGGATTGTCTGATTTTTATCTGTATCTTATTTGGATCAGATCTGTTTAATCTACTTATAAGTAAAAATGTCTGTTTTTCATTTATATTTGTTTTTAACAAACAGTCTGTTTAAAAACGATAAAAATAAAATATCAAAACAATCTAAAAATAATGAACCAGACAGACCTTGAGATTAATTGCAAAGTCATAAGATTTGAGTACCATGACACATTTATAGCTTGTCCACTTCAGTGCAATTCAATAAAAATGTAATAAAGGTCATTTACATATCTATCACATTACTTTGTTGATGCAGGAACAAAAGAAGGAACTATTATATAAAATAAAAGATATCTACTATTCCTCAATTGTAATGGTAAAATATCTATTATGGACAGAAGATGGGTCTACTAGTGGTGTCTCCAAGATAAGCATTAAACATCAAATCATGAGGATTGGTATTCATTATTTTTCACAATAGCAATTCATATGCAATTGCTATTCAGTGTTTAAAAAGCACTTAACCATTGTAACATCAACTTCATATGAAATAAGAGGAGATTTGTATAGCTATTTTCCTCTAAATGAATATGCAGTTAATAATGTTGGATTTGTAACAGGGACAAGAAATATATCTACCAAAAACTCTTTGATCGAATCTCAGTATGCACTTTGACACCGTCATTAAGTATGCAGAACTTTGGACCACAAAAAAAGACACAAGAATGAAAATAGTCACCATGTAGAAAGATGTGAACCTTCCCAAATATTATACTCCACTAGTACAACTAACATTCTTTAGTGAGTACATATGATATGTACCGACTTCATGCTGTAGAAAACAACATCCTACAAGAATAGAAAAGATGATCTTACCTGATTGAATGCCTCGCCAGGTTTACAGTCCACAGCCATGTCCATCCTAGCTACGAAAAAGTGTTGATGCACAGGGGCATAGAGTCCAGGAGCGATGGTTGTACCATATTTTCGTGTCTCTCCAGGTTGTAGTGCTCCTAGGCTGAGAATGCCAGTGAGCTTAACTTCTGCTTCAATTTTTCCATCCTATTACACAAGAGATGCTTTCAACATTCATAATACGAAATATATAATATAATAGAATGTGGCATAATGACATATAAGGTCGAAAGGCAAGAAATATCTATCAACATCAGAAGAGTCAACTAAATTCAAGATATGAGCACAAAACAGCAATAGAATGATTTGGCACAGTAAATCACGCTCCTAAGTGGATCAGGAAGGAGCAGAAATTAAGCAAACATTGTGAAAGACACGGACTAATAGAGTTACCTGATAAAAATGCCAGAAGAATCCGTATTCATAATTTGCCACTGTACAGATGAAGGAGACAGTAAGCCTTCTGGATCGTCGGACTTCTGCTAAACCTGTTCTCCAATCTTGATGTTTCCATAAGATACCAAAATCCTCTTCATGCATACACACACAATTCTCGATTGTCTCAACACCTCCCATGAAATTCGTGAAATGTGCATCAAAGTACTTGATATAGCCCAAGCAATCACAGCCCTGCATGCACAATTTATTCCAAATATCAGTTGTCATCACATGCAACTAAGTTCAAACACAGCAATATGCAAATTTTACATCTTTTGATATTATGAATCGTGGCGGATGTAAGATTCATGAGAGAAAACTGACCCTCTTAAGGGAGTGTGCATTTTTTCCTAATCCATCTTCTCCTGCATCAAATGCATTCTTTCTGTAGTGTGGATCATTTGGATCTCCATAAGGCACCACCATCTCCACAAAACTCAATCTGTGGGCCACAGGTCTTCGACCTCGACTGCCATCAACATATGCCACTGAGTATATCACTAGCCCTTCCCTGGGGGTAAAACCAATCCGGAAGTTCCACTGCCAAAAATAATAACACAGTTATAACAATACACAGTTTATATAGCCAACAAAACCGACAAATATAAGGACCTTCTGCCATTCAACAAAGTTCCCATTAACACGGAAGCTTGGGCCTTCAGGCTGAGTTATTTGCAGTGGTTTCAGATCACTTCGATCAACCCCTCCTCTTGTTTCACCAGGAGTGTAGTTTCTTAATGGATCTGCTGGAGGCAGAGGAACAAGTTTACGGTCTTCAAACTCAATAACTTCCATGTTTTGCATGTCAACTAACACATGGATTCCTTCTACTGGACGCGCATAGCCATTTTCCATTGGGGAATCGCTCTCGGTTCTACAGAAAATAAGAGGTTTTGCTAGTCTGCGACTGGGGGCATCAGCCTCACTGTGATATCCAGTACACCTGAGAAAGTGGAACAGTTTATGCAAATGGCTACAACAAGAAAACATACTCATGATTAATAACATCATGGCAGTCACTAACCAAGGATCAACCATGACAAGATCCATATCCTCGATACCCCTCTTCTTCATTGCTTCTCGAAATGGGGGAAAGTCCTTAACAACAGCTTCACATTCTGCATATTCCTCAGCATCCTGAAATTTTCAGCATCCATAATAAATATTTGAGAAGCTTAAAACTAAGTACTGGAAGTTGAGTGTCTTCTACAAAAACAAAGGAAGTCTTAGATTGGAAAGTGACAAAATCTCACCAGCTCTCCTCCAAGAATCAAAATAGTTCTCCTATTTATGATCCTAATTTCATATGCATAAGTAATTGTATAAACCACTATTAAAGCCTTCTCTACCTTCAGCATGACCGTGTTAAACAAACTTTATCAAAAATTGTAACAACAAATGACAGTTTTCAGACAGCAATTATATTTTCATATAGAAATATTAAATTCAATTAGTCACACTTTCAAGATCATGTTTTAGTCACAATCAGCATCAAAGATATTAATCATCCTCATGAAGCATTTATTAGTAACTTCTGTTTACCATTGGAGGTTGAACATCTGGAATAACTTTAGATGAAATAACTTTCCCCCTGTGTTGGCCACCCCGTGTCACTGCATGAACCTGTGATAGTTCAACAACCCATATGCTTGTTTCATTGGACCTCTTATTATATACCACGAGTCTTGCCTGTCTTGGAGGTAGTTTAGTGGGAATGACGGGTCCACCTTTTGTTCGGGGAAGCAATGATGGCTGGAAAGGAGGGAAGAAATATGCATCCGCCAGTGCAACAACATGCTTATCTGGTTCAAGTAAAACCACCTCAACAAACCGCATGCTATCTCTCACCTGCAAATAAGGTTTCTTACAATTAGTTTCATCCATGATGAGTAAGCACATGTTGGTGAAAGCAAATGCCAAAGAAGGTACAATTTCCTTTTACAATGCATTTTAATTGAAGATGATTTGTGGCCCTTCCTCACAGCATTTGTTTATCTTTTCCATCTTCTCTTTTACTTTTGCTATGTTTTACTTTAAAAAGAACAGACATACAGACATATAAACTTAAAGTATATATAAATTTAAATCAATGACCTCAGGGGTTTTTCCAGCAGCTCTAACAGTTGCAACTGCAACTGAGATCTCCGCAGCTGAGAGTGGATCCAAAGGGTGGCTGGTTTGTGGCTTTACCATAATGGGGATACCTATAATAATGAAATATAGAAGAATAATCCTGAGAAATGTAGCAAAACTTTAATGCAAGAACCAGTCTTATTATAATGCTGAAGGCACTCGTATTCAACTAATATTAACTTCTAATAAAATCACATTGCTTGAGAATTGAAGTTGCTTCAATATGATGCAATTGGACAACAAAACACATGAAAAAGTTGAATAGAATAACTAGCAGTCCTAAAAGAAATTCCCTTTTTCCTTATTGTTTGGGTTGTTCACGCCAGCCACTGACTTTGCCAACATAGGTATGAAAATCCTCATATTTGGGATTTTGATGGCTAATGTCGATGATATCATAATGCATACAAAACAGAATGGCAACTCAATAATTTTAAAAGAAGACAGCAGAGAAAAACTGTGATATAATTAAATTTAAAAGACTTGCAACTTTAAAGATTATCAGTACTATTAAAAGCTTCACCAAATCACTTCCTGGATATTACCATTAAGTCTAAGAAACAAAAAAAAGAAAATTATGAAAAATATTTCATAGAAGACATGTATATGCATCACTATCTATAACTAAAAGAATCTATCATCAGCTCCCTCAAACAATCAAAACATATCAAAGACTGTTCATTTTGTTAAGTATATTAATTATTTGCCAATATCATATAAAAGCAAATTGAAAACATTATCATGTCATATACCACGATGCCACTATAATACTTTTCATGCAGTTGACAGGGCATGCTAGGATTGATAATAATTTACTTGTTTATTGATCGATAATACATTTACAAAACTGGCAAATTTATATAATTAGTTGGCTACTTTTAGACTTAATTTTAAAAAAAAAAAAAAAAAAGCACTAGGTGAGAATAAATCATAAACTGAAAATAAACTCTTTGTACTGATTTTCACTTTAAAAATAATCTAACTTCTTGCTACAATCACTGAAAAACTGAAACTTCAATTATTTAACCCAAACACAAATTCTTCAAATTTGCCTCCAATATGAAATGATAGATTACATAACAAATTCACAGTCAGCATCCACCAAACAAATGCAAGCTCCACGATTCTATACAATGATTACACATTTCATGAATGAATGGACTTATCAATTTTAGAACAGGTAAGTTTAGAAAGAATTTAAGAGGGTGAAATCAGGCGCACATACAAAGAAAGCAGAAAATGGGAACCACAAGTAAATTCCAGTGATTATTCTAGACTCCATGGACCCAACCGCCTAATCACACCTTATTTATAAATTTATACTTTGTGGTCTCTGCATGATCATTTCACTTTACTCAACAGCACACAGGTGACTTAAAGTATTAAAGGGTCTGTTCGGATTGCCGGATTTTAATCTATCAGTATCTGAATTTGATCAGTGGCTATATTAGTTAGTTTATGAATAAATCTATCAATCCGACTAAAACTATAAGTTTTTATTGGCATGTTTCTTGAAATTACTAGTAATAGCCGCCACTGAGATATATTTGTCTTTCAACTGGGTTTCTCATGGAATTGATGTTATCGTATAGTCATGGAGGTTATAACAGAATTGCTATTACCGTAAGCAGTCAAGTAGCAGATATGATAACGCATTCCATATCTATGAGTGAGATTAGATTAGACGAAACATGATAGACAGCAAATTAAAATCAGTCGTGAAAAACAAGAGATTACCTTTGGTAACCGGGGTTTTAGCCGGAGAATCGGGGAGAGCCTCAACCGTACGGATCAAACTAGGAACCGAAGAAGATCCAGTTCCGGTTCCGGCTTCATTCCTAGAGGGACGATGATCGAGGGGTTCAGGAGGCGATCGAGTCCAATCCTGAACAAGGACCTCTTTGGTGGTGGTGATGGTGGCGGTGGGTTTCCTTGGAACGCAGCAATTATCAGAAAGCGTCGTCTTTTCCTGAGTTGTGGCCATTGCAGAGGATTAACAACTTCTATGTAGTTATTGTCACTGTATTTATAGTACTCTACTGACATACAGCAATTCTTGAACCGTCAGTGTTTGAGGAGAGAAACGGAACCGAAATTGAGACAACCCCAAGTTGATAATGCAATGTGAAAGACGAGGGTGTGTTTTTGGTGTTGAGGGGATGAAAGAAAAAGACAAAAGAGGAGCGATGATGTGATGGTGATGGTGATGATGGTGACGGTGATGGTGATGGTGATGGTGATGGATGGAAACTGTGGACTGGTCGGGTGGGATAAGTTATATGTGAGAATGAGAGCGAGGATGGGGAGTGCGATGATTGGTGTGATAAGAGAATCCAGTTGTCAAGAGAAGTAATTCTAACCATCACTTCTACTTCTGCCGTCCCATCACCATCGTTCTTATTATTATTAAACTAATTACAAAAAATTAGCACAAAAAAATATCAATATTTCAATTACGGTTTAAATATGGGATTTTTTTTCATATTTAATCATATTTTTTAAAAAATTATATAATTATTATCATTATATCATGTGGATTTTTTTGCATATACTATACATGTAATTATATAACGTGTATTATACAATCGACATGTGATATATATTTAAATCGAAATTTTTTTTCAATATACGATATAATTATTTTTTATAATTTATTATTTTATATTTCTTTTTAAATAATAGACATATCATTTATCCTGTTTAAATATTTTTTGAATCTTTCAACAATAAAACCATACCGATCCGTTATAACAGGACAGTAGAATTTTTCTTGCTAACTTCTTTCGGTCTTTGTTTTCTCTTTTGTTTTTCTTATTATCTTTTTCCTATTCAACCAAACCAGAAATAACAAATTGTTTGGTTGAGGGACCAACGTACAGCTCACCCATTGATGATTGATCTACATGGGGTGTAACATTTGTTTACACTCATTTACCATAATATACTAATATAAATTTAATTATTATAAAATCGCATTTAAAATATACAATTAATAAAATTTCATAAAAAAAAAAACACTTTAAATATACAACTATTGGCCACATATATTTGTTATTTACGGAAAAAAAAAGATATCACATACATAAACTGTAGTTTTACAATAACATAATGGTAATTTACTTTGTGTAAATCTTATTATGGTAATTAATCTATTGAAAGGTTGTAATCAGATTTAAAAGGAAAAAAAAAAAAAATTTACATGTATAAGTATGTTTTGTTGGTCCCTTTAACTTAAACAAGAGAGGGGTGAATTGATTAAGAATTCAAAAATTGAAATTTTCCAAATAAAACGATCTTAAATTTCCCTCTTGAAATTTCGGTAAACAAAATATTATAATGGCTTGAGCAACAAAACAAATATTTTGTAGTGAATTAAAAGAGAGTAAGGAGAGAAAATTAGCTCAATAATATATAGTGGTTCCACCTTGTGCGTCAATCCACTCTTTCAGCTCGATGCTAGAGACTCGGTTGTCTTTACCAGTTGAGTTTTACCATATCAAAATCAGAAATTGAGTTTACAAATCAAGCCTCTTTAAGGCAAAGTCTCATTGCTGAGTCTCTCTAAACCTTGTACTTGTCATATTCTTTATAATAAAGCATCTTGGGCTAAGAATATCACATTGGGCCTATTAGTTTGACACCAGATATGACAAGAAACCCTAAATATTAGGTGAATAGGTCCTTCTTTATAATTCTTCACATAATCTACATATTCACACATGAGATTTCTCTAACCTCACATTTTATTTTTGCAATTTCTCCTCCAAGTGTGTCTCTACAATGGCTTTAGGGGTTAGTTTCTCATTCGTAAATCTCGTAATCTTATCAAATATCTTATTAAATTGATTCCACTAAACTCGCTTTGTAAATGGTTTGTTGCCTATCTACTACCTTAAATCATGAGCTTCACACACAAATTACCACCACATAATTCTTCTTCCACTTGAAGAGGCTAACCATGGGAGTATGTTATAGTCGAAACATCTACTCTTATACCACTTACTAAGGAGAGGAGGAACTTTCAATAAGAAGAAAATCTTATAAATAAATCTTATTGGGAGACACACTTAATGAGCTTGACACTATGTAAAACTCAAAATCATAATGTATTAGGTAAATAGGTCTTCCATTTTATAAATCTTTCACATAATCTGGATATTTCCCGTGTGAATATTATCACTCATGTATCCAAACAATTTCTCCCTTAAATGTAAGTCTTTAAAAGGGGCTTAAATGTGTTACCCTTCGTCGTGCGTAGAGCTTGTCAAATTAACCACTTTATGAGCAGCCTACTGCCCGTTTGCTCACCTTACATCATGGCTTCACACATGACACACCACTACATGACTCTTCTTTCCATGTAGAGGTTCCAACCATGGAAGTATCTCAACTAAACCATCAATTTGATACCATGTGTTAAGAAGAAGAGTGGCCTTCAACGAGGAGAATTTCACAAATGGATCTTGTGAAGGAATGCACTTAATGGACTTAACACTATATATAACTCAAAACTTTAAGGTATTAGGTTAATGATTTTCTCTTTTATAAATCCTTCACATAATTTATATATTTCCTATAAGGACTTTTCTAACGTCAATCTTATATTCATTCACTTAATGCTATTGATAAATTAAAACCTCAGACTTTGTTTAGTGTAGTCTAGTTAATAAGATAGATAATCAAAGAACCTATTTTGATTATGGAAGAGAAAAATAAGGAGAGATAAGTTGGTTAAACTTGTTAATAACCATAGCAAATTTACTCGATAAAGATGAAATTATCGATTACGCAGACTAAGATTGTAACTATACCTTTTGTTACATAATTATATTGCTTTTTTCTTTTAAATTGCATTATTTTTTTATTAGTTAGATTTGTTTTAAATTTAAATTAATATATTTCAATGTTATAACAAACCCCTTTATTCACTATTATACATAGTTTATGTTTAGAACAGGAATATATTTTATTAGATTTCACACCATCCAAATTCTATAAACAAATGATTTGATTGAAAATGGTTAATCCCACGTGGTGTATTGATAAAATATCTTATAAAAGTAATTGATAAAAAATAAAACAAAGGTAAAATGGAGTGATTCGTTTGTAGTAAATAATTGAAAATAGTGATAATTTACATCTATGGTGTCATAGGACGAGAGGTTATCCCCTCCTAAAATACTTGTGTGGTGCTTAACCATCTACCATATCATCATTTAATGTTATTATAGATGGCAAGCCAGCCTTTACTCATCTTGATTTTCGAGGTTTATCCCAAACCCAATATACTCTTATAAGGAGCGCCCTTTTGGATTTGCCGCAGGCTCCCATATGTTTTAAAGCATCAACTGTTCTAATCGGTTTCAACCTATCATGGCCTAATTAAGAGAGGGACATCAATTCCAAATCAGTTTACTTATAAGAGGTCAAACCCATCTTCAAAGTTAACGCATTCCTTAAATAAACCACCCGATTGATGCCACTCGCAATGCTACATGTCCAAGTTAAATACTCCAACCAGGATTTCAACTCTCAGATTGTGACACTTGCTGTGTTTGACATTCATTATGAAAAGTAGAAAGTTGGGGAAAGCTATGAAGGGAAATGGAAAGAGAAGGAAAAAAATGGAAAGAACTTTTTTTTCATTGTTTGGATATCACAAATAACAATGGAAGGAAATGACTAGAAATTTTCCACTTTATACGTTTGGTAAATATGAGTGCAATGGAATGAAAGAAAACAAAAGTGATGATAGACTAATATGCCATTCCTATTAGAATTGCAAATACAACAAGCTTCCTTCCTCTTATTGTCATTTTTTTATACTAAAGCCATCACTGACTAGATTCATTGTTTCGACAAGAAATTAAAAATATTCAAGACATGGAAGCTCAAATTTATCTGCACAATGCACAATAAAAGCAGTCAAATTGGACTATTTCATAATCCAACATCCAAATTAACAGTAGTGGATCATAAAAACCTGAAGAATTCATGTCTTGATACCATGTAGCAAATACATATATTCTCAAGGATTATACCAATATCAACAAATCAAGATAGCTGGCACAATCGTTGCATGAACCTATGACTTGATCTAAACATTAAATGCCTGCAAAAGAAAAAAATACATAACTATATTAATAACATAATTTTTTTTCATAAACATCCCAATAAATAATTCCACAATATTTATATTAGCATAAAGTCATACAAGTTCTCAAGACCAAGCTTATTTCCCCAGTACTCACCACATTTGATCACCTAAGAGAACATTCAAAAAGTAACACAAGGATATCCATCATTAATGGCAATAAATATTGGTTAATGATAGTAACTGCAACCCATAAGATATGAGGAGACATTTAATGCTAGTGGGACACTATAACAAACAGAAAATCAACTCTTATATATTTCCAAACACAATTTCAAAACAAGAACCATCTCATAATAAGGATGGCATAAATGCTTAATAGCTCCTAAATATTAATCTTAAACTAACCAACCAATGTTAATAATTTTCCAACTTAAAAATAAAAACATCAAAACTACTTTAACAACTTCTCCTCATTACCCACTACTAAAATAATCAATCTCAACTTCACCACCATATATTACTTACAACCCAGTCAAATATTGATACGCTAAATTAAACGCACTTACCTGGAACTTTATGTGTTCCATGGATTCACAAAAGGGAAAAAAAAAAACACCTTGGCAAAACAAAAAACACTTTCCTAAAACACTAGCAGTAGCTAAAACATTTATATAAGCTTCATTGGATTCACAATGGTTAGCGTACCATGTCTTCCATGGATTTTTACATTTACAAAACCAAAATATATTTACCTCAAAAGATAACTTAATTGACTGAGATTAATTACAAAATATTAACCTATACATATTTGGTTAATAACAAAATATAGCCTTCACATATTAGACTTGGCTAACGTCTTCTTCATCTTGCCACTAGAAATCTTTATTACTTCATAAATCCTTCATTGCCCACTATCCGAAAAAGATAACCCTTGCGATCCTCATGAGGCAACCAAAAAATCTCCTTACTCATATAGGATTTTCTATAAGAAAATCATATCCAGTAAAGAGCAAATTTTCATTAAGGCCAAGATTTAGCAGGTCCTAAAAAACCTCTTACTATGAGTAAACACAGGGTCTACTACATTTGATCAACTCATTTCCTACCTTTATAACTTCATTAATTTTATCAATTGCTAGTTGAAATTTCTCATCCTCCTTTTGAAGGAGTTCATCACTCATAACCTTACGCTTTTTCTCTTTTGGTTTGGCCTAGGTTTAAGGTTCCACTTAAGCATTAGCACTGACACTTAACATAGTTGCCGGACTCCTATTTGGAGGATTTTGTGCTCTAGAGGGTATTGGTTTGTCAAAATATTGCATGGGGTAGAGTAGAGGCTCTCCATGTGACTGCATTATCTAAAATCATTAAATTTATTTCTGATATCTTTGAAGCTCTCCCCTCAATTTTCTCACGAGCCCATCTTCGCAATTTTTCCTTCGCTATCTTAGACCTTGACCTATAGCTCTATCATTGCCAAATATTTCTCAAAATCTATCACAATGCAAAATTTGTTTTCTCATCCACTTCTCTATAGCTGGTTTTTTCTACAAAAAAAAAACAATAATAAAAAGGAAAACTATAAACAAGTGTTTTTTGTTATTTGGTAAACACTACATGAGTGATTTTTTGATATTGCATGCAAATATCAATATCTCTATTAATACTTGTCAAACTTCAGATTTAGCCTCAAACATGCATGAGATAGGACTCCATGCAAAACTGTTTGAATTGTTGAAAAGATTACACAATTCATGAAAATTAGGCTTAATAGTCTTTAACCACCCATTCTTGATCTCGTCTTTGTCAATAGATGCATTTTTTGTTTTCTCACGAAGTTCCATGACAACATTATCATAAGCTAATGAAGTGAAAGTCCTATATGTCTTGTTCCCATCAACCATTTGGTGGTAAAAAGCATTAACGAGATACTCATTCATCGATTTAGTCTAATGAAGAGTTATCCATTTTCTACTAATGCTTTTAACATCCTCATAGGTGCTAATTTCATTATTTTTTTTTGTTACATCAAAAAAGGCAAGGTTTCCTCAACACACAAAAACCATATACATTTGTACAAGGAAAAGAGTACCAACAAAAAAAAAAAATACATTACAACATGCACTTTAGTAAAAGTAAGTTGAATACAATTTCCTATTACTTCAACAAAATAAAATAGCTAACATAATGTTCTTACAATAATTATAAAGTGAATATTCTTGACTATTTATTACATAATCTTTCCACATTTGTGCTGCTATGTTATCTCTTAAAATCACACCTAGTCTAGCATCGGATGTGTCTTGATCCTGTATTGACTATGATCTTCTACTTCTACGTTTAAAAGATTAAGGTCAACTTCGATATAAGTGCATCATCTAAATCAACACCCATTAGGAAGTTATGTAATATGAACAAGCTAAAATTATCTCACATTATCTTCCAAATAGATAATACTTCTTTGTGGCACTCAATACGATGGGAAACCATTTTTAAGTACACCAAATGCTCTTTCAATAGCATTGCGGAGTGATGAGTGTCAATGATTGAATAGCTTATGAGGATTCTCTAGTGCACACGCTAAATACTCCTTAAGGTGACATCTCACACCTCTATATGGAGGTATTAATCCTCTTCTCAACATGTGCTCAGGATCAACAATGTAATATTTTCCTGTTAAATCAAATGTGTTAATGTATAGACAAGTTTAGATTAGAATTTTCTAGTGATTACCTTCAGGTATTTTCAAATTATCTTCTCTAGAAAAAATATCCTTAATTATCTTGGAATCAATGACAAAACCTTCCTACCCAAGTCGTACATATGCAAACCTTAAGTCAAAGGAACATACAGTAGGGACATTTTAGGTTAGATATTCTTTTTTACCATTAAATCTTCATACCTCAGCATTAGAAACTTTTACATGAATATGTGTTCCATCGATCACAACACATTCCAGATATTTATATATTTATATATATATATATATATATATATAAAGGTTCATTGAAGTACGATGAATTTAATTGTAATAGGACCATAATAGTTCATAAATTTTTACCTTAAAAATAATGGTAAAATCTACTATTGTTTTGTATTTCTTGTAATAAAATTGTGCCATCAGGTTGTTTGAGAAATTCATCTTCAAAAATATTAGTGCTTTAAGCATACTATGAAAATGTCTACTCACTATTTCACCTAAACAGTAGAAGAAAAAAGCCATGGTATGGTTTTTAACATCATGTGCTAGAATAAGTAAATTGGTAACTTGTTCTTCTATCAATGCACATCAAAGTGTTTTTAAGGCGTCTGCTACCTCTTAACATATTGCATAAGCTCTCGAAAGCCATGGAACCTATTCGCATTATATTTCAAAATTTTGTATCATCTCTTAATTGCTTTAGAATTCTTGTCGAATTCAATCTCTTTCTAATGATGAAGTGATGCTAGTTATTGGCTTTCTGCAATGTATGGATGCAATCGTACTCTATGCCTTGATTTGACCAAATAGCAAACTAATTGTACAATTGGCATGTTTTGCATTCTTATCCAATCTTCAACCAAATCATCCTCAAACTCATCATTATAATTACTATCTTCCATTATTTCAAGATTATCCAAACAAGTAGTACAATCTACATTTTGACCATGGCATGTTATAAAATAAGTAACCTGCTAAACAATTTTTTCACTTTTGATGTTGATTATTCCCTAAATACATAGCAAACGATCAAACAGTAAAACAAAGCTCATTCCAAAAGTTTGAATGAAACTTGAAACACTACACATTCAAATATCATTATGTCAATCAATGATTTTACTATTATTGTTATCTTATATTTGTTTTTTGTTATTTTGAACAAATACACATGGAAAAAGAAAAAAACAAAGCAAAAAATCAAATATGGATGAGGAATATTTGTGAGGTACCTGACTGTGATGTCTTCTTCTTCTTCCTAAGATGAAGGAAGAAAAAAAAATGGTGTGAAACAATGGTTTGGGTCTGGCCTTTTCACAAAGAGAAAGAGAGAGAGACGACTTGTTACATTGAATATTTATAGTTACTTTTTTTCTCTCTCTTTTAAAGGACATTTTAGTAACTTCAAATGCAATGAGTTTTCCTCAGCTTTCTCTTCAAAATTGGAGAGAAGAAAAAGGGACTTGATAGCTAAAACGTTCCACTCTCATCTAGTTGGTTCATCTTTTGTGTTGTCACTAATGAAATCCAAACAACAGACTTCCACCATTTTTTGTTGCCTTCCTTAGCGTTCAGCCACTTTCAACCGTGCCAAACACAGCATTAGGATAAGCAAGAGTGAGAAAACAAGAATTTCTTTTTTCCAATAGTGGAAATAGAATGGGTGTGAATTGTGATGTACTTTTATTGGATAATTATTATAATGAATATTGAAAGTGAAAAAAAAATAAACATCAATATTAATTTATTTTGGTTGTTTTCTTAATTGTTATTATGACTATTAAAAAAATCTAATCTAATGTATCCCATTAAAAATCCGGTATTAATACATTTTACTTATATATGTTGCTTCTTACACTTTGATTTAGAAAATTTTCTTATGCAACATGAGAAATAAATCCAACCACTCTTATCATGGATAAGGGTAAATGCAACCACACCTTTCTTGTGTTTAGTCCCTGGATCACTGTTATTGTTCAAAATTCAACTAAGAGTGTTTCCATTTGTAATGATCAATTTTAAAGTTTTTAAAGTGTTATATTAATATTTTAAAATTATTTTTTAAATAAATACTTTACATTATGGTATTTTGCATCAGATTCTATGCATCTTTCTAAGTTTTACAAATCATATAAAATAAATAGTCTATGAAAAACATATATATCTACATATATATATATATATATATATACACATTAATGGAATTTCATTTTTGCTAAAACGAAAAATATATATGTGTATATTAATGGCTGACATAACCATGTTTTAGAAAAAAACAACTGATCTGTGATGCGCATACATTGCATGTGTGAAAATTAAAAAAAAAAAAGTGGAGCGGTTTTTATTACAAAGAATATATAGAGAGAGAGAGAGTGTGTGTGTAAGGTAGCATCAAAGACCAAGAAAGAAGAAAAGAGAGAGGAGTAACGTTTCATAAGATAAATACAAAAAATAAATCCTATACTTTAGTTTATCTTTTGGTTTTATTTTATTTTTTTTTACATAAATAAATTGCATCCACTTAATAGTAAAAGATAATAAATAATTAATTAAATAAATTATTGATGTAATTATTTAAAAATACAGTTTGATATAATAGCTTCCATTTATTAGGGGACAGTAGACTTTAGGAAGGAAAAAAAAAATTGTTATGCACATTATTCTGTAAAAGCGTTCCAGATGAATTCACCAAAATTGCGATAATTTTCGTTCCATTGTGTTATTGTAAATCCTTATCTCCTTCTTTTTCTTAAGTACATGCAGACTTCTCTAATTATATATATATATATATATATATATATATATATATTCCGTGAATTCTAATAATCTATTGTAATATCATATAATGAAAATTGTGATCCATATCTGTAAAATTATATTATTTACTAAACATTTGAAGAAAGTTATTTAACAATTATAACTTATAAAAGTATCTCAAGTTTACCAGGAATTGAATAAGTTTTTACATTTAGAATGTTTGTGGATTTATTAGTTTATTATAGTGGTACATATGAAAAGTATCTTTAATATATTATAAATAAATAAGTACCATATATTAAAACTCTATTTTAATAAGTTTCTAAAATGTTAAAATCGGATTTCCTTTAAATCCAAAATCATTGATCCTTGCATTTAAGAATCTTTCAAACACGAGTTTAACTTAAAATCGTCATTTGGAATTTACTTTAGAAAAAAATTTATAGTCTTGTAATTAATTTTAATACATCGGCTAGAAAACGAACTAGATATATGTTGGATTATAGATCGAACTCAATGATATCTTAAGTATATTACATATACTTAGAAGAGAACTCGGAAAATAAAAGATTTTTTGCAAAACAAAGAAGTTGATTACTGTACACTGGCAATAGATAACAAAGGCCACTGGTCTTGAATGGATATTTGGCAACGTTGAAATTGAAGAATTTTTTTTGAGAGCGCTAATCAGTCAAGGCCAGCATCAAAGCCGCCAGCCTAGAGGGGCTACGTCGCCGATGTAGGAACATCGAAATTCCAAACGCTGCCAACCTTTAATTATCACGTGTCAGCTTATGTTCAATTTGTATTTTTCCGTTTGTGGTCCATATAAATACTCCTTATCTTGTCTTAGGGTTTATGGGAGGCTAATTCTAAATCCTAGAAAGAGAGAGGTCTGTTATTGTTGAAATCTACCGTTGTGGTGAAGATTTGTGTTATCCACTAGTATTATTTAGTAAGATAAATTATTGTATCCATTATTATTGATAGTGGAAGATTATTTGCACGGTGCTCTTGTGATTTTTCTCCAAATTGAGGTTTTTACGTAAATTCTCGTTTTGTTGTTTTTAATTCTGTTATTCTATTTTATTTTATTTTATTGTGATCGCTAAGGTAAGAAAAAAATCGTTCAGGTCGCTTCGAGGTTAATTGGAGATTTTTCCTAATAATATACAACTAAGAAAAAAGAGAGTAGCTAACTAGAGAGATGGGGTTGGAAAAAAAATTAATAATAATCGCAGAGATTTAGCCGCCGGTATCCGTGATTAGTTGTGACGGGATGTCCTGATCCTTTTGGCATAATCTATAAGAAATGGTTTCCATAATTCACGTTTGTCATCGAATTAAGCCTTCATTAGTACAACATTAGCATGGCAACAACCACGAAAATGCTTGAAAATTACGTATAACTATGATCTGATAAACGACAAGAGTCAATGTGGTTGCCAGCTAAGAACATTGAGAGTCCACTTATTACTATTATCATAAAAGAAAATACAAAAAGTATCATGGATCAGAGGTATATCCAAAGCCACAAGGAAAAAAATAATAATAATAATTGATATTATTCATCTTTGACAATGAAGTACTACGACAGGTACAAAGTTAGAGTGACTTTACACGTAATCCATGATCCCGGTGAAATAATTGATCGAGGGTAGTTGTAAGATTAATAAAAAAAAAAAAAAAACAAATGCTTAGGACTTGATTGATTCTTAATTATTTATGATCTGTCGGATGTGCTTAGAATATCCCATAGGTCAAAATTAAAAAAACAATCATGTCGGAAGCTTAGCTTGTGTAGATCTCTGGGTTCAAGTGTATAATAAATATTAGTAATGATGCCTTTATGATCAAGTATAATATATTATGTAGTATTTTTATTAAATAACTGCAGAAAACGAAAGAGAATCTGCAACAATTAGATCATATATATTCGCTTAATCAGTTAAAATTGGATAAACAGCATATTTGGGTGCTTGACAATTCGAACACATAGCACAATTTGCATTAATTAGAAGACTGAGGACACTACATGGTGGATAAATACATAATTGGGTGCTCAACATATTTTGAGTAGTTTGGAATCATGTATGAAATTGGAATCGGATAACGGCCACTATTTTAAAAATAAAATGGACACAGGAAATTTTAATGAACAAACCGTTAAACCCAATTGACACCACTAACCTGAACAATTTAGCGATTTGCCACCATCCTTTTGTTAAATGGCTCATGCCTACGTTTGGTTAAAGTGGGGTTTATAATTGCTGCATAAATTTTTCCATACTCAATTCAAATGATTAAGGCACCCATTTAAATAAAATCCTTCTATAATGCTTTAAAACTTTTCTTTGCTATCGAACTCCATTGAACAAGCTTCAACTTGACTAATCCCCACATTGATCTAATTTTACAATCAAAATGCTTTCTAAACTCCTAATTTTGTCCAATCTTCACCTCAAACTGCATATTATGACTAGGGTTTGTGTATCACTCTCCCCATATTGTTTTGATTTACTCTCAAATTAAAGTCTTCCTTTTTTGCCTCCTTCAAAGTGTAAGATACATCCTAGATGTCAAATGTGGCTATTACATTACACTCTCTATCTTAAATTGATATGGACGATACAGCAGACACGTATTTAAACAAGAGGGAGTCATCCAAGAAAGAGATAAAGAAGAAAGTCTAGGCTGCCCATTTACACCACCAACCTTGAAGCCGACCTACATTGCTATGACTTCATTTTTAGGCCGCCAACGTTTATTTATTACTTTTTTTTTAGGTTTTTCCATGTAATGACATAAATAGCCTTTAGACTTGTCTTTCTTGAAGGAACTATATTATTTTGAAACCCTAAAATTGAGAGAGTTTTCTATTTGAGATTGCATCCTTTGCAATTCTTGTACGATTAAGATCATTCGATGAGTGATCTTGTTTTGTCTACGCTTACTCACTGCGTTAAAGTGGTATCAGAGCTAGGTTAATTCCCATGGAGATGTCAGGAGATGATAGCTTAGGAAGCGGTCAAGTCCTAGACGTTGTTTGGGATGTGGAAGTCCTGAGAATCGAGTCACAGGCTCAAAGGGTGGTATTGGGCACCATTAATTAAAGAATGAAATGTTTGGAATAGCATTTTGAAGATCTGATGGCAATGGAACCCAATACCAACAGAGACAAGGATGTTAGTGGGGAACGACCAAGGACAAGAGATGCTTATTGCAATCCAATCAATCAACTTGTAGTTACAAACCAAAGATTTCAAAATTTTGATGAAGAATCTGCTGAGGAAGATGCCATTTTATACGAAGAAAGACAACTGCAGAGGAGATGCGGTGATGGTGGCAAATACTAAAAGGGTTACCATGGGTATGAACAAAGAGACGGTGGTGATTTATATCTAAAAGTAGATATCCCTAATTTCAATGGCAATCTCAATATTGAAGAATTTTGAGACTGGCTTGCTAAAGTAGATAGATTCTTCAAATATATGGAGATCCCTAAGGAAAGGAGGGTGAAATTGGTGGCTTCCCGATTGAAAGGGGATGCATCGGCCCGGTAGGAGAGGCTTCAAAATAGAAGGTATCAAGAGGGTAGACAACCTATGAAGACATGATTCCATATGAAACAATTGTTGCAAAGAGATTTCTTACCACATGATTACGAGCAGATTCTTTTCCCGTAGTAACAGTGTTGTCACCAAGGTCAGCGTTCAGTTCATGACTAAATAGCTGAATTCATGAGACTAGCAGAGCGGAACGATCTAACAGAAAGTGAAGGCCAACAAGGGGCACGGTATGTAGATGGCCTGAAGTTGCAAATCTGAGATAAAATCGGAGTCCATGTTCTTTGGAATTTGAATGAGGCTAAAAACATGGCCCTTAAGGCAAAAATGATGTTATAAGAGAGGATTACCAAATTTTAGGGGAGTAGTAGAAAAATAAAGTTGAGATAATGAGTAGCAGCAAAATTGTGGTAGAAAAGAATAAAAAGTGTTAAGGAGAAGCAAGATGGGAATACTAAGAGGGAGGATAAGACTATAGGTAAGAAACTTGTTGAGGTTAAGGATACTCAGAAACAAAACAATCCATATGCAAAGCCTATTTTTGGCAAGTTTACCATTGTAACCAGTTGGGACAACAATCGAACGAATGTCCTAACAGGAGGTGTCATTATTATTGAGAGAGATGAAGAGGTCTACTGTGAGCTCAATGGAGAAGATGAGTACTATGATGAGAATGGCGAGGAGATTAAGCAGACATGTGTTATTAGGAAGTTGATGTTGGCACCTAAGCAAGAGGAGGACACCCAATAACATCAGTTGTTTCGTACTAAGTGCACAATAGATGGAAAAGAATGTGATTTGATAGTTGACCGTGGAAGCTGTAAAAACATTATTGGTAGGGAAGTTGTGAAACAGTTATAGCTACCAATAAAGAAACACCTAACCCATACACTATAGGTAGATTAAAATAGCTGAGAGGATTGATGTGAAGGAAAGGTACAGAGCACCATTCTCAATAAGAAGTATATAGATGAAGTTTATTGTGATATAGTGGATATGGATGCATGTCATCCACTGTTTAGGAGGCCTTGGTAATATGATGTGAATGCCCAACATGCGAGATAGAAGAATGTGTACAAATTAGAGAAGGGGCATATGAAGTATACTTTACTGCTCTTAAACGTAACAAATTGTCCCAAGACCGTCAAGGTAGAGACGCTCTTTTCTGACCATCACTCACTTAGAAAGAGAGATGGAGGAGGCCATGAAGGAATCTAAAGTTGTGCATGAACTCATAGTGCAGTAGGTCATGATAGTAGAGGGAGAAAGCAGTAGTGATATGCCAGGGGTAGTAAAAGAGGTGTTAGAAGAGTTCAGGGATATGTTGCCTGAAGGCTTGTCAAAGGGATTACCACCTATGAGAGACATCCAGCATCAGATTGACTTAGTATCGAGGGCGAGTTTACCCAACTTACCATACTACAGGATGAGTCTTAAAGAGACTGAGGTTTTGCAGGAGAAAGTATAGGAGTTGTTGTAAAAAGGATTTATCGGAGAGAGTATGAGTCCATGTGTTGTACTTGCATTACTAACCCTATAGAAAGATGGAAGTTAGAGCATGTGTGTTAATAGTAGGCCATCAACAAGATCACTATTGGGTATGAATTCTCAATACCCCGATTAGAAGACATGTTGGATAAGTTGAGTGGAGCGAATGTGTTTTCCAAAGTTGACCTAAGGAGTGGCTATCATCAAATCAGAATCAAGCTTGGAGAAAAGTGGAAAACAACATTCAAGACTAAGGAGGAGTTGTATGAGTGGCTAGTCATACCATTTGGTCTTTGCAATGCGCCAAGCACTTTTATGTGCGTCATGATACGGATACTAAAACCCTTCATTGGTCGATATGTAATGGTCTACTTTGATGATATGTTAATTTATAGCAAATCTGAAGAAGAGGATATCAGAGATTTGAGAGATCTATTAACTGTACTGAAAGAGAATAAATTATATGCAATTTAGAGAATTGTACTTTCATGTCTAAGAAGTTGTTACTCCTAAGGTTTAAAGCAAGTGGTGAGGGGATTACAATTGATGAGGAGAAGACGAAGGCTATTAAAGAGTGGCATGTTCTAAAGACTGTAACTGAGCTAAGAAGTTTCTTAGGATTAGCCAATTTTTACAGACGTTTACTAAGCAGTTTGATTCTATTGTCGCTCCATTAACTTAGTGCCTCAAGAAAGGGAAGTTTCAGTGGGTGAAGAGGTCGAGGCTAGTTTTGTAATGCTAAAGGAGACATTATGTAATACCCCTATACTAACACTACCTGATTTTGATAAATTATTTAAAGTGGATTGTGATGTCAGTGGGGTAGGCATTGGATTTGTGTTATTACAAGAAAAGAGACCAGTAGCTTTCTTCAGTGAGAAACTATGTGAATCCAGGAAGAATTAGTCCGCTTATGACGAGGAATTATACTATGTTATGAGAGCATTGAGGATATAGGAGCATTACCTGGTTAGGAAGGAGTTTGCTCTACACTTAGATTATGGTGCTTTGAAGCATCTAGGTAATCAGACCTGTATCAAAGACATGCAAGCTAGATAGATCCAGTTCCTCTAAAAATTCCCATTCAAACTAAAGCATAAGTCTAGGATACAGAACAAGGTGGGCAATGCTTTAATTAGAAGAGTTAATCTGCTAGTGACCATGAGCATTGAGGTTACTGGGTTTGAGCAATTGAAAGAGATGTATGAAAGTGACGTTGACTTTAAGGAGATCTAGGAAAAATGCATTACAAAAGAACCTTGTGGTGAGTTTTATCTTCATGAGGGGTACTTAATAAAAGGGAACCAACTTTGTATCCTTGAGTCTTCTCTGAGAGAAGCTCATTAAAGAGCTGCATGAAGGAGGATCAGCTAGACACTTGGGTAGGGACAAGACCATAGCAGTGGTAGCTTACAGGTTTTATTGGCCACATTTGAGGCAGAATGTCAGTAGGATTGTACAAAGATGTTATGTTTATCAGACATCCAAATGGTAGTCCCAAAATATTGGGTTGTGCACACCGCTGCCAGTTCCTAAGTACATATGGGAAGACCTATCTATATACTTCATACTAGGTTTGCCTCGTGCCTAATGAGGGTTAACTTGGTGTTTGTTATTGTTGACAGGTTCTCAAAAAGGGCTCACTTTATTCCATTTAAGAAAACTACAAAATGAGCAAATAATTATGAAATTGTTCTTTAGGGAAGTGGTGTGCCTTCATGGAGTTCTTAAGTCCATCACTTCAGACAGGGACAACAAATTCCTTAGTCACTTGTGGAGCACCTTATGACGATATTTGATTCCTCTCTAAACTACAATAGTGTAGCTCACCCGCGGATAAATGGGCAGACGAAAGTGACCAACGAAACTCTTATGGCTCATTTAGTTTGTTGAATGAATAAGACTGGAATGGAATTCCTATTACGAAGAAATGGAATAGAGTTGTAATAGTATTTTTCTTAATTAATTTTTTATTTAAATTGTGGTATTTTGAAAAAAAAAAACAATTCCAGTATTAAATCAATATTCGCAGATTTGAATAAAAAATGACTATTCAATATTTTGCATAATAGGGATTCATTGTGGATTCACTATTCGATGAATTAAACATCGTAATAGCTATTCATAAAGAATAAGACTGTAATGGGATTGCAATTACAACGAAGTAAATGAATAGTTAGTAATTTAATCAGAAGTATATGTGGAGAGAAGCCTAGACAATAGGATGTGGCTCTAGTTTAAGCAGAGCTTAGTTACAATAGCGCTATCCATAGGACCACAGGGAAGTCACCATTCTTTATAGTCTATACTAAGACACCATAGCACGCACTAGACCTTAATTGCCTAAGACATCTGATTTTAGTATAGTAACCAAGAGCATGGCTGAGCACTAGCAACCTACTGCAATTGAAGTAAGGGAAAGGATTGAAAAAGCCAATGCTAAGTATAAGGAAGTTGCAATAAGCATCATAGGAGGCAATTATTCTCACAAGATAATCACGTGATGGTGTTCCTGCAAAAGGGAGAGATTTCCAGTGGGTAAGTACAATAAGTTGTAGCCTAAGAAATATGGTCCCTATCGAATCATGATGAAGATCAATGATAATGTATGCATGTTTGGTCTTCCTAACAGCATGGGAATTTCCAAGACCTTCAATGTTGCTAATATATTTCCCTTCTACCCTAACGATACATCTTTATATCCAGAAGAGAACTCGGGATCTTCTCAGGTTGGAGCGAATGATGTGGATGACATAGTAGACATGTATTCAAATAAAAGGAGGTTGTCCAAGAAGGAGAGGAAGAAAAAAATCTGGGCCACCTATTTGCACTGCCAGCTTTGAAATTTACACTACCGGCCTTGAACCGGCTTACATTGCTACAACTTCATTTTTATGACGCTAGCTTTTATTTATTATTTGTCTTTTAGGTTTTCCATGTAATAGTATAAATAGCCTTTAGACTTGTCTTTCTTAAAGGAACATATCTTATGCTTTGAAACCCTAAAATTGAGAGAGTTTTCTCTTTGAGGTTGCATTGTTTACGATTCTTGTGCTATTAAGATCATTTGGTGACTGGTCTTGTTTTGTCTACGCTTACTCATTGCGTCATAAATCCACCTTACAACCATTGTCATCTATCTTCCATAAACAAATAGAGGTCTCTTTATTCTTAGCATCAAAATTTAACTTGTGCTCGTTCAAAAAACTCTCCTTTCTTAGATGGATCAACATCAAGTCTCCAAGCTCATGAGCCAAAATGTTTCTTCTTATATTGGTGTATTATTATAAGCTATCTTCTTTTATATTACTTGCTTCACCTTCGCTTTCATCTTCTTATGAAATATGCTTTAATTTATCAATCTTGATTAACTTGTTCATAAAAAGGAAGTTTTGGCATATCTACAGAATGAGGAAATTAAACTCATATATAACTTTTACTACCATCTAGTTTGAAGCATTATGAAAACATTCATTTGTAACAAAAAAGCTTTTAAGATTTTTACTAACTATAATTCTTAGTAATGAACAAATATTGCACATAACCATCTCTATCTATTAGTTAGCTTATGGATGGCATGATGAATTGAAAAGAGACTTAATTCCTAAATTTCTTTCATATGGTATTCTAGAAAAGAGTTTAGAAATCCAAAGTCTTAGTAAAACACAATCATTTATGGATTTCATGAAGGTGAATAATTTCTTAAAAATACAATTTGGTAAATCCAATGTTTTATAAGGAATGAAATATAAACATTTTAAAGAACCTGTCAATCACAACCTTAACCCAAATAGCTTCTTTCTCTTTATGTTTAGTATAATATAATCACAAAATCCATCTAGGTTGATTAATTAGTTCAATATAGCTAATGGCGCATGCAACCACAACGACCCAAATTTCTTTCCTACATTTTTGTGTAGTGAAAATCTCTCCATTACATTAGTTATATCTCCATGACCAATAAATGTGCCCTTTAAGTTTCATAGGTATTGCTTTCTTTAAAATGACATAATAAACCACCTCCATATGGTGATATTTGACTAAAATTCCTCTAATAGTATCAATAAAAATATGTAATTTTCA
Source organism: Combretum micranthum (assembly GCA_024138025.1). Classification (NCBI taxonomy): domain Eukaryota; kingdom Viridiplantae; phylum Streptophyta; class Magnoliopsida; order Myrtales; family Combretaceae; genus Combretum; species Combretum micranthum. Next base: position 12,668 of record JAMXBD010000686.1, on the reverse strand, counting down.
TGCTGAAATAAGTAATCATTATCCCTATAATATCCATCTTGAGCTCTTGCCTAACAAGCACCATGCACACTAAACAAGTCATAATCATCCCTATGTTGGTCTCTAATCCATTCGAATCCCAACATATTGGTTTGCATCATGTGGACTAATGCATATCTCAAAAAGACACATTAGCCTTTTCAATCCTAAGTGTAATGTTATATAAAAATCCCAAAGAGTTTTATCTAATTATCTTGTCTCTCACTCACTCAATTTTCTTACCCTCTATGGTGCTTCAAGAATTCATAATAGGTATGTACTATAAACTAAGTAGGGAGTAAGTAATATATTTATGTTCTAAGGCTTATATTTCGTAATCACATTCTTTGTCATAGCTTAGATACTTCGGTTGGTGTTAGCTTAAATTTTCACTAAACATTTATCTTGTATAAAGATAGTGCATATTCCTATACCAACTAAATTGTACTCTATCATTTTCTTAAAGTTAAGTAAAGACGAACAAATGAGCACCGCATAATTTGTCATCAATAGTCTCGAAGCTAACTCTAGCTTTAAGACTCCACATGAATCTCTTGTATATCTTCTTTTGTTTTGTTTTTTTTTTAAGTTAGAAAGTGGAACTTCTTGTGTATTACAATCTCTAAAAAAGAAAGGACAATAGAATGATGTCAATCTTAGGAACTTTCGAACTTGGAAAACATTCTTACACACACACATACACAAAGCCTTCCCATTTGCTCTAACCTATCTTTGTTTACTTCTATTTCCACTTTTGAAAGTACAAATTGTACGAACATTATGTAGAATTGACAAAAAGAGCATTTACTGAGATTGCCAAACAATCTCTCATACAATAAGGTCTCAAAAAACACTCCTTAAAGTAAGATGTTTTTAGATATTCTTGTTGTAAACAAGTATATAGAAGTATACTACCGCAAAATATCCTAAGCATCTCGTTAATATATGGTGTATTGATATCATAAAGATTGTGGGGGGTTTCTATAAGCCGAAGACCACAACTAACCATTAATAATGGTCATATTTATTCTCAAAAGTGATTTTCAAATTTACCTCCTTGCTTCATTTTTTTAGGGGAAAAAATTTATAGCTCATTAATCATATAACTTAACCATGATATAGATTAATGATTGTCTTATTGATGACTATTATTAATACACATCCTCATGCTACCATCCTTTATAGTCACGACAAGCATAGAAGAAGGGTTAAAAGACTATCTTCACTAAAAGTTCACCTATTTAATATAGTAGTTCCTTCACATTTTTAAGATTCATCCTACTTGATGGCCTATTTGGTTAAACAACTCTTGGTATTGAGTTTATTTGATCCTCTTTTCTTCTTAGGGCAGTAATCCTAGTGATAATTCTTATAAGATAAAGGACTGTGAATTCTTATTAAAATTAATAACCCAGCTAGGTAAGAAACAAACTTACTAAATTAAGTTTTCCCTACACAATAGGAATATAGGTGGAAATTGAACCCAAAAATTGATTTTTTTTAATCCACAGTTTATTAATTATTGCTTTCCCTCTTATTATAAATTGCTTAACCAACAAATTGAAGAAAACAATATTCTTTTATAAAAATGTTAAATGGAGTCCCCAATAATCATAGTTGAAAAATAAAAATATTAAGGTAAATAGGGTGGGTGAACTTTAACATAATAGATTGGTCCTTCATAATTTAAAAAAAAAATCTAAAAAACATTTAAATTTAAATTTCACATTATTACCAAAAAGATATTTCCTTATGGGGTTTAATTTCATAATACTATTTATGATAATAATATTTGAGAGACTTAACAATTGTCTAGTAAAGAAGAAGAGCTAACAAGATTACCTCTTCAAATAGATTTTTTTTTTTTTTTTGGGGTTAGAATTCAATACCAATTTTCCATACAAAATGGTAAAAGGAAAGCCAAGATTAAATTTCAACATCAAACTCAAAGTTGAAGTAATACATATAAGAATTTTCAAAGTAAGTTGGAGATATCATTTCTCAACCCAAACGACTCTCTCCTTGTGTTTGTAGATGAGTTAAAACCCTAGGTAAAATGAGGATTGTAAAGGGAAAAGTAGATAATGTCTTTAAGGTGATAGTAATTGTTGGGGGCCTTATGAAGTCTCAAAGGTGGAAATCGAGATCTCCTAGTAATATCATCAAGAAGGAAAGAATAAAATTAAGGACAAAGTGTTTGAAATAAAAAAAAAAAGTTCCAAGAGTTGAAGTATTATTTCTATAAGAAGCCTCATAATCCAAAGGAATGCTAGAATAGGGAACATTTATTACTCTAATAGTGGAGGATAGGTTTAATAAAGAGGAAAATGATAGACTCATGACACTTTATCTCCTTTTGGTCATGAAATTATAAATCCCATCGAGCCAAAAAGGGTTTATGTATGTAGAAGCTATGGTGATGAGAGGATGTTAAATGGATGGTAGAGGTTACTAGCAAATATGAGTTAAGTGTAGGAATGAAGCCCTACTCAATATGATAAATAAATAAAATATATATATCTCCTAACAATGGGAGTTGCTAGAAGTATGGAATAAAGCATTAGTAGTTGGTGTAGGAAAGAAACCATAAAGGTAGTCCCTATAAATAACTTCAAGTTCATCATTAATATGGATTTCCTCAATAGCTTGATGCCATTATTATTCCTCAATTGAACTGTATTTGCTTGTTTAATGAAAGTCTTGGTTTATATATTATCTTGGTCACTATCAAGACTATTTAAATATGTAAAGTTTATCACAACAATGTAAATCATAAGATGAGGAACATATTTCTTTACTAAAGGAGACTTCAATAGAAACTCATATCGAATGATTCAAGGAAGTTTATGATCCAATGAATCCTTAGAGTAAGTTGAAGTCCTAATAAAGAACAAGTTATTAGGATAAACTAAGATAACATCTTTACTCAGTTAAGCATGAGAAAATATAGAAAAATGTCAGAAGGAGAAGAAAAGTGGAAGTTGGTAAGGAACCTAGGCTAAAGATAGAGAAGCATAAGATGACAAACGTCTAAGTTAGATGAAGTAATGGGGACTTTGTCAAATAAGTCAATCAATTGTGGTGAGAGAGAAAGGTTTACTCAACTACCTTACAAATCTAATTGCCCAGATTTGGTGTGCATTAGTAGCTGTAGATAAATGGATTTATTATGATAGTAAGTGGAAAAAAAATCATAGTCATTAGATTTGATAGATCTTGACCGTTCGATTTATAAGGGTTTTTTTAATGTAAAAGAGATACCTCTAATTTGTAAATCATCTATTTATCGGTAAATTTATAGTCTCCTTAAATATATCTCTCTATTTTTGCTATCTGGTATTCATATGCATATTGTGAGTTAAGTTGATCTTAGCACTTCTGATAAGCTTTGAAACGTCTAAGTATCACATCGAAATAACCTTAAAGAAAGCCTTTAAGGGGGAGAAATTCTTCAAACGAACCTTATAAGGGATACACATTTGGGCTTGATACCATCTATAACCTAAAACCTTAAGATATTAGGTTAGTAGGTCTTCTTTTTCATAAACCCTTTACATAAGTCATATATTTTCAATGTGGGATTTTTCTAACCTCACAGATGCATACTAACAAATCTCCCCTTCAAGTGTGAGTCTCTATAATGGGCTAGATCATACTCTTCCTCAACAAAAGCTTGTCAAAAAAGAGTCACACCATAAAGCTCTTCTTTCCACATGGAGAGCCAACCATGGGAATTTTCCAACCAACCATCGGCTCTGATATCAATTTGTTAGGAGAGATGAAAAAGCCTTTAAAGGGAAGAAATTATTCAAATGGACACTATACGGGATACACAAATGGGCTTAACACCATTTATGACCCAAAATCTTAAGGTATTAGGTTAATGAGTCTTCTCTCTTATAAATCCTTCACATAAGTCTCATATTTCCCACGTGAGATTTTTCTAACCTCACACTTGCATCCTAATAGCTTTGAAGCATCTAAGTATCACATCAAAATAGCCTTAAGTATAACTTCTAAGACACAAGCAAGATAACCTGTTTTTACTGTGAATAAAAAGGGACCAAATCATAATAGTAACATTAATGGAAGAAAAGCCAAAAAGGCAAGTGATTGTATCATTTCCATCATGCAAGGAATCACTAGGTTCGTAGTGATAGAACAAATTTTATTCCATGTTAAACATATAAAATTTCATCAATAAATAGTTATGTTGCAAATATTATTTGCTAATTATATCAACAAATTAAATATTTGCCTAAGGCTGAACATTCAAACCTATGGAACTGTTGAATCTGTTGGACCTATATGGTCAAGTGGATTCCAAAATATATTGTTGAATAACTTTTAGCATGGGTATGTCATTCCATTTGGAAGGTTTCGATTTCAAAATTTTGTAAGTTACATTCACAATACAAGATACAGAGTAAGAAATCATGCCTTGTTCATAATTTGCATTATTCTTGTAACTTTGATTAGAACGAAATTGTGCATATAAGGGGTTCTTTTTTTTTTTTTTAAAGGTAACTTGTGATTTCTCAATGTATGTAGAGTTCCAACTAAATTTGCTTCATTTATAACTCGCTAAAAAACTACGATATCCTTGTTCATAATTTGCTTTTGAAAGCAATATTAATATTATATTTAAATATCATGATGTTATGTGTAGATAGCTATAATATTTTGGGTAAATGCCACATCTAATTCTTGAGCTTATCTATTTTTATACTTAGCTACTAGAATTTAAAAATATTAATTTGTTGGCTATAAACTTTTGTCAAGCATTTTATATTACCTAGATTAACTCTGCCTATGTAGTTAATTGTATCAATTAGTCATGTTCAAATACTGATTTAAAATTGAGACTTTTAAATTTCTAGTATATAATTGTAAAAATTGGTAAAATTCACGTTTGATATTTATCCCAATATTAAAAAAAAAAAGTAAAAATAAATTATCTATTGGTTCCAAAGGGTATTTTAAAACTTATTGGAATTAAACCTTATTCTTTCTTTTCTAGCCTTTACTTCTTAGTATATTAGTTAAGGTAAAGGTTTGAAGGAATGTGAAAATTTTACCGTGGTGGTTACAACGGAATCGAACCCATTATACTATTCAACAGTTTAAATCTATTTTAACCGTGATCAAAGCCAATAAAAATTTCCAAACGAATGTTAACTCTGACATTGAAAACCTTCTTTTTCATCAAAAAATGATTCAAGTGGACATTACACTGAATGTATGATGTATACATATTGTCTAATTATTAATAATTTTTTAATACACGATCATATAAATAGTAATTACTTTAAAAATTATCAACTATCTATGTATTAACATGTAATTTAGTTACAAGCTGCCCATTTGGTACTTTTCCCTTCCCATCATGTTTACGACTTGCTTGTGTCCGGCTGTACGTATAACCACTTGCTAATGTCATCAAAATTCATGCGCACTTGTTAGTGCGTTTTTGCTGTGATTGTCGGCTGTCGTCAGAAACTAAACCTGGATGTGTCCAATAAAAAGTCCACCAAACTTTCAAAAGTTGGAGAGATATTTAAATGAATAATGAAAACAAGTCAAACCAAAGCGGTAAGTAGAAATATTTACGCTTTTAACTCATATTAGATGATTGAATATTATACGTCATATGTTCATCTAAATTATGAGTTAACATTATTAAAATTAATATATGATGGTATTTGTAAAATATAAATAGTAATTTTGAAAAAATTAAAAAAAAAATAGCCATTGCCACTATGATTTATCGAAATATAATTAATTTTTATATTAATTTACAACTCAAAAAAATTATGATCTGGGAATATACTGAATTGGAGAGAAAAAAAAAAAAGTACTAAAATTGGACGTTCATTTGGATTCCCAAGTGGGGAAGAATTGATTGGGTGATTTTACTCAAAATAGGTAGATGTACGTTCAAATACAATCTAAGAAAGATCTATATAACTATTCTTGAAAAATAAAAAATAAAAATAATGGTAAGAATATGATGGATTTCTTCATATTATAACAATTATGAAGCCCTAAAACTCTTTTCCCGGACTAAGTTGCCCGCCAAATTATTTGAACACATAGCAGAAGTAAATAATTTACAATGTGATTAGGAAAAAAGGGAGATGTAATTTTTTTTTTTTTTTTTGTACTTTGTGTTTGGGAATTTAAAAGGATAATGAAAGAAATGGAGAAAAATGTTTCCATTTTTCATTGTCTAATAAAAGGAAGGGGAAATGAAACCAATCTTTGATAAAATTATTCTTACTTTCTTTCAATGAAAATTGATATAAGGGACAATTTACTGATTATCTTACCATTTCGAACATTTCCACCATTTCTCACAAGTTTTGAAGAGAAAAGAAATAACTTCAAAGCATTAATTTTTTTTTAACTTGTTTCCTCCAATTTTCATCTTGCCGATTACTTAATTTAGTAAACCAATATTTTCTTCCTTTTTTCTCTTATACCTATTTCTTTATGTTTCCCCTTACCTCATATGCAAACACTTTGTTAAGGATTAACATTGAAACTTGTTGATTTAAGAATCAATATTAAGTTTTCATCTTCACAATCCAACATATGCAAATCTAGTTGGATTGAAGACGATCGTGCTGATTTTGGTATATATAGTTTTTAGAATAAGTGTTTGCTTTTTTTTTTTTTTTTACTTTTTGTTTATTATTTTTCATCTCTTTATAGGATTTCGTCTAGTCAACTGATTTTTCATTCTCTATGTAGAATTTATGTTGTAAAATGGATATTTCAACCCTTAGATATAAAAGACATGTTCCCATTTTGGATTAAATATTTAGACTCCCATCTCTTTAATTGTTTTGTTAGGATTTCGTACCTTGTGTATTGGATCTTGATATACAATTGTTAAATGAGTGAATTTCTTATTCTAGCCAAAAAAAAAAAAAAAGAAACTTTAAAACTTGTTAAGCAAGCCGAACTTCATTAAGACAAATATATAGTATTATATACCAAGACCAGCTTTATCAGAGGTACTTAGCTCAATTACTCATGTGAAGGATTGCCATCAGGTGTTACTAATTGTCGAGCCTGGTTTTTTCTTTCGATTTCCTTTAATTCGATTCGTACTAAATCCTAACCCATTCAATACAAATCCTCGACTAAGAATTAAAGGAAATTTTGAATTTTTAAAACATTTGGAGTCGCCACTCGACTAAAGTCGAGAAAAAAATAAACCAAAACCAATGGGTAGGTTGATTTTGATTTTGCTACTGATCTGCGAAAAAATCGTTTTTTGAAAACGAGAACCAGAAATTAACTTGAGTTCGGGGGCTAACCTATTAAAACCTAAACGGTTACCACTTTAACTTTCCATATTTAAATTGCTTTCTTTTGAACCCTAATTTCAAAATATAAACTATTTATCAAATCTAATTAACTAAACATATGTCTAATATGCACAAAAATACTAATCAAATTCCATCGATAATCATATATAATCTAAAAAAACTCAAAATATTCAAATTAATCAAACATTATCAAATTCTATCAATATTCATATATTCTAAACTAAACAAATCAAATAAATTCACAAAAATAATTTTTTACATATTTTAAGTCGCCCATTTAGGTGCCTACGTACCCGCTAATCGGGATCAGACCACACGTAGTTCTTTTAGAAAAATTTAGTTTGTTGGTTAATTTTAAAATTTTTCGAACTCTTTTCGCTTTAAGTTCATTAAGTTTGTTAATTTTATAAAAAATATATATGTATCTTTTAACATGAACCCTAAATCTATCAAGTTAGGTTTTAGCAATTTTATGGAAAATAGGATTTTTCTAAGTGACAAAAGTTTTAACAAGAAGTCATAACCACATATCATGCATATCAATTGATCATACATATCATCAAGAATAAAAATATTATAAGGAATATCAATATTTAACAAGCTAATTTCAACAAAGCAATATCATGGCATAATCAAGATTTATATATCATTGAAATTACATTATGAAAGGCAAGATTTCAATGTGGTTTCATATATGGTGAAATCATAAAATTCAATATTATTACAATCAAGGTCATCACTATATCATGGCATAAAAGGAATATTAATGATCATCATACATGATTATATAATTTCAAATGTTATAAACTAAAACTAAAAAATTCATATATTCCTCATGATTAGGGCATGATTATAGGTATATCATCAATAATAAGATCTTAATGTAATTACGAACACATATATAACATGATATATAAAAAAAAATTCAATTTTATCACAAGAAACAAAATCATTATTATTAATGTAAAAAGGATTATCGAGTTATGTCTTAACAATTTTATAAAAAATTGACTTTTCTAAGTGATAAAAAAGATTTTGAATAATGGATTAAAATTATATATCATGGCAATTGTCAAGCACATTAATTAAATCAATATATCATCATTAATAAAAGATATCAATGTTAGCAAGATGAACTCACATTCAATAACATAGGTAAACTTCATACATGATATTAACATCATAGCAAAGTTTCTAATTACATTGCATATTGATAACGAAATCGGGTTCTTTTAATCATTTCAAAATCATGGTATAAACAAACTTTAGCCAATCAAGATTTTCATCAAGTTATCAATACAATTTGTATGTCAAATATTTGCAATATCTCATTATCGAAATTTGACAAAATCATAATATTACAAAACGATATCACAAAGAAAAAATGCAAGGATTATAAAGTATCATAGCAAGATCGATCATGTAAAAAAAATAGACCCTAAATTTCAATTTAATATTTTTTAGAACAAGACAATTTCATTTATTATAAAAAAATTAATTATAATGACTATACTATACTAATTCAAACTAATACTAATTCAACATATTTTTGAATTTTTTTTTTTTTAAAACACAATATATTCATAACAAATTTTGAAAATATAATCATATACTAATTATTTTTATTTTTGTTATTTTTTATTTTCCTATTTTTTAATGTCAAATATTTTATTATTATTATTATTATTATTATTATTATTATTATTATTGGAATTGAAGCTTACCTGTGCGAGGACGAATTCTGGACAGGAATGGACGCGCGCCGAGGAAGGAACCAAAGTCATGCACAGCAAAAATCAAACGATCAATAATAGCAACTACGAGGCTGAGCTCCGATGAAGGACGCAAGTCTGAGAAAGGAACTCCGATGATGATGAACAGGAACGGCTGTAGACGACGGCGGCCAACAACGGCTCCGGCGGGGAAGGCAGCAGGATGGCCGACGCAACGATGGTTCGTAGGTTTTGGCAAAATTGATTTATGGGAATGAAAGTTCTCGACTTACTGAATCTAAAATGCTTGTTTGATTTTTTTTTTCTTTGCTTTTGTGTCCTCCTTTTCGTTTTTTTCTTCTTCTATTTATAGATCTAGGGTTTTATGTTCCATTTTGATTTTTATCCGAAAAAAACGGACTAAAACGGTTGCAAATTGCATTAGCTATCAATTAACGTTATAATGTTAACGTTGAAACACGTTTTTGAGCGAAAAAATCGGAGATTAGAGCTTTTTTCGGAAACGTAAAAACGAACTTTTTTCCAACTTCAAGTCCGGATTTGAAATAGTTATAGTTTATGAAAACATGCAAATTATATATCAAAATGAAGTACTCCGCGTCTAGTTTCAAAATATGTATTTATTTTGTAAAAAACGGGTTTGAAAACGGGTCAAAAATGGACTTGAAAACGCCCCATCGGGCGGCCGGAGGTAGGAGACGATGAACAGTAATTTTTTTTTTTTTTTTTTTTTACAATTTCCGAAATTACATTATATATATTAATTATCCATATTACATCCATTATATTTATTTCTATTAAACTGATTTATTTTTTTTCTAATTTTCATTCCTAACTTTAATATTTGTAATTTGCAAAATTCAATTATTTTAATTATATATATATATACTAAACTAAGTATTTATTTTGACAAAAAATGTCAAAATGAGATGTCTACAGCTGCCCCTCTTTGTGATGAGGTTTGTAAAACCTTATCACAAAGATAAAGTAGACCTCATTTTGACTTTACCTCGTTTGGAATTCCCACTTTTGAGCGGGATGCTTCATGTACTGAATAGAAGGATGACGCTCTCTGAGCTAGCAATCCTTAAGCTTGAAAACAAAGAAGGCGCTCCTCTGAGCTAGCGATCCTTAAGCTTGAAACAAAGAAGGAAGGCGCTCCACTGAGCTTGCGATCCTTAAGCTTGAAAAGACTCTTGAAACGTTTCACATGTTCTGCGGAGATGCTTCATGTTCTGAACTACCTTTTGAATTGGATTGCTTCTTGTGCTAACTTTGTCTCATGTTTGATACAAGCGCGCTCTTTGAGCTGGCACCTAATTTAGATAAGCGCTCCTTGAGCTAGCATTTGATTTGGTTCAAGCGCGCTCCTTGAGCTGGCATTTGATTTGGATAGACGCTCTTTGAGCTAGCCTATGATTAGATTTGATACAAGCGCTTCTTGAGCTGCACTTGATTTGGATAAGCGCTCCTTGAGCTAGCATTTGATTTGGTTTAGGCGCGCTCCTTGAGCTGGCACCTGATTTGGATAGCGCTCCTTGAGCTAGCATTTGTCTTATATTTGATTCAAGCACGCTCCTTGAGCTGGCACTTGATGTGGATAGGCGCTCCTTGAGCTAGCATTTGATTTGGTTTAGGCACGCTCCTTGAGCTGGCACCTGATTTGGATAAGCGCTCCTTGAGCTAGCATTTGTCTTAGATTTGATTCAAGCACGCTCCTTGAGCTGGCACTTGATGGATAGGCGCCCTTGAGCTGGCCTCTGATTTGGTTCAAACGCGCTCCTTGAGCTGGCATTTGATTTGGTTATGCATTCTTTGAACTGGGTCTCATGTTCTGATCCCCAAATCTCATGTCCTGAGATCTTGATTTTCTCATGTTTCGCATGGCTTCTAGAGCTAATTTCCTGAAAAACTTAATTCTAGCAATATATATTCATTTTCATTTTTCATTCATTTTTTTTTTTTCAAAACTTACCAGATTCTTATAGAAGCTTCTAAACTTGTCAGACCACTTGGTGAAGTCCGCTCATCACTAGGTTTATTCCGTCAGGCTAGAGCTCTTCACAGTGGCTATCTTTTGAATTGAATATCTATGTTTGTCTTTTGATGGTAATTGGATTCTTTTGATGGTCTTGATGTCGGAATGATACAGGAGATGGTTCTTTGTATCTCCCTTACTTTGTAGCTTGAACTTATCGACTTCTTATGTTATTGGTCTGAAATAAGCATTTCTTTAAGAAAAGATCAAATCTCAAAGCATTAGAATGTTTTTATAACTTTATCAATTGCTCAAATCTCTCTCTCACGGTACACTCATGTTTTAAAAATTTTGAGAGATATAAGGATGAAAGAAAGCTTATCAATTGAAGTGAATGGTCAATGACTGATCTGATGATTGGGGACTGCTAGAGATATCTTTTTGTCGATAGATAACAAAAATTAGATCACACATAGACAAAGTAGTCAACACATTTCTGAACTTGATAGAATTTTCATTAATTTCTCAAGAGTAGTACAACTTGACCGCATCAGAATTTACAGGGTCTTTCAAATCTGGACCATCCACTCTAGTCAAAATTAGTGCACCACCAGGCAACCCCTCTTTACTACATATGGTCCTTCGTAATTAGGAGTAAACTTTCCTCTAGGATCTTGAACATTGGGAGTACTTTTCTCAAGACTAAGTCTCCTTCCTTGAAATTTCTCGGGCGAACTTTCTTATTGAATGCTCGAGCGATTCTTTGCTGGTAAAGCTGACCATGATATAAGGCGGTCATCCTCCTTTCATCAATGAGATTTAACTGATCAATCCTATTTCTACCCATTCAGCTTCATTCAATTCAGTTTCTGCAATATTCTGAGTGATGGAATTTCAACTTCAACTGGCAAAACTGCTTCCACACCATATACTAATGAATAGGGGTTGCCCCTGTTGATACCCTAATGGATGTTCGATAGGCCATGAGTGCAAAGGGTAGCATCTCGTGCCAATCTTTGTAAGTGATAGCCATTTTCTCTATTATTTTCCTGATGTTCTTGTTGGCTGCTTCAACTGCCCCATTCATCTGAGGTCGATATGGGGTAGAGTTCCGATGTTTGATTCCAAAGTTTTGGCACAATTCAGACATTAATTTGTTGTTCAAATTGGTACCATTGTCTGTAATGATTGTATCAGGGACTCCATATCTGGCTATGATATCTCTCTTGATGAACTTGACAACTACTCCTTTGGTAACATTAGCATATGAGAATGCTTCAACCCATTTAGTAAAATAGTCGATCGCCACTAATATAAATCGGTGACCATTTGAGGCTTTTGGCGAAATTGGTCCTATCATATCCATACCCCACATTGAGAAGGGCCAAGGTGAAGATAATGACTGCAATTCTTTAGGAGGAGCATTCATCTTGTTGGAGTATATTTGGCACAAGTGGCAATGTCTCACGTGTTTAATACAATCTGATTCCATAGTTATCCAGAAATATCCCATCCTCATAATCTTTTTAGCTAGCATATATCCATTCATGTGAGGTCACATATCCCTTCATGGACTTCCTTCATCAACATATCTGCTTCTGC